>JAYESD010000005.1:132933171-133551123 GCA_036927565.1 Tuctoria greenei | reverse complement strand
TCAGTCCAACTCAACTCGAAGGAAACAAATTGTACACACCGGATCATCCGGTGATCTGAAGAATGACTGCATCGGTCGATTTGGACTCAACAGAAGAAGAAGACCTCAGAATGAAGTACACACCGGATCATCCGATGTGTATCAAGTAAACATCGGATGAATACAACAGTAAGCAAATTTCCTAAAGTGTTCTGAAGGACTGAACACCGGATCATCCGATGTTGAAGGTAGATGCACATCGGTCGATTACAACAGAAGCAAATTATCAGCTCAACCAGACTGAAGATCTATTCATCGGATCCTCCGATGATGAAGGAGGTGCAGCATCGGTCTAATAACGGTCATTTCTGACAGAATGACGTCAGCTAATCTAATTAGACCGATGCTCATAAAAGGGGGTCATCGGATCATCCGATGTACACAGAAAAAGTAATCAGCCCACTTTTCCAACGGCTAATTCGGTTGGGCTGAGTATTTAACCCCCTCCCACCAGTCATTTCAAAAAGGCCGGACAACAAGAGCACCACTACACATTCCCCAAGTGTCCAAGACTTAGAATACTCATTTTCACACTCTTGTAACCCTTTCACACCTCAAGATATAGGCTAGTTCCTCTTAGAGTTAAGCTTGTGTGCGTCCTCTCTGGGTGAGTGGAGACTCTAGAGTAGGGAGAGCCGTGAGAAAGTGCATTCTTGGTGATTGCACTCACCTTGTATCAAGAGGAGAGTGAAGAGATCGCTCCGGAGCTTGCCGAGACCATTGTGGAAGCCCGGAGGATCGAAGTTGTACAAGGCTTGAGCTCCACCTTGCCAAGGATGGCGAACGGAGGAAGTTAGTGGATTCCCTCGTCTCGGTGACTTGGGAGTGGCGATACCCTTAGGTGGGTGCCACAACGTGGACGTAGGTGGATCCTAGTGATCTCACCGAACCACGGGAAAAATCGACGTGTCCCCGTGTCTTCGAGCGTTTGCATTCCTCCTCCCTACTCCTTTACGATTACGCAATTCTCAATTCCGCACTTAATTCTCTTAATTGCACTGTTGGCTTGCTTAGAGAATTAGATTTCACTTAAGCTTTAAATTGACTTAAAATTTGAAGTAGCCCAATTCACCCCCCCCCCCTCTTGGGCATTCGATCCCTACAATTGGTATCAAAGCAAGGTTGCTCATTGGATCATTCTAGCTTCACCGCTAGAGAGCAAAAATGGCCAAGAATGGGGGTTCGGTTCCTACCTTCGAGGGCAAGAATTTTGCTTATTGGAAAGCACGCATGCGCGCTTACCTTGAGGCAATTTCTCCCGAAGTGTGGGAAGCGACCCATGCGGGGTTTGGCAACCATGAATATATTGGTGATCAACTAAAATGGGATGCTAAGGCTAGGAATGCTATTTATGAGTGCATTAGTCAAGATGTATTTGCTAGAATTGCTAGTAAGGAGAAAGCTTGTGAAATTTGGGCTTGCTTGATTGAGATCCATGAGGGTTCCTCTCGTGTCAAAGAGCTCAAATATCACTTGCTTAAATCCAAGTATGATGATTTTAAAATGCTTCCTCATGAGAATGTTAATCAAATGTTTTCTCGCTTAAATGTACTCATTGAGGAAATTAATGCTCTTGACATTGCTTCTCTTGGCAAGGGACTCATCAACCGCAAGATCCTCATGCTACTTCCCAAGCCCAAGTACAACATCATCAACTCAATGCTCCAAAAGGAGTCACTTGACAACATTGAGGTTTCGGAGCTCATTGGAGAGATACATGCTCATGAGATGAGTGTGCTTGGAATGATGGAGGAGTCATCATCATCAAAGACCATTGCTCTCAAGGCCTCAACCAAGAAGACACATACCAAGAAGAAGAAAGTGGTTGAGCCTAGCTCAAGTGAGGAAGAACAAGCTACAAGTGAAGATGATGATGATGATGAGCTTGCATTGATGATGAGGAAGTTTTCACGTCTCAACTCAAAGATTGCCAAGAAGGGATACTCGTTTGATCCCAAGAAGAAAGCCTTCTTGCCAAGGAGAGATGAAAACAAGACGTGCTACAATTGTGGCGATCAAGGCCACATATCATATGATTGTCCAAGACCGGACAAGAGGAAGGACAAGGGCAAGCATCGCAAGCTAGAAGAGAGTGATGATGATGAAGATGCAAAGCCCAAGCGCACCTTTGGAAAGAAGAAACTTGACAAAGGCAAGAAGACCAAGCTCTTTCCAAAGAAGAGAAGAGGACCTCAAAAGGTCTTCATGTGCGAAGCAAATGAGTGGGTCACCGATGAAGAAACAAGTGATGATAGTGAAGATGAGGAAGAAAACTTGGCAAGCCTCGCTATCGTCAACAAGGATGACTCACCCCTTCCTCCACCGCCTATGTGCCTCATGGCGAAAGGTAACACAAAGGTATGTGATGACTCAAGTGATGATGAACTTTCTCCCGATGAACTAGCATCTATGATTAATGAATATCATGCCATTATCAAAAGGGAAAAGGCTAAGGTTAAGGCACTTGAGCTAACTCGCGCTAAGCTAGAGGGTGCCAACCTCGATTTGCAAGACAAGTATGTCACCATACTTAATGAGCATGAAACGCTCAAGTCACATGTCAAGCAAATCGAGGAGGAGAAGGCTCAAATCAAGCTTGAGTTCCATGAGCTTGACTTAGCTAACTCGACACTATTGGCTAAGCATAACGAGTTAGTTCAAGAGCATGAGACACTTAGTCTTTCCTATGAAGCAATGGAACTAAAATTGAATAACTTGAAGAAAGAAACCCTTGATGGCAAAACACCCGCTAGTTCACATGCCACTAACAATTTGCATGAGTCTTTGCCATTGAAAGCTAATAGGGAGAAGGAGCTAATGGACGAGATCGAAAGTCTCCGCACTAGTGTGGCTAGACTTTCCAAGGGAGAGGACAAGCACAAGGAGATCCTCTTCCAACAAGCTAAAGGCTTCAACAAGAGGGGACTTGGGACCTTCCCTACGCCCAACAAATGGAAGGTGCCCTCACCGGAGCTTAGGACAAGCTTCATCAAGGAAGTGGGATCCTATTGCCAACATTGTGAGGTCACCGGACATCACACTAGGGAGTGCCCTCTTCCCACTCGTCCTTCTCCAAAATTACCTCCTAACTATTCATCTACTTTCAATGATTGTCACTATCTATTGAGCAAAGTAGGTGGAAAGGTGAAGGCGAAGTTCATTGGCAAAAACATCAAGGGCATGAAGGGGAAGCTCCCCAAGCAACTTTGGGTCCCAAAATCACTTGTATCACACATACAAGGACCTAAGTTGGCTTGGGTTCCTAAACTCAAAAACTAACTTCATATGTGTAGGTGAACTACAAAGCCGGAGGAAAACATTGGGTACTCGATAGTGGGTGCACTCAACACATGACCGACAATGATGGTATGTTCACCTCCATAGAAGACCCCGACAATCATGAACAAGTCACCTTTGGTGATAACTCAAAGGGGAAGGTAATTGGTTTAGGTAAAATTGCAATTTCTAATGACTTGTCCATTTCGAATGTGCTTTACGTTAAGTCTCTTAGCTTTAATTTGCTCTCTATAGCTCAACTCTGTGATCTTGGACTAACGTGCACATTTGACAAAGATGGTGTTGTGGTGTCTAGTGTAGCTAGCAAAGAGCTAATATTCAAGGGCTTTAGGCATGGTCATCTATATTTGGTGGACTTCTCCAACAAGAGCGCAAGCCTAACCACTTGTCTTTTCACCAAGACAAGTTTGGGGTGGCTATGGCATCGGAGGATTGCTCACATAGGAATGAGCAAGCTCAAGAAGTCCTTCAAGCTAGGGATGGTGACCGGCGTAAAGGACGTGACGTTTGAAAAGAACAAGCTATGTAGCGCATGTCAAGCCGGGAAGCAAGTGGCTTCGCACCATCCGATGAAGACAATGGTGTCTACCTCCAAGCCGCTCGAACTACTTCACATGGACCTCTTCGGACCGTCCACCTACCAAAGCCTTGGCGGTAATCTCTATTGTCTCGTTATTGTTGATGATTACTCTCGCTATGCTTGGACTTTGTTTTTAGGTGACAAGGGTGAAACCCCGGAAGTCTTCAAGACCTTTGCAAAACGAGCTCAACGGGAATTCCAACTTCCCATCATCAAGGTCCGGAGTGACAACGGCACCGAGTTCAAGAACTACAATATTGGGGAGTGGTGTGACCGTGAAGGAGTCAAGCACGAATTTTCGGCTACATACACCCCTCAACAAAACGGTGTTGTTGAGAGAAAGAACAAGACACTAATCACCCTCGCGAGAGCCATGCTTGATGATTATGGGACGTCGGAGAAGTTTTGGGCGGAAGCGATCAACACGGCATGCCATGCCGCAAATAGAGTCTACCTTCATCGACTTCTCCAAAAGACTCCCTACGAGCTCCTCATTGGGAGAAAGCCCAACATCTCCTACTTCCGGGTCTTCGGATGCAAGTGCTACATCTACCGCAAGAAAAGACTTGGTAAGTTTGAAAGAAGGTGCGATGTTGGTATTTTCCTTGGTTATGCGTCAAACTCAAAGGCATATCGAGTATTCAACCAAACCTCCGGGTTAGTTGAAGAAAGTTGTGACGTTGAGTTTGATGAGACTAATGGCTCCCAAGAGGAGAGTTTTGGTCATGATGATATAGATGATGAGCCTCTACGAGAAGCTATGAAGAACATGACCATAGGAGACATCAAGCCCGAAGTTGAGGAGAGCCATGATCAAGGGGGAGCTTCAAGTCCGAACATCAACACCTCCATGGCGCCTCAAGTGGATGAAGAAGAAGACAAAGATGATCCATTGCCTATGCAAGACCAACAAGCCACACAACACCAAGAAGAAGATGAAGTCCAAGATGAAGTCCAACCACAAGACGAGCAAGATGCTTCACCACCACCAAGTGACTCACAACCGTTGATGAGACATGGGCGCATCTCCAAGGCACATCCAATGGATCAAATCATTGGAAGTCCTTCACGGGGAGTAAGTACTCGTTCACGTCATGTTGCATCTTTTTGTGAGCACTACTCTTTTGTGTCGTGTGTAGAACCCAAAAGCATTGAGGAAGCTCTCCAAGACTCCAATTGGGTGATGGCTATGCAAGAGGAACTCAACAACTTCACCCGCAATGAAGTTTGGGTGTTGGAGGAGCGACCCAAGGACAAGAATGTGATTGGAACGAAGTGGGTCTACCGCAACAAGCAAGATGAGAATGGCGTGGTGGTCCGCAACAAAGCTAGGCTTGTGGCGAAGGGATTTGCTCAAGTTGAAGGTTTGGATTTTGGGGAGACATTCGCTCCGGTAGCACGGTTAGAAGCTATCCGCATACTCCTTGCTTTTGCTTCTCATCATAATATCATGCTTTATCAAATGGATGTTAAGAGTGCATTTCTCAATGGCTATATTAATGAACTTGTGTTTGTTGAGCAACCTCCCGGGTTTGAGGACCCAAGAAACCCTAACCATGTCTATAGGCTAAACAAAGCACTCTATGGACTCAAGCAAGCTCCAAGGGCATGGTACGAGCGCTTAAGGGACTTCCTCGTCATGCAAGGTTTCAAGATTGGGAGGGTGGACACTACACTCTTCACCAAGGACATCGACGGAGACTTATTTCTTTGTCAAATTTATGTCGATGATATTATTTTTGGCTCAACTAACAAAGCTCTTAGCCATGAGTTTGGCAAAATGATGTCTAGGGAATTCGAGATGTCAATGATTGGAGAGCTCAACTTCTTCCTAGGATTTCAAATCAAGCAACTTCAAGAGGGGACCTTCATCCATCAAGAGAAGTACACTAAGGACCTCTTGAAGAAATTTGAGATGGGATATTGTAGCTCAAGAAGCACTCCAATGGCGACAAATTGTCATCTCGACGCGGACATGGACGGTAAATCTATTGATCAATCTCATTACCGCTCCATGATTGGTTCATTGCTATATCTTACCGCATCTAGGCCCGATATTATGTTTAGTGTGTGCTTGTGTGCTCGCTTTCAAGCGGCACCTAAAGAATCGCACAAGAAGGCGGTCTTTAGGATACTTCGGTATCTCAAGCATACCCCAAGTGTAGGTTTGTGGTACCCCAAGAACGCTAGTTTTCATCTCTTAGGTTACTCGGATTCGGACTTTGCCGGATGCCGTGTAGACCGCAAGAGTACCTCCGGGGGTTGCCACTTACTTGGGCGTTCCCTAGTTTCTTGGTCGAGCAAGAAGCAAAATTCCGTGGCTTTGTCCACCGCGGAGGCGGAGTATATAGCGGCCGGTGCATGTTGTGCCCAAATCCTATATATGAAGCAAACCCTCTTGGACTTTGGAATTAAGTTTGGTTGTGTGCCTCTCCTTTGTGACAATGAAAGTGCGGTTAAGATAGCTAGAAACCCCGTTCAACACTCCCGCACTAAGCACATTGATATTCGCCATCACTTCTTGCGGGACCATGAGGCTAAGGGAGAAATCTCTTTGCAAGGTGTTAGGTCCGAAGAACAATTGGCGGATATCTTCACCAAACCACTTGATGAGAAAACTTTTTCTAGGCTTAGAAGTGAGTTAAATGTGCTAGATGCATCTAACGTCATGTAAATTGCCATGTTCATGTAAGGTTGCATGTCATATAGGTCTTGCCTAACTCCCAAAGGATAGGGGCGAGCTAGAAATAGTTTTCCCTGAGTAAGCCTTTGGTAGGTTTAAACCTGGCAAGATAGATTTATTTTATGCCTTGCATGATTCCTGTCATATAGACTTGCATTCATCTAATATTTTGCATTATCTTGTTTGACATTGCATACGGTAGATTGTCACAAAGGGGAACCCACATCATGAGAAGGAGACTTGTTTGAAATGCAATATCTCAACTCATATGATGTGGAAAGAGCAAAATTCTAAAGGAACATGCTTTAATGAGATAGAAGTTTCCATACTCTAGCTCACAAAGCATGGGCCTACATTTTCGTGGTTTTTCCCTCCTAATTCTCTTTGTGTGCTCTATTTGCTTAAGGGCTTAGCCGATATGTGGCACTATATCGAAAAGCCTTATTAGGGTTAGGGGGTGCCCAAAAAGTCCTAAGACTCGTTTTATCTTTGTGTGTTTAAAGTCCAAGGACATATATGGGCAGTCTTAGGTTTTCTGTAGTCATCGGATTATCCGATGCTAAGGCCAGAACAGTCATCGGATCAGTTGGTGCTTCAGTTCAGAGTTCAGTTCAGCCAGCATCCAGAAATCGACCGATGAGTTCATTTCAGGAAACATCGGAGCATCCGATGTTCAATCTACTGGTGCCCTGCAGAATTCGACCGATGATCGACGAAGTGCACGTCGGATCATCCGGTGTTCAACGAGGGTTTTTGGACTAACTCTCTGTTGAGTTCGACCGATGCTTGCCACCAATGCACATCGGTCGATCCGGTGTGTTTGTAACGGTTAGGTCACGGGACCCTATTTAAGATCGTACGGCCGGTTTTCTTCGTCTCTTCCCGATCACCGCCGCCTCCTTCGCCCCCTTCGCGCCCTCGCCGTCGGTCAGCCGCCGCCGCCGTCCCCAAGGGCGCCGCCGCCTCTCTCCCGACCGCCGCCGCCGCGCCTCCCCAGGCCGCGCCGCCGCCGTCGCCTCTGTCGGCTGCCGCCGCCGCCTCTCCAGGGCGCCGCCGCCGCCCCTCCAGGGCGCCGCCGCCGCTTCTCCTCTGGTCGCCGCCGCCACCACCAGACATCACCTCCTTCACCAGCCTCCACCGCCGGCAGTTCTCCCTGCTAGGGTTTCTCGCCCGAGCCATCGATCGTCGCCGTTCGTCGCCTTTCATCGATCTCGTGTCTTTTCGTCGACGAGGTTTGTTCCGTGCAGCGCGACGTCCTTCATTGTTTCCCGTCATCTTTTCGCTAACCCTTGCTCTCGAATTTCTTGAAGATGGCCCGTGATCGCAAAGGAAAGGGCAAGGCGATCGCAGAGCCCGCCGCGAAAAAGCGCAAGCTTTCGAAGGATGAGAAGAAGGCCTTGATGGCCGCTCGCGCCGCCGAGGAGCGTGAGCGCGGCCGTGGGGGTTCGCTGAGGATTCGCGAGGCCCGTCCAAGGCCGCCTCCCGTGGTCGACGACTCCGACGCCGAAGAGGAGCCGGTTGCGCCTCTCGTCCGCCGGCGTTCAGCCCGGACTCGAGGAGGTCACGTCGAGGCTGATCCTCGTCCGAGACCGACGGCCACCGACCGTCGTGAGGACAGGGAGGCTGAGAGGGACATCCATGAGGTGGACACGGCCGTCCGGGTCGGTGAAGGAGTCCGCCTTGCGGACTACCGGAAGATGAAGGCGAAGCAACTCCGGAAGCTCAGATGGAGTGTTCTTCTTGAGGAGTGGTTCCCACAGCCCCGAGAGCTTCTTGTTGACAGTCGCTTCTGGACTGTCACCCAGGCGTCTCTCTATGAGACCTACAAGCGCCGGGGGCACAAGCTCTTTCAGCACAACCACCTGGACTGGAGGCAGCTTGCAGTGGCCGCGGAAACTGATGTCCGCCCCTTCTTTGAGCGATACAGAGGCTTGGTGGAGCTATTGGACTATGAGAGAAGTGCGTATGTGGAAGAATGGGTCCGTGTCTTCTACGCGACCCTGTACATCTCAGAGGGCAGAAGATCAATTGCCTTCATGTTCAATGGTCAGCACTATCATCTCACGAGGCAGACTTTGGGGCACATCCTTGGCTTGGACCTGCACGACACTAGCATACACGAGAAGGTCTATGGGCAGGCAGATCCACCGAGGAGGCCACTTACTGGAGGGGTAGCACCTCAGCTGGACGAGATCCGCTCCTTGTTTGGCCCCACATTCTCTCCAGATCAGCCGAGAGTCCCAGCACTCCTGACCCCAGCTGCGCGCATTGTGCACCTCGCCTTGCGCCGCACGCTCCTGCCAAGGTCAGGTTACTTAGAGGGGTTCACGAGTCTCCAGCAGACCCTCCTGTTCTACATCATGAACGGGATGGACTTTGATATAGTGGATATCATTATCTGCGAGATGGAGGACGTTATTACAGATGGAGTGGGCATGATGAGGCAGATGGTCTATGGGCACTGGATCAGCTTTATCTGCTCTATGGTGGTGCCAGAGGGACATACAGCACAGACCCGGCTTGCTGACGAGAGCGTGACCCGCTTCGGTCACTACCGTGCGTCCGCTCCTGGAGACCGCCGTCTTGGTCGTCCAGTTGAGCGCCAGGTCAGGGCCCGCTTGTCTGAGGAGGATTGGTCTGACCTCGAGAAGGAGGACGAGAGACTTGCTGAGGCCGAGGCTCAGGGGGAGGACTTACAGCACGTCTGGTCCGAGAGCGACACAGACGACAGTGTCGAGGAGTACTTCCCTCCTCCTCCACCTTCACCGAGGCAGCACGACGCCGAGGCCGGAGGATCAGCTGCTCCGCCACCGACACCACCTCCTGTGTCCGAGGCGCAGGTGACGCAGCCGTCTGAGCTGACGTCGCTTCTTCAGCAGATGATCGAGCAGCAGCGCCAGGACAGGCTCGCTGCTGAGCAGGCCAGGGCAGAGCAGGCTGCGCGGCTCGCAGAGCTTCAGAGGCAGCAGACAGAGATGCAGCTAGAGATGGCCCGCCAGAGGCGTGAGGACACGGACCGGTTCACGAGTCTGGTGGACCAGATGCACCGGAGGACACTGGACCAGCAGCAGCAGACCCAGCAGGCGATGATGGGTATCCTGGGGTTGATCACCAACCTCTACCAGCAGACCGGGATAGCCCTTCCGCCACAGCACACCGGTCTCAGTCAGCCTCCAGCAGCACCTCCTCTGGCTCCAGCTTCAGTTCCAGCACCGGCGTCGCCGATCCCGAGCTACAGCATGTCTCCACTGCTGGCTTCGACGGTGCCGTTCCAGTTCTCGCCTCTCCCGGCCGTGCCTTCTCCACCAGCAGCTCCAGCTCCAGCGGACCCTCCAGCAGCTCCAGCTCCAGCCGCGTCAGCACCTCCGGCTCCTCCCGCTCCAGCACCAGCTCCGGCGACGTCTACCTCGAGCAGCTCCGACACCGCCGACGTCGACCGCTTCACCGTCGCCCCGAGAGCTCCGGAGTCCTAGGTACTCCTCTTCCCTTTTTGGTGTCTTGATGCCAAAGGGGGAGAAGAGTTAGAGTTAGGGGGAGTGTCTTGGGCTTAGGGGGAGTGCTAGTTATCTATTTGCTTTCAGACTTGTTATTTGCTTCTATTTGAGACTTGATTGTTATCATTTGCTACTATTTGTAATTCAGTATGCTACTTCACTCTTATGATTTATATTTGATCACTGTTTGAGCCTTCGAGCTCCTTGTGTTGCATGTTGTTCCGATTACATTTCTTTATGAGCATTGCGTTTGCGTTTCAAATTCCATTACTTTTATGCTCTACTCGTTGTGTTGTCATCAATCACCAAAAAGGGGGAGATTGAAAGCATCTAGGCCCCCACGAGGTACGGTTTCGGTGATTAATGACAACCGTTAATTACCACTAATGAGTTTGTGGATGCGAGGTTTCATGTACAATGAATCAAACGTCGATCAATCACTCATAAATGTCATCTACTGCTCATTGGATGCAAAAGGAGACCCCTCAATGAACTAACCTAAGGGGTTAATCGGAAACAAATGAGGAACTCGTACAACGACGCAACCTTATCAAAATTGGCAACACAAGAAGCTTCATATCCATCAGAAGAGCCATACAAACAAGTGTTCAAGAGGTCACAAGTCCAAAATCCAAAAGATCAGTCCAACTCAACTCGAAGGAAACAAATTGTACACACCGGATCATCCGGTGATCTGAAGAATGACTGCATCGGTCGATTTGGACTCAACAGAAGAAGAAGACCTCAGAATGAAGTACACACCGGATCATCCGATGTGTATCAAGTAAACATCGGATGAATACAACAGTAAGCAAATTTCCTGAAGTGTTCTGAAGGACTGAACACCGGATCATCCGATGTTGAAGGCAGATGCACATCGGTCGATTACAACAGAAGCAAATTATCAGCTCAACCAGACTGAAGATCTATTCATCGGATCCTCCGATGATGAAGGAGGTGAAGCATCGGTCTAATAACGGTCATTTCTGACAGAATGACGTCAGCTAATCTAATTAGACCGATGCTCATAAAAGGGGGTCATCGGATCATCCGATGTACACAGAAAAAGTAATCAGCCCACTTTTCCAACGGCTAATTCGGTTGGGCTGAGTATTTAACCCCCTCCCACCAGTCATTTCAAAAAGGCCGGACAACAAGAGCACCACTACACATTCCCCAAGTGTCCAAGACTTAGAATACTCATTTTCACACTCTTGTAACCCTTTCACACCTCAAGATATAGGCTAGTTCCTCTTAGAGTTAAGCTTGTGTGCGTCCTCTCTGGGTGAGTGGAGACTCTAGAGTAGGGAGAGCCGTGAGAAAGTGCATTCTTGGTGATTGCACTCACCTTGTATCAAGAGGAGAGTGAAGAGATCGCTCCGGAGCTTGCCGAGACCATTGTGGAAGCCCGGAGGATCGAAGTTGTACAAGGCTTGAGCTCCACCTTGCCAAGGATGGCGAACGGAGGAAGTTAGTGGATTCCCTCATCTCGGTGACTTGGGAGTGGCGATACCCTTAGGTGGGTGCCACAACGTGGACGTAGGTGGATCCTAGTGATCTCACTGAACCACGGGAAAAATCGACGTGTCCCCGTGTCTTCGAGCGTTTGCATTCCTCCTCCCTACTCCTTTACGATTACGCAATTCTCAATTCCGCACTTAATTCTCTTAATTGCACTGTTGGCTTGCTTAGAGAATTAGATTTCACTTAAGCTTTAAATTGACTTAAAATTTGAAGTAGCCCAATTCACCCCCCCCCCCTCTTGGGCATTCGATCCCTACACAAGGTGTCTAGGAGTGACTCCTTGTTCTTGACCTTGACCACGATGTCATCGACGTACACTTCCACTATGTCTCTGATGATTTCTTCAAAAGTTTTGTACATAGCTCGTACAAAAGTTGAAGCTGCATTCTTGAGACCAAATGGCATGGCTGTGTAACAGTACAATCCATCTACTGTGATGAATGAAGTATGCTCTTTATCCTCCCTAGACATCCTGATTTGATGATACCCAGAATATGCATCTAGAAAACACAGTAATTCACACCCGGAGGTGGAATCCACTATCTGATCTATTCTAGGCAGTGGGAATGGATCTTTTGGACATGCCTTATTTAGTGTGGTGTAGTCGATGCACATCCGAAGCTTCCCGCCGGCCTTGGGCACAACGACTGGGTTCGCCAGCCATTTTGGATGGAAGACTTCTCGGATGAATCCGGCTTCGAGCAACTTCTTCACTTCTTGTCGGATGAAGTTCTGTCGCTCTACGGATTGCTTCCGAGGCTTCTGATGCACAGGCCGGGCATCGGGGTAGATCTTCAGATTGTGCTCAATCACTTCCTTGGGGATCCCAGGCATTTGTGACGGTTGCCAAGCAAACACGTCAACGTTAGCCCGGAGGAAAGTGATGAGCGCGAGTTCCTATTTGTCGTTCAACCCTCCCGATATACGGGTGGTTTGAGCAGCATCGGAACCAATTTGGACGACTTTGACGGGAATGTCGGTGTCGCCGCTTGGCTGCACACGGGGTGCAGAGGTCGAGCCTCGTTGTCGAATGCTCGGGGGTTTTGGAGCTTGCTCCTGCCTGGAGTCCTCCTCTTGTGCCGTGGTGAGTGCGTGGAGTTCCTCCAGAGCAGTTACTCCGGCAGTACAATCTCCGCGGATCCGGAGAACGCCTACTGGTGTTGGCATCTTCAACACCAGGTATCCATAATGAGCAGCTGCCATGAATTTGTACAGGGCAGGTCTACCCAAGATGGCGTTGAATGGTAAGTTGATCTGTGCGACGTCGAAGACCAACTTCTTGGTGCGATACTTCTCCCGTGTCCCGAAGGTAACGGGGAGAGTTATAGCTTCGAGTGGGGTGATGGCCCCCGAACCTACTCCAGAGAAAGGTCGAGAGGGCTGAAGATCCGAAGGTCGGAGCAGAAGCTTAGTCAAAGCTTCGAAGCTGATGAGGTTAAGCCCCGAACCTCCGTCTATCATGACATGGTGGAGCTGGATGTTATTGATGGTAGGAGATACCATCAAAGGTAACTGTCCAGCTCCGACCATGCTTCGAGGAAAATCCGAAGCATCAAAAGTGATGGCTGTGTCCATCCACTTTCGATGTGGCTCCGGTCTAGCTGTAGGAGCTACAACGGCCATATCCTGACGCATAGTCTTGATGACATGGCGGGAGGTGATGTCCCATGATCCACCAAAAATAGTGTTCATGGTTTTCCGACGCTCGTTGTCAGAGACGTCGGAATCGTCGTCGACGGAGGTGTAGACGGCTTTCAGGACCTTTTTGGGATCCTGAAACCCTGACTCCTCTTCAGCCGGAGCTTCGTCGACTTTCTGTTTTCCTTCCCTTTGACAGAAAGGAGACTCTTCCCGACGCTTGTTGTAGCGCTCAGCGAGGTTTTGGACCTCCCGGCAATCTTCCAAACTGTGGCTGCCCGTTTTGTGAATTGGACACCACACCTTGGATTTGCCTCCGTCTTCTGAAGATGGTCGAGGTCGCTTTTCGGGGCGTGGCCCACGGCCACCCGGAGCTGCAGCAGCTGCGGCATTGGATGTACCGGCCGATGGCTTCTTCTTGCCGTTGGTCTTTTTCTTCTTCTTGCCGTTCCCGGAGGTAGCGGCTTCTTCTTTGGAGGATTTCTTGTGATCCCCCGAGGCTGGATTGGAGTGCATCTCACGGCCCTCTGCAGCTCTGGCACATTTATCTGCCAGGCTGAAGAGCTCCGTGACACTGTTAATCTCTTTGATTGCCAGTTTCTCCAACATCTTCTTATCCCGTACTCCCTGTCTGAATGCCACAATGACAGAGGCGCTAGAGATAGAAGGAATAGTGTTGCGTACCTGAGAGAACCTCTGTATGAAGGATCGCAAGGATTCTCTCTCTTTTTGCACGACGGCAAAAAGATCTAGTTCGGTGCCTGGTCGGGTGTATGAACTCCCGAAGTTGGCAGTGAACTGTCGGCACAACTCCCCCCAACTGTTGATAGAGTTGGGTGGAAGGCTCATAAACCAGGACCTGGCGGTCGCAGTTAAGGCCACTAGAAAGTAATTGGCCATCACGGCCTCGTTTCCTCCAGCTGCCAAGATTGCAGTGGAGTATATCTGAAGGAATTCAGCGGGGTTGATAGTCCCGTCGAATTTTTCCGGCAGGTGAGGATGGAACTTCTGTGGCCATCTAACCATGCGCAGGTGCATGGCTAGGGCTGAACAGCCTCCTCCTACTCCTTCAAGAGTAGAAAGGTCCTGAGCTTCCTGTCTTTCACGGGCACGCTCAATATGGACACGGCCATCCTGCTGGCGGTATCGGCGATCAAGATCCGCCCGGAGGTCATGAGTTGAAAGCCTGGATACCTTGTGAGTGCGTCGAGCCCCGGAGGGCAATGACGTCACTTGCTGAGATGCAGCACGTCTCCTACTATTGGAGGCGTGTGGACCAAGTCTTCCGGACAAAGTCCGCCGCTGCGACAGGGCTCGTCCCGAAGGAGGAGGACCCAGGTTGTTGAGGCGTTCGGCCGCTGCTGCGACCAAATGCTCCACATCGGCCCTCCACTGCTCCATTGCATCTCGAGATGCATTCGGAGGTGGTGGACGTTGGAGAAGAGCACGTGCTGCATGGAGCGCGTGTTCTGGGTTGTCATGACTCGCCGACGCAGTTAGCGACGCCGGCGCACCATCACGTTGCCCAACACGATTTGCTGGAGAAGATGGTGGTGGTGGGAGTGTGGCTCCTGCTGGTGCTGAGGTTCCTGCTGGCGGCTGCCTGTTGGAGGGATTGCCCCCAACAGCCTGAGCGGCAGGTTGGCCATTGGATGATTCAGCAGCAGAGTTCACCATTCTCGAAAATCTCAGGCGCCCCCCTACCTGGCGCGCCAACTGTCGGTGGTTTTGATCCGGCAGATCTCCCGACACTGCTAAAGTGTTGAAGGAGTTTGTGGTTCGGTGTGGGCGCGCGGAGATTCAAGAAGGTGAAAATCAAAGTAATGTAGGAGACACGAGGATTTACGTGGTTCGGGCCGCCTGAGTGTAATACCCTACTCCACGGGTGTGTTGGTGTTGTATTAGCGGTAAGAGCTTGTCATGAACGCGTGGGGTGCGTCTGATCGTCCGTGAACGTCCCTGAGTGTATCGTCGGCCTGTCCTTTTATAGTACAAGGGCAGGCCGTTACAATTCAACCTGGCCCGACATGTGGCCCCGACGGTTACTAGTATTGATACACGCTTAATTGCTCTTAATAACCCTGTAACGGGCTTTGACAGCACCGTTACTGGTGTTAAGATCGTCCATTTAAGTGTCATTAATATGACATTAATGACACTTAATCGGGTCTTGAAGTCCTTGGCTCTCCTTTGAAGATCCGGAGCCGTTACAAGGTCTTCCGAAGGTTAGAAGCTGAAAGGTCCGACGATTTGACACGTGGCTGCTCTGGAGCTTGCTGTGGGAAGCAGGTAGCTCCGGGGCTACCAGACACGTGTCAGGTCTGGAGCTTCTCTCGGTCTGGGGTTAAGTCCGGAGGTGCCGTTTCGGTACGTGGCCCGGAGCTTCCCCCTTGTGGGCGGTAGTTCCGGGTTAGTCGTACACGTGGCGACCCAGGGATTAACCATGTTGGAGAAGCGGGTCCGGTTATGTCTGACAGGTGGGCCTCCGAGGGTCTTCAAACCAAGTAGATGACTTTCCTTTGAGATCTTTGTAACCTCAAGGGGTGTACGGTTTTTAGGGTACCAACAGTATATGTATTGAAGAACCTAGTTTTTGAGGACTTACAATGCGAAGTAGGTAATAGAGAGACATCCAATGCGTTGAGGTTGAAAAGGCCATTAAGATCAGACCATTCAATGACAAAAGCACCATCACCTGAGAAAAAAGTGTTTATCCTTGAATGCCCATAGTATGGTTTGACACTTTTGTAATTTTCCATGTAGTATTGATGAAGTTGAACACAAGGTTTACCAACTTGTCTGTGTGCACCCGCAGTTAACATCGGCTTTCCCATTTCAAACTTCGGGTTTGCATGTGTCATAGCTTTCGGCGCCATCGGGTTAGCTTCTGACTCTTTCATTGGTTTCTTGCAAGCTTCCTTTGACAATAATCGCCACTGCGACTGACTCTTGTTCTTTGCACATACATTATTCGTCGGCTTTGTCGGCGGTTGATCAGGTGTAGGGAGTAGAAGGGCACTCTAAGTGCGAGGTGGAGACCGATGCAGCTCCTCTTGAAGTTGAGACTTCTGCGATAGCTCTAGAGGTGGAGACAGATGAAGCTTCTCTATAACTAGAGACAACTGCTCTCTGAATGTGGCCTAGAGGGGGGGGTGAATAGTCTTTGAAAATTTCCTGCACACTTATTCAAACAGTCGAACTGTCAAATACTTGAGTGACATGACTTGTCCGATTGGAGTGCGGACTAGTCTGGTGTGGTAATGTGTGGCGAGTTAATTAAGTGTTGATTCAAGAATTAAGTGTTATAACAACAGAAATTGAACAACCATTGAGGTCACTTGAATCCACAATCAATATTGCAAAGTTACAGGTGGAAAGCAATTGTAATTCATAAATACTTGAGTGACCGGACTTGTCCGGTTGGGGTGCAGACTGGTCCAGTGTGGTAATGTGTGGCGAGTTAATGAAAAGTTGATTCAGGAATTAATTGTTATAACAAAAGAAATTGGACAACTATTGATATCACTTGAATTGACAATCAATATTGCAAAGTTACACGTGGAAAGCAATTGTAATTAAAGTTACAAGATTTATCAACTTAATGCCCTAAGTAATGATGATGCAAAAATAAAGAAGCACACGGGACACAAATTTTTACCAAGGTTCGATCTCACCAAAGAGATCTACTCCTCGTTGAGGAAGCCCACACAGAGCCAGGTCTCTTCAAACCCTTTCCCTCGTCGAGTCACCACACAAGGCTGACTTGATTCCACTCTGACGGGTAATCACCAAGTTTATGGGGCAACCTCACAAGTTGAGGGCTCCCACAAGAATTACAGCGAAAATATGATCAAATACACTCGAAAAGATTACAAGTAAATGCACGAGTGTAAAGAGATCGAACCACAAGAGCTCAATGAAGCGTAGACACCGATCTCCCAATCCCAAATCTGAACACTCAAAGTTTTTCACTTTTGAGGACCTTAGATGTGTGGGGAGATGTGTTTTCGTGCTCTTGGGACAAGTGGCGGCGCTAGGGTTTGATTGTGAATAGTAGAATACGTGTATTTTGTTTGTGGGGTCGTGGATCTCCTATTTATAGTGTTTCCAAAATTGTTACTGTTAGAGATCCCGACAGCCGGACTAGTCTGTACTGGGTACCGGACTTGTCCGGTGTGCTGTGTAAAAACTGCGTGAAATGTGCAGCACACTAGAAACCCTAAATTATGTGAGGTATACCGGAGTAGTCCGCTAGGTGTCCGGACTTGTTCAGTGCCTTGTGTATTTGAGTTCCAGAGAGTTTCTTGGACTAGTCTGGTCCACGAGCGGACTTGTCCGGTGCTATGTGTTATAGAGCTTCAGAGAGTTCAACGGACTAGTCCGGTCTTATGGACGAACTTGTCCAGTGCACAACATAATAGGTTCACAGAAAGTTAAACGGACTAGTCTGGTCCATGAATAGACTAGTCCGGTGCACTATGAAATGTGGTTCTATAAAGTTGATCGGACTAGTCTGGTGCATTGTGAATTTGGACAACAGAGAGTTGAACGGACTAGTCCGATGCTCAATGAATTTTTAGGTTGATTTTAAGCCATTACCCCTGCGCAAAGACTTGAGCTCTTGGGATGTGTCTCTCACACACATCCTATACAATTAAATCTACTTTGCGCTTCAGTCATCAGTTGGGCTTTTCTCTTTTCCTTCACCACTTCATTTTTCACTTTTTGAGTGCACCAAACTATCTCATTTAGATTGACCTGCAGTCATCTCAACAAGTTCATTAGGATCTGATTTGTTTGTCATCAATCGTCCAAAACACACAAGGGATTGCCTAGATGCACTTTAAATTCCCTCTTTTTGGTGATTGATGAATACCAATTGAGACTTCAAAATTAAGAGTAAAAATTGATTTTCATAAAGTGTGCATATATGAAAATGATAGATGAGTAACAAAAACTTTTCACATATATGCACTCTTTATGGTGGGGTGCCTAAAGAGTGTGTGATCAAAAGATGTGATGAGCAAAAGATAATAACTTAACAATTATAGCAACAATCATAACATTATCATTAAACTAGGCATCACACATTAAGTAAAGTAAGCACATTCAAAATAAATTACAACACTTTGAAATCGAGATACATATCCTTGATCACAAGTCCTTAATGGCTACAAAATAGACTACTAGTCTCAATCTCTCCCCCTTTGGCATCAAGGCAACAAAAAGGTAAAAGTTGAGTGGAATCACTCATCGCCACTGCCTCCCTCAGTCTCGGTATCTTCATCCTCTTCTTCATCTTCAGGTGCTTGCGGAGGAGGAGGAGGAGCAGAGGCACTAGCCAATCCGAATGAAGCCAACTCTTGCTCCGAGAGGGGTACCATCTTTGTGATATCTTATTCAAAATCTTCTGAGATCTGAGGTGACCCCACTGGCTCCATCTCCAGCTTCTCACAGATTGCTTTGATGTTGGCCTTCACATATCATTGATGCTTCTTCCTGGCCAGACTCTCCTTGTGCTGCTTAATTTCCACTTTGTGGCAGGTTGCAAAGATGGATGAGAGCATCTCTTGCACACTACTAGAGGACTCTCTAGGAGGTGGAGGAGCAGGAGTAGCAGCTTCAGTTCTTGTGCCTTCATGAGCCCTCTTAGATCTTTGTTCCTCTGTAGGTGAGGTAGGAGCAGAGGGGACAATGTAAATTGTAGGCTTCTGAGGCCTGAGACCAGTGTGAGGAACATTCTTTACAAACTCAAGCCCTGTCACCTTCTCAATCATATACATGATATAGGGTGCATAGCCACATGACCTATTAGGGGTGATGGAGATGTTCAAAATATCATTATAAATGTACTTAAAGACATTGAAGGTCCTTCTCTTGCTTATCACCTTCATCAATGTCCTGAGTGTCCCTGGATAGTCCCTGCATCTCCCTCCTTAGGAGCTATGGTCTTCCTCAAGATTCTATTCAACATTGCAAAGAAAGGCTTCACGTATTTGGTAGTTGGAGATTTGTATGAAATTCTTGTATCATAGAGAAAGTCAAGCTCATCTTTCTCCAAAGGCTTTAGGTTGTGATTGATTATGTCATTCTCCAAAGAATCTTCAAGGTGAAGAATTCTGTCAAATTCTTCATATGTGACACTGTACTTCGCTCCATGTGTCATCCAGATCATTTTTGTCTCCGTCATCATGAGAAAAGTATAGAGTGGAATAGAATTAAGTGATGACCTCAATGTTCCAGTCCCATTGGAAAGAGATAAGATCCTTCAGTCCATGTCGCTCCAATGCCTCTAGAACCTCTTGATAAGCTTGGCATATCTTGGACTAGAGGTAAGTGATATCCACCCACTGACTTTCAATCACTGGGTTCCTCATATTCAAGTAGACATGCTCATAATAGTCAACATTGAAGTTGCTCCAGAATCTAGGGTCAGCTGACTGTTTCGCCTGTTCATAGACTTCCATCTTTCTGAACTTGTCAGCCAATTCACTCCCTTTTCCTGTAAAGTCGTTACTAGAGGGCTTCGTATTGCAATGAATAGGAGCCTTCATCTTCAATGGGCCAATAGGACCACTAGCCAGTCCTTTGCCCTTGTTGAGAGTTCTCTTGAGTGCCGATGAACTCCCAACACCTTCCTTGCTTATTGGTTTCTTCACCACCACTCTCCTCTTCTTGGGAAGTACATCATAGGGAGGAGAGGAGTGAACATTGTGGTTGTGTCTTTTCTTCATCACCCTCTCTTTGGCTCTTTGCACTCTAGCACGATCACACTCTTCATCATAATTAAAAGAGCTGTCCTCGGAACCTGAAGACATCATGCCTGACAAAGGAAATCAAGGATTGATAAGAACTGATTTGAGATTATGTGCAAATAAGAATTTAGAGGTTAAAATTGTCAGATACCGGACTTGTCCGTTTTTAGAGTGCGGACTTGTCCGCACTTGAACACTGGAGTAGTTCGGTCTGGCATAAGAAACCTAATTTCCTATTTTCAACAAATCTAGCTCGAATCGATTCACAATGAGAGAGAAACAGTAGGAGTACATCTAGAAGAGTAATGTATGTCCTAGGAATCAAGAAAAATAAGCAAGAATTAAGAAAAGATGAGACCTAGGGTTTGAGTGAGATTTTACCGAAAAATTGAAGATTCGAGTTGAAGGAGCAGAGTATGGTCCGGATTAGCCCGGAGTGAACAAGATCTGCACGGAGGAGAGGATTTCCCTTGGAGAAACCTGCGATTTTGATGGCTGGAAGTGAAAATCGCCTTTTAGCTCATAGATGAAGAGAGAGAGAGAGAGAGCAAAAGAGATTATGAGATGTGGTGGATGAGCTCCTAGCGGGCTAGGGTTAACTCTGATATATACGGACTAGTCCGGTATGCCGGACCAGGGCTGGACTAGTTTGAGGCAACGAACTAGTTTGGTGCTGACGCCGGACTAGTCCGGTGTCAGCAGAACAAAACAGAATTGAACAACTTGAATTTAGCTGTTTGATCTAATAGTGATCTAAAGGACATCATTTTACAAATAGTCCTGATGAACATGACCAGTAAGCAATCAACAATCATACAATATCCATAATTCACCAAGATTCACTAATTTAAATAGTTTTCAAGAGAAAATTGAGATAAGGGACAAATTCTCGCAAAAATGAGTAAATTATGAAATCACAATCAGGTATGTAGTGTTTCAAGCCACATTTCGAGAGCCAAGTACATTTAGCGCATTTCTTAGATCACAAAATCTATTTTCATCTAATGGCTTGGTGAAAATGTCTACAAGTTGTTTTTCAGTCCTAACTTGTGAGATTACAATGTCACCTTTTGATGAATGATCTCTTAATAAATGGTGACGAATATCTATGTGCTTAGTTCTTGAGTGCTCCACTGGGTTGTGTGAAATTTTTATAGCACTCTCATTATCACATAGGAGTGGAATATGATTCATATTGTAACTATAATCCCTTAGAGTCTGTCGCATCCAAATTAGTTGTGTGCAACAACTACAGGCTGCAACATACTCTGCTTCGGCCGTGGAAAGAGCAATGGAGTTTTGCTTTTTAGATGACTATGAAACTAAGGATCTTCCAAGATATTGGCAAGTCCCCGATGTGCTCTTTCTATCAACTTTGCATCCTGCATAGTCGGCATCAGAATATCCTATCAAGTTAAACTTGGATCCTTTGGGATACCAAAGGCCCAAGTTGGGTGTGTGCACAAGGTATCTTAAAATTCTTTTTACATGTATTAAATGACACTCTTTAGGTGCGGCTTGAAACCTTCCACACATACACACACTAAGCATAATATCTGACCTAGATGCACATAAATAAAGTAATGAGCCAATCATAGACCTATATACCTTTTGATCGACATTTGGAGCATCTTCATTGAGATCGAGATGTCCATTAGTTACCATGGGTGTCATGATGGGCTTGGCCTTGTTTATATTGAGCTTCTTGAGGATGTCCTCCGTGTACTTAGTTTGGCTTATGAAAGTGCCTTCTCTTAATTGCTTCACTTGGAATCCCAAGAAGAACTTTAATTCATCCATCATCGACATCTCGAATCTGTTAGTCATAATCTTGCTAAATTCTTCACAAAAAGACTTATTAGTAGAACCAAAAATTATATCATCAACATAGATTTGACATACAAATAGATGATCATCAAAATGTTTTATGAACAAGGTATAATCAGCTTTACCAAGTTTAAACCAATTTTGAGTTAGAAAATCTCTAAGGCACTCATACCAAGCTCGAGGAGCTTTTTTGAGGCCATAGAGAGCCTTACGTAGTTTGTACACATGGTTGGGGTAGTCTTGATCTTCAAATCCTGGTGGCTGCTCCACGTACACTTCCTCCTTAATGGGACCATTGAGGAAAGCACTTTTGACATCCATTTGATACAACTTAAAATTATGGTGAGTAGCATATGCCAATAAAATACAAATGGACTCAAGTCTAGCTACGAGAGCAAAAGTTTCATCGAAGTCCAAACCTTCGACTTGTGAGTAACCTTTTTCCACAAGTCGTGCCTTATTTCTTATTACCACTCCATGTTCGTCTTACTTGTTTTGAAAGACCCATTTGGTTCTTACAATGTTTTCCTTTGGTCTTTCTACAAGTGCCCACACTTCATTTCTCTTGAAGTTTTTCAGCTCCTCTTGCATTGCAATCACCCAATCTGGATCCTTTAGTACTTCTTCTACCCCGTATGGTTCCAGAGAGACAAAAGAGTAATATTCACAAAAATTGGCTATGCGATATCTAGTGGTTACTCCCTTAGCAATGTCTCCAATGATGTTGTTGACGGGATGATCTATTTATATACTCTGATATACTCTTGGGTGAGGAACTTGTGAAGTTATTTGAACTTCATTTTCTTCATTGTTAATGTCTCCCCCCTAGATCATTGCTTCCTTGATTGTATTGAACTTCTTGATCTTCTTGATCTTGATCTTGTGCATGAGCTCCCCCTTGATCATTGCTTTCTTGTTGAGGTTCATCTTGTGCACTTGGGTCTTGTGGTTGTTCTTGAGGTCGAATACAACCAAGTGCCATCCTCCTCAACACTTGACTTGGGGCTTCTTCTTGATATAGCACACACTTATCAACTTGCTCCACTTGGGAGCCGTTAGTTTCATCGAACACTACGTCACGTGCAACCTCAACAATGCCAGAGACTTTGTTGAAGGCACGATAGGCATAGGCGTTCGAATCATAACCAAGCAAGAACCCTTCATTAGTTTCCGAAGTGACCTTCAAAGTCCCCAGTTTCTTGTTCAAGATAAAACATTTACATCCAAATACTTTGAAATATGAAACATTCTGTCTGTTACCGGTGAGGAGCTCATATGGCGTCTTCTTCAAAAGTCAATGAAGATATAGCCAGTTTGTGGCGTGATAAGCGGTGTTAACCGCTTCAGCCCAAAATTGGTCCGAAGTCTTGTATTCATCCAACATTGTCCTAGCCATCTCGATGAGCGTCCTATTCTTCCTTTCGGCCACCCCATTTTGTTCAGGGGAGTAGGGTGCCGAAAATTCATGCTTTATTCCTTCTTCTTCTATGTACTCCTCAACTTGTGTATTCTTGAACTCCGTTCCATTGTCACTTCTAATGTTCTTCACGGTTGAGGAGAATTCATTTTGTGCCCTTTTCATAAATTTCTCGAGGATTCCCCGAGTTTCTAATTTATCATACAAGAAAAATACCCAGGTAAATCTAGAAAAACCATCAACAATGACCAATCCATATTTGTTACTGCCGATGCTTATATAAGCAATTGGACCAAAGAGGTCCATGTGTAGAAGTTCCAGCGGTCTTGAGGTAGTAATCATGTTCTTGGTGGTATGTGGTGCTCCAACTTGTTTTTCCACCTAGCAAGCGCTGCACGACCTGTCTTTCTCAAAAACAACATCCTTTAAACCTCGGATGTGACCACCTTTTAGAAGTTTCTGCAGATTTCTCATCCCAACATGGGCTATCCGTCTATGCCACAACCATCCCATGTTAGTTCTATCAACCAAGCAAGTGTTGAGTTCAGCTTTATCTTTGTTGAAGTCAACAAGATAAAACTTTCCCTTCAACATTCACTTGAATGCAATCGAGCCATCGCGTCTTCTAAAAACGGTCACACCCTCATCAGTGAATAAACAATTATAACCTTTGTCTCACAACTGAGTTATGGACAGGAGGTTATAATCTTAAGAATCTACATGTAAAACATTTGAGAGAGTATGTTGGGAAGAGATTTCAATTTTACCACTACCAATGACTTTTCTTGGCTGTTGTCTCTAGAGTATATCCCTTCACTTGGATCCGCGTTGCGCTCATGCTCCACGAACATACTCCGCTCTCCGGTCATGTGATTAGTGCATCCACTGTCCTGCACCCATTTTGATCCAACGGAGGAGTAGGCCTACAAAAAAGAATTATTTCTTGGTTTTAGGTATCCAAGCTTGCTTGGGTCTTTGCAGGTTAGTCACAAGAGTCTTGGGCACCCACACACAAGTTTTTGAGCTCTTGTGGCGTGGCCCTACATATTTAGCAAATACATGTCCAAATCTATCTTTCATGAGTACATAGGAAGCATCAAAAGTATGAAATAGTATTTGCAAGTCAGATTCATGTGATGTTTCCTTAACAAAAGTAATTTGCTTCTTGGCATGAACATTGGTGGACATGTGTTTATTCTTGTTAAACCCAAGACCATATTTGATGTTAGGAGGTCTAGTGACCATATATGCACTGCGTGCATATTTGATCTTTTCCTTGTCAGAGATGCCACTTTGGGATGGATGTTTAGCATGAGAAGTAGGAGAATCAAGTTTAACAACATTTTTCTTAATGCAACATTTGTAAGTTACAATTGTTGTTGGACTTACACCTTTGGAAGGTGAGCTTTTGGAGGAGGAGGAGTCACTTTGCTTGAGTGACTCAACTTGCACTTCAAGTATTTTGTTAACTTTTGATAAGTTAGCAAGTTCATCCTTGATTGCAACATGTGAGTCTTCTAGTTTTGAGTAAGTTTCAGTACTCAAGGCTAGCTCATGCTCAAGTGACCTGCTCTTCTCCCTCTCAAGCTCAAGTAGTTTCTCAACCTCTTGATATCTCTTCCTTTCACGGATGAGCAGATCCTCTTGACGGTTGACAAGCTCCTCCTTCTCAAAAATTCCATCCGAAAACAATTTCATTTTCCTTAAAGAAGTTTTACTTAATTCTTTAATCATATCCTCATTTTCACTAGAGCTATCAAAATCATCAATAGAGGAATTAATCAAGGGGGGGTGTAAGTCGAACCTTTTTCTTGCCTTCCTTAGCCATGAGGCAAGTGTGATTGTGAGTGTCCCGTCCTCCCATGTTCGGGAAGGGCATAGACTTCTTGGTAGGCTTCTTGATGGCAATGTTGGACATCTCCTTTTCTTCATCGGAGGAGGACTCGTCGTTTGAGTCCCACTACTTGCCAATGTGCTTGGTGAGATTGCCTCCTTTTCCTGAAGATTTTCATTTCTTGAGGCTTCGCTTCCTTCTTCCTTTTATTTTCTTCGTAAGTGCAGTCAACCATGAAGTGATCATACTCGCCACAGTTGTAGCAGGTACGTCGAGCCTTGGATTTTCCTTTTTGTTTGCTCTTCCCTTCACTTGAGTTGCTGCCCTTCCTTCTTCTCATCATGCGCTTGAATTTCTTGATGAAGAGTGACATTTCCTCTTCATCCAAATCAGTGCTTACATCATTTGTGTCTTCATCATATTGTGCTTCACGAGCTTCCTTTCCCTTAGGCTTGCAAGTTGCTTTGAGAGCAACATCCTTCTTCTTGGAGGAAGTGAGCTCAGCTAGGTCTTTGACGTATTGGACCTCCTTCTCCATCATCTCATGGTTGATAATTTTGCCCAATAGTTCATTCGGAGTCATTTTGTGGAATGCCGGGCTTTCTCGGATCATAGAGCACAAGGTGACATTTCTTGGCATAAATTCTCTAATCATTCTTTTGACCACCTCATGGTCAATCCACTTCTTGCTTCCATAGACGCGAATCTTGTTGTTAAGCGCTTTCATCCGGTTGTACATGTCTTGAGGTGATTCACCCTCTTCAATGGAAAATCTCCCCAATTATCCTTCAATCATTTCAATTTTAGCTTCTCGGACTGACCGATTTCCTTCATGTGCTGACTTGAGTGTATCCCAGATTTCCTTCGCACTTTCTAGTCCATCAATCTTAGTGAACTCTTCTCAACTTAGAGATGAAGTGATCACTGCAATGGCTTGTATGTTGTGGTGAATTTCTTGTTCTTGTTCAGGAGTAAGTTCATCATCTGTATCCGGGATGTCTACACCTATACACATAATATGCCAAAGACTTGGGTTCAAAGAGAATAGGTGCATTTTCATATTGTATTTCCACATGGTATAATCAATTCTGTCGAATTGCGGAGGTTTTCCAATGGTAATGGAAAGATAGTGATTATTTGAACTGAGATGATTATAATTGTAAGGATATCGGGAGTAGTCGTGATGACCACTCCCCGTCGTCTTCTCGTACTCTTTTCCATTTTGACTCAGGAGTTTCTTCCTTAAAAGTGCCTTAAGGTGACTTACTTCTTCATCATCGTGTTGATTTTTCCCGAGTACATCGAAGGCTTTTGTATCTTGCTCTTATTTGGTGTTGAGCACCTTCAGAATCTCGTTGTTCTTCTTAGAGGCCATTGATCTGTCCGAGCGGTGAGTCTCATCGATGGAGAACCCGCTCTGATACCAATTGAAAGTGGCCTAGAGGGGGGTGAATAGGCTTTGAAAATTTCCTGCACACTTAATCAAATTGTCAAATACTTGAGTGACCGGACTTGTCCGGTTGGGGTGCGGACTAGTCCGGTGTGGTAATGTGTGGCGAGTTAATGAAGCGTTGATTCCAGAATTAAATGTTATACCAGCGGAAACTGAACAACTATTGAGATCACTTGAATTGACAATAAATATTGCAACGTAACACGTGGAAAGCAATTGTAGTTCAAGTGACAAGATCGATCAACTTAATGCCCTAAGTAATGATGATGCAAAAATAAAGAAGTACACGGGACACAAATTTTTACCGAGGTTTGATCTCACCAAAGAGATCTACTCCTCGTTAAGGAAGCCCACACAGAGCCGGGTCTCTTCAAACCCTTTCCCTTGTCAAGTCACCACACAAGGCTGACTTGATTCCACCATCATGGGTAATCACCGAGTTTATGGGGCAACCTCAGACGTTGAGGGCTCCCACAAGAATTACAATGAAAGGATGATCAAATACACTTGAAAAAATTACAAGTAAATGCACGAGTGTAAAGATATCAAACCCCAAGAGCTCAATGAAGCATAGACACCGATCTCCCAATCCTAATACTCAAATATTTTCACTTTTGAGGACCTTTGATGTGTTTTCATGCTCTTGGGACAAGTTACAGCGCTAGGGTTTGAGTTGTGAACAGTAGCATACTTGTATTTTGTTTGTGGGGTCGTGGATCTCCTATTTATAGTGTTTCCAAAATTGTTACCGTTAGGGATCCCGACGTCCGGATTAGTCCATACTGGGTACCATACTTGTCCAGTGTTCTGTGTAAAAACGGCGTGAAATGTGCAGCACACTAGAAACCCTAAATTGTGTCAGGTATACCAGACAAGTCCTGTAGGTGTCCGAACTTGTTCGGTGCCCTGTGTATTTGAGTTCTAGAGAGTTTAATGGACTAGTCCGATCCACGAGCTGACTTGTCCGGTGCTATGTGTTATAGAGCATCAAAGAGTTCAACGGACTAGTCCGGTCCTATGAACGAACTTGTCTGGTGCAGAGCGTAATAGGTTTTTAAAAAGATAAATGGACTAGTCTGGTCCATGAATGGACTAGTCCGGTGCACTATGAAATGTGGTTCCAGAAAGTTGATCGGTCTAGTCCGATCCATGAGCGGACTAGTCCGGTGCACTGTGAATTTGGACAACAGAGAGTTAAAAGGACAAGTCCAGTCCATGAACAGACTAGTCCGATGCTCAGTGAATTTTTAGGTTGATTTTAAGCCCTTACCCCTATGCAAAGACTTGAGCTTTTGGGATGTGTCTCTCACACACAACCTATACATTTAAATCTACTTTGCGCTTCAGTCATCAGTTGGGCTTTTCTCTTTTCCTTCACCACTTCATTTTCCACTTTTTGAGTGCACCAAACTATCTCATTTAAATTGACCTGCAGTCATCTCAACAAGTTCATTAGGATCTTATTTGTTTGTCATCAATCGTACAAAATCCACAAGGGATTGCCTAGATGTACTTTTACTCTCCAATTGGAGACTTCTGCTGCTTCTATATAACCAGAGGGAACAATACTCTGGAATTGGAGACAAATCAATCTGCTCTGGATTTGGAGTAGAAGCAGACATGCCTTAGGAGACATTGAAGCATTAATGGTCGACACGGAAGCTGCTGCTACTGGGTCAATAACAATAAGGCTCCATCTCTACTGAACCATTCTAGTAAATGCACCCTGCATAGGCAGCATTGTATCGTTTTGTGGCACTTTTAGCTACAGGTTTTTCGTATTTCCATGCATCATGTCCACCTTGACCACAATATAGGATGTTGTGTCCACCTGGATGTCGTGAAGCATGGTCTGATCGGGATACACTAGCCCTCTCCTGACCTCCATTCGATCGATTCCTCCGACCATTAGCAGAAGACTGCATGTTGTTGGCTGAGCCAAGTTATCTATCGTGTATGGCTCAATTGGAGGTCCAGACACAGGTGCCTGAAGATCCTCCTATGGTTGTTTACCCCCAGATGATGTAGAAGCAAAGTTGCTCCTATGCTCCTCGTCGTTACTTAAGACAAAAAACACGTTAGGGATTGCTATACCTGCTCGCTCAAGCATATGCTTCACGTCTCCTAGGAGCTCCCTTCTCAACTATAGTTTCAGCTCATCGATGTCAGCCTGTGATGTCGAGATCGTTTTCCGCCTCCGATACGTATTTTTGTGTTCCGGAAAACCCTCGCTCCAGGTCAACTTACTGGAAACACCACGAACACGGCCTCGTTGGTCTGGTCTTTGCAGGGCCTTGCTGTGGGCATTGTTTTCTCTGACCATTTGAGTATTTGCTATTCAGGGTCCAGGCTCTTTGAGTGACATGTAAGGTGATTGGGCTGTAGAAGCTGATACGGCCTGACTCAGGCAGCTGTGAATGAGCACACATAAATGGTTTCAGCCGTCCACTAAAACTGTCGTATCGATTCGCAACACCTAGCTCGGCCAATGTTTCATCATGTTCTTCTCAAATCCTTTTTGTTAGGCATAACCAGTGTTGCTGAGGTGGTGGTCAAGCTTGTTCGGCGATCAGAGCCACTTCATATGTTAACTGTTCTTGGCAAAATCCTGTGATTCGCACAAATCTCGCCCAGTCATCTTCTGAGACATGTGGATACATATGGAAGGGGGTATCATGGTGCCTCCAAAGATTCACAAGCTTACTTTTGTAGGTCCCCCATGCATGAGAGATCATCTTTATAGCTAGCTTCTCCCCCTTCTGTTTCATATGTCCCGAATATTGAATGTATGGTTGAATAGAGCTTTGGAAGAGTTTATCTTTTTCATTTTTGGTGAAGTGATCGAATCCCTGCAGGTTTAGCGACAACCTTTCCCGAGTAGCTAGACTTTAAACTCTTGATAGTCTCGTATTCAAATTATGGTCCAAGGGTAAGCCTTTGTCATTGGCCTCATCAACAGTCAAAATGTCTGTCAGCCATGTCATCTGCGACCTTTCTTTCTCGTGTTACCAGAGGCAGATACATCCTTTTCATGAGTCTGCCGCTGAGTCTGCTGTTGAGCCTCCTCTTCAATATGCTGCTGATGCTCCGATTGAGACATCTTCAAATTCAAAAAAAATCACTGAAATCTTGAAAAACATTATCAAATTTCAGTCACATTCGCACAAACAGTCACGTAAGGGAGCAAATTCTCTCATGATAAGAAAAAGATCTATGTGCCAAGTGTAAGGATAATCCAAACCAAGCAATCATTAAATAGACTGCCACAAGTATATCACACAAGTTACAGGTGCGCGACACCTTTGTAAATATACTAACATTGACCGGTACTAGCCAAAGCGTAATACTCTAGGTGTACTACTCCGGAAATGTACTAAACATTGACCGGTGAACCACCAAAGCGCGGACCATTTCGATTCCAACCAAAGCGTAATACTCTAAGAGTAGTACTCCAAAAATATAATAAACATTGAACGGTGAACCACCAAAGCATCGACCATTTCAACTCCAACCAAAGCGCGAACAAACCTTATTAGGGAAGTGCCGAGCTAGTCGAGGGTCGACGGCAGCAGTGTGACAATGATCAAGAGGGCAGTGTCGAGGCAGCGACGAACTCCAGGGAAGGGGACCAACTCGACAATGTGCTCTGTGGAAGGGGACGTCGAGGCGACGATTTCTAGGGCGAAAAGTGATCAACGCGCGAGAGCTAAAGTGTAGAAAAGTTTTGTTAACTGTTGGGAATAGAGCACGCGAGAGAGCTAAAAATACCTTAGGACAACAATCCCGAGACGCGCTCAGAAGAGCAACAACCGGACGCGTATCCCTTTCGCTCCAACAAAAGAATAATTGGGTCCCACACATATGTAAACCCATATCAGAGACAGTTGTCAATAATGCCACTCGCGTAGAATTCAAAGCGTCGAAATCCATGACAGGTTCTTGAAAGATGCGTGTCCCATTACCTTGCTAAACCCTAAGAGACGTGCCACTGTGAGGTCCGTCTCGCATCGCACGGGTAGAGCAAGTGCCATATTCAGTAGTGCTTCCTTAAGAAACAGAACACAAGGCATCAGCAGTACTTCTCCATAAGAAACAGAGCACATATGACCAATGAAATTCAAATTCTCACTCAAATGGCAATATTTTCACACATTTGAGCATATATCACACAAATATCCAAATGGAAGTCAAATTTCACTCAATTGACCATATTTTCACATATTTGGGCATTTACACACAATCAATTTGGTACTTTATGTTACGGTCTTGGTCTTTTTGAAATTCTTGACTTTTTCATTGTGGTCAGTCTACAAGTATGGAAGTTCGTTGGCCGATGGTATTCTTGGCTTGATCATCGAGGTGACAAAAGGAGTAATCTCATCGAATTGGTCAAACTCTTCCTCATTGACGGCATTCTCGACTCCGATAATTCGTTATTTTACATGTATAACCACCTTAAGTCTTTTATTCATTGTGTCTGGAACATAGAACACTTGAGCAACGCGTTCTGCTAACACGAAAGGCTCTCACTTATATCCTCGATGTTTAAGATCAACGGTAGTGAACTCATACTTTTCTTGTACAACACCTTTGATTCCATCAACCCAGTTGCAATGGAAAAGAGGAATCTTGAATCCTTGAAAGTCAAGCTCCCAAATCTCTTGTATTTTACCATAATACATGTCTTTGTCTTGGCCTGCGGCATTATAAGCATCAACATAGATACCACTATTCTGATACGTGCTTTTCTTATCTTGTTCCATTTATGTCGTACCCTTGTTATGTAATAACTGTGAATATCGGACCACGAGCCAAATTTTTTAGGTATTCACTTGTTTGAGTATCTGATGAGTGAGAAATCCGATCCCGAAGCTAGCAAATGAATTTTCTCCGGTGTTCATTTGCTAACCATGATTCTTTGCAGCCAGGATTGTCTCTAAGCACCACCTCCTTGTGCTCATTGAAGTACTCCGACACGATGGACATGTGTTGCAACACGTGGAAATGAGCGCAAAAGAATAAATGTGAATCTGGAGTTACAGCCTTCTTCCCAATGTTCTTTTTTCCTGTAATCCTCCCCTCATGATTAGGCTTGGGAACACCAATCGGGTTACTCAGGTCAGTGTAGTTTAGAGCCCACTCCACAACTTCCTCTGTAGAGTATCCTTGTACCATGTTGCGCTCAGGATAAGCTCGATTTCTAAGGAAGGACTTCAGTATGCCTTTGAATCTCTCGTACGCATACATCTGGTAAAGGAACACATGTCCAAGTAGATTTATCTCCTTAATAAGATGAGTTGTGAAATGGACGCTGATGTCGAAAAAGACAGGTGGAAAATACATCTCAAGGAAGCATAAAGTTTCATAGTGCCTTTTTTCCAATGACTCAAGATCTTCTTCACATAGTATTTTTTGATCAATTGCATTGAAGAAAAAGCAAAAGTTCATTATAGCCACCCGGACATTGATTGGTAGGATATTCCAAATTCCAACAGCAATCATCTGCGTAAGCAATACATGGTAATCATGAGACTTCACACCAGGATCTACTTTTAGATCTGGAAATGAAATAAGCCTTGAGACGTTCATCGAGTAGCTGGATGGTACTTTCACATTTTTCAAGAACCCACAAAACTCTTTCTTTACATTTTTTAAAGGGTGATGCATGATTTGGGTAGTTCCATTCCTTTTATCGAGTCATATACCCACAACTCAGGCCTAATTCCCATTTTCTTTAGATCTTTCCATGCATGTCCATGGTCCCTAGTTTTCCCATCTGTGTTAAGCAATGTCCCTAGTAGGCTCTCGCACACATTCTTCTCAACGTGCATCACATCAATTGAATGATGGATGTCTAAGTCTTTCCAATACGGTAGCTCCCAAAAAATCGATTGCTTCTTCCACATGTCATCTTCACTAGTACTTTTGGCAATCCTTTTTTGCTTACCAAGGAAAACATGGATATCCTTGGCCATTTCATAGACTTCATGACCCGTGAGATGAGGTGGAGGAGGCCTCTTATCAGTGTCACCATTGAAATTATCCTTCATACTTCGAAACGGGTGCTTCATTAGAATGTAGCGTCGATGTACCATGTACACTATTTTTTGTGACTCGCTCAAATACTGTGAGTCTATTTCTCTCAAACCATGTGGACATCCACAACCTACTTTCTTACTCTGTCCGGACAAGTTACGTGTAGCTAGAGAATCGTTAACAGTAAAAAATAAAATGGCTTTGAGGCGAAAGTACTCGTGCTTGTGGTCATCCCAGACCCGCACTCCGTCGTTGTACCACAACTGCTTCAGATCTTCAAACAGATGCCTGAAATAAGTGTCAATGTCATTCCCAGGTTGTTATGGCCTCGGTATCAGTCCTGACATCATAATACATTTTTGTTTGTTGCACAACTAAAGCGGAAGATTCAAAATTGTTAGCACAATTGTCCATGTGCTACGTGTGCTATTGTTCAATAAATGATTCATGCCATCGATGCTCATTGTGATCCTAATGTTCCTAGGATCAATGGCAAATTCAAGATTTTGTGAATCAATGGTTCGCCACTGTGCAACATCAGCATGATGTCTTATCATTCCAGCATCCTGCTTATGCTTCTCTTTGTGCCATCGCAACACATCTGACTCTTTCTTGTTTGCAAACCAACACTTCAAATGAGGAATGATAGGAAAGTATCAAAACACCTTTTTAGGCCCTCTTTTTCTTCTATTGTAGTTCTCATCATCACCGTAGTCTTTCCTACGATTGAATCGGTCCACTCCACAAATAAGGCATTTCTCGAGGTTTTCATACTTAGGTCCACGATATAAAATTTAACCATTCTTGCACGCGTGGATTTTCTCCACCTCCAAACCCAGTGGACAGATTATCTGTTTTGCCTCATAAACTGTCATAGGGACTGTGTTGCCTTGGGGTAACATGTCCTTAAGAAGCGTCAACAATTCCTTAAAACTACAATCACTCCATCCGTTGCTCGCTCCAACTGGAAAAGTTTTATCATCGCAAATAGTCTGGTGTACCTAGCCGCACAACCATGATACAATGGCTTTTTCGAGTCTTCTAGCATCTTCTTATAATTTGCAAGTTCACCATTACTATACAAATTATCGTCGCCATGTGTCTCAACATTGTGTACCATCTCCTCTATGTTACGCACCTGAAACTCAATGTCATTGTCGGTGAACCCTAATATATTTGGCATGTTCACATCATCATCGTGATCTTTTTTGACACTGGTAAGGACCTCCCTCTCTGAATATGAATCTCTCATCTCTGCTTCGTTAAACCCCTCCTGCCGATGTTTGTTCCAACATCGATAATTCATCATGAATCCATGTGTGATCAAATGTGACCTCAACACTTCATTGTGCGATATCTCTTCTCCTTCTTGCTGTGTTTGCAAGGACAACAAATAGTCCCTCTAATGTTGTCCAACATGTCTTTCTTTGCAAAATCGATAAATGCATCTACTCCTATGATATATTGATTGGAAAGGCACGACCCATACATCCAACTTTGATCCGACGACATCTACGTACAAAAAAGAAGAGCTAAATCAAAGAAATTCAAAGCCTTTAATAGTCAAGATCTAAAGGGATAAAAAATAGTAAAGAACATTAGAGGAGGAGAGGACTAACTCTTTGTTTTAAGATCCACTGATAATCACCGCAAGATTTTTAGAAGGGCACCTCCAAAGAGGAAAAGAACATGAAATATTTGGCAGCCACTTATTCTGCCATAGCTGGGAGGTCGTAGAAGGGCAATAGAAAATCAAGACGAAACGATTTAATGCACGTCTCTCTATAGATGGAATGGGCGACAAGCCCACTTCCATGACAAAAGGAGACACGCCTGACCGGTGGGTATGGGAGATGAGTCGGCTTCGATTATGAAAGGAGACGATCTCCAACGAAAGTTCGTCTCAGTTACGAAACAAATATGAGTTGTGCTCAAGTAAAGCGCGTCTCCCGTTTGTTAGAGAGGAGGGCACGTCTCGGATACCTATTTAACTGAGGCGGGTTGTATAGTAACGCGTCTCCTTGTACGTTCAACCGAGCCACGTAAGATCCTCGCTGAAGCTGGCTCGTCTCACTTAACCTTATCAGAGATGATCGCCTTTGAGCACATCACCCATATTTGTCTCCTATTTGGGTGTCTTATGTAGTGGCCGGTTTGCCTATTTCTTGTAGTGATGCTCATCTCATACTATCAAAAAAAGTACTTTGTTTATATGAGATGTAACCAATCTTCTCTAGCTATTTGGAGGATCAGGCACCTTCAAGAATTCATGTGTTTCTTGTTTGACTGTTGTTACACAAGACGATCCTCTCAGGAGAGAATTTAGCCGAACAAAGAGAAATTGTAGGCAAATATTACCTTTTTTGGCTTTGAAGATCTAAATATTGACCATATGTTCTTTAAATAAAAAAGTCTATTTTTCTACCATGAAGTACCAGTATTTTTCATTTAACCCCTTAAAGAAAATTTAGTCCAATTTACTTCCCAAATATTTAGATTGATTCTATATACCTCTCCTGGTTTTTTTTGTTTCTCTTTGTATGAGTTATATTTGAAGTTAAAATTTTATGAAATGGTAGATGATATACACTATTCTAAAGAATAATTTATAATTTCTCACTAACTTTTCCTTGCATATTTTTATATCTCATGCGAGATTTGTTTACATATTTTAAAAGTACAAAAAACATTAAAAACTTTAAATTTTTTGTAATACATGATATGTTGTAACATATAATCTCATAGAATTCTACCCTAGGACACACTATGGGTGAATTGAACTAATCTAAATAACTATTGGGAGAAAATTGGCACAAATTTTTTAAGGGGTCATGTGAACAACGCTGATACTTGATGGTAATAGAATAGACTTTTTCTTTTTAAAATTTATCATAGCCATTTACATGTGGGAATTGATCTCCGAGGTTTCTAGAAGTAACTTGGGAGCTAGCTTTGAAAATGTCGCTGGATTAGTAAAATGGAGAACACAATTGTGAATATAGTTGTAACCGCATCATTTCTAAGTTTTCGAAACACTTGTCCTTTATTAGGGACATGCATGCATGGATGTGAATCAGTATGCTGATGATACTCTCTTAATCTTACCTGTTTCTCACAGCGAACTTTTCTGTCTTAGAAAGATTCTTCAAGGTTTTCTATGTCCACAGGGCTTGCCATAAATTACTCAAAGTTTTGCATGGTTCCCATTAATGCTTCAAAGGAAAAGGCTAGACACATAGCTGGTGTATTCGGATGTCAGCTATCGGAATTTCCAGTCATATACTTGGGTTTAACAGCTCTACCAACAAACACGATGTGCTCTCTCAAGATTCGTGTGACGGTCCTTGAGCAAATAAACAAAGCCCGAAAACGCTGCCTCTAGAATGGGACGAAAATACACGTGTATCCTGGGAGAGATGTACAATATCAAAGGACAAACAAAGCACTGCTACAATAAGCCTCATCGCAGGCAGCTCCAAACCTATTATCACACGCGGTTTCTAAAACCGTATGAAATGAAGAGCCTGTGATAATCCGCAATTTCATAGGCGGAGAAGTGAAACCGCATGTGAAGAAACATTATCATATACAATTCTTTACTTGGGCTAGCTGCCTGTGAAGACATATTATCACAGGCAAGTCATGCAACATACATAACCGCCTGTGATAATTGTGTTATCACAGACGGATCTTTACCGATGACAAGCCGCCTGTGAATACAGTTTATTGCAGCCGGTTTGTACCATAACAGTAACCACCTGTGATAATTAGGTTATCATAGATGGTTCTTTACCTATATCTATCCACCTATGATAATGATATTTCAGAGGCAGTTTTAGCCGTAGGTAATAACTGCATGTGATAAGGTATACCCTATGCAGTAATACCTGCTGTTATTCTAATTTCGAGGTCAATTCAATATAATCACAGAAGTCAACAATATCATCACAAAAGTCAACAATATCATCACAGAAGTCATCTCACAGAAGTCAATTTTACTAAAACAATATACATATGTACAAGTTACACATACAATTCATCTCATAGTTTACAAGTTTTCAATAAAAACTGTTTCTATTGGCGTAGTCGCAAAGTTCTGGCACATCAGCAATTGCACCATTCTCATCAAAGAACTTCCCACTTTTGTGCAAAATTTCGCGACACACGAATTGACACAGTCCAACAGCAATCTTGTCGGCTCCTCCACCAGGAATACTTCTACAAACCGACCATTCTTCGTTCACATTCTTCGTGTGCTACAATGAAACACATAACAAGGTTTAGAATGTGGTGGTTTGAACAATCTCAAAGTATAGATCAAAGTGAGAGTATACATGAATTTATTTGGTATTTCTGGAGTAGTTGTACTATGAGCAATTGAATTTTGAAGTTGGAATCAAAATATAAAAATAATGTTTCTGGTAATATTGAACAGCAGAGAATATAAGTATTAAACTATGCTAGTTACAATGAAAATGAAACTCAAAAGTAAGAAAATAAGATATCAACATTAAGGATAACTTACATCCTCACGATTCACTCTATATTCGTTGGCGGTCCGAAGATGCTCGCATACATAATACCCGCATAAGACACTTTGAGCAGGCTGCTTCGAACAAGCATAATATGTCTTAATGTCCAATGCATTCGTATTAGGAGACCTCTGACCGCCAAGCTGTTCCGCGTAAAACCGCCAAGCGCTGTAATACAAGAAATGTCATATAAAACTTGTCAACACATTCTAAATGTGTGTAAATTAAAATTATTGAATAAATGTACACTTTGAAAATGGAAATGAAATCTTTATAATGCTCTGCTAGGTAATCGGCTGAGTCCAAGGCTGTTGCCAAACCCTGCGTTGGCTTGATGAAGATCATTACATAGTGATTACTGCACACATACAAACACACGTGTTAACAATTAGAAATAATTGCTATTTCAATGTCATGTGTCGAACTTACTCGAAGTGGTATGGAGCCTTTACGAGGTCCTTGCCGTCTCTGACAAAGTTAAATATTGCATGTCTTATATAAGCTGCAACTTCTGCCCTTCTATCCTTCTTAAGTTCTGCGATTGATTTTTCAAAAAAAAGTTTTTCATGTGCTTGAACTGTGCTGAGTCTGGATCCGCCTTGATGTCAAATAGCATCTTTGCAATCCGTATAGGGTCATGTATGTCTTGCATTTCATCTTTTCATTATCCATGTATTGCATCCTATTGAAGAAGTCTAGAACTGTTATAATCTCATGAAATGTGTATGCATGTAGTAAGAAAAGAAAATGCAAAATATTAGAGGCACTTACAAGCACCAAACGAGTAGTAGGTTGATTTCGAGCATGCCCCGATGGAAAAGGGTATGCAGCTCTTCAAATAAAATGACTCGTTTATCTGCTCCAGTGCTCCAGAATGTATCTTTTGGAATACGAAATGTGACACAAGAAAGATCATATTTTGTGCTGGAAAGCATGTACCACTCGTGCATTCTTTTGGGCAGGGCAGGTTGTTTGCTAAGTTGTACATATGTCATGAACGGTGTCCCATTCTCAAATTTAGGAGGAACATCCTCAAGCTTCTATATTGGAACTCCTAGTTTAACTAAATCCGTCCACCGATTATACATGACATCGTCTTCTTCCCACTCCTCGATATCTTCTAATGCTGGATCATGAGAAGAACGAGATGCACTCGATTTTCTAGTATTTTCCTTTATAGTTTCCAAATACTTTGATACTTCTTATGAAGGTTTCTTAATTTCGTATGAGCTAACTTTGACAGGCACTGATGATCGAGGAATAGTAGTCGGAAGTTGGACACTGGCTTGTTGTTGAACCTATTGTTCAACTGATTGCTTTTTGCTCCCAGTAGCTGGCTCTAGTACTACTTCAATTTGTTACTCAACTAGTTGCTCTTTACTAGCAACAGCTTGCTCTGGTACTGCTTCAAGCTGTTGTCCAACTTGTTGCTCTTGGTTATCATCCTTGCTGAGACTTAGGGGGGAAGTGGATCTTCCTGGACTGGGAGTGGATCTTCCTGGACTTTTTCCTTAGAAGACGGTGTTGCAGTATTTTGATATGCGACGGGGCTAGAAATTGGCTCATCGTCCAACACGATATCGCGTCGGTGCCAAAGGATTAGTTGGTTGACAGCCTACCCCAGAGTCGCGATCCCGTCATGTGTGATGTGGTATAATTCATAATCATCATAATCATTATCAATGATCTGAAAAACTTGCACCACAACGTAATACAATGGAAGTGGATTGCTGTTGAAGTCACGATCATGCTTTGCCATAGCAGTGACAATCTGTTTGGTTTTGTTCCCTACTCTGCCGATTGGGACAAGAAGACGACAGGATCTATCCTTAGCAATATCATCGACAGCGAACTTATGGGTTGACCCTGAGCCCGGCCCAAAACCTACACTGCTAGGGTAGGCAGTTGGAGATACCAATTACTCCTTTGGCACGGGAACCATCACTGTACTCGGTGCCACTAATTGTCCCAATTGTCTAAGTTGTTCCATTATCTCTTGCAGATTTTCCTTGACCTTTTGAGCAATCATTTCATCAAGTGTTTTCTTGAACCTCTCACGTCTTCTATATGTCTCTTTATCTTTCGGGAAACCATCTAGGCATGACATTTGAGAAGAGATTGCTCGAACCCGTCCACTGTGTTCAGGGTTTCCTTTGATAGCGGTAAGTTGGTCATTCTCCCTCTTCGGCTTGAAGAGACCCTTTTGTTGCTTTTTAATTACTTCTTTCATTTTTTTCCTCTACTTCATTCACAGAGTTGGGCTTTTCAAGTTTGCCCTCGCTGGTCAAACCTGACCGAGCAAAGACCCACCGTTGAGTTCTCTCATCGCAGCCATCTAACGACTGAGGATTGTCCTTACTGATAATTTTGTCTAATATCTTATTCCATTTCGGGACTTTGGGTGTATATCCGACAGACCCCAAGCGATGATGGTATTTGTTCTTTTTTGGCAAGATCTGACCTAGTTGCACATAGGGCTTTAGCATAAGGTGTGGTCTTTTGACGAACAAATTCTTGCCACTGAGCTTGTGTGATTTTTCCCATCTTCCTCGGGCTAGGTACCTTATCGGCCTTAACATAAGCATCCAATGGACCCTTATTGGGACCTCTTTGCCCTCGTTTCTGCTTGAGTGAACCTGAGGATTCATCCATTGGAGAACCTTCTGCAGTTTTAGGAGCCGAAGGCACCTCATTGTCTCCGTGATTAATCTAGGTAGAAAAAAATTATATGACTTCGTATGCTTGACAACCAACATTAACTTGAACTGCTGAAGTTAAGATTCGTGATCCATACCTCGTCAGCAGGATCATATTTCGGGTCTGGAGCCTCTGAAGTCTTTTTAATTTTTATATTTAGAAAAGGATCTGATAGACTATGAAAGGAGCCTAACTGCTGGAGTAAGTAAACTCCATGTTGTCTTCTTTATTGTTACTTCCAGCACCAATCTTCTTAGGGCTTTACATGCTAGAACTAATAAGACAAAAAATATAATGAATGGCATATTAACTCTACATGAAGTGTCCCACAGAACCATCAACCACTTGTGCGTGACAAACAATTTATGAAGTCATGGCCAAAACACGAGTACAAGTTGAGATATTCGACTTGCTATACCATTACATCCAGCATGTGGTTAGAATGGATGGTGCTTAGGATAAAAAGCATGTCGTTAACTGTGGTGGCCTTGCCACACAATTCAACTTTTACCGATATAAGCATGGCTAAGCTTGACATTTTGCAAAATGAAAACTAACCCAGACCTTCGTGGGACGGCTAGGGATCAAAAACTTGAAAAAGTTTCTTATTTTTAGAATTGCAACACAAGCTGGGCATAGAGATGTTCCTATCCATCCCTTTCGATTTCATTGGCAGGAAATAGTGTTGCATTGCCAAGTAATTGTGTAAAGCAGTTGCTTGCTTTTAGTTGCTTTATAATAGAGCACAAAGAAATGTCAAAGCATGTACAAGTTGTATAATAAGGAGAAAGATAGGCCAACACGTCATGATAACTGACATATTAGACCCATTGATTGATCAGACTTTAGGGGTGAACTCAGGAATTTAATATGTTAGCTTCTTTGTTTTGGATATGGGTATTATTGGATTGGTTTGATTTAGGTTTAGTTTTGTAAGGCTCAGATGTTGACTCACTAACAGGGGACAATACTGCTAAAATCAAAAGCAGAAGCCAACAGCAGCTATTGTTATTACCAATAATCCCACTGCAAGGAGGGTGATTCGAACCCAGGACCTCCAGGACACAAGTGGATAAACTCTGTCGCAATGTCAGACCCACCCTCCTATAAAGCTCCAGCACAATGTGGGGTCTCGAGAAGGGCATTTCTAGGTAGTCCACCCCTTGCTTAATTTGCAGGGAGGCTAATTCGAACCCACGACCTCTAGCACAAGGAACAGTCACTCAAATGTCAAGTAAAACATTGTAATAAAACAATGTAGAATTGTTCAATACTTCAAAGTCTCATATAGCGACCACCGACCAATTAACTGTAACCTCAAACCTTGTACCTACAGATGTTTCCTATTAGTCAAAAACAAGCAACATGCACCTTTCAAAGCTACCATTTACCTAACTATTGTTAGTACCAATAATCCTGAGCCAACGACGACTATTGTTATTACCAATAATCCAAATGCTAGAAAGGACAAGATCTTCCTCCGAACAGCGGGATTACCGCTCCTATAGAACAAAGCTGACAAACTATTGCACTTTTCGAATTCCCGAACCCTAACAAAGGAAATCTATGCAAGGCACCATTTGACTCGGCCGGCGGTGAGGACGAGGAGGGAGGTGGTACGGGGACGGACGAGGGAAGGTCGAAGGGTTTAGGGTTTACTGTGAAGCTCGGCGGCGATGACAATGGCTTCGCTCGGCATACCTGGAAGTGGCGAGGGCAAAGCAAACGGACAACGGCAAAGCTCGACGGCGATGGCGAAGCTCAGCGACGATGGCAAAGCTTGGCAGCGAGAGCAGCGAAGATTTGGTGGCAAACGAAATTTTGGCAGCGTGATGACGTCTAAGTGATTTCGCCCGGGTTAGGTTTTTCCAACGCAGTCGAGGGGTATATATAGATACCTATCTTCTCAGGTGGATTTTAAGTACCAGCTACCTGAGAAGATGGTTATCTCAGGCGGGTGGTAATTACCAACTGCCTGGGAAGATGCATTTATCTCAGGCAGTCGGTAAGTAATACCAGCCTGAAATAATCTTTTTCTCAGGCGGCTATTCAGTATCAATCGCCTGAAAAAATCTTTACGTAAGCTTAATTAATATTCTTGATCAAATGTGGGGCCTTTCAGAAGCCCAAATTCCACTTTCTTGTAATATGATTGAGTATTAAAGGTTACCATTAAATTTCACTTCATAAAGCCTTTAAAATTGGTCAGAGCATATAAAACATATAACAATTGCTATTTGTCATTTTTCTATCTTGATGAATATAATGAATTTTTTTCAATGGACATTTTTAGTCATCATACCAACCTCTATGATTTGTTTCAGATTTTTTTTAAATTTTTTGAATCAATGTGTGTAAAAAATTTGATGAATGCCTCATATGTATGTGAGCATTTAGTTAGACTGATGGATAATTTGAATTTTGACATGTTGGAATGCTTTAAAAAAATTAACAAAATTCATACATGTATAAATAATACAAATATGTTCATACAAACCAATTTCAGTGAAGGATCCTTTTTTAGGAGATACAAAAATGTGAATAATATGTGAGTATAAATTAATTTGATATTTACCAAAACATTACAATGTCAGCCATACAAGTTTTAAAATATTTGGTCCAGATGGTAGATGTTAATTTTTAAAAAATATCGAAGAAAGAATCATCGAATTTGGACTCAATTTGCAGAATTTATACTTGTTTGAGTATTTATATTGGAATCTAAATAAAAAGAAACAAGGGAAAAGAAAACTGAAGAACATGCTCGGGTAATTATCTCAAGCGGTCGGTAAGCAAGACCCGCGTGAGATAACCTTTTTCTCAGACAGTTATTCAGTACCAATCGCCTGAGAAGATCTTTACTTCTTCTTAATTAATATTCTTGATTAAATGTGGGGCCTTTCAAAAGCAAAAATTCCACTTTCTTGTAATATGATTGATTATTAAAGGTTACCATTAAATTTCACTTCATAAAGCCTTTGAAATTGGTCAGAACATATAAAACATATAATAATTGCTATTTGTCATTTTTCTATCCTGATGAATATAATGATTTTTTTCAATGGACATTTTTAGTCATCATACCAACCTCTATGATTTTTTCAGATTTTTTTAAATTTTTTTTGAATCAATGTGTGTTCAAAATTTGATGAATGCCTCATATGTATATGAGCATTTTGTTAGAATGATGAATAATTTGAATTTTGACATGTTGGAATGGGTAGATGTTAATTTTTGAAAAATATAGAAGAAAGAATCATCGAATTTGGACTCAGTTTGCAGAATCTATACATGTTTGAGTATTTATATTGGAATCTAAATAAAAAGGAAACAAGTAAAAGAAACTAAAGAATAGGCTCGGGCAATTATCTCAGGCGGTCGGTAAGTAATACCCGCCTGAGACAACATTTTTCTCAGGCGGGTTATTCAGTATCAACCGCCTGAGAAGATCTTTGCTTATTCTTAATTAATATTATTAATTAAATGTGGGGCCTTTAAAAAGCCCAAATTCCACTTTCTTGTAATATGATTGAGTATTAAAGGTTACCATTAAATTTCACTTCATAAAGCCTTTGAAATTGGTCAGAACATAAAAAAACATATAACAATTGCTATTTGTCATTTTTTTATCTTGATGAATATTATGATTTTTTTATTTATTTTTTCATAGGACATTTTTAGTCATCATACCAACATTTTTATGAATTTTTTCAGATTTTTTTAAATTTTTTTGAATCAATGTGTGTTCAAAATTTGATGAATGCCTCATATGTATGTGATCATTTAGTTAGAATGATGGATAATTTGAATTTTGACATTTTGGAATGCTTTTAAAAAACTAAAAAAATTCATACATGTATAAATAATACAAATATGTTCATACAAACAAATTTCAGTGAAGGATCCCTTTTTTAGGAGATACACAAATGTGAAGAATATGTGAGTATAAATTAATCTGATATTTACCAAAACATTACAATGTCAGCTATACAAGTTTTAAAATATTTAGTCCAGGTGGTAGATGTTAATTTATGAAAAATATAGAAGAAAGAATCATCGAATTTGGACTCAATTTGCAAAATCTATACATGTTTGAGTATTTATATTGGAATCTAAATAAAAAAGAAGAAAGGGAAAAGAAAACTGAAGAACTGGCTAGGACAATTATCTCAGGCGGTTGGTAAGTAATATCCGCCTGAGATAATCTTTTTCTCAGGCGGTTATTCAGTACCAACCGCCTGAGAAGCAGTTAAAAACCATCTGTAAAAACGGACGCCTATATAAAGACCCCTCGGGCACCACATAAAACCTAACCCTGAAGATTTTCCATCGACGCCGCCAGGCTGCCAAAATTTTCCACCATGCCCCGTCCGATACTCCATTCATCAGTTGTTCAACCTTCAAACAGAGAAAAGGTTAGAAGAGACTTTTTCTTCACTATCATGTTTTTAATTTGTTTTTTTCACAGTTTCGTTTTGTTGTGTTTGCATATGCGTCCAGCCCCCCCCCCCCCAACCACTTGAGATTTGTAGTACATTTGAATAATTAAAGGTTGAAAGATGTAGTTTAGTCTCCCCTTGAGATCACCCATGAATTTTACAGAACGAGGAGTAGATTTAAAGGATTAAAGGTTGAAGATGAATACAAGCACATCACGTGTTTGATGAAATGTTTCAATGAATATGTCTAACTTCAAAAATCCATTATGGCCACTAGGAAGCTGAGAAAATTATGAAAAAAAATTTCTTGCAACCCTTATGAACAGACCTACATGAACCAGTATTCACTCATATGATACAGTCTTGTTATGTCTCTGTAAATTCATTTTATAGAAGACCTTTAGGGAATATTTATGGCCAAATTTTGTTATTCTTACAAAAAATTTGTTATTGAAGCATGGACCGTCAAGCGTGGATGTATAACATACCAATACCCGATCCTATGTACATTTATAATGTTGCAAATTTTATTGAAGCATCCAAGAGACATGCGAAGATGCAAAAGATAGATGACATATTATGTCCATATATCGACTGCAAAAATAAGATTTCTTAGACATATACTATAGTAATCCAATCTCATTTGGTGAAAAGAGGTTTCAAAAGAAAACTACACAATATGGACAGAGCACGGTGAGTTAGATACACATGATGTGGATAAATATGATGAGAGAGGTTCAGATGATGATAATGTTCATATCGATGATGGTAGTGAATATCAAGATGGTGATGATGATGATGAGTTCGATTGTGAGGAGATGTTGCGTCACATTGAACCATATGTATTTACTTCTATGGGAGCAAGTAAAGGTTTAAGTAAAATGGAGACATTGCAGAATGCGGCGACGAAGCTTTTATATGATGAATCAAACGGTTGTGATAAAGAGTTTACTGCATTGAGTGCAGTCTTAGAACTACTAAAGTTGAAAGACACACACGGATGGTCCAATTGTAGTTTCTTTGATCTTTTGAATCTTATGGTGAAAATTGTTCCAAATCCAAATAAACTGCCCAGAAGCACTTATAAAGCGAATAAACTTCCTTGCCCGATGGCACTAGGTGTGACAAAAATACACGCTTGTGTGAACTATTGTATTCTGTATCACAAAGAGCATGAGCTCGCAACTAGATGCCCCATCTGTGGTGTCAGTAGATATAAGAAGGACTACAATCACCAGTACGTTACCAACATGAAAAAGTCTCATAAGAATAAGAAGTTTATTATTGGTCCTGAAGGTGACGATGACGATACTTCTGACGATGCAGATGGGAACAATAAGAGAAAAAATCCTACCTTGGTGATGTGGTAACTTCCGGTAATTGATCACTTGAAGCGTTTGTTCTCAAACCCTAGGGAGGCTGAACTTATGCGTTGGCATTCCGAGCAGCACAAGAAGAATGAAAAACATATTCGACACCTCGGTGATGCAACACAGTGAAATTTTTTTGATATTCAATATCCAGAATTTGCAAAGGAAATCAGAAATGTGAGGTTTGCCTTAGGTACAGACGGAATGAATCCGTTTGGTGAAAAAAGGAGCATACACAACACATGGCCCATGGTCTTAACGATGTACAACCTACTGACATGGTTGTGTAATAAAAGGAAATATATCTTGTTATCTGTTCTTATCCAAGGTCCAAAACAACCTGGCATCAAAATTGATGTGTTCTTGGAACCTTTAATGGAAGATATGGCGAAATTGTGGAATGAACCGGTACGTACATGGGATGAGTACAAGCGGGAGTATTTCACGCTAAGAGCAATGATATTCGTTACCGTGCATGATTACCCCAGACTGCTTACATTATCGTGACAAAGAAAGGGAAGAAAGGTTGTGTAAGGTGCATGGATAAAACTGGATTTCTATACCTCACTTCATCCAGAAAGACAGTATACATGAGACACCAACGGTTCTTGACAGATACACACAAGTATAGGAAGATGAAAGAACAATTTGATAACAAAATCGAAAAAGATACTGCACCAAAACCTTACAGTGGAAAACTTGTGTTCGAAATGGTCAAGAACATTCATATTGCTTTCGGTAAGGGCAAAAAATGTAAAGGAATCAAGAGAAAAAATTGCATCTTGCGGTGATACAACTAACATGGCTTTCAAGAAACAATCAATTTTTTTCAAGTATCTTCTCTATTGGAAGAATACGGAATTTTGCCATAGTATTGATTTGATGCACGTTATAAAGAATGTATTTGTCAGCATCATTGGGATCTTGCTAGACATGCTGCGGAAAACAAAGGATGGATTAAATTCACGTATGGACCGAGTAAATCTTGATTTGAGACCAGAGCTTCATCCAGTAGAAAAGGCGAATGGGGAGCATTACCTTCCCCCAGCCAGCTACAACTTGATGCTAGAACAAAAAAAAAGCAATTTGCGAATGCTTGTGCGGGATATAAGTGCCCACGAGTTTCTCATCCAATATATGCAAACTAGTCTCGATGAAAGACTTGTCTTTATTCGGTTATAATTCTCACGACTGACACATGATGATGACATTGTTCCTTGCCATTGCAATAAGAGTCATCAAACCTGAGCATACAAATGTTGTCATCACATGTTTGTGTTACTTCTTCAATGCAGTGTCGCAAAAGGTGATAGCACGTGAAGATTTAGACTATTTGAAAACATACATCGTCGATACTATGTGCAAGATTGATATGTGTTTCCCACTATCCTTTTTTGATATGCAAGTACACCTAATCATACATCTTGTTGATCAAATAAAAGCATTGGGGCCACTATATTTACATCATATGTTTTCATTGGAGAGATATTTAGGAGTATTAAAAGGTTATGTGCGGAACCGTGCTCACCAGAGGGTTCAATTATGGAAGGATACACCACTGAAGAAGTGATTGAGGGTTGCACTGATTACATCAAAGATGGAAAACCTATAGGTGTGACTATACCAGTACATGAGGCTAGACTACGTGGGAGAGGCAAAGGAAACTTTTATCGTTCAAGATTACAAGAATGTACACCGTGCATATTTTGGTGTACTACAACAGCTTGCAATAGCTGAGTCGTACATCGAGGAAAACCAAATTGAGCTTCGTGAAAAAAAACCAAGACCGCACAGAGGACTGGATCATGAAAGAGCACAAAAGATATTTTACTGAATAGTTAATAGACAAAAATATACCATACGGAAACTCTATAGAAGAGGCAACAATGAAGAAGTTAGCTTCTGGCCCATCTGCTTTGGTGACATCATGGCAAGCATATGACATCAATGGTTACACATTTTACACTAAAGAAAAAGACGGTAAGAGTGTTGCACAAAATAGTGGTGTTCGTATTGAGGCTTATGATTAACAAGGGCAGAAGACCACATACTTTGGGTTCATAGAGGAAATATGGGAACTCGATTATGGCGAAAGAATGGTAATGCTCGTATTTAAGTGCCAATGGGTCAAACATCCTGATGGTGTCAAAGCGGACAATTACAGGATAACACTAGTAGACTTGAATAAAGTGGGTTATAAAGATGACCTGTGGGTTCTTGCCGATAGTGTTGCACAAGTTTTTATGTTCAAGATCCAGAAACTGAGAAGATGCACGTAGTTGTTTCTAAAAAGCAAAATATTGTTGGAGTTGAGAATGTGGGAGATAATAAAGAGCAATATAATCAGTATGATGAGATGTACCTTTTCACAGAACTAGAAAACATAAAGGGCGTAGAGAGAAGCATTAAAAAGGATTTGAAACCCTATATGCAAGAAGATGTCAATGCTGGAAAAAAATGTATGATATACATTGTATATATTTGTATCCTCTGAAATCAACTTAGAACAATGCTCTATTTCAACTTTAGGTAGCATGTTTCGAACATTATTAAATTCAGCTTCTGTTTCGAATATTATTACATTATTATATTTATCACCTTCACCTGTTCCATAAGTTATCAAATTGTATGTGTATATAAATTTCTTCTGACCTATGATGATCAGACTTGCCTTCCAACAACTTGGTTCCAAACAACATCTAGAAGCACAACTCTTGAAGCTCCTGTCAAGCTAATCCCTTCACAGCAAGCTCTTGTAGATGCAAGTAACACCCGAGACTCATCTGGATTATTAAAAGCTTCAATTGAAGTTTGACGATACTTCCCATCCATTTGAGAGCTTGTTTGGATAGGAGTGGATCCACTTCAATATAAGTGGATTGAGGTGGATTGAGGAGAAAATTAGTTCATTCTTCACTCTAATCCACTTCAATCCAATTAGATTGAGTACACTCAAACAAGCCCTGAAAGATTTCTTTCTCTTCTCTCCATTTTAAAAACTTACGAAGATGCTACTTTATCAGTTCTAATGGCTGAATATATTGACTACAAATTAGTACCATATCTCATAGTGCTTTACACAAGCGATGAAGCGAACAACTTCAATCACAAATCTTGTTTTTACCATTTTCATAGGAATTTGACCTTAAGCTTTGAAGCATAGATTTATCAATAAGTGAAGATTCCTCATCGGACATGTTAATGGTAGTTACAAGTGAAGTATGTGTCGAAGCTAACGAAATCTCAACGGACTGAAGACAATGAGATGCTGCATATGAGTGACAATGTCCAGGTTAGACAACATGAAGCTATGATGGCATCCTTCAACAACATGAAAAGTGATGCCAAGGTTACGCTTGCATCAACCAAGGCATGTTGTGAGAGAATAACACTTGTTAGAGCATCACGGTTATGCTTGCCCCAACAAGTGTTATACCCTCACAACATGCCTTGGCTGATGCAAGCATAACCGTAACATCACTTTTCATGTTGTTGAAAGTTGTCATCATAGCTTCATGCTAACCTGGACATTGTCACTCATATGCAGGATCCCTTTATCTTCATTCCAATTCAGATTTCGTTAGCTTTAGCACATCCTTCGCTTATAACTGTCATTAACATGTGTGATAAGGAAGCTTCACTTATTGTTAAATCATGTTTGAAACATTAAGGTGAAATCCCTATGAAAGGGTTAAAACAAGATTTGTGATTGAAGTTATTCGCTTCCTTGTGTGAAGCACTAAGAGGGTAGGTACTGATTTTTAGTCAATATATTTAGCATTAAAACTGAGAAAGGAGCATCTTCCTAATATTTCAAATGGATAGGAGGAAAATAAATCCTTCAAATGGATGGGAAAATCCTTCCAAGGATCGTCAGGCTTCAATTGATGCTTTCAACAATCCAAATGATGAGCCACGGGTGTTACTTGCATCTACAAGAGCTTGCTGTGCAGGGATTAGCTTGACAGGAGCTTATCAGCATCACAAGCGGTTCTTAATTAACAAGTAGCCTGTGAAAACAATGACTTTTTCTAGGCGGTTCTTGAAAAAAAACCGCTTGTGATGATTGAACCAGTACATACGATTCTTGAACAATGATAGCCTGTGAGAATCATGCATTTACCCAGGCGTTGGTTAATTAAGAACCACCTGTGAAGTTTGCCACATCACAGGCAGTTCTTAATTAATAACCGTCTGAGAAAATAATATATTTACCCAGGCAGTTCTTTATTAAAATCCGTCTACGATGTTCTGTCATCAAAGGTGGTTATTGTATCATTCGTCATCATAGTGACATTTTTTTACAGACCGCTTGTGTTTGGAAAATCGAGGCGCCTATGAAAATGCTTTTTGTAGTAGTGAATGTTGGTTAGGAGTAATCAATCCCCAAAACCAAAACGAGACACTACTGATCAAGCAACTTCATAAGTTCATGAACAAAAAGAATCTGCCGTGGTTAAAAATGATCTGGGGAGCATACTACAACAATGAGGTAAATGGAGACATGATGAATTTGCGTTGTTCATTCTAGTGGAAAGATATTATTCGCCTTATTCATAAATTCAGAGGTATAGCCTGTCCCAAAATTGGAAATGGAACAGCCATCTCTTTGGTCTGATATCTGAGTAGGGAGGCCTCTGCAATTGAGATTCTCCAACTTATTTTCATATTGCAAAAACGAATATATATCTGTCAAAGCCTTTCTTGGAGTGGACACTTTACATGAAGTATTTCATACTCCGTTATCGGAACAAGCTTACCAGGAGCTGATTGAGATGGAAAGAATCCTTGAAACAGTGCATATCAGTGATGAATGTGATAAATGGACATATATATGGGGCTCTAATATATACCCTTCCAGCAAATACTATCGGCTGCCCTATAAATCAATTCAACCTCCAAAACCAGTGAAGCACATTTGGAAGAGCAAATGCAATAATAAACTTGTTGACAAGAACTAACTATCAATAGAGTGGAAATTCGAGCACACGAGAGACGGTTTGTGAGGAGGGTCTCTGCCTAACCGGCTCCTCTGTTTTTTATCTATTTATAACTGAAAGCAACGAACAAACTTGTACGCCCACTCGGCCACAGCTTGCGCCACGATCCGATATGCACGCGCACGCACACACGACGCGCTCTGGCTGTTCCACGACCGAGCTCCACGCACACGATAACCCACGTACAGACAACGTGGTGACTCACACTACTGGATACAAAACACAGGATTACACTGACAAACTCCCCCTAATCCTTTTTCTACTACTTTGCTGAACTCTGCAGTCCAATCTTCTCCCAAAGTTCTTTGAACCTGATCCTTCCAAGTGGTTTTCTAAACAGATCACCCAGCTGTTCCTCACTTTCACAAAAATCACCTTGATCAAATTCTTCTCTGTATATTCCCTTATCAGATGATACTTCACTTCTATATGTTTGCTATGACCATGAAGAACCGGGTTCTTGATCAGGGCTATAGCAGATTTATTATCCACCTTCAGTTCTGGACAGCTTGCTTTTGACCCACAGATTTCAGCAAGTATCCTTGCAAGCCACAAACCCTGACAGGAATCATTTGCAGCCGATATGTATTCAGCCTCACAGCTTGATTGAGCTACCACCTTTTGCTTCATCCACTGCCAGGTGATAGGGCTTTCTACCAAGAAGAAAATCATCCCTGTAGTGCTCTTGCACTCATCAACATCTGCTGCAAAATCGCTATCACAATAGCCTGTCAGTTTTGCATCACCTTGCTCTCCTTTTCTGAAGAATAGTCCCCAGTCTCTGGTCCCTGCCAAGTAACGCAGAATTTGCTTGGCAGCCTGCAAGTGATCCTCCTTGGGATTTTCTAGGAACCGACTCACATAGCCGACTGGAAAAGCAATGTCAGGATGGGTATTTACGAGGTACCTTAAACTTCCCACGATACTTCGGAAGACAGTGGCGTCCACAGGCTTTTCTTCACTAAACTTGCTCAGTTTCAGGCGACTAGTCATGGGAGCCTGACAAGGATTGCATTCTCCCATACCCTATTTCTCCAAGATTCTTGTGAGATAGGCTTCTTGGCTCGCAAAAACTCCCTCCTTGTTTTGCCTCACCTCAATCCCCAAGTAATAATGGAGCAGACCCAAGTCTGTCATTTTGAAGATGCTTGCCATTTCTTCTTTGTAATTCTTGATCCTTTCCTTCTGATCTACTGTGATAATCAAGTCATCAACATAGACTCCAATTATCAATTGTCCCTCATTCTTATTCCTAGTGTATATTGCATACTCTGATGGGCACCTGCTGAAACCAAGAGAAATCAGGGTCTTGTCAAGTTTTTCATTCCAGGCTCTAGGGGCCTGATGAAGTCCATATAACGCTTTTTTTTTAATCTGTAGACTTTGTGCTCCTCCCCCTTCTTACGGAAACCGAGAGGCTGCTCTACATAGACCTCCTCATGAAGAGTTCCATTCAAAAAGGCAGATTTTACGTCCATCTGGTGGACATCCCAGCTTCTCTGACCAGCAAGGGCAAAAATTAGTCCCACCGTATCCAAACGAGCTACTGGAGGAAACACTTCTTCATAATCTATTCCTCTGCATTGGGCATACCTCTTCACTACCAGTCGAGCCTTGTGTTTGATAACAACACCCTTTTCATCTCTCTTCAGCTTGTGTACCCATTTTAATCCAATAGCTCTGCGCCCATGTGGGAGATCAACCAAGGACCATGTGTCATTTCCTTCCACTGCTTCCATCTCCTCCTCCATGGCTCTATTCCAGCAAGCTTGAGAGCTGGCCTCTTCAAAAGATCCTGGTTCCTCCGAGCTTGAGAAGAACAATTCTTCAGAGCCCTGCAAATTCTGAATAAAACCCTGTCTTGGACCCCTAGTTAGCACACTGTCCAAGTTTCCGAGTCTCACAGGAGCACTTTCATCATGGACTGCATCTAGCTGATCAGCAGCACTTCTCCTTGGTGTGAGAACTTCTGCCTCCTCTCTTGCTTGATTAGCCTCATCAGTACCATCTCCAGACAGTGGCATGTCTTCCATTTATGAAGGGTCTTCTTCCACCCGTTCAACAGCCCTTTCCTCAACTGTTGGTGTACCACTTCTCAGTTCATATTCAACAGTGAATACATCGTCACTTCCCCAGTCTTCAGCTTGGGTTTCAGTTTCACTCCAATCCCATTTGCCCATTTCATCAAACACCACATCTCTGGTGATGTGTACACGCCCTGTGACAGGATCATATGCTCTATAGGCTTTGGATCCCTTCTCATATCCGACAAAGATCATCTTCCGACTCCTGTCCTCCAGCTTCTTCAGATTTGGAGTTGTGTTCCTCACATAGGCAAGGCAGCCAAACACCTTGAGATGCTGAACTGATGGCTTCCTTCCACACCAAGCTTCAAAAGGTGTCATACCACTGACACTCTTCGTTGGACAACAGTTTAGCACATAAACGGCTGTGCTCACCGCTTCTCCCCAGAGCCATCCCGGTAGGTTCTTCTCCTTCACCATACTTCTGGCCATCGCCACAACGGTTCAATTTCTGCGCACCACAACTCCATTTTGTTGAGGACAATAGGGTGCCGTGTGCTAACGATAAATACCCTCTTCGGCACAATATTCAATGAATTCGTGAGAGGTGAATTCGCCTGCTCTGTCGGTGCAAAGGGCTCCAAGTCTCTGTCCCTACTCAGCCTCATCTTGTGCTTTGAAATGCTTGATTTCCACAGTCACACAATCCTTGGAGGGAATTGTCTTCACCCACATAAAACAGCTACGATCATCAACGAGAAGTAAGAAGTACTTACTTCCACTCAGTGTGGTTGGCGTGATTGGCCCGCACAGATCGCCATGTACAAGCTCCAAGACCCTCTGCACTTGGTGTTCAGCTTGCTCCGGAAATGGCACTCGCTTCTGCTTCCCTCTGAGACAGGCTTCACACGGACGGTCGAGAAGACCCACCTCTGGCAAACCATTCACAAGAGCTTCTCTCGCCATCTTCCCGACAGCGGCCATATTGACATGTCCTAGCCGAGCATGCCATATCCACGCCTCTGCTCCCTTCAGCGCCATACATCTCTGCTCGAGTAGCCTGACATTCAGAGTGTACAGTCGGTTCTCACCTCGGAGCACCTTCAAACTAAGTCCACCTCAGGCTCATGAATCACCATCACTCCTTCCTCGATGTGAATGTGATACCCTGCTTCATCCAACTACCCCACGCCGAGGATATTGGTGGTCAGTTTGGGGATGAAGTAGACTCCCACGAATGACCGATGCTCTCCATTCCTGCACATAAAAGTTATCTTCCCCTTTCCTTCAATTTTTGCCACTGAGTCATTGCCAAAACGGACAGTGCCAAGAACTCCAGTGTACAGCTCCGTGAAGGATGCCCGTGTGCCGGACATGTGGTTCGTGGCCCCCGTATCTAGCACCCAGATCTGAGCATCACTTTTATTTTCTCCTTCGAGGTGCGCCAGCACCTTCTCCTCCTTCAGATGCAGCTGTCGCCCAATCCTCAACGAGGGCACTGCATCCAGTCTTTGTATCCCCTCCGGAGGAATCGCCTTCTGCTTCACAGCTTCCTCACGGGCCTCCGGAGTTGCCATCGGCACCGGCGAAGTTTTTACCATGAACAACAAGGCTTCCTCCTCCTCTTGAGCCACATTGGCGCGCTCTAAATTTGATTTAGCCTTGCAGTCGCGCGCCCAATGGCCAAATTTCCCATATTTCCTACACTGGCTCCACGGGGCTGAGGTGTTTGATTTGTTGGCCCATTCGAAGACGGGCCTCTACGGCCTCCTCGGCCTTGCCCGCGTCCCCTTCTTCCTCCTCCTCGGCCGCCTGAGCTCCCAGCTCCGCCGCCGCCACCAGAATGATGCTCGGAGTCGCACTTCTTCCGTCGTGCATCCCATTCCTCCTCCGTCAGGTACAACTTCCCTTCGTGATGCGTTGCCGACAATAGTTCTTCGAAAGCGTCCTCCGCCGCCTTCAACATCCCCGTCAGATCAGTGACAGTGAGTGACGACACGTCCAGTAAAGTGGTAATTGCTACCACTACTTGCCTGAATTTCTGTGGCACACTCCGAATGATCTTTTGGACCACTTGAATTTCTTCAATTTTGTCTCCCAGTGTGTTGAGCTTCGACGCCATGCCCGAGAGTCGGAGAGCATACTCCTCAACCAATTCTCCTTCCTTGAATGCTGCGGCATCAAATTGACGTCGCAGGTTCTGAGCAGTGGTCTTGCGCACTCGATCATCACCAATTCTCATGGTGGCTATTGCCTCCCAAGCTTCTTTTGTCGTCTCCTTGTCGGCAGTTACGGGCCACATCTCCGATGGCACCGCACTGCAGAGCGCATCGAGCGCCTGCATGTCTTCATGAGGCTCCACGTTTCCTGTCTCGATCGCCTCCCAGAGCAATTGAGCCCTCAGCTTGACCTTCATCAGCAATGCCCAGTCGGAGTAGTTCGTCTTCGTGAGGACGGGATAGCTGGAACTGCCGCTCACCTCGCGAATTACTCGCTGCACAGGAGCACCGCTTCCTTCACCGTTGCCGCCGTCGCTCTTTCCACTGACATCATCGCCTTTTCCTCCGATCTTGCCCATCGTGAACGGACGCGGACACAATTCCAATGACTATCTCACCGTCGCGATCGCCGCACAGCTTGCAACCGTGGCTCTGATGCCAGTTGTTGACAAGAACTAACGATCAATGGAGTGGAAAATCGAGCACAGGAGAGACGGTTTGTGAGGAGGGTCTCTGCCTAACCAGCTCCTCTGTTTTTCATCTATTTATAAGTGAAAGTAACGAACAAACTTGTACGCCCATTCGTCCACAGCTCGCAACACAATGCGATATGCACGCACACGCACACAAGACGCGATCTGGCCGTTCCACGACCGAGCTTCACGTACACGATAACCCGCGTTCAGACAACGTGGTGACTCACACTACTGGATACAGAACACAGGATCACACTGACAAAACTACGGGTCTTCATGTGGTTATTGTTCATGGGTAGACTAAATACAAGATTTTTTACTTAAGAGAAAAAACTTAAAGCTTGAAGATGGAAACTACTGCTGTGTCCTGTGCTCAAGATGCCGCCAAGAAACAGTATTGCATCTTTTCTTCAGGTGTCTATTTGCAAAACAATGTTGGACATTAATATGGTACGGTGGAACCTGGATCTTCTATTTTTCCAGATGATAATGGTCGCCAAAGCACAATTCCGTAAAGGTTTGTTCATGGAAGTCATAATAATAGCACGCTGGACCATATGGAAAATAAGAAACAACAAAATCTTTGATCTTATCTCCCCGAGCAAGGCCAGAATGGTTAGCCTGTTTTAACTAAGAAAAAGGACAAAAAGCTTAGGGACAATGTTGTTAAAATTGAGTCACTAGAATCTGAAATTAATTGTTTGAAATCTTTGATTCCTAGTAATGATTCTTGTTCCTCATGTGATTTAATATATGAAATATTGTCCTTTCTACGAAGTGTACACACCTCCACACTTGATAAACTTGAGTTAGAGATTGAAAAGAAAAGAGAGCTTGGTGCACTTAATGATAAAAACCTGAAGGATGCTAGCTGTTCTACAATTGATTTGCATTGTTCTACTTGTGATGATCTTGATAAGAAACTACAATATGCTATGAATGAGATTTATATATTGAACAATGCTTTACTTCTCATGAATTTAAATATTGTTCTAATTGCAAATTAAAAAGAAAAACTTCATATGAAAATTTCCTTGATCTGTCCAATAATTAATGACATGCATAGGACATTAGATCGGTTTTGTAATGCAAATAAGAACCTAAACTTGCTGCTGAATTCTTCTAAATATTGCAATGATAAATATGGTTTAGGTTTTGATTCTCATGCTCATACTAAGGCACATCCACCTAAAATTGTAAAGTCATTAGGAGGTGGTTTGATTCAAACTGCTCCTAAACAAAAAGATGTGGTTTTCAAATCTTCAGGGATGTTGTCTCATTCAGCTTCTAATAAACATGTTGCTTGCTCATCTAGACATGAATACAAAGTTAAATTTAATTGTACCCACTGTGGTAGAGATGGTCGTGTCATAAATTTTTGTTATAGACTAGCTAAACAACAGAAAAAGGAAAGAATGCAAGCTAGATCTCATAACTCCCATGCAACATTTGTTGCACATGCTAAACCAGATATCAAGAACATGCAACATGTTGTTATGAGTCAGAAACATGCAAACTTTGCTGCCAAACCTACTGTTTTTTGTGCTACACATGTAACACCTCGTAAGTCAGTAGTTGGATACAAAAATTCTCAAATTGTGGCTCATAAACCTGCTATTCTGTCTCAGCTTTCTCGTGTTTTTCCTGCCACACGTCATTTGAATCAATACTGGATTCCTAAATGCCTTTTGACTAACCCTAGTATCGAGTCATCAACGTATTGTGCTTCTATGTAGGTTACAAACTTGAGGAAGGGGAACATTTGGATTGTGGATTCAGGTTGCTCACGCCACATGACAGGTAACAAAGAATGGTTCTCCTCCCTTTCTTTGTGTCACGTGTAGAGAATGTTACTTTTGCCAGTAATTCTTCAACTCCTATAATTGCTAAGGGTTCGGTTATGTTAAATGATCACTACACTTTGAAAGATGTGGCACTTGTAAAAAATTAGAAATACAACTTGCTTTCTATTTCACAATTGCTAGATGAAAATTTGGAAATTATTTTCAATAAAATTGCTACAAAGTTGTAGATTCAAATAGTGAGCTTATTTTTAACATGTCCCAGTTTGGAAGAGTTTTTAAAGCTGCTTTTGATATGACATCCTCTAAACATAGGTGTCTTGTTGCTAATGATTCAATGGACTTATATTTTTGGCACCATATACTTGATCACGTAGGCTTTGATCATCTAACGCGTATTAGTGCTTGATCGCATACGTGGGTTGCCTAAGCTTAAAGGGGACTGTCGGTACCCTAGAAACCGTACACCCCTTGAGGTTACAAAGATATCAAGGAAAAGTCACCCACTTGATTTGAAGACCTTCGGAGGCCCACATGTCAGATGAAACCGGACCTGCTTCTCCAACACGGTTAATCCCAGGGTTGCCACGTGTACTATCAAACCGGAGCTACCGCCCACAAGGGGGAAGCTCCGGGCCATGTACCGAAATGGCACCTCCGGACTTAACCCCAGACCGAGAGAAGCTCCGGACCTGACACGTGTCAGGTAGCTCCGGAGCTTCCTGTTTCCCACAGTATGCTCCGGAGCTGCCACGTGTCCACCCGTCGGAGCTTCAGCCTCTGACCTCTGGAAGACTTCATAACGGCTCCGGATCTTCAAAGGGGAATCAAGGACTTCAAGACCCGATTAAGTGTCATTAATACCATATTAATGACACATGGTCGGATGACCTTAATTACCAGTAACGATGCTATCAAAGCCCATTACCCGGTCATTAAGGGCAATTAAACTTGTTGAATGATTATCAATACTAGTAACTGCCGGGGCCACATATCAGGCCAGGCTAACTTGTAACGGCCTGCCCTTGTACTATAAAAGGATAGGCCGACGACGTACTCCACACATTGAGTGACGCTACACACGCGCCATAGACACTCGTCATAAGCTCATTCAGCTAATACAAAACCAACACATCCGTGGAGTAGGGTATTACGCTCAGGCGGCCCAAACCACATAAACTCTGGTGTCTCCTGCGTCATTTACTATTCACCTTCTCGAATCTCCGTGCGCCCACACCGAACATCAAACTCCTCCAACACTTTAGTAGTGTCGGGAGATCTGCCGGTTCCAAACCACCGACAGTTGGCGCGCCAGGAAGGGGTCACCTGAGGTTTTGAGAATGGTGAACTCAGCTGCTGGATCATCCAACAGTCAACCTGCTGCTCAGGCTGTTGGGGACAATCCCTCCAACATGCAGCCACCAGCAGGAGCCTCAGCACCAGCAGGAGTCACACTCCCACCACCACCGCCTTCACCAGCAAATCAAGCTGGGCAACGCGATGGTGCACCGGCGTTAATCATTGCGTCGGCAAATCATGACAACCCGGAACACGCGCCCCACGCAGCGCGTGCTCTTATCCAATGCCCACCACCTCCGGATGCATCCTGGGATGCACTGGAGCAGTGGAGGGCCGATGTAGAGCATTTGGTTGCAGCAGCAGCCGAACGCCTCAGCAACCAGGGTCCTCCTCCCTCAGGACGAGCCCCGTCGCAGCGGTGGACTTTGTCTGGTAGACTTGGTCCGCACGTTTCCAATAGCAGGAGACGTGCTGCGTCACAACAAGTGACGTCATTGCCCTCCGGGGCACGACGTACTCACACGATATCTAGGCTTTCGACTCATGACCTCCGGGCGGAGCTTGATCGCCGATACCGCCAGCAGGACGGCCGAGTCCATATTGAGCGTGCCCGTGAAAGACGGGAAGCTCAGGACCTTTCCGCTCCTGAAGGAGTGGGAGGAGGCTGTTCAGCCCTGGCCATGCATCTGCGTATGGTCAGGTGGCCACAGAAGTTCCGGCCTCACCTACCGGAAAAATTCGACGGATCTGTCAATCCCGCCAAATTTCTTCAGATCTACTCCACTGCAATCTTGGCAGCTGGAGGAAACGAGGCTGTGATGGCCAATTATTTTCCAGTGGCCTTAACAGGGACTGCCAGGTCCTAGTTTATGAGCCCTCCACCCAACTCTATCAACAGTTGGGAGGAGCTGTGCTGGCAGTTCACCGCCAACTTCGGGAGTTCATACACCCGACCAGGCACTAAACTAGACCTTTTTGCAGTCGTGCAAAAAGGGGGAGAATCCCTGCGATCATTCATCCAAAGGTTCTCTCAGGTACAAAATACTATCCCTTCTATCTCTAGCACCTCTGTCATTGTGGCATTTAGACAGGGTGTACGAGACAAGAAGATGTTGGAGAAACTAGCGATCAAGGAGATCACCAGTGTCACGGAACTCTTTAGCTTGGCTGACAAATGTGCCAGAGCTGCAGAGGGCCATGAGATGCACTCCAAACCAACCCCGGAGGGTCACAAGAAATCCTCCAAAGAAGAAGCGGCTACCTCCGGAGGTGGCAAAAAGAAAAAGAAGACCAACGGCAAGAAGAAGCCGTCGACTGGCACATCCAACGTTGCAGCTGCTGCAACTCCGGGTGGCCGGGGGCCACGCCCCGAGAAGCGACCTCGACCGTCTTCTGAAGACGGTGGCAAACCCAAAGTGTGGTGTCCCATTCACAAAACGGGCAGCCACAGTTTGGAAGACTGCGGAGGTCCAAAACCTTGCCGAGCGCTACAACAAGCGCCGGGAAGAATCTCCTTTCCGACAGAGGGAAGGAAAGCAAAAAGTCGATGAAGCTCGGGCTGAATAGGAGTTAGGATTTCAGGATCCCAAAAAGGTCCTGAAGGCCGTTTACACCTCCGTCGACGATGATTCTGACATCTCTGATAACGAGCGTCGGAAGACCATGAACACCATTTTTGGTGGATCATGGGACATCACCTCCCGCCGCGTCATCAAGACTATGCGTCGGGATATGGCCGCTGTAGCTCCTACAGTCAGGCCGGAACCTCATCGGAAGTGGATGGACACAGCCATGACTTTTGATGCTTCGGACTGCCCTCGGAGCATGGTTGGAGCAGGACAGCTACCTTTGATGGTATCTCCTACCATCAACAACATCCAGCTCCACCACGTCATGGTAGACGGAGGTTCGGTGCTTAACCTCATAAGCTTCGAAGCTTTTACTAAGCTTCAACTCCGACCTTTGGATCTCCACCCCTCTCGACCTTTCTCCGGAGTAGGTCCGGGGGCCATTACCCCACTCGGAGCTATTACTCTCCCCGTTACCTTCGGGACACGGGAGAAGTACCGCACCGAGAAGTTGGTCTTCGACGTCGCTCAGATCAACTTACCCTTCAATGCTATCTTGGGAAGGCCTGCCCTGTACAAATTCATGACAGCTGCTCATTATGGTTATCTGGTGTTGAAGATGCCAACGCCAGTAGGCGTTCTCCGGATCCGCGGAGATCGTACTGCCGGAGTAACTGCTCTGGAAGAACTCCATGCACTCACCACGGCGCAAGAGGAGGACTCCAGGCAGGAGCAAGCTCCAAAACCCCCGAGCATTCGTCAAAGAGGCTTGACTTCTGCACCTCGTGTGCAGCCAAGCGGCGACACCGACATTCCCATCAAAGTCGTCCAAAAGTGTTCGATGCCGCTCAGACCACCCGTATATCGGGGGGATTGAACGACAAATTGGAACTCGCGCTCATCGCTTTCCTCCGGGCTAACATCGACGTGTTTGCTTGGCAACCGTCGCAAATGCCTGGGATCCCTAGGGAAGTGATTGAGCACAATATGAAGATCTACCCCGACATCCGGCCTGTGCATCAGAAGCCTCAGAAGCAATCCGTAGAGCGACAGAACTTCATCCGACAAGAAGTGAAGAAGTTACTCGAAGCTGGATTCATCCGAGAAGTCTTCCATCCAAAATGGCTGGCAAATCCAGTCGTTGTGCCCAAGGCCGGTGGGAAACTTCGGATGTGCATCGACTACACCACACTAAATAAGGCATGTCCAAAAGATCCATTCCCACTACCTAGAATAGACCAGATAGTGGATTCCACCTCCGGGTGTGAATTACTGTGTTTTCTAGACGCATATTCCGGGTATCATCAAATCCGGATGTCTAGGGAAGATGAAGAGCATACCTCATTCATCATAGTAGATGGATTGTACTGTTATACAGCCATGCCCTTTGTTCTCAAGAATGCAGCTTCAACTTTTGTACGAGCTATGTACAAAACATTTGAAGAACTCATTAGAGACATAGTGGAAGTGTATGTCGATGACATCGTGGTCAAGGTCAGGGACAAGGAGTTACTCCTTGACACCTTGCAGGCTTTCTTCGACAAGCTGCGGGCCACCCGTACAAAGCTAAACCCAGACAAGTGTGTCTTCGGGGTTATCTCCAGAAAGCTTCTTGGTTTCCTGGTAAGTCACCGGGGCATAGAAGCTAATCCGGCGAAGATAAAGGCCATTGAAGACATGCGGCCACCAACCCGCATCAAAGATGACCAAAAGTTGACTGGATGTCTAGCAGCCCTCAGCCGGTTCATTTCGAGACTGGCGGAACGGGCACTCCCTATGAGGACCGGAATCCACACATCCGAGGATCTCATTGGGTGGTGTCGTGCGATGCGACACCCAACAATATACAAGAATAGAACCAGAATAAAGTACAAGACCAAGTCTTTTATTTAATACACAGCGGAAGTTTTACAATACTATAGGAAAAAGAAATATATATATATATATATCATAGCTACGCTCTCGGCACTAGCTATGCAAAAGCAAAGTTATCCATGCCTGGGATACTTTGCACTAGCAACACGCAAACTATGGCGGCGTGCAGGGTTCCCACTCGGCTGTACACCCTGGAGGGGGTGTTGCCTCATCGTCAAACCCATCCTCAACCGAGTAACCTGCAAAACTCATTAACTGCAAACGTGAGCATAAGGCTCAGCAAGACTAACCCGTCTCACTAGACATATGCAAGGTGGATGCTAAACATAGGTAAGTTGAAGCATAAATGTCTCGCCTACAGGTTGATCCTTATAATCAAGTTTTAAGTAGCAAATGACATTTCCCAAGCACGGCACATCATGGGCTTCACAATCAAACAAGAAACGCTTTACCAATGATATGACATGCTCGAGACACATAATGCTATTACAGCTAAAGTATGGGGAAATTGAAAATCTTTAGTTATACTATCTCTAAACAAAACAAGGTTGCAAAGTAATTATAATTCAATACCATATGACTTTTCTGACTTCTTTAGTATTTACTACGTCACCGCTCAGTGAACAAGTGGTACTCTATTACTGCGAGGGACAGTGATTGCAATCAAGACACACCCGGACAACACGACACATACGTCGTTTGGAAGTGTCAGCGAGCACACCTGTACCTACATAACACTTCAGTACTAGGCGTATATGGCCACCTTTCACAAAAACTCGAATACTGAGCCCGTCTCACCTCCGCAAACAGAAGGTCTCCGCACGGAACACCTCATGTGTCCGCCGACCGATTTACACCTTACTGTCCTCAACCCACCCCTATCGATGGTGAGTCAATGGGTCTCGACATCCCAGTTATCAAGTTACATCTGTTTATTGGATTCCATATGTCCATTATATTGCCGGTACAATTCAAGCTTGTCCGAAGGGGCTGCATACGGACGGGCCTTAATCGACACAGGCAGGGCTATGCAACCGAGACTCAATTCTCGCCGCTTCCTATCCATTCCCTGCCCGGTCTCAATTTCATTATATTAAGCCATTTTCTATTCAACCAATCCTGTGAGATACATCTCTCGCGAGTAGATTCCAACTACTCGACTTCTACCGTATCTCCTATGCATTTGCGAAGCAGTTACTACAGGTCAACTGTAACTCGTGCCAAATAAACCCTGGGATTTTTGGTCATGCATGTGGAGTATCATTCACCCTAAACGTAATGCACAATTCATATACTACTCATCATAGTGATAAAGCAAAAGTTTATAAACGACTTAAATGCAAACCGGGGCTTGCCTTGTTGCAGGTCAGGTTCTGAGTTAGAATTTGGAAGATGCTCTTCCAAGGCCTCTGACTCCTCCTCGACTTCGGTTACTATACGATATGCATAAAATACGGTATGAATGACTTTGAAAATATTTAATATCAAGACCAGGATTTTAATTTATGGTGACCATTATAGGATAATTAGTTATTTGGCTTGGGAACGTTGAATTAGGTATTTAGGGAATACTGTAGAAGTTCTTGCAAAGAACAGGAGATGATCAAAGTAGAGTGTGGTCTCTAAGATTATGGCAAGCAAATAACTTCCACAATTTTTAGAGATGAAACTGTAGCTTGAATATAGCCATCAGTTGATAATCAAGATAGAGAAAATTGTCCTGGTCCTAGCAAAAGTGGTTTCATAAATTTCTAAGCCTTGGTGAAGAATTTATTGAGTTTCTAAGTTGACAAGAATTTCTGGAATTGTCTTGTAATTGAACTTTTAAGCATTTAGTCAATATTCAGTTTGAAATTGAATTACGACTAGAATATGAGGTCCATTAAATCCAAGATTTTTTCAGGAGCTAAGGTATGACTAAAGGAAGATTCAGTCCAAATTTGGGGCATAATAAAGCATCTGCATATCTGTGAAAATTCAATAACTGAAAAAGGTAATTGAATTATACAGAGGTTAAAACAGGTGCAATGGCTCCCAAATTTTTGGTGGTAGTCAAGAATTGGACAGTAATTTTTGTGTGAATTTTGGGGATTTTTCCAGGGAATACTTCAACTGGAAAAATTGCATTTTACTTGGGAAAGATTAATTTCTACAGAATTAAATATTGACTTTCACAGAGCCTAATTGGTACTGAGCGAAACTAGAGCTCAAGTGCTTTCAAACAAAATTTGTTTGAATGAATTTGGAGTATTTTACAGAAATATATTCAATTTAGAAGTTTGGACAAATTTCTGGAATTAAATACATCCCAAAGACCACGTGGCGCATTCTGGTTGAGGCAGCACCGGGGTCCACAGAATTAAAGCGCGCAGCCACACTAGATCTCAGCCGCACCGTGATCCTGCAGTGAATGGCAGGTGGGACCCGATGGGGTCATCGTCTACCTCGGGCCGGTGCTCGCGCGGAGCAGCACCCGCGGCGGTGGCTCGACGGCGAGCTCGCCGCCGGCTAAACCAACGGACCAGACTCGCGGAAACTTGCCGCCTGGGGGTTTTTGGGGTCGCTGAGCATGATGGTGAGGTCAGTGGGTCCTGAAGCTCGCCGGAAAAGGTCGTGCGACGGCGGTGGCGGCGATGAGCGCTCGGGCAACATAGAACTCGCTCCAGAGTAGCTCAAATCACTTGAGAATTTCTCGAAAACCTTTCTGGGATGATGGAGTTCAAGGATCTGGGCGTAGAAGGGGAGTGAGTTGCCGGGAATCACCAGTTCGACGGTGAACCGAGGTTTTCTCACCGGCGGCGAGCAAAACTCGAAATTCAGAGCCGTTGCTCGATGATTCTTAATGGTTCTTGCTCAGACAGGAGCGCTAGGGCCTATAGAAACTATCTCTAAGCAATTGCAAAGGATGATTACTTGCAGAAAAGGAATCGACATAAAAACTTAGCTAGTTATCTACTTTCGGCCGTAGGGGAAACGAACAATAACTCGCTCAAGGTTCAACGATAAGGGAAATGGTTTGTACCATGAGCTAGAGTTTGATCAGGCGCACCTTTTTGCTCTTTGGAGCTTGGCTTGAAACGGCGCGGAACGGCGGCACACCGCGGAGCAGTGGCGAGCGGCGGCGATGGCGCACGGCGGAAGAAAAGTCGCGAGGTAGTGGAGCTGCGATCGGGGATGAGGAGTGAAGGGAGCTTCGGCCGGCCTTTTATAGGGCCGCGGCGAGCAGGCAGGCAGCTCGCTGGAGCTGCATGCGCGCGCGCGGTGTCGAGCGGAGGTGCGTCGGTACAGAGATGGCGGGGTCGAGCTGATCCGTTCAAAGAGGAGCTTACATGTGGGGCCCACTGTCCAGTGATACTCCCCACAGTTCAGTTACTAATTCATTTAAAAATAGAAGATCAACTCCAAAAATCATGAAATTTTGTGGAGATGGCAAATGAATTATTCTGAACACAATGGTGAACTCAAATCTTATGTTTAAAGAAGTTGGAGAAGATTAAAAATTCAGATTTGAATTTGATTCAAATTTGCCAAGCACCTCAAATAAAATAGTAGATGAGTTTCTAAAATCTTGAAACTTTGTAAGCATGCTATTGAGGAATTTAGGAGCTCATGGAAAAATTTAGAGCCCTTAATTTGAATATTTGGGTTAGAGCTTATTAGGGCTTCATTTTGCATTGCTTACTAAATCTTATCCAAAAATTCTTATTCTTAAAAAGGGTGAATAGAATATAATTTGGATTCATGGTGAAGTCCAATACCCATGTTAAAAGAATTTAACAATGAGTGCAAGAAAAGTTTTGGATGGCATAGTTCATGTGCACCATTATATTGGATATCTAAAATAGTTGATCACAAAACCCATATGAACTTAACATGCCATAAAAGTGGGGTTTTACATTCCTCCCCCCTTAAAAGAATCTCGTCCCGAGATTACAAAAGAAGGTAAAGGAAAAAGGATCTATCGAACATATGCCGCTAACAAGTCCGGATAGTTCGTTCTAAGATACTCCTCGCTTTCCCATGTGGCTTCTTCCGCACTGTGGTTGCTCCACAAAACCTTATAGAAATGCAAGGTGCGACTTCTTGTGGTGTGAGTCTTTTCATCAATGATCTGAGTTGGATGCTCGGAATAAGTGAGATCTGGTTGGAGAGCTTCCAAATCCTCTATACGGATATCAGCTGGAGCCTTAAGACATTTCCGCAATTGGGAAATGTGGAATACATTGTGGACTCCTGAAAGTGACGTTGGTAACTCCAATTGATATGCCACAGGTCCGCATCTTTCGATTATTGCGAACGGCCCAATAAAGCGTGGAGCTAGCTTCCCTTTTACCCCGAAGCGATGGATACCCTTCATAGGGGATACCCGGAGATAAACTTGATCTCCAACTTCGAAGTGAAGAGGTCGACGTCGTTTGTCCGCGTAGCTCTTCTAACGAGACTAAGCAGCTTTGAGATTCGCCTGAATAGTGCGAACTCGATCCTCGGCTTCATTTACTAAGTCGATGCCGTACACTGCCCGTTCACCTGATTCGCACCAGTTCAAGGGCGTGCGACACTTTCGGCCATAGAGAGCTTCATATGGCGCCATCTGGATGCTAGCCTGGTAACCGTTGTTGTATGAAAACTCCGCCAAAGGTAGATGATCATCCCAGTTCTTACCCTGGTGGATGGCACAGGCACGAAGCATGTCTTCTAGCACTTGATTCACCCGTTCGGTCTGACCATCGGTCTGAGGATGATAAGCCGAGCTCCGAATCAATTTGGTCCCCAGTGCATCGTGGAGATGCTCCCAGAATCGCGAAACAAATACAGCTCCACGATCTGAGATGATGGTACAGGGTACACCATGTAGACATATTATTCTGGAGATATAAATTTCCGCATATCGCTTCGCATCATATGCCACGCTGACCGGTATGAAATGAGCCGATTTGGTCAATCGGTCAACGATCACCCAAATGGAGTCGTGTTTATGGAGAGTGGGAGGCAACCCAACAATGAAATCCATACTGATATCCTCCCATTTCCAAGCCGGTATGCTTAAAGGTTGAAGCTGTCCAGCTGCCTTCATATGGTCGGCCTTTACTCGCCGTCACGTATCACACTCGGACACGTATTTAGCTACTTCTCTCTTCATCCGAGTCCACCAGAATTTCTTCTTCAAATCTTGGTACATCTTGTTGCTTCCCGGATGAATGGAATACTTGGACAAATGAGCTTCGTCCAGTATCTTCTTTCTAAGTTCCATGTTTCGGGGTACCACTATACGGTCGTTAAACCAGATGGTACCCTCTTTGTCACTATGGAAACATTTCATTTCCCCCTTTATCATTCTTTATCGAATATGCGACATTCCTATGTCTTCCTGCTGAGCTGCTACAATATCCTCCCTGATGGATGGAATGAGAGCTAGTTTGTAGAGTGCTCCATATGGAACCAAGTAAAGACTCGGTCCTTCTTCTCCTTCCATTGTGGTGAGGGAAAGATTGTTGACATGGGACTTGCGGCTCAGTGCATCTGCGACTACATTCGCCTTACCTGGATGGTAGTGGATCTCAATCTCATAATCCTTGATCAATTCTAACCATCGCCTTTGTCGCATATTCAAATCCTTCTGGGTGAAGATGTATTTTAAGATTTTGTGATCAGTGTAGAGGTGTACTAAATTACCCAGTAGATAATGCCTCCACATCTTCAATGCTAGCACCACAACAGCGAGTTCAAGATCATGAGTCGAGTAATGCTGCTCATGATTCTGAAGCTGCCGTGATCCATACGCGATCACTCTTCGCTCCTGCATCAACACACAACCCAAAACAATCCCAGATGCGTCGCAAAAGACATCAAATGCTTTGGTTGTGTCTGGTTGGGCTAAAACTGGTGCCGTGGTGAGGTGTTTCACCAATGCTTTGAAACCTGCCTCACATGCCTCGGTCCATACATACTTCTGCCCTTTCTTCAGAAGTTCTGTCATTGGTTTAGCTATCCTGGAGAAATTGGGGATGAACCTCCGGTAATATCCAGCTAAACCCAGGAAACTTCGGACTTCATGTACAGACTTTGGAGACTCCCATTTAAGGACTTGGTGGATCTTACTTGGATCAACTGCAATCCCTTCTGCTGATATGATGTGCCCTAAAAATGGCACCTGGTTGATCCAGAATTCACACTTGCTGAACTTAGCATACAGCTGATGGTCCCGTAATCGCTGAAGCACAATATGCAAGTGTTGAGCATGTTCTTCTTCGGATTTTGAATACACAAGTATGTCGTCAATGAAGACCACGACAAACTTGTCCAATTCCGGCATGAATACTGAGTTCATGAGATACATGAAATGAGCCGGGGCGTTGGTTAATACGAAGGACATAACCAGATACTCATACAATCCATACCTTGTTGAGAATGCTGTCTTGGATATATCTTCTGGTCGGATTCTAATTTGATGATAACCAGAACGAAGATCCATCTTTGAAAATACTTTAGCACCCACCACTTGATCGAAAAGAATATCAATGCGCGGTAGTGGATACTTGTTCTTGATGGTGACAGCATTAAGTGGACGATAGTCTACACACAGCCTCAAGGTCTTATCTTTCTTTTCTACAAACAGTGCAGAACAACCCCATGGTGATGAACTTGGACGAATAAAACCTTTGCTCTCAAGTTCAGTTAATTGTTCCTTCAGTTCTGCAAGTTCCTTGGGTGCCATCTTGTAGGGTGGTCTTGAAATTGGCACTGTTCCTGGTGCAAGTTCAATCTTGAACTCTATATCTCTTTCTGGGGGCATACCAGGAAGATCTTCAGGAAACATGTCGGGATATTCACATACTACCGGAATATCTTTTAGTTCCATAACCTCGGTATTGAGAATAGATGGTTCCAATGGAATGATGTTCTCAAGATTGAGAACTTGGGGTTGATGGAGTGGAGAGTTTAGATAAATCTTTCTAGGAATGATATCGAGAATAGCACCATGGTACTGCAACCATGCCATTCCTAAGATGATATCTAGCTTTTGATACTCTAATATCAGAAATGAAGTAAGATATATGGTCCCATCTAGGTTAAGTGGGATTCCAGGAACCAATTTATTTGTTACCATTTTCCCAGCTGGAGTGCTAATCACATATGGAGTTTTTGTGGGGATTATTGGTAATTGACCATTGAGGACAAAAGATTTACTCATAACATTATGCGAAGCTCCGGAGTCAAAGAGTATGACTACGGGTTGATCGAAGATAGAGAACGTACCCGTGAGCACGGGTGCGCCTTCCGGAACGTCCTCGATGGCGAGGTGGTGGACGTTGCCGGGTCTGGTGGCTAGCTTCTTGGGCTGGTTGCGGGGTTGGTTGGCCCCCTGGTAAGATGATGGCCCTCCGCCTTGTCGATCCTGAGGGCAGTCCTTGGCGAAATGTCCCGTACGCCCACACGTGAAACACGTGTACGGGGTTTGGCCAGTACGAATGGGAGGACGGAATCCCGGTGCACGTGGTGTAGGTGGGAGTGCACGTGGGATCATCCCCTGCTGCTGTTGTGGCCGGAATCCGCCGTTGTTGAACTGACGACCAAAAAACATTGGTGGTCGCGATGGCGGCTGCCATCTCTGGCCGGATGGTGATCGATACACCATACGGTACTTCTGAGGAGTACCACCTCTGCTGCTCTGCGGAGCACCCCTCTTCTTTTTATCGGAGGACAGCTCGCTCGTGGCGTCCTCCTGCATTATGGCAGCATTGACGATGTCGTTGAAGTTGCCGCGGTTGAACAGGACCAGCTTGTCCTTCAACTTGGAGTTCAAACCCTTGTAGAAGCATTCACGCTTCCGATCCTCGGTATTCACTTGGTCCTGAGCGTATTGGGCCAAGTGATTGAATGCTTTGGAGTACTCGTATGCACTCATTCCTCCCTGTCTTAGCTCCAAGAACTCTTGAAGCTTCCTCCTCATAATTCCGGGAGGAACATGGTAGGCGCGGAACGCCTCCCGGAACTCGGCCCAGCTTATGACATGGCCGGCGGGGCGTGCTGCAAGGTAATTGGCCCACCATGCGCCGGCAGACCCCTGTAGTTGTTGTGCTGCAAACAACGCTTTTTGCGGTTCGGTTATGTTGAGTAAACCGAACTTCCCTTCAATGGAGCGGAGCCAATTGTCCGCCTCCAAAGGTTCGTCGGCCTCCCTGAAGACCGGTGGATGCGTCGATGCGAAATCAGAGTAGGAACTCTGATATTGATGACGCGGTCCATCATCCTGTCGTCCCCCTCGACGGGACGAGTGCTGCACCAACGTCCGCAGTAACTCGGTTTGCTCGTCGCGTGAGCCGAGCACTGCAGCGAGAACCTCCGCGAGACTCCTGGGGAGTGTGGTTGGAGGTGGTGGAGGTGGTTGCGTCTGAGGCGTATTCTGCCCCGGGGGTGGTGTGTCATCCCCCTGTCCTCCACTAGATCCTCCCACCTCTGAGGCTGCACGAGTACGCACCATACTGCAATACAACGATTAACACGGTAAGTCCCATTGCCTCAAGTTCATTCTCCCTTAGAAATGCGGTAGATAATAATAGACGATGCATAACATTTACATATATTGATAAAGCATAAACTTTATACAAAATATATCATCTCATGACCAAGTTTACAGTAGTAAATCCAAAATGATGGACTCCCCTTATGGAAATACATCTCTACCATACTTGGTCTTCCTGACATGTCATACTCATCTAATTATCTAGACATCACTACCATTACTCTTAATATGACACAAACATCGTCACAAAAGAGAAACACTAGCAACCATTTAACTATATGTTGCCCTGTGTTGGCGGAAGTGTTACCACATCTCACTTCAATACGCCCTACTCGACGTATTCAAGTTCCTCTGGGTCTTTTTCTTCCTCTTCATCTTCAGGGCTAGGCACCACTGATACGGGTGCTGGTGTAGAAGTTGATACATCATTCAACATCAACGTCTTCTTGGCAGCCATAGCTTGCCAATCTGCCTGTATCATAAACATCCCCCAGGCCTCATTCTCCTGCTGAGCCTGCTCACAGCTGGTCTTCCAGCTCTGAGCCTGCATCCTGGACTTATCCCGGTCCACAGTCACTGCGTTCAACTGAGTGTCCCGATGGTGTCCATAATGTAGGCTTGCCCCTAACTCAGTCTCCATTTCTAGAGCCTCCTGGCGAGACGCGGCTAAATCCCTTACAGCGTCATGCCATTGATTCTCCCTGATATTCAAACGATGGTTGAGAGGAGCTATCATATCCCTAAGTCCGTCATTTGCCCACTCAAAGTGATCTGCTCGAGCCATGGCTTGCTTCAAATTGTCCGTCAATTCTTTTATGCATGCCATTTGATTTCCCTTCTCGCGATGGGATGCAGCTGCATACACCGCTAAAGCAGTCGTGGAAGTTTCGCCACGATTTTCTACCTCCATAAGCAAACGGGTTGCCCAAGCTTCGGAAGCCCTGCCGGTAACTGGAAAGAATTCATATGGAGTACCCACCAGACTATTGCCATGGAGTTTGCAGAATCTCCCTATGGCAACACTTGCGGCGTAGCTCCACGTTTCTTCCAATATTAACCCTTTAATCTTGATGGAGAATGGAGCCCATCCAAGATGCGGTGGACCAGCAGGCACATCAACATAGATGGTGCAACTCCACATACCGCTTTCCTGGAATTTCTTGCCCCAATATTTAGGCCACTTCCGGTAGCCAAATTGGCAAAGCAATTTCACAAACACGTCCGGAAAACCGGCGTGTCCGGTACACGTTGAGAACACCCATCCATTTGGTAACAGAATTCTTGGTGCTGCCATCTGCGGACAAGCATACCAGGATATCAATACACAGTATAAGTATTCAACTTAATCACTGATAATTTTGGATCAAAGAAACTATCCATTATCAAATGATCCAAGAAAGCTGCAAACTGGAAGTGATCACAGTTCTGTTCCAGCCGACCTGTCTGCATTAACCCGTAAGTTTCATACAGAAGAAGTCAGAACTAAAATTTATGTTGAATACAAAAGTTGTAGTACGCTTCAAAACCTTTCCAGATTGTACTCATACAGCTACTGTTGAACTAGTATGAACAATCTATACCGGTTTTGAGTTGACTCAAGGGTTCTGGAAATTTTGACAGAACCTCCCCTGTATATGGGCTTATCTCCACATTCTATACAGGTTTATCATGATAAGATATTGAGGTAATTTCAAAATAAACATTGAGTAACATCGTTTTAACAATCCAGAACTAAAGAAGTTCCACCACGAAAACCTTGTTATGTAGGTATTATGCATCAATTCACAATTATGTGCAAACTGTTCCAAGTTCTGGACTGCAGGAACCAAATTTGCGACAAATGGAATTAGGCATAGCTATACCCAGATCCAGGTCAGGAGTGATAAATAAAGTTGATAGATGACTTCCTAAGCTTTCCAGACATGTATATGTGTAACCATATCACTGTTCTGGATTAGGAGTTATAACTATCCAAACTTAACAGTAAAACTGACTGGTTTGCATCAGCAGTCATGCAGTTCACTGTGCTGACTTCCCAATTTGGTTTAAACTCCAATTAAAATCAGGAAAGACTTCCCATAACAAACTCGTAAATCTCCACCTACCCTTCTCAAACATATATCCCAATAATGCAGTGGACTTTTCTACAGTGAGTTATGGCAAGAATACAGAAACGGGTACAAAGGTGGGTTCATATGGAGTAATTACAGTAAACCCCAGTTTTCAACAGATTAACAAGCTTTTCTGTCTTTATGGTCAACAGGAAAGTTGGAGAGGTCTTCATGATCTTTCCATCTATGTAGGATACTCTTATGTTATCTAATTGCTAACCAAGATTACAACCTGGCGAAGTTGAGCCACTTCAACCAGAAAGCAAGAATCTTGGTTCTATCTACCTTATCAAGTTGGAGTTTCTTTTTTTTTTTTATGAGCCCGAAATTACCAGCATCTGATAGTCGGACTTTCTCAAAACACAATGCAACCATTCTGTCGGTGGGGAGGGTCTAGTATCATGTTTGATACTGACGGTACTACGTGCCTCACGAAAGGAAATTCTATCCGGTACATCCGGTTACGTCTATAGGTGGTTCCTATATCGTTCTCTCGCAAACGGTTTCTACACGGTCCTCTACCAAAATTAGTGTCCCTGTAGAAAGCAAACAATCACCTGGCACGGGCACGCCGTACGGCGGCAGGGAAACAGAACAGGTAACCACAATATACAATTATATTTGAAAGTAAAAGCATACGACTCTGGAGTGAGTCGCCCTCGAGCGAGGTCATGCCTCGAGGTACATGGCTGTAAATACGTCTGTACAGCAAAGACTCCCGTACGATCCGGCTTATACACGCTCGGGCATACGTGTTCGCATGTTCTCATAGATATGAGAACACACTATCGGGTTACATACCACCCGACGGGGTTTTCCTCTAACTTTGTGTCACGCTGGGGTACCGCGTGTCATATGTTCTCAGTAACATGGAAAGTTTCAAAGACTCATATTGACTTTCCGTGCCAAGCCACGGAAATTTCACATACCACCTCTCGTATGCTGAGCTTAACGAGATTGATCCGCTCTCGGTGGCGTACCTTACCTCTTACCTGATGTCGGAGCGTCGTTACAGAATATAATAACACATAGTTAGTTTACCACCTTTATAACTTACACTAGTAATACTCCTTATAAAGGCATATAACTAATTCCTCACTCAAGTTCCTAATTTTTGAAAATATGTTATTTTCAGGTACACTGTCCCCAATGATGCTCTGATACCATGTCTGTGAGGACCGGAATCCACACATCCGAGGATCTCATTGGGTGGTGTCGTGCGATGCGACACCCAACAGTATACAAGAATAGAACCAGAATAAAGTACAAGACCAAGTCTTTTATTTAATACACAACGGAAGTTTTTACAATAATATAGGAAAAAGAAATATATATATATATATATCATAGCTACGCTCTCGGCACTAGCTATGCAAAAGCAAAGTTATCCATGCCTGGGATACTTTGCACTAGCAACACGCAAACTATGGCGGCGTGCAGGGTTCCCACTCGGCTGTACACCCTGGAGGGGGTGTTGCCTCATCGTCAAACCCATCCTCAACCGAGTAACCTGCAAAAACTCGTTAACTGCAAACGTGAGCATAAGGCTCAGCAAGACTAACCCGTCTCACTAGACATATGCAACGTGGATGCTAAACATAGGTAAGTTGAAGCATAAATGTCTCGCCTACAAGTTGATCCTTATAATCAAGTTTTAAGTAGCAAATGACATTTCCCAAGCACGACACATCATGGGCTTCACAATCAAACAAGAAATGCTTTACCAATGATATGACATGCTCGAGACACATAATGCTATTACAACTAAAGTATGGGGAGATTGAAAATCTTTAGTTATACTATCTCTAAACCAAACAAGGTTGCAAAGTAATTATAATTCAATACCATATGACTTTTCTGACTTCTTTAGTATTTATTACGTCACCGCTTAGTGAACAAGTGGTACTCTATTACTGCGAGGGACAGTGATTGCAATCAAGACATACCCGGACAACACGACACATACGTCGTTCGGAAGTGTCAGCGAGCACACCTGTACCTACATAACACTTCAGTACTAGGCGTATATGGCCACCTTTCACAAGAAACTCGAATACTGAGCCCATCTCACCTCCGCAAACAGAAGGTCTCCGCATGGAACACCTCATGTGTCCGCCGACCGATTTACACCTTACTGTCCTCAACCCACCCCTATCGATGGTGAGTTAATGGGTCTCAACATCCCGGTTATCAAGTTACATCAGTTTATTGGATTCCATATGTCCATTATATTGCCGGTACAATTCAAGCTTGTCCGAAGGGGCTGCATACGGACGGGCCTTAATCGACACAGGCAGGGCTATGCGACTGAGACTCCATTCTCGCCGCTTCCTATCCATTCCCTGCCCGGTCTCAATTTCATTATATTAAGCCATTTTCTATTCAACCAATCCTGTGAGATACATCTCTCGCGAGTAGATTCCAACTACTCGACTTCTACCGTATCTCCTATGCATTTGCGAAGCAGTTACTACAGGTCAACTGTAACTCGTGCCAAATAAACCCTGGGATTTTTGGTCATGCATGTGGAGTATCATTCACCCTAAACTTAATGCACAATTCATATACTACTCATCATAGTGATAAAGCAAAAGTTTATAAACGACTTAAATGCAAACTGGGGCTTGCCTTGTTGCAGGTCAGGTTCTGAGTTAGAATTTGGAAGATGCTCTTCCAAGGCCTCTGACTCCTCCTCGACTTCGGTTACTATACGATATGCATAAAATACGGTATGAATGACTTTGAAAATATTTAATATCAAGACCAGGATTTTAATTTATGGTGACCATTATACGATAATTAGTTATTTGGCTTGGGAACGTTGAATTAGGTATTTAGGGAATACTATAGAAGTTCTTGCAAAGAACAGGAGATGATCAAAGTAGAGTGTGGTCTCTAAGATTATGGCAAGCAAATAACTTCCACAATTTTTAGAGATGAAACTGTAGCTTGAATATAGCCATCAGTTGATAATCAAGATAGAGAAAATTGTCCTGGTCCTAGCAAAAGTGGTTTCATAAATTTCTAAGCCTTGGTGAAGAATTTATTGAGTTTCTAAGTTGACAAGAATTTCTGGAATTGTCTTGTAATTGAACTTTTAAGCATTTAGTCAATATTCAGTTTGAAATTGAATCACGACTAGAATATGAGGTCCATTAAATCCAAGATTTTTACAGGAGCTAAGGTATGACTAAAGGAAGATTCAGTCCAAATTTGGGGCATAATAAAGCATCTGCATATCTGTGAAAATTCAATAACTGAAAAAGGTAATTGAATTATACAGAGGTTAAAACAGGTGCAATGGCTTCTAAATTTTTTGCTGGTAGTCAAGAATAAGACAATAATTTTTATGTGAATTTTGGGGATTTTTCCAGGGAGTACTTCATCTGGAAAAATTGCATTTTACTTGGGAAAGCTTAATTCCTACAGAATTAAATATTGACTTTCACAGAGCCTAATTGGTACTGAGCGAAACTAGAGCTCAAGGGATTTCAAACAAAATTTGTTTGAATGAATTTGGAGTATTCTACAGAAAGATATTCAATTTAGAAGTTTGGACAAATTTCTGGAATCAAATACATCCCAAAGACCACGTGGCACATTCTGGTTGAGGCAGCACCGGGGTCCACAGAATTAAAGCGTGCAGCCACACTAGATCTCAGCCGCACCATGATCCCGCAGTGAATGGCAGGTGGGACCCGATGGGGTCATCGTCTACCTCGGGCCGGTGCTCGCGTGGAGCAGCACCCGCGGCGGTGGCTCGCTGGCGAGCTCGCCGCCGGCTAAACCAACGGACCAGACTCGCGGAAACTTGCCGCCTGGGGGTTTTTGGGGTCGCTGAGCACGATGGTGAGGTCAGTGGGTCCTGAAGCTCGCCGGAAAAGGTCGTGCGACGACAGCAGCGGCGATGAGCGCTCGGGCAACATAGAACTCGCTCCAGAGTAGCTCAAATCACTTGGGAATTTCTCCAAAACCTTTCTGGGATGATGGAGTTCAAGGATCTGGGCGTAGAAGGGGAGTGAGTTGCCGGGAATCACGAGTTCGATGGTGAACCGAGGTTTTCTCACCGGCGGCGAGCAAAACTCGAAATTCAGAGCCGTTGCTCGATGATTCTTAATGGTTCTTGCTCAGACAGGAGCGCTAGGGCCTATAGAAACTATCTCTAAGCAATTGCAAAGGATGATTACTTGCAGAAAAGGAATCGACATGAAAACTTAGCTAGTTATCTACTTTCGGCCGTAGGGGAAACGAACAATAACTCGCTCAAGCTTCAACGATAAGGGTAATGGTTTGTACCATGAGCTAGAGTTTGATCAGGTGCACCTTTTTGCTCTTTGGAGCTTGGCTTGAAACGGCGCGGAACGGCGGCACACCGCAGAGCAGTGGCGAGCGGCGGCGATGGCGCGCGGCGGAAGAAAAGTCGCGAGGCAGTGGAGCTGCGATCGGGGATGAGGAGTGAAGGGAGCTTCGGCCGGCCTTTTATAGGGCCGCGGCGAGCAGGCAGGCAGCTCGCTGGAGCTGCATGCGCGTGCGCGGTGTCGAGCGGAGGTGCGTCGGTACAGAGATGGCGGGGTCGAGCTGATCCGTTCAAAGAGGAGCTGACATGTGGGGCCCACTGTCCAGTGATACTCCCCACAGTTCAGTTACTAATTCATTTAAAAATAGAAGATCAACTCCAAAAATCATGAAATTTTGTGGAGATGGCAAATGAATTATTCTGAACACAATGGTGAACTCAAATCTTATGTTTAAAGAAGTTGGAGAAGAATTAAAAATTCAGATTTGAATTTGATTCAAATTTGCCAAGCACCTCAATTAAAATAGTAGATGAGTTTCTAAAATCTTGAAACTTTGTAAGCATGCTATTGAGGAATTTAGGAGCTCATGGAAAAATTTAGAGCCCTTAATTTGAATATTTGGGTTAGAGCTTATTAGGGCTTCATTTTGCATTGCTTACTAAACCTTATCCAAAAATTCTTATTCTTAAAAAGGGTGAATAGAATATAATTTGGATTCATGGTGAAGTCCAATACCCATGTTAAAAGAATTTAACAATGAGTGCGAGAAAAGTTTTGGATGGCATAGTTCATGTGCACCATTATATTGGATATCTAAAATAGTTGATCACAAAACCCATATGAACTTAACATGCCATAAAAGTGGGGTTTTACACTCCCCTTCTTCAAGCTATTGAGGAAGTCCGGACCATTTCAATGGTCTGGAGAAGCAGAGAAGGCATTCCAGGAACTGAAACAGTTCCTCACCACCCTACCGATTCTGGTAGCTCCAAACCCTGGTGAGCCTTTGTTGCTTTACATTTCAGCAACTGACGAAGTCGTCAGTATGGTTCTGGTTGCGGAGAGACCAGAGCTACCTCATACTCAGGAATCTAGACACCTTCAGGAGGGTCTGGAGGTACCTGAAAGCGAGTCTGGGTCCCAGCTCCCAGACTCGAATGCACAAGAAGTTACTTCAGGAGACCCAGACCCCTCCGGGAGGGTCCATGTCACTTCTGAAGAAGCCCCGGGTTCCTCCAACCAGAACCCGGAGGTCATCGAAGAAAATCCGGATTCCTCCGGTAGGATCCGGGCCAGTGAAGAGGAAGCTCCGGACCCCTCCGGGAGGGTCCGGACCATTCAACGCCCGGTATACTTCATTAGCGAAGTACTACATGATGCCAAGACTCGATACCTAGAGGTGCAGAAGCTGCTCTATGCAGTTCTTATTGCCTCCAGGAAGCTTCGCCATTACTTCCAAGCTCACAAAGTCTCAGTGGTGACCTCTTACCCACTTCGAGCAATTTTGCATAATCCCAATTCAACTGGGAATATTGCAAAGTGGGCAGCGGAATTGGCTGAATTTGATCTTGAATTTATTTCAAGGCAAGCAGTCAAAAGTCAAGCATTGGCAGATTTTATGGCAGAATGGACTCCTTCACCATCAAACCCTGGGGGCCCCAGTGAGCAGAAGACGGAGCATCAAGCTCCCGCCTTCATCGAGCCTCACTGGACCCTCTACTTTGATGGCTCCATGCAGAAGCAGGGGGCGGGAGCTGGAATCCTTCTCCTTGCACCGACCGGGGAGAAGGTGAAATACATGGTACACCTTGACTTCAAGGCGACCAACAACATGGCAGAGTACGAAGCGCTCATCTATGGACTAAAGGTGGCACTGTCATATGGTGTCAAGCAACTGCTGGTCAAGGGAGATTCGCAGCTCATCATTAGCAAGTGAAGGGTGAATGTTCCTGTAATAATCTCCAGCTAGCTGCTTACCTCATTGAAGTCCAGAGGCTTCAGAAGGACTTTGAAGTCCTAGATCTTCACCATGTTCAGCATGCCCACAACGCTGAAGCCGACGAACTCTCGACGAAAGCGTCAACCGAAGCTCCGGCTCCTGACGGAACTTTTGTCCGGAGGTTGTCAAAACCCACAACTCAGCCTACCAAACTGAGCGAAGGGGCGAGATCAGCATCCCGAAGATGACGGTCCCGATGGCCCTGTTACCATGGTAGCCATCAAGGGTCGTAGGTGCTGCCGGAAGCTCCGAGCAACCCAGCACGCAAGACTCAAATGCTCAAGTTAGTTCCGATGCATGGATCTCGGAGATCCAGAACTACTTGAAAGACAACATCCTTCCCGACGATGATGTATCCGCTGACCGGGTAGTCAGATTGGCTAAAAGATACACGTTGGTAGAAGGGGATATCTACCGGCGCGGTACCAACGACATCCTAATGCGGTGCATCACAAGGGAAGAAGGCTGCGAGCTCCTCGCAGAAATCCATGGAGGCGAGTGTGGGAACAACGCGTCTTCCCGCACGCTGGTCGGTAAAGCCTTTCGGCATGGCTTCTACTGGCCTACAGCACTCCAGGATGCAACTGAGCTGGTGAAAAAATGCAAAGCATGTCAATTTCATGCGAAGCGAATTCACACACCAGCTCAGCCCTTACAAATGATACCTCCTACATGGCCTTTCGCTGTGTGGGGGATGGACATCTTGGGACCTTTCCCAAGAGCCGTCGGAGGCTACAAGTTCCTGTACATCGCCATTGATAAGTTCACTAAGTGGCCGGAAGCAACTCCAGTTGTGACAATCAACAAGCAATCTGCTATCAACTTTTTGCAGTCCATTGTATGCAGATTTGGAGTTCCAAACAAAATCATCATTGATAATGGGATCCAATTCACAAGCTCTGCATTCCAAGGATATTGCAAAGACCTTGGCATACAAGTTTGCTACGCTTCCGTAGCTCACCCAGCAAGCAATGGCCAAGCCGAGAGAGCAAATGCTGAAATCCTTAAAGGACTCAAAACACGCACCTATGAGCGCTTGAAAAAACATGGCGCAAACTGGATCGAAGAGCTTCCACCCACTTTATGGGCCAACAGGACATCTCCAAACCGGTCAACTGAGAGACACCCTTCTTTCTGGTGTACGGAGCTGAAGCAATCCTTCCTCCAGAAATCACCTTGGGTTCATTTCGGGTCCGGACCTTCAACGAAGCCGTGCAGGACCAGCTCCGGCGTGAAGACCTAGACCTCCTTGAGGAGGGAAGGTGCCAAGCAGCTGTTCGGAATGCCTGATACCGCCAAGCTCTTCGGCGCTATCATCAGCGGCATGTACACAACCGACAGCTCGAGGAAGGCGACCTGGTGCTTCGAAGAATACAATCCAGAGAAGGGTTAAACAAACTCTCCCCCGGCTGGGAGGGACCCTTCCGAGTGATTAAAGTATCCCGACCCGGAAGCGTTCGCTTGGCTACCGAGGATGGGACACCTCTCCCAAATCCTTGGAACATCGAGCACCTCCGTAAGTTCTACACTTAATACCACAGAGGTGAGTCTTGAGTAACTTGAGATGTATGTTATAGAGTCATTGTACAAAGTCGGGTAGTTCCTCTGGGAAAGCAGCCGAACCTTTCCCGAAAGGTCCGCAAAGTTCATGCAACACTTGTCACAGTCTCCGGACTAAAAGTGTGGCTAACTACCCTGGGTCAAACGAGAAATGAAACACGCTTAGCCTGGTTCTATACCCTAAGAGTGTACTTGTTTCCCCTGTACCCCGGACCTATAATGAAAGACATCTTCATGTGAAACAGACTCCACATGCATTTATTTTGTACAGGCTCAACATTTTTTATTTTTCTCTTTCTTGTCTATAACGAAGACGTGCTGTTCTTAAGAAATTTTAGTTTGACCGGTTTATATACAATACAAATTGTATTGTCAATTCTTTTGGATTCAAATATTGTTCCTGGCCAACTCGCCTGAAAGCCGCCAAGCCAATCTAGGTCCGGAGTGTGCTATCGACTTAGCCTGGTCAAGCACCCTAGGTACGCCACTCTACCTACACCCCGGCAGGCCAAAGTAAGGCGAGTCCAAATACAATTGAATCCGGAAGAAAAGGCAATGTATTCGATTGTATCTAGAATCGCGTTTGACCAAAATTTTTTTTGAGAATCATAAGCCACGACGAAGTTATAGGCGAGAAACGAATTTTACTATTTTTCTTGACTTCAGTGTGCAGGAAAAATAAAATACACATTGATGGAGAAAAACCGGAGCTAACAAAGCTCCGACTCCCCTAGGTGGCTTGTAATTGATGTTACGCATTGAAAATGAGCATCACCGGAGTAATCAAGCTCCGGTAAGGCTAGGGGGGTCAGCCGTCGACGCTGAATAAAATATGGTGAGAAGACCCCGCAAAGGGAGTCTGCTGCCAACAAACTAAGTGTTGGCAAAGGTCACTTCCGGAGCTACTAGGCTCCGACACCCCGGAGGACTAACTATCAATGCCCTACGTGTTGATAGAGACTATTGCCGGAGCTACTAAGCTCCAGCGATAGACAATGCCGGAGCTTCTAAGCTCCGACAACCTCAGGGGGCCTTCACTATCGAAGACTTTGAACCTAAATTCTACAAGTTTGGAGCAAATGAGTCTTCAACAAAACGCAATATACGCTTGGTACATGTTCACAATCAAATTGTGTACATCTACCAGGGGGCCAAGTGAAGACAAAAGCGTTGAAGACAAAAAGTGAAATTCTTCACAAAAATTTAGGGATTTCATTCATCTGGAGACAAGGGATTACAAAATTGAGGAAGAAGAAGAGAAAATACAAGTGAGAACTATAGAGATGGTCCTAGACCCTATGGAAGAATTGGGCGACCTTCTGGGCAACCTCCGATACGCTGGCTCGGGTAGCTTCACCTTCTCCTTCGACGGGACCTTCAAGCACCGGGTCTAGAGGAAATTGGGAGTTCCGGCTGGTGTAGCACGTCAGCACATATTTTGCGACGTTCTTCGCCAGGGATTGCCCCTCAACCTCCAATTGGTCCGCGATGACATCACCCACCTTGGAGAGCTTGCTACCTGCTGAGCTCAACGCCTGCAGTGCTAGGTCCGGCTCCAGCTCCGGATCATCCGGGCACACGGGGCTTTTCCCATTGGTGTCAGCGCGTCGTTGGCCTTGCCCAGGAACTCCCAAATCTGTAGGGAGTCCGCAGTCCTCAAGCCCTTCATTTCTTCCAGGGATCTCCTGGCCGCCATCAGTTCGGAATTCTCACGGGCGAGGCGCTCAACTTCTTTGGCGTTTTGCTGAATCTTTTCAGCAACCCGCTTTTTGAGTTTTCCAAGCTCCTCCTCCCGGAGGTGGATCTTGTTCCGGTGGTCGACCAGGTCCTTCTCTCTACCCCTCACTTTCTTCTCCCTGGCAGTAAGGGCACACTCTTGTTCGTAGAGTTCCTGCCCTCGCACCCAGACTTTCTCCTCTTCCTCTTGGCAGCGCTCTTCCAATTTCTTGGCACGCTCCTCGAGACCCTTGTCAGTCAGAGCCACCTTCTCGGCGAGCTCCTCCTCCCTCCTCAGGACGTCATCTCGCAACTCTAGGAGTCTCTGCTCTTCATCCTCGAGCCGTTTCTCCCTCTCCTCAAGTGCCTCCCGGCGCTTGATGAGTGTAGTGTTAATGGCCTCAAGCCTTTCGTGGCGTTCATCGAACGCACTATTGGCTGCTTTGGCTTGATCGTAGATCTCTCGGGATTGAGTGTCGAGGGCGCGAGTCAAACTCTCCCTGTCATACAGTAACTTGCCCCAGTACTCCAGGCGGATCTTCTCCCACTTGATCCACTCTTTGTCATCCGCTAGCCTCGACTGCGCCAGCTTGGTCTTGAAGTAGAGCCGGTTACGCCACCGCCTAAGGGTTTGGCGCTCCTCTTCAAGAAGCTTGCTGTTGGGAAGAAAGCCAGTTGGACTTGACACAGACTGGAACATGCGTTGTCAATAGACAGTGACAACGGGATAGGATCCGGACCTACTGGGGTCTTCTCCGCTGGTTCCAGCGTGTTTTCAGATACAAAAATTGGGTCCCATTCCACAAGAGTGGTCCCCTGAGTCTCCATGGCACTAGGGCCGTCCTCCGGGATGGCCTCAGTCGCCATCGAGGATGGCCCCGCCACCAGGTCTTCGTTCACCCCCTCGGGCAGGGGGCCAGCGACTTCGCTTGGGCACTCCGGCTCGGTCGTGAGTACCTCCGACGTCATCACTTCCGGAGCAGGGGCCGCTTCTGGCTTCGGCCTTGGCACCTCCTCCGACGGGGGCTCGAGCTCCATCACCTCCTCAACAACCGGCTCGGGAGGCGGAAGATCTTCAACCTCGACCGGCCCTGCGGCCGGAGCTTCAACAATGACCGGCTCTACGGCCGGTGCTTCGGAAGTAGCCGTCCCAACTGCCGGAACTTCCTCAGCCTCTGGTGCGCGCGCCGGGACTTCAACCACCTCCGGCTCGGCCGCTGGAGCTTCGACACTTTCAGGCTCCAGGGCCGGAATCACAACTTCTTCCGGCTCAACGGCCGGAACTTCCGTCATTTCAGCACCAAGACCCGGAGCTTCAACCTCCGGAGCAGGTGCCGCTGGCGCATCTTCTCTCCCATGGTCCGGCACTAACACGGGAGCCTCTGGAGATGGGTCGAGGTCCATGACCATGACAGCCGGCGCCGGAGCTGTCGCAGCTTCAACCACCACTTGGTGCGGCACTGGGACCGGAGCAGAAGCTTCCGCCCTCACAGCTTTAGTTGCTGTGGCTGAGGGTGGAGCCTCACTCCTCTTCTTGGGAACGCTGCAAATGATGGACAAGGAAACTTAAAAAAGCAATCACTACAGCAAAACAATTGTCCAAGGTAATGATTAAAAATTACCTTGGGAGGCTTCTGCACCAGCTTGCGCGGAATCTTTTTCCTGGGCGTTCCAGGCTGGTCATAGCCGGCATAGAAGCTCCGGAAGGCCTCCTGGAGCTCGTCGCGGCCACGGGTGTTTCCCGGGTCGAGGCCCGCCTCGATCGGGAAGAACCCCCGGACCTAGAGGCCTCCACTGGCCCAGGTGCTGGAGTCGCGTGCCCAGAGCTAACACCCCGGGAGGACCCCACTGCGGGAACAGTCTCTCCCCAGGAGGACCCCACTATGGGAACATTCGCCGTGGTAGTGGAAGATCTTCCCCTCCGGGGAGAAGGAGCCGACGCAGAAGTAGTGGGCCTGACGGACCTTCCGTCAGTGTACTACAGCTTCCTCTTTCAGTTCACGGGTTCATCCGCCAGCTCCTTGCCCTTGCTGACGACCTCTTCCCTCGGCTTCGGAGCTGGGTCGGAGCCACCTTCGGACACTCCAGGGATCGCCACCCTGGCAGTTGATCTTCTCTCGACGACACCAAGGTCGTCAAGCATGGGCATCTTCCGCCGGAGCTCCCTACTGAACTCAACTTCCACGTTCAGAGGAAGAAAAGCCGATGGTGGAGTCAAGTCGTTACCCTCGACGTCGATGCCGTGCTGGAACTTCTTGAGGTAGAACTCCAAGGTTTTCCCCACCATGTTGGACTTCAACCCGGTCTCGACCCGGTCGTCGTCCATCACGCTATTGAGGGCCCAAGCGAGTTTCTCCCTCTTCTTCAGCGGTGCCCACTTGTTGACCAGGAAGTTACAAAACACCGCTTGAGGGGTTAATCCCCCCTCCACGCACCGGCGAATCCTGGTCAGAACAGGATCGAAGGCGTCCGCTAGCACCGGAGCTTCACTCCAGATCGTTGTGTCAATGTTGGGGAGGCCTTCGGGCAGCTCCAGCTTCTCGTGCTCCTCCACCCGGATGACTATCCAGTCCTTCTTCCAGTCATCCCACTTCTTAGAGGGAAACGACCGGAGGTACTTGAATGGGCACTTCTTGCGCTTCACAAAGTAGTAGAAGCCAAGGTACTCATTGCTCCTACCGGTGGTGTGGACGGTGAAGAAGGTCCGGAAGAGTTCGATGCAGGGGGGGATGCCCACCCACATCTCACAGAAGTGGACGAAGATAGACACAAGGAGAATGGAGTGAGGGCCAAGGTGGTATAGCTGCGGACTATAAAAGTCCAGCAGCATCAAGAAAAAGGAAGTAAAAGGTGGGATCAACCCCACCATGGCGTACGAGGAGAAGTACACCATTTCGCCGGAGTGCTCCTTATCGAACGGGAGCTCTCCACCGGCGCGGACCGAGCGGTTGAAGAAGTTCGAGGACCACCCCATGAGGGCCCGGACCGTCTTCAGGTCGCCGTCGGTCTTCAAGCGACTCTCGCGGAGACCCAACTCCGTCGTGGCACGGCTAGGCAAGAGAAGAAAAGTGAAGCACAAGATGGGAGTTTGAGCGCAAGATCATATGGGAGGCATGAAGAACTCCCGACGGTGCATGCTTTCCTTCTTAAGTAAGCCCTCGCAACGATTGGATGGAAACCGCAAGGAAGTCGAAGATACCATTCAAAAATTCCACCCAGCCGATGACAAGGGGGCCCAGGACCACCCCGACGATCAAGTCAAGGTTCTTACCCAGGCGAACGGTTGTCATCAAGAGGCGGGAAACCCGAAGGCGGCGGCCTGACAAGGCGCGCGGAACCGATACGGTTTTCGTATCGAGAACCGGCGACCTTCAATTGCGTGAGATCTGCACGCCAAAGATCTCATCTGCCGCACGCGGGACGCGCCATGTGGCAAGGATTTAACTCCAAACCCTCGCCAACGGCACCTCTGAAGACCTTTGAAGACTCAGTTCAAAAGTCAAGATGATGGACCCACCTCCGGCGGAATGACTTCACTCCAGTGGTCTTCTCCGGAGGAGGTCCAGGGGCCACTATCGGTACCCTAGAAACCGTACACCCCTTGAGGTTACAAAGATATCAAGGAAAAGTCACCCACTTGATTTGAAGACCTTCGGAGGCCCACATGTAAGATGAAACTGGACCTGCTTCTCCAACATGGTTAATCCCAGGGTCGCCACGTGTACTATCAAACCGGAGCTACCGCCCACAAGGGGGAAGCTCCGGGCCATGTATCGAAATGGCACCTCCGGACTTAACCCCAGACCGAGAGAAGCTCCGGACCTGACACGTGTAAGGTAGCTCCGGAGCTTCCTGTTTCCCACAGTATGCTCCGGAGCTACCACGTGTCCACCCGTCGGAGCTTCAGCCTCTGACCTCCGGAAGACTTCATAACGGCTCCGGATCTTCAAAGGGGAATCAAGGACTTCAAGACCCGATTAAGTGTCATTAATACCATATTAATGACACATGGTCAGATGACCTTAATTACCAGTAACGGTGCTGTCAAAGCCCATTACCCGGTCATTAAGGGCAATTAAACTTGTTGAATGATTATCAATACTAGTAACCGTCGGGGCCACATGTCAGACCAGGCTAACTTGTAACGGCCTGCCCTTGTACTATAAAAGGACAGGCCGACAACGGACTCCACACGTTGAGTGACGCTACACACGCGCCATAGACACTCGTCATAAGCTCATTTAGCTAATACAAAACCAACACATCCGTGGAGTAGGGTATTACGCTCAGGCGGCCCGAACCACATAAACGCTGGTGTCTCCTGCGTCATTTACTATTCACCTTCTCGAATCTCCGCGCGCCCACACCGAACATCAAACTCCTCCAACACTTTAGTAGTGTCGGTAGATCTGCCGGTTCCAAACCACCGACAGGGACAAAGAAATTGTGTGATGTTCTTGTAGACATGCTAAGATGTTTTAAGGTTCACATGCTCCTCTCACAATGACCGTAACAACTGATTTGGGTCAACTTTTGCATCTTGACACCGTAGGACCTTCACGTGTTCAATCCCTCAGAGGTAAATGGTATGTTCTTGTGATTGTTGATGATTTTTCTAGATACTCTTGGGTTTACTTTATGCATCTAAGAATGAAGCCTTTAGTCACTTTAGAACTTTATTTCTTAGATTACCAATTGATCACCCGTGATCTTTAAAAGCAATTAGAAGTGATAACAGAACTGGATTTAAAAATCAATCGTTTGATCAATTTTGTGCTGCAAATGGAATAGATCATCATTCTTCACCTTATGTACCTCAACAAAACGGTGTTGTAGAGAGAAATAACATAACCTTAGTTGAGATGGCTAGGACTATGCTTGATGAGTACCAAACTCCTAGAAAATTTTGGGCAGATGCAATTGTAACCGCTTGTTATGTTTCAAATCGTGTTTTCTTGTGTGCTAAGCTAGGAAAAACACCATATGAACTTTGGATTCGACATAGGCCTAGTGTCACACACTTTTGGGTCTTTGGTTGTAAATGCTTTGTTAAGAAACATGGTAATCTTGATAAATTTGAAGCTAGATCTGTTGATGGCATGTTTCTTGGTTATCCATCTCATACTAGAGGCTACCGTGTGCTTTTACTTGACACTAACAAAATTGTTGAGACTTATGAGGTTTCTTTTGATGAAGCTAGCTCAGGTACTAGCTCTAATATTGCAGGTCCATATCCATATCCGTAAGGGGAGAGTATTTTCATTGAAGAAAACGAAGAAGTGGTGCTGCTGCCCAAAAATTCAGAAGCAAATGACGTTGATCACGCTGCTGATTTTGCACCACAACTAGCACCAACAACTACTGTAGCTGGTACAGATCATCCTCAAGGCACAAGTTCTTTGATCTGTGATGAACATGAAGAACAAGGATCTTGTGAAGTGTCTACTCCCCTTCGAATCCTCAAAAGTCATCCTCCAACAAAAATCATTGGAAGCTTGCACAAATGATTCACACGGTCCAGGTTTCGCAGTCCAAACTCTCATGCTCATTCTGCTTTTGTTGCTTCTTTTGAACCCAAAGATATATCACACGCACTCACTAATGAATCATGGATTATTGCCATGCAAGAAGAGTTAGCAAATTTTGAAAGAAATAATGTTCGAAAACTTGAACCTCCACCTCAAGGTCACACTTTAATTGGAACTAAATGGGTCTTTAAAACTAAACAAAGTGAGGATGAGGTTTTGGTTAGGAATAAGGCTAGGATGGTTGCTCAAGGTTTCACACAAGTTGAAGGTCTAGATTTTCATGAAACTTTTGCTCCTATTGCTAGGTTAGAAGCCAGAAGAATTTTGTTAGCTTTTGCTGCATCTAAAGGTTTCAAGTTATATCAAATGGATGTTAAAATTGATTTTCTTAATGGATACATAGATGAGGAGGTTTATGTCAAGCAACCACCGGGTTTTGAAAATCCAGATTTTCCTAATCATGTTTACAAATTGTCCAAAGCCTTGCACGGTCTCAGACAAGCCCCTAGAGCATGGTATGATAGGTTAAAACATTCTTACTTGAAAAGGGGTCTACCATGGGCATGGTTGATAAAATTCTTGTTGTGCTTAAGCATGACAATGACTCATTATTCGTTCAAGTGTATTTGGATGATATTATCTTTGGTTGTGCTTCTCTTGATCTTGTGTCCAAGTTTTCAATTATGATGAGTTCAAAATTTGAGATGAGTATGATGGGAGAACTCACGTACTTTTCGGGGCTGCAAATTAAGTAAACCAAGGAAGGTACATTTGTGCATCAAACAAATTATACAAGAGACCTTCTTAAGCGCTTCAACATGGACAAAATCAAGCCTCTTTGGACACCAATGGGTATAGCAGCGCCACTTGAACATGATGAAGATGGTGAACCCATGGATCAAAAAGAATATAGACGCATGATCGGATCACTTTTGTACCTCACAGCATCAAGATCGGACATACAATTCAGTGTATGTCTTTGTGCATGATTTCAAGCTTCTCCACGTCCTTCATATCGTCTAGCCATCAAACGAATTCTCTAGTACTTACGTGGAACTCAAGAATTTTGCATTTTTCTTCATTCTTCCTCAACCGTTACTTTGAAAGCTTTTTCAGATGCTGAGTTTGGGGGTTGTAGGATTGATAAGTACTTATGGTGTTTGTTATTTTCTTGGTAATTCTCTTGTTGCTTGGTCCTCTAGAAAAAAACTCAGTTGCACAATCCACAACAAAATCTGAATATGTAGCTACTGCTAGCGCTTGCTCACAAATTCTTTAGATTGTTCAAACACTTAAGAACTATGGGGTTGATCTAGATAGTGTTCCACTATTTTGTGATAACACTAGTGCCATTTGCATTGCTAAAAATCTTGTGCAACATTCGAGAACAAAGCACATTGATATTAGGTATTACTTTCTCCATGATAATGTTGAAAAAGGAAACATTGTGCTTCACCATGTAGATACCGAACAACAATTGGCTGATATTTTCACAAAACCTTTGGATTTCACTCGTTTTTGTTTCATTCATAGTGAAATAGGGGTTATGCATCCTCATGGTTTAAATTGAGAGAGAGTTTTGAAACTTGGAAAGTCTATGTTTTAATCTAAATTTAAAATATTATGAGCATAGTATTTTATACATATATGACTTTGTGATTCCTTTTACATGCTAAAAGTTCTTACTACATTACTCATGTTATACAATTTGTAGTTTTTACCATGACTAGTAATCAGAATAATTACTTACACTGAATCTGGTCATGATCGAACATTCTTGCTGATTTGAACTTGTTGCATGCTCACAAGTGCTTTTAATAATGAAAAATTAATCAATCAATTATCCACATGTTGAGCTTTTATGATCAAATAAAAATGAGAAAAGATCAAGAGAATATGCATACACACTTCTTATATTGAGATGGCTTATCATTGCACTTAGATATGAACTTAGAAGAAGTTGTGTATGACTAAAACCATGACCTTAAGCTTTCTGATTGACAAATGATATAGGCTTGGCTTGGTTGGTTAGAATAAGGCTGATGCAGCATATAATCTCTTGCAAATGTTATATGATCAGAATTTGTGCTTTAAATAATATTGAAAAATAAAAGTTGCAGCAACAAGTGTCATGCTTTCAGGTTTTGAAATAGTTAAGTTTGTGGGATCATGACTTGCTTAAATAAAAAATTATATTTGATCTCTAGCATGGCTTACACTACTTTATGTATTCATTGATGTGATAGTGTAAGTTACTTGATAGTATGACTTGGATGAGCTTTGTTCTATATGTATATGTTATAATATTCTCATAACAAATTAAAATTTCTCTTTTGTACCTTGCCGAGTACATTGTCAAAGGGGGAGAAATTGGTCACACATTGCACACATTCGCAAGTATTTTGGCACAATTCTTCTCAGTGGGATAATTCTTCTCATTTTATTTCTGATTTACAAATGGGAGAAATATTTTGGGGAAAAAATTGTTTTCAAAGATTTTCATGTGAATAAGCCAATGTTCGGATTTTAAGTGGTGTTGCCAATGCATTCATCAAGGAGGAGATTGTGAGACCTATGTGTGCTGAATACATTGGCTATGACGATAAAAGTGAATACTACCAAAACACCCTTTTAACAAGTTCCGACTCTAGGTCCGAGCTCCTGCAAGGTCCGACGCTAGGTCCGACTAGCTTTGGTCAGCTCTGGCGCTAGGTCTGACTAGCTTTGGTAAGCTCCGGCGCTAGGTCCGACTAGATTTCCTAAGCTCCGGCGCTAGGTCCTGCTAGCTTTGGTTAGCTTTGGCAAGGTCCAATGCTAGATTGCAATGGTTCTGCTTTTAACTTACAATGTTTCGAACTTGCTTTTTGGATTATGGAAAGCTTGCTTAGTATTCTTTTACTAAGTTTTTGGTGTGTGTTGGTGGTTGTGGCTGATATCGTTTTGCTATGGTTTGCAACATGCTTATGTGAGGTGCTCACGTTAGGTGTTGTGGTTATCAGATCTAACAAGAGTCAAGTCGAGGACTTGTGCTCGGAAGTATCGGTTGTTTATTCATGTGCAGGTGTTGCTTGAGTTCAAGACATGGCTGGTGACAGGATCCACTGAACTAGTCTTAGGGAGAAGATGAGGTTCAAATACCAAGTTCGGGAGGAATTGTGGTTGAGTTGATCGGGAGGTTGCACAACATGTTTCAATCAAGAATAATGCATATGAAGGTATCGTGGACGTCGTTGGAAGATGTTTGCACGTTTGCATGGAGTGCATGGAAGGGGATGCATGTTTCTAAGGCTAGATGAAGAGATGTGGACGTAAATAATTGGTCGAAAAGGTCCAACTGACTTGGTTATAGACTCAGGCTGGGCTGAGTCGTGTTTGACTAAAATATGGAAATATTTGAGTTGGTTATGATAGGATTTTGTGTGGGTCACAAAATTGAGTTGTTTTTAGGAATGTGAGATACATTCTTAAGGTGTTTGGAAGTCTTAAGATTGGTTCTATCTGCGTATAGAAGAGTCTTGAGCAGTTATGGAAAGTTTTGATAGAAACTGAGTAGGATACGATTCCTAGTTTGGTTTGGGTTGGCCTCATGGCCGGTTATATAAGCAAGGGAGGCCAAATATCATGGTGTACGGATTTTGGGATGTTCCTCTTGTGTTCCATTGAATAAATATAGTAGTTTAAAGGATCTTTTATGCCTTGTTCGTCCAACTTGTTTCAGACAAGTTTTCTCGTCGAGTTTCTGTACAGCACTACCTTGCTTTTGTGGTTTTATCATAACTCAGGTTTTGCAGATCCAATTGACGTGATTCTTTTTGGCTTGTCTTCACAACTTGATTATCCATTATCTGTAAAAATTTGACGGTCATCGGAATTGTGGTTTCTGATCTACATGGGTTTCTTTGTAGTGTTGTAGATCTAATTTTTCTCGGGGTGAACAATTTGACTTTTGTTTGATCTTTTGATCGTAACTTGAGTTTTTCTCAACGAATTTTCATGATTCTTGCTATGAAGATTCTGTGACTTGATTCTCCACAATCTATACTATTTTTTTCACAATTGATCACGTTTAGATTAGTCTCACACATGATTTCTTTAACAGATCAATTTTCTGCCAAGGGGTTTTCGTTGCTTTCGCTGAAAAAGTTGTAATCTACCATTCACCTCCCCTCTGGTAGCTTTTCACGTGCTCTTCTATCTGACATTCTTGCTCTTCATTGATGTACTCCTGCTCAAAATCCAATTTAAAAAGATTTTCTTTTGTTTGTATTTGCAATTTGCTCTCATGTTTTTCAAGGGAAAATTCGTCGGTGGTTTTGCTTTTGCTAACATCACCTCTTTTGAACATTTGCATTGTTGTGTTCTTGTTTGTTGTGGCCATGAAAGGAATGAAGAGGTTCTTTGGAAAGAGGCAGGAGGATGCAAGCTCAAGCCATGGTGGAGATTCAAGTGCACGTCCCTCTTTAGTTGCTACAACAAGTTCACTGAGGAGTGTATGTGAGGACGCTCCCATGGGTGAGAGAAGCAACCCTGTAACACCCTCACTTTCATCCATCATGCATTGCATACATTCTTATACATGTTTAACATTAAGCAACACAAAATGAATAAGTTTGAACTAAATTGTAATCATACAAGCAAATAAAAACATGTTGTAGTGCGGACTTGTACGGATTTGGACCCGTACTAGTCCATCTAACTCTCTGTTGTTCTCCCTGGGTAGGGCGGACTTGTCCGGTTTGAAACCCGAACTAGTCTGGTTTTGCTCTCTGTTGTTTCTTCGGGAATTTATGTTAATTCTACGGACTAGTCCAAAAATGTTTCTTATGTTTTCCTAAGTCATACCACGGATTTGTCCGGCCTAGCACCGGACTTGTCCGTTCAACTTTCTGTAACTCCGAAATAACTCGAATAGACTTGTCCGACTTGATACTGAACTTATCTGTTCAACTTTCTCACTTCCAACGGACTAGTCCGACCCCTAGCGGACTTGTCCAATGTGCCAGACTCGGATTCAATCTTTTTCTCGACGACTTGTTATTGGGTATTTACCTTAATTGGGCCCAAGAACGTCATGTCCAACCCTTGTAGAGCCCATGTAGGACCCCTACACGACCTCCACCACCTTAAACTTGAAATCCATGAAACCCTACCACCTCTACCTCTATATAAACACCCCAACACCCACCCCTTCCCCTCTTTGCCACAATTGAAGAAACCCCAAACCCTAGTTCGTGAGAGCCGCCGTCAAGAGGAGTTCATCACATCCAGGAGGAGGGAAGGAGGAAGGAGAAGGATCAAGTAAGATCGATCTTCGTCAACTCATCGACATCATCGTCAATTCTCCACCAATTTTCCATCTTCTTTGGATCTAGACATCAAGATCTCGAGTTTCATCGAATTCTCAAACCTTGAGTTGTTGAATTCATGGTAATTACCTTCGATCATCTTCATACCTCAATCTTGATCCCATAATTCAACTCAAACTATGATCTAATTGGAAATTTGCCAAAAACCCTAGACAAGCAGACATGTCTGGTCCAGTGCAGACTAGTCCGATCGACTTTCTGGTACACAGCGGACTAGTCTGGTCCCCAGTGCGGACTTGTCCAACCACCTAAATATGAAATTACTGAATTAATCCCAATTTGACTCAAATCAACCCAAAACTTGTTATATCATGTAAAATTTAATTGTAACTAGTTAGTAAACATTAATAGCAACTTATTAACAAGTTTCACCACATAATTGCATTACTCATGCATATCATGGCATATTGAGTAATATATGAGCATTTATTGATTGTAACGTCTGTTTTGTATGTCTTTTGCGCGGAATTGAAGGTGTTGCTCTAGAGGGTGTTGTCTAAGACCTCCAGCACCAAAACTTCGAAGCTTTTGACCCTAACCAGTCTCAGGATCAAGGCAAGTGTCCTTGATCATTTTGATCCCGTTTTTAAATATTTTGTTTGCAAAACTGCATGCTTGTGTCAAATTGATAGGAAACCCATGATAGGTGTTTACTAGTCTTGTTTGACCATCCTTGTTGCCTGGAATACATAGTAGAGAGTCAGGAAGGGATTTTTACCTTTTTGCTTCACTCTAATTAATTGGGATGGGAAAACAATCAAATGACTTAATTATGAACTAATGGATGATGAGCATTTATGAACATGGATAATTGGTAACATGGGACTTGGGAGATCTAAGCAAGCATGGATTGTGGACTTGGTTGGATGTTATGGTGGTTTTCTTGCCTTAGCTCTAAGGAACGGTTCATGCGAGAATATGCCAGGACAACAATGCCACTATAAGGCCAAGTATAGGTGCGGCAAGGCTGAATAATTAGGTGTCTGGCTGGTATTGTATGCACCAATGGATGGTGCGGGGAATGGGGTCGAGGAGGACTACCCTGAGAACCGCATGACATATGAGGGGGCCCATGGGTGGGAGAATGGAGATTCAAGCTTGCTGGTGAAACCTTAGTGGGTTCGTACATGCTAGTAGTGCCTTTTGAAAGGCTATTTTGTGATCTCTTGGACACACACCAACGGAAGTGTGATAAGGCATAATAGAGGTTCTTAGTCACTGAAAGGTGATGAAATCATGAACATGTGCGTAAAGTGGTACAACCTCTGTAGAGTGTTAAAAACTATCATGATAGTCGTGCTCCCGTTCACGAGCACCTGGATGACCTACATGATTAGAGTGGAACTTGGGATTTGGGATGGTTTGGGATTGGTTATGGTTGAGCTGTGATAATTGAATATGGTTAATGTTGATGGTAAGAATTTGGCTTTCGGGTGGGTAATTATTGATGGATGTGATATAATAGTAATTGATGGTATTGGACTCATAATTGGTAATTATTGGGATATGATGGGATTACTTAAAATAGACAATGTAGGATGCTATTATCATGTTTTAAATGTACTTTTCAGCAAATAGCCATTATTTATTTTCATTCCTTGTTTAAGCTACATGTCATTATTTTCCCACACCTGCTAAGTACGACATGTGCTCACCCTTGCAAGTTTCCTACCAACAGTTTTAGGTGATGTTTGGAGGTATCATGAGGATAATGCAGAGTACTAGGCTGTGTGCTGCCGTTGACTTGCCTGTGGTGTTCCTTGGAGTCGCGCTACCCTATTTGCTTAGCTTTGCTCAGTTTGCTTAGTTTAGATTATTTCCGCTAAATTAGTTTTAGAACTCATTAATAATGATCATTAAAGCTATAATTTGAGGATTATTTGAATATTGTAATAAAAGTACTTAATTAACTTTTGATGTGGTAACTTTCTGTATATCCTTTGTGTTGCATTCGTGTATGTGTGCTGAACATCCTAGGGCACAAAAATGCGTCGCACCATGTTCTTTTTCAGAACCAGGTGTCACAAATTGGTATCAGAGCCACATGTTGACTGTAGTACACAACCTAGATAGAATGGACACTTTAGAGCATATGGGAACACTTAGGAAATGTTCTCGTTTGTTTGGTGTGTTGATTGCTGTGTAATTTTGCTTGTGCGCTTAGTAGAGGATTGTGGGATGCTTTAGCACTTGCCACATTCATATAGGCTAGAATAGGTAGTTGCTTAGTTTTATATCCCTTGATGCTTATAGTTGGGGACGTCTTCTAAATTCTTCTATCCCTTGTTCTTTTCTTTAGATGTCGATGGCTCGCAACCAGAGGGATGCCAATGGTGAGGAGAAGAAAAATGGAGCGCCTCAATGCAACAATAGACCTGGACCTGAGGCTATCAACTTATGCAGATTGTGATGCATACCTTGGGATAGCTGCAGTGCAATAATCATAATCATCCTCGCATGCCACCACTGCCACCCCCACCGCCTAATAACAGGTTGGGATAGTTTATGAGGACTAGGACGCCTATCTTTGCTCAAGCCAATGATCCCATGGAAGCTGATGATTGGCTGAAATCTATGGAGAAGAAGCTCGCTATTGTCCAGTGCAATGACAAAGAGAAGGTTCTCTTTGCTTCCCATTAACTAGTTGGAGCAGCTGTGGATTGATGGGATCGCTATGCAAGCCCCATGAGAGTCAAGAGAGGATTACTTGGGCTGAATTCAAGGAGAAATTCCGTTCTCACTTTGTTCCTGAAGACGTTATGATCCTGAAAAGGCAAGAATTTGAACTTAAGGCAAGGAAGGTCGAGTGTTAGTGAGTATCTCAATAAATTCACTCAACTCTCAAGGTATGCTTCAGAGGATGTCAACCGGGACAGCCGCAAGTAATATTTGTTTATGAGAAGCCTAAATAATGAGATTCAAGTCCAATTGCTCAATTGTGACTATGCCAATTTCCAGAAGCTTGTGGACAAGGCCATTGTGGTTGAAAACAAGATTCGTGAGATGGAACAGGACAATAAGAGGAAGATGCCATACCAAGGGCAGCCACAAGGGAGCAATGTCCGTCCTCACTTTGCGCCGCCAAGTGCGCCATATTACAACCCCTTCACTCTTGCTTATTGAGCTGCTTATCCTCCACGCCCAAACCAGCAGCAGCAGCGCCCGATTATACAAGCGCCTCGCCAGCCTGCGCCGTATGCACTGCACCATAATATGGTGAACAACTCTCAAAATCAGCAGCGCCTGAGTCTCCCTGGTGCTTCGGGCAACAAGACATGCTATGTTTGTGGAGAGGCTGGACACTTTGCAAGTCAATGCTCCAAGAGAAGCTATGGACCAATGAACAATGTACCAAGGCAGAATCAACAGCCGAATGGAGGAGCACCACAAGATAGCTGTGGGAAGCAGAATGTCACTCATGGCAATGTGAATCATGTTTCTGCTGAGGAGGCCCAGCAAGCGGATGATGTAGTGATTGGTATGTTTCTCGCCAACTCCAACCTCGCGATCATTTTTTTTGATTTTGGAGCATCTCGTTCATTCATCTCATCGAAGTATGTTTCCATGTATAATAAGTCTATAGCTCATATGAAACACACTATGTTGGTAAAATCTCCTGGAGGAGAGATGAGGACAAATATAGTGTGTCCGAGAGTAAGAACCAAAATAAGGGAGGTAGATTTTCTTGCGAATCTTATCGTACAAGATTTCCATGGAATAGACATAATACTTGGTATGGATTGGTTGAGCAAGTATAATGGGGTGATTCAATGTGCTGAGAGGATTGTGCAATTGACAAGTGAGCATGGCACCCGTATTGAAGTTGAGACAGTCGAACCCACAATGGATAAAGCAACGCTAAGTCATGTGGAAGGTGTGACATTGGAGAGCATTTCGGTTGTTCGCGAGTATCCAGATGTGTTCCCAGATGAGTTGTCAGGTATGCCGCCTTATCGTGATATTGAGTTTGATATTGACTTGATACCTGGGACTTCACCTATAGCTAAGAGGCAATATATGGAGTTAGCGGAGCTCAAGAAGCAAATTCAAGAACCTAGAGAAGGGTTTTATCCGCCCAAGCTCTTCACCTTGGGGAGCACTAGTGCTTTTCGTAGACAAGAAGGATGGGTCCCAAAGGATGCGTGTGGATTACTGAGCTCTCAACGAGGTAACGATTAAGAACAAGTATACATTGGCCCGTATAGAGGATTTGTTCGATCAAATGAAGGGTGCATGTGTTTTATCCAATATTGACTTGAGGTCAGGTTACATTTCAAATGAAGATTAGACCATTCGATATACACAAAACATCTTTCCAAACACAATACGGGTCTTATGAGTACACAATTATGTACTTTGGTTTGACAAATGCCATATCTATGTACCTCATGAATAAGGTCTTCATGGAGTACTTGGGTAAATTTGTGGTAGTGTTCATTGATGATATTATGATCTACTCGAGAAGCGAGGAAGAGCATTAGGAGCATTTGAGGCTCATGTTGCAGAAATTGGGGGAACACCAATTATATGCCAAATTCAGCAAGTGCCAGTTTTGGTTAAGAGAAGTGTCATTTTTGGGCCATATCATCTCGGGAGGAGGAGTATCAATTGACCCAGGAAAAGTGAGGGATGTGCTAAAATAGGAGTCATCGCAAAATGTCAAGGAAATTAGGAGCTTTTTGAATATAGCCTAGAGGGGGGGGGGTGAATAGGCTTTTTGAATTTCTTTTGTCGGAACCTGCAACACTTAGCAACTTGATCAAATACACGGAAATCGGACTAGTCCGGTAGGGTCCGAACTAGTCTGGTGTGTGTGGACTAGATTGATCAAGTTCGATCAATGATTTCGAACCAGGTACTTCAAGCAGCGAAAATTGAGTTGTAAATTGAATGTAGTGCTTCAATGAAACTAGATGTGGCACAAGTTAACTTTAGATTCAAAGTTTGAATGCAAATTTAAACTAGATTGAGCAAACCCTAGATTTCAATGAATATTAAGAACAAGAATAAAAGACACAATGATTTTTATCCCGTGGTTCCATTCCATAGAGGAAATCTACATCAACGTTGAGGATCCCATGAAAGGACCAGGTCATCACCAACCCTACCCTTGCCGAATCGCCACGGAGGCCGATTCTCTTCCACTAATCACAAAGGGGTAAGAATAACCGTGTTCAAGGGTCCTTCTCACAAGTTGAGGGCTCCCCAAGATTTACAATTCAAACACCACCAAACACACTCGAAAAGTATGCAATGAAACAGCGAGAGTGTGTGAGAGAATCAAACCCAAGAGCTCAAATTATGAAGAACGTGTCTCTCCTTTGATCTATGGTTAATCCTCAAGGATTTGATTTTTCTTGTGTTGGATTGTGTGGAGAGATGTGTTTTCTAGGCCCTTGGAGGGTGTGATGACGCAAGGGGTCGAGAGATGTTGATTAGGGGCCGTGCACCTCTATTTATACTAGGGTTTCCAAAGGTTACCATTAGGGTTTTTATAGTCCGGACTAGTCCGTGGTGGACTCCGGACTAGTCCAGTGTGTGGCATGTGGGAAACCCTAAGTTTCCTGAAGTATCAGACTTGTCCGACAGAGAGCGGACTAGTCCGATTTTGTCTCTAGAGATGTTCGGACTAGTTTGGCACATATCAGACTAGTCCGGCCGTGGTGAAACCCTTAGTGAATTGAGGACAAGTCCACACTTGGAGGACTTGTCTGATTTAAGTCAGAAGGTTTTTTGGACTAATCCGTGTAGATATCAGACTTGTCTGATTTAGGACAGAATGATATCGGACTAGTCCGTTGTGATATCGGACTTGTTCGACTTCGTGCAAACTGTGTAGTGCTGAGGACTAGTTCGCACTGGGGAGGACTAGTTCGATCTTAGTAAGTGAGATGTCGGACTAGTTCATGGTGATATCGGACTAGTCAGGTCTGTTGAAACTGGACTGTACAGACCAAGTCCGCTCTGGGAGGACTTGTCCAATTTTGGATAGAGAGAAATCGGTCTAGTCCGGGGTAAATCAGACTAGTCTGGACCTGTATAACTTTGTGCAGTGAGAGTGATTAAAATTCGCTTGAGCTCTTGGAGTGTGTTTCTCCAACACACTCCATACACAAAAAGTATTATAATCATTTCTTGAGCTCCTTTCAACTTGATTCCTCACTCTCCTTTCTTTTTGCGCTTTCTTCATAATTTCATTAAAACATGCGCTCATCTCAACAATTTAGTTAGGATCTCATTTGCTTGTCATAAATCCACCAAAACCCACAAGGGATGCCTAGATGCACTTTCACTTTCTTTGAATGGCTGGATATTACCGTCGGTTCATCAAGGACTTTTCTAAAATAGCCAAGCCAATGACAAAATTTCTAATGAAGGGGAAAGCATTCCAATGGACTCAAGCTTGTCAAGAAAGTTTTGAGGAGTTAAAGAAGAGGTTAACCACTTCACCAGTCTTAGTATTGCCGGATGTGAGCAAGAGTTTTGATATCTATTGCGACGCATCAAGATAGGGGCTCGGATGCGTGCTCATGCAAGAAGGTCAAATTTTATCATATGCATCGAGACAATTGAAGAAACATGAGCAGAATTATCCTACACAAGATCTCGAACTTGTAGCCGTAGTGCATGCCTTGAAGATATGGAGACACTACATTCTTGGTCATAGGTGTGAGATTTACACGGATCACAAGAGTCCCAATTACATATTCACGCAAACGGATCTTAATTTGGGGCAATGAAGATGGTTAGAGCTCATCAAGGATTACGATGTGGGAATCAAGTACCACACATGGAAAGCTAATGTAGTGGCTAATGCATTGAGTAGGAAAGGAGTGAGCTATCAACTCATGGTTCAGGAGTTGCCATCAGAGCTATGCAAGGAGTTTGAACTGTTGGATCTTGGATTTGTGAATGAGATGGGAATAATGGAGTTAAATCTGACCTCGGAGCAAGAAATGAGAAGGTCAGACCAAGGATGAGGAAACTTAGGAAATTAAGGAAAGGACCCAGGAAGAGAGAGAATTCATATTTGATGAGGATGATCAAGGTACTTTATGGCTTGGGAAAAGAATTGTTGAGCCTAATGCAAAGCATATTCGGGAGAAACGATATTAAAGGAGGCACATGACTCACCTTACTCAATCCATCCTGCCTGTACAAAGATGCACAAAGACTTTAGGACATGTTATTGGTGGGCTAGCATGAAAAAGGACATATCTGAGTATGTAGCTTTGTGTGATGTGTGCCAACGGGTCAAAGCTGAACATCAAAGGCCAGCTGGATTATTGCAGCCATTGAAGATTTTGGAGTGGAAGTGGGAAGAAATTGGTATGGACTTCATAGTTGGATTACCGCGAACCCAGTCCGGCTATGACTCAATATGGGTTATTGTGGATCGGTTGACCAAATCATCTCATTTCATTCCCTTCAGGACAACCTATACCACCACGAAGCTAGCTGAATTATATATGGAGCATATTGTATGCCAACATGGAGTTCCGAAGAAAATAGTGCCTAACCGAGGTTCTCAATTCACCTCTAGGTTCTGGCAGAAACTGCTTGAATCTATGGGTACAAGCTTAAATTTTAGCTCAACATATCACCCGCAAACCGATGGACAAACCAAGAGGACAAATCAAATATTGGTATATATGTTGAGAGCTTGTGCCTTGAAGCATGGACGCAGTTGGGACAAGAGCTTGCCATACACTGAGTTTTCCTGCAACAATAGTTACCAAGCCAGCTTAAAGATGTTGCCATATGAAGCACTATATGGAAAGAAGTGTAGGACACCCTTGTTTTGGAACAAGACAAGAGAGAACCAAATATTGGGGCCTGATGTGTCGCAAGAGGCTACAAAAACAAGTTCAGACAATCCGCGAGAATTTGAGGGCTGCTCAATCAAGACAAAAGGGCTATGCAGATAATAGGCGGATAAGCTTAGCCTTTGAATAGGAGACTTCATATACCTCAAAGTATCACCTATGCGAGGTCATAAGAGGTTTAATGTCAGAGGCAAGTTGGCACCTCGCTATATTGGACCTTTTAAGATTTTGGGCAAACGTGGAGAAGTGGCATATAAGTTGGAGATGCCAGTGCATCTTTCTGATGTTCATGATGTGTTTCTCGTTTCTCAGCTTAAGAAGTGCTTAAGGGTACTAGAAGAACAAGTACTAATTGAAGAATTGGAATTGGAGGTATATATGACTTATGCGAAGCAACCTGTCAAAATTTTGGACACCAAGGAAAGGGTCACGAGGAATAAGATGATTCGATGGTGCAAAGTGCAATGGAAGCACCATGCAAATTCAGAAGCAACTTGGAAACTGGAAGATGACCTTAAGAGAGAATTTCCCTATCTCTTATCTTCTACGTCGAATCTCGAGGGTGAGATTCATTTTAAGGGGGTAGGTTTGTAACACCCCCATTTTCATCCGCCATGCATTGCATACATTCTTATACATGTTTATCATTAAGCAACACAAGAGGAATACGTTTAAACTAAATTATAATCATACAAGCAAATAAAACCTATTGTAGTTCAGACTTGTCCGGATTTGGACCCTGGACTAGTCCGTCTAACTCTCTGCTGTTCTCCCTGGGTAGGTCAGACTTGTCCAGTTTGGACCCCGTACTAGTCTAGTTTTGCTCTCTGTTATTTTTTCGTACTTTTCAGTTAATGCTACGGACTAGTCCAAAAATATTTCTAATGTTTTCCTAAGTCATACACCGGACTTGACCGTTCAAGTTTCTGTAACTTCAAAATAACTTCGAACTGACTTGTTCGGCTTGATACCGGACTTATCCGTTCAACTTTTTGACTTCCAACGAACTAGTTTGGCCCCTAGCGGACTTGTTCGGTGTGCTGACTCGGTTTCAATCTTTTCCTCCACGACTTGTTATTGGTTATTTACCTTAATTGGACCCAAGAACATTGTGCCCAACCCCTGTGGAGCTGTAACACTCTCTTTTTCATCCATCATGCATTGCATACATTTTTAAACATGTTTAATATTAAGAAACATAAAAAGGAATGAGTTTAAAAGGAACTAGAAGCAAAACCGCACTTAAAAATTCTGAGAAGTGCGGACTAGTCCGTTTTTGGTGCGGACTAGTCCGATTTCAATCTGACCTCCATCGAACATGTTCGTTTTCGTGCGGACTATTCTGGTTTCGTTTCTATACGATTTTTGGACTTGTCCGACCCATAGCGGACGAGTCCGGTCATCCTCATTCCTTGAAATTTTGCCAAGTCCCTGGACTTGTCCGGCATCTAGCGGACTTGTCCATTTTCTCTCTGACTAAAATTGGACTTTTTCGGTTTTTGCCAAACTTGTCCGTTTTTCCTCTGACTAAGTTCGGACTTGTCCGGTGTCTAGTCCGAACTTGTCCGATTTCTCTCTGACTAACTTCGGACTAGACCGGCCTCTTGCGGACTCGTCCAGTGATCGCGCTTCCATGTTGATCTTTTGTTCCATGACGTGTTTTTGGGTTTTACCTTAAGTGGGCCTAGGGACGTCGCGTCTAACTCTTTTTGGAGCCCATGTGGGACCCCACACTGGCCTCCACCCTCCCCAAACTCGAAATCCATCAAACCCTAGCCCTCTACCTCTATATTAACAACCCCACCCCTTGACATTACATCCTTTTGCCTCAATTGAAAGACCACAAACCCTAGTTCATGTGTAGTTTCCACCAAGGAGGGAGAAGTAGATCTCGAGCAAGAAAAAGAAGAGGAGGAAACGAAAGAGGATCAAGATCTTCATCAAGTTTTCATTCTTCATCAACAATTCACCATCAACTTTTCTTCATCAACCCTAGATGAAACAAGAGTCCACAACTTTCCTATTGTAAGTGCATCTAGGATATCCCTTGTGGGTTTTGTCTAATTGATGACAAACATATGAGATACTAATGAAACTACTGAGATGATTGCAGGACAAACAAGTGAAACAGCTCGGTGCGCACAAAAAGGTGAAAAATGAAGTGGTGTTCAAAGAGAGATACTTTGATGAAGCTTGGAAGACTAAATTAGATTTTGAATGTATAGGGAGTGTATGAAAGACACACTCCAAGAGCTCACAACTTTGCGCGAGGGTAAGGGATTAAAATTAACCTAACTTTCACAAAGCACCGGACTAGTCCGATCATGGACCGGACTAGTCCGTTTATCTTTCTGGAATCTCACTTATTGGGAGACAAGACTAGTCCGTGCGTCCACCGGACTAGTCCATTGATGTTTCTGGAGTCTCTCATATTGAGGGACCGGACTAGTCCGTTGTACCACCGGACTAGTCCGTTGACCTTTCTGGAGTCTCCCATATGTGGAGATCGGACTAGTCCGCGGACTAGTTCATTGAACTTTCTGGAGTTCACTTTCACACAGCACCGGACTAGTCCGGCAGACTTTCTGGACTTCAAAATGCGCTGAGAGCGGACAAGTCCGGACTTGCGCCGGACTAGTCTGGTGTTAGGGTTTTTCAACGGCTACCTTTTGGAAACCCTATAAATAGAGAGTCCACAGCTTTCCTATTGAAACACACGTCGAATACTGATCAAAGAACAAACCCTAGTGCTGCCACTTCGTCCCAAGAGCCCAAAACACATCTCCCCACACATCTAAAGTTCAAAAAGTGTGAACTCAATTGAACACTTGGATTCGAGATTGGGAGATCGTCGTTCTTTCATTGCGAGCTCTTAGGGTTTGATCTTTCTACACTCATACTCTGCATTGTAATACTTTTGAGTGTATTTGATCACTTCTTTCGTTGTAATTCTCGTGGGAGCCCTCAACGTGTGAGGTTGCCCCACAAACTTGGTGATTACCTGTGATAGTGGAATCAAGTCAGCCTTCGTGGTGACTTGAAGAGGGAAAGGGTTGGAAACCCGGCTCTGTGTGAGCTTCCTCATCTCGTGGTGAGATCGAACCTCGAGAAAAATTCATGTGTCTTACGTCTTATTTCCTTTAAATTTTGTTCATTAGATCATTTGAGTGCTAAACATCAACCTAAGACAACTATAAGTTTTACCTGCATTCTTATATTAATCTCAAATAAAAATATCAGTTGTTCTCATTTTCGCTGCTAAAGAAATTTAGTTTCCCGAATAACACCTGATCAACACACATACTCTTAGCACACCGGACAAGTCCACCCACACGACCGGACTAGTCCGGCCAACCAAGTTTTGACGATTCTATTAAGTGTGCAGGAAATTCAAAAGGCCTATTCACCCCCCTCTAGGCCACATTCAATTGGTATCAGAGCAAGGTTCTCCACCAACGAGACTCACATCTCGAAGAGATCAATAGCCTCTGAGAAGAACAACGATATCTCGAAGATGAACATTAATAAGGAGGAACAAGAAACTAAAACTTTTGATGTGCTGAAAGACAGCCCACACGATGATGAAGAAGTGCGACAATTAAAGGCACTTCTTAGAAAGAAACTGCTAGGACAAAAGGGAAAAGAAGAAGAGAAGACGACGAGGAGTGGTCATCACGACTACTCCCGACACCCTTACAACTACAACCGTCTCAATTCAAACAATCACTATCTTTCCATTCCTATGGGGAAACCTCCACAGTTTGACGGAAGCGACTATACAATGTGGAAGTACAACATGAAGATGCATATAATATCCCTAAATCCTAGTCTGTAGCGCATTGTTTGCACTGGCATAGACATCCTGGACACGAATGAAGAACTCACCCCAGAACAAGAACAAGAGATTCACAGAAATGCACAAGCCGTCGCCGTGATCACATCATCACTAAGCAGAGAGGAATTCATCAAGATTGATGACTTAGAAAGTGCAAAGGAAATCTGTGATACACTCAAGACAGCTCACGAAGGAAATAGATCGGTTCGTGAAGCTAAAATCGAAATGCTTGAAGGAGAGTTGGGGAGATTTTCTATTGAAGAAGGCAAATCACCTCAAGACATGTACAACCGGATGAAGGCACTCATCAACAAAATACGTGCCTATGGAAGTAAGAAATGGACGGCTCACGAGGTAGTAAAGAGAATGATTAGAGCCTTCATGCCAAGAAATGTCACACTTTGCTCAATGATTAGAGAAAGCCCCGGGTTTCACAAAATGACTCCCGATGAGTTGTTGGGGAAGATCATAAATCATGAAATGATGGAGAAAGAAGCAAAATATGTCAAAGACTCGGCCGAACTCACTTCCTCCAAAAAGAAAGAGGTTGCTCTCAAAGCAACATGTCGACCCAAACTCAAAGAAGCTCGTGAAGATCAAGACGATGGGCATACAAGTGACGAGAGCACCGATCTTGATGATGAAGAAATGGTACTCTTTATCAAAAAGTTCAAGCGTATGATGAAAACAAGACACGGCAACAACTCAAATGAAGGCAAAAGCAAGGATAAAGGAAAATCCAAGGCTCGACGCACTTGCTACAACTGCGGAGAGTATGGTCACTTAATGGTGGACTGACCTTATGAAGAAAACAAAAAGAAGAAGGAAACAAGATCTCAAGAAAAGAAAAATTTCAGAAAAAGAAGACAAACCCATCAAGCTCACATTGGCAAGGAGTGGGACTCAAATGACGAGTCCTCCTCCGATGAAGAAGAAGAGATGGCCACTATCACAATCAAGAAACCTACTATGAAGGCCACACTCTTTCCAAACATGGGAGGATGGGACATGACAACCACACTTGCCTTATGGCTAAGGAAGGCAAGAAAAAGGTACGTCTCACTACTCCTACGCTAAATTCCTCTATTGATGACTTTGACCGCTCTAGTGATAATGAAGAAATGTTTAGAGGACTAAGTAAAATTGCTCTAAAGAAAATGGAAATGTTGTCGAACGAAATTTTTGAAAAGGAGGAACTTCTTGACCGACAAGAAGATATGCTCATCCGTGAAAGGAAGATATATCAAGAAGTTGAAAAGATTCTCGAGCTTGAAAGAGAGAAGAACGAGTCGCTTGAAGTTGAGCTAGCCTTGAGTAAGGAAACTTACTCAAAGCTAGAAGACTCACATATTGCAATCAAGGAAGAACTTGCTAACTTGTCAAAAGCTAACAAGATCCTTGAGGTGCAAGTTGAGTCGCTCAAGCAAAGTGACTCCTCGTCCTCCAAGAGCTCCTCCTACAAAGATATAAGTTCGACAACAATCGGAACTTGCACTTGCTCTAGTAAGAAGAATATTATTTCTAATACTTCAACTTCTCATAATATGCATGCCCCTCCAAGCGGCATCTTTGATAAGGAGAAGATCAAATATGCATGCAGTGCATATATGGTCACTAGACCTCCTAATGTCAAAGATGGCCTTGGTTTTGATAAGAACAAACACATGTCTACTTCTAATCATGCTAAAAATAGAACTGTCTTTGTTAAGGAAAAATCCCATGAATCTGAACCACAAATATTGTTTCGTACATTTGACGCTTCTTATGTTCTTATGAAAGCCAAATATGGAAAAGTCATTGCCAAATATGCAGGGCCACGCCACAAGAACTTGAAAACTTGTGTGTGGGTGCCTAAGACTCTTGTGACTAACCTAAGAGGACCCAAGCAAGCTTGGGTACCTAAAACCAAGGAATAATTCTTTTTGCAGGCTTACTCCTTCGGTGGAACAAAATGGGTACTTGATAGCGGATGCAAAAATCACATGACCGGAGAGAGAGGTATGTTTGTAGAGTACGAGTACAACAAGGATTCAGGTGAAGGCATATACTTCGGAGACAACAGCCAAGGAAAGGTCCTTGGTAGCGGTAACATTGAAATATCCTCTCAACATACCTTATCAAATGTTTTACATGTAGGTTCTCTAGATTATAACCTTTTGTCAATATCCCAACTATGCGACAAAGGTTACAACTGTTTATTCACTAATGAGGGTGTGACTGTTTTTAGAAGAAGCGATGGCTCGATTGCATTCAAGGGAATGTTGAAGGGCAAGCTTTGTCTAGTTGACTTCAACAAAGATAAAGCCAAACTCAACACTTGCTTGGTTGCTAAGACCAACATGGTGGCTGTGGCATAGACGGCTAGCCCATGTTGGGATGAGAAATCTGCAGAAACTTCTAAAAGGTGGTCACATCCGTGGTCTTAAGGATGTGGTTTTTGAAAAAGACAGGCCATGCAGCGCTTGTCAAGAAGGAAAACAAGTCGGAGCACCACACCCCGCCAAGAATGTGATGACTACCGCAAGACCGCTGGAACTCCTCCACCTGGATCTTTTTGGTCCAGTTTCGTACATCAGCATCGGCGGTAACAAATATGGTTAATAATTGTTGATGATTTTTCAAGATTTACCTGGGTATTTTTCTTGTATGACAAATCAGAAACTCAGAGGATCCTCAAGAAGTTCTTGAAAAGAGCTCGGAACGAATTCTCATCAACCATAAAGAACATCAGAAGTGACAACGGGACAGAATTCAAGAACCTCCAAGTTGAAGAGTTTCTCGATGAAGAAGTGATAAAGCATGAATTCTCGGCACCCTACTCCCCTCAAAAAAATGGAGTGGCCGAAAGGAAGAACAGAACATTGATCGAAACGGCGAGAACTATGTTGGATGAATACAAGACATCAGATCGATTTTGGGAAGAAGCAGTGAACACCGCTTGCCATGCCACGAATCGACTGTATCTCCGACTACTGAAGAAAACTCCATATGAGCTCCTTACCAGTAAAAAGCCTAATGTTTCTTATTTTAAAGTTTTTGGTTGCAAATGTTTTATTCTGAACAAGAAACAGAGGGCCTCGAAGTTCGCTTCGAAGTCCGATGAAGGATTCTTGCTCGGTTATGAATCGAATGCCTACGCCTATCATGTCTTCAACAAGGTGTCCGACCTATTTGAAGTAGCATGTGACGTAGTGTTCGATGAATCTAACGGCTCGCAAGTGGAGCAAGTTGATAAGTGTGTGCTAGATAAAGAGGAAGCTCCATATGAAGCACTGAAAAAAATGGGACTTGGTGATATCTTACGACAAGAGCAAACATTCGACTCAAATGCACAAGATGAACCTCAACACAGAGGCAATAATCAAGGGGGAGCTCTTGCACAAGATCAAGAGGAGGAAGATCAAGAAGATCAGGACAATCATGGAAACAATGATCTAGGGGGAGACAATGCACATGAAGATAATGAAGAACAAGAAACTATACAAGCTCCACACCCAAGAGTACAACAGAGCATGCAAAGAGACCACCCTGTCAACAATATCATTGGAGATGTTGCTAAGGGAGTAACTACTAGATCTCGAGTTGCAAATTTCTGTGAATCCTATTCTTTTGTGTCTTTTATGGAACCATACAGGGTAGAAGAAGCCTTAAGGGATCCAGACTGGGTGATTGCAATGCAAGAGGAGCTGAACAACTTCAAGAGAAATGAAGTATGGGAGCTGGTGGAGAGACCAAAGGCGAACACAGTTGGAACCAAATGGGTCTTTCGGAACAAGCAAGATGAACATGGAGTAGTAACAAGAAATAAGGCAAAATTGGTGGCCAAAGGTTATTCTCAGGTCAAAGGTTTGGACTTCTATGAAACTTTTGCTCCTGTAGCTAGACTTGAGTCCATTCGTATTTTATTGGCATATGCTACTCACCATAATTTTAAGCTGTATCAAATGGACGTCAAAAGCGCTTTCTTAAATGGCCCAATCAAGGAGGAAGTTTATGTGGAGCAGCCACCAGGATTCGAAGACCAGAAGTATCCCAACCATGTCTACAAACTGCGTAAGGCTCTCTATGGCCTCAAACAAGCTCCTCGAGCTTGGTATGAGTGTCTTAGAGATTTTCTAATTCAGAATGGATTCAAAATTGGTAAAGCTGACTATACACTTTTCACTAAACATTGTGATGATCATTTATTTGTATGCCAAATTTACGTTGATGACATTATCTTTGGATCCACTAACAAATCCTTATGTGAAGAATTTAGCAAAATTATGACAGATAGGTTCGAGATGTCAATGATGGGCGAATTGAAGTTCTTCTTGGGATTCCAAGTGAAGCAACTAAGAGAAGGTACATTTATAAGCCAAACCAAATATACACAAGACATTCTCAAGAAATTCAATATGGACAAAGCCAAGCCCATCAAGACACCCATGGCCACTAATGGACACCTCGACCTTAATGAAGACGGTCAAAATGTAGACCAAAAGGTATATCGGTCCATGATTGGCTCCTTACTTTATTTATGTGCATCTAGGCCAGATATTATGCTTAGTGTTTGCTTGTGTGCAAGGTTTAAAGCCGCACCTAAAGAGTGTCACTTAGTTGCGGTAAAAAGAATCCTAAGGTACCTTGTGCACACACCCAACTTGGGCCTTTGGTATCCCAAAGGATCCAAATTTAACTTGATAGCGTGTTCTGATGCCGACTATGAAGGATGCAAAGTCGATAGAAAGAGCACGTCAGGGACTTTTCAGTTTCTTGGTAGGTCTCTGGTCTCTTGGTCATCTAAAAAGCAAAACTCCATTGCCCTTTCCACAGCAGAAGCAGAATATATTGCAGCCGGTAGCTGTTGCGCACAACTACTTTGGATGCGACAAACCCTTAGGGACTACGGCTACAATCTTAACCATATCCCACTTCTATGTGACAATGAAAGTGCTATAAAAATTGCATACAACCCGATAGAGCACTCAAGAACTAAGCACATAGATATCCGTCATCATTTTCTTAGAGATCATTCACTAAAAAGGTGACATTGCTATTTCACATGTTAGAACTAAAAAACAACTTGCGGATATTTTTACCAAACCATTGGATGAGAAAAGGTTTTGTGAACTTAGGAATGAACTTAATATTCTTGACTCTCGAAATGTGGCTTGAAACGTTGCACACCTGGTTGAAACTTCAAATGTTACATTTTATTGCTAAAACTGCCCCTCACCTCTTTTTCTCCTAAGAAAACTAATTTTAATGAAGAAATATTGGAATTTATGACCAATTTTTATTGTTGATTACTTTCTGGTCATAATTACCAAGATTATTTGCAAAACTTGTCCTTGGATCACTATTAGTTATCTTTAAATACTCAGTTTTTCCAGGGACACCGGACTAGTCAGGTTTGCCACCGGACTAGTCCAGACAGTCTCTCTTTCCTAGGTTTTCCAGGGGCACCGGACTAGTCCGGTCGGCCGCATATATAAGCAGCTGGCCGGCCCAAAACCGTTTCAAACCTCCCTCCACTTTGAGTTGAACCCTCACCTCTCAAACCCTAGCCCCCAAAAGTAATTTTCGAGTTGAGCCCTCAAAATCCAAGTTTTCTCCGTGGGAAATCCTACCCTCGACGATTTGATACTCCACTCCAAACTCATCCGGACAGATTCGTGCTCCTTCAACACAAATCTTCTAATCTCGGTAAATTTCTCCCAAAAATCAAACTCTCAACTTTTCTAGTTCTAGCTTATTTCTTTTGATTCCAAGGAAGTACATTAGCTTCAGAGATGTATTCCTTTCACCTTCATGCTCCTTTGCATCCATAGATAGAAGGTGTGATTCATAATTTTGTTAGGGTTCTAATGCCAGGCCGGACTAGTCCGGCTCCCAAATACGGACTAGTCCGGTACACCAGACAAGTCCGCGGTCTGAAACCGGACAAGTCCGGTATATGACATTTGAATCCTCACATCTCCTTCATTCTTAGTTCATTCTCATCTAAATCATGAACTCCTTATTAGGCACGATGTCTTCAATCTCAGATGACAGCTCCTTTCATGTCGATGAAGAAGTTGAATGCAAAAAAGTGAAGAGAGCCAAGGAGAGGTACATGAAGAAAAGACATGATGTAAATGTGCTCTCTCCACCCTCCGATGAAAACTTGCCCAAGAAAAGGAGGGTGGTAGTTAAGAAGGCCCAAGGAAAAGCTGGCGAGAGCTCCTCAGGGCCAAAGAGGACTCTCAACAAAGGAAAGGGGCTTGCTAGTGGTCCCATTGGACCCCTGAAGATGAAGAACCCAAGTCACCGCAACAGGCAGCGCTCGAGTAAAGATTTCACCAGAAAAGGGGGTGAGCTTGCCGATAGCTTCAGGCAGGTTAATGTGTATGATCAAGCTCGGCAATGCTCAGACCCAATATTTTGGAGCAACTTTCATGCCGACTACTACGAGCATGTTTACATGAGGATGAAGAATCCCGTTGTGAAGAGTCAATGGGTGAACATTGGGTACATGCAGTCAAAGAAATATCCTGCCCTCCGTGAGGTGGTTGAGTCCCTGGAGAGGCACGGACTGAAGGAACTGTTTTCTTTTGAGAATGACTAGAACAATGAGGTCATCTCCCAATTCTACTCTACCCTCTACTTTGCTCGTGGTGATGGAGACAGTCTTACTTGGATGACTCATGGTTCCAAGTATAGTGTTACTTATGATGAGTTTGCAAGAATTCTTCACCTTGAACATACTCTGGATCATGATCTTGTCATCCACAATTTGCAACCCTTGGAGAAGGATGAGCTCAAGTTCCTCTATGACACAAGGATGCCCTATGTGCCTCCCAACAGCAAATATCTGAAGCCCTTCTTTGTGGTCCTCAACAGAATCTTGAGGAAGACAATAGCCCCGAAAGATGGATATGCAGGGACTATACAAGGAACCTTGAGGACCCTAATGAAGGTCATTGGTGGGAGGAGACCGTTCAATGTCTTTGAATACATCTACAATGACATTGTGAACATCTCAATCACTCCAAACAGATCTTGCGGGTATGCCCCGTACATCATGTACATGATTGAGAAGGTGACTGGACTTGAGTTCGTCAAGGATGTTCATCATACGGGGTTGAAACCGCAAAAGCCCACCGAGTACACTCTACCTTCGGCTCCTGATGCACCTCCCTCCCCTGAAGCTGAGAGGAGGACTAAACAAACTCGGGATGTGAATGCCACAAGATCTTCAGCTGCTCCTCCTAGCTCTGCACCTGCCCATGAATCCTCTGGTCATGTGCTCAAAATGCTCACCTCTATCTTTGCCTACTGCCGCAAGATTGAAGTCAGGCAGAAGAAGCATCAACAATATGTCAATGCCAACATCAAAGCTATCTGTGACAAGCTGGAGATTGAGCCGGTGGGATCCCCGTCCGCCTTCGAGGACTCCGAGGAAGAGTCTGCTCCGGTGACTGATGATGATGGTGGTGAAGATGAGGACCGGACCGAGACTGAAGAAGAGAGTGGCGATGAGTGATTCCCCTCAATTTTTCCCTTTTTGGTGCCTTGATGCCAAAGGGGGAGAGATTGAGACTAGTAGTTTGAGACCATCTCTAGTTGGTGTCTTTATGTTTTTTGTGATCTAGGACATGTACTTACTTTTAAAACATGTAATGCACTATTTCTTCTCTTATGTGTGATGCTTATTGTTGCTTGGATGATTATCTCTATGCTCATTATTGATTACCTTTACTTCATCACACCTTATTGATCACACACCTGTTAGGCACCCCACCATAAGGTGTGTGCATATGTGAGAAGCTTTTTGTGGACTTATCATTATTCTCATATGTGCACACCTTATGAAAATCAAGATTTTATTCTCATTTGTGATATCTCAAATGGTTGTCATCAATCACCAAAAAGGGGGAGATTGTAAGTGCATCTAGGATATCCCTTGTGGGTTTTGGCTAATTGATGACAAACATATGAGACCTTAATGAAACTACTGAGATGATTGCAGGACAAACAAGTGAATCAGCTCGGTGCGCACAAAAAGGTGAAAAATGAAGTGGTGTTCAAAGAGAGATACTTTGATGAAGCTTGGAAGACTAAATTAGATTTTGAATGTATAGGGAGTGTATGAAAGACACACTCCAAGAGCTCACAACTTTGCGCGAGGGTAAGGGATTAAAATTAACCTAACTTTCACAAAGCACCAGACTAGTCCGATCATGGACCGGACTAGTCCGTTTATCTTTCTGGAATCTCACTTATTGGGAGACCGGACTAGTCCGTGCGTCCACCGGACTAGTCCGTTGATGTTTCTGGAGTCTCTCATATTGAGGGACCGGACTAGTCCGTTGTACCACCGGACTAGTCCGTTGACCTTTCTGGAGTCTCCCATATGTGGAGATCGGACTAGTCCGCAGACTAGTCCGTTGAACTTTCTGGAGTTCACTTTCACACAGCACCGAACTAGTCCGAGCTTGGACTGGACTAGTTTAGCAGACTTTCTGGACTTCAAAATGCACTGAGACTGGACAAGTCCGGACTTGCACCGGACTAGTCCGGTGTTAGGGTTTTTCAACGGCTACCTTTTGGAAACCCTATAAATAGAGAGTCCACAGCTTTCCTATTGAAACACACGTTGAATACTGATCAAAGAACAAACCCTAGCGCCGCCACTTCGTCCCAAGAGCCCACATCTCCCCACACATCTAAAGTGCAAAAAGAGTGAAATCAATTGAATACTTGGATTCGGGATTGGGAGATCGTCGTTCTTTCATTGCGAGCTCTTGGGGTTTGATCTTTCTACACTCATACTCTGCATTGTAATACTTTTGAGTGTATTTGATCACTTCTTTCATTGTAATTCTCGTGGGAGCCCTCAACATGTGAGGTTGCCCCACAAACATGGTGATTACCCGTGATAGTGGAATCAAGTCGGCCTTCATGTTGACTTGAAGAGGGAAAGGGTTGGAGACCCGACTCTGTGTGAGCTTCCTCAACGAGGACGTAGATCTCGTGGTGAGATCAAACCTCGGGAAAAATTCGTGTGTCTTACGTCTTATTTCCTTTAAATTTTGTTCATTAGATCACTTGAGTGCTAAACATCAACCTAAGGCAACTATAAGTTTTACCTGCATTCTTATATTAATCTCAAATAAAAATATCAGTTGTTCTCATTTCTGCTGCTAAAGAAATTTAGTTTCCCGAATAACACCGGATCAACACACATACTTTTAGCACACCGGACAAGTCCGCCCACACGACCGGACTAGTCCGGCCAACCAAGTTTTGACGATTCTATTAAGTGTGCAGGAAATTCAAAAGGCCTATTCACCACCCCTCTAGGCCACATTCACTAAACACCTGGTATACCTTCTACTCTCTATTTCTTACATCAATTCAACCCCAATTGTCCAAATTCACGTCGATCTAGAAAACCCTAATCCGCTATTTCTGCGAAGGGCGGACTAGTTTGGCCCTACAGCGGACTTGTCCGATTTTGCTGTATGTTTTCTGTTGAATTAATTCTAAATTGAATTGAACCAATCCCAAAACTGTACAAACTTGTTAGAATATATTAGAACTAGTTAGTAAATATCATTAACAACTCATTAACAATTTTTCATTCGCATTTGCATTAATGATGCATGTCATGTCATATTGAGTAATATATGTGCACTTATTGATTGTGATTCTTGTCTTGTATGTCCGTTGTGCGGTTTAGACGGATTTGTGCTAGAGAGTGTTGCGGAGGATCTCCAGCACAAGGATTTTGAAGACCTTGACCCAAACGAAGCCCAAGAGCAAGGCAAGTGTCCTTGAACATATTGATCCTGTTTTTACAATAAATGTTTTGTTTTCAAAACTGCACGCGGTGGTCAATTTGATGGGATTCCTATGATAAGAAGTTTACTAGCTTTGTTTAACCACCCTTGTCACCTGGAATACATAGTAGAGAGTCGGGAAGGGCTTTTTACCTTGCTTTACTTAATCAATTGGGACGGGAGAATCACCATACCATTCAATTATGCATTAATGAGGTTATGGTTAGTATAATCTAGTTAATATGATATGGTAATAGGATATCTAAGAAATCATGGTATGAGGATGGGTTGTATGTTATGGTGGTTTCACTTGCTTTAGATCTAAAGACCGGTTCGTGGAGAGAACATCAACGATTTACAGTGCCACCACGAGGCCAAGTATGGGTGCGGCGTAGCTGATTAATTAGGGTATTGCTAGTATTGCTCGGATCATTTGGCACACTGGGGAAGGGGAGTTGGATTGGGTTTGGATATGGTTGGCAGGACTCCTTGGGATCCGGACGGCACAATAGGGGGCCCTTGGTTGAAGATGTGCTCAGTTGGAGACATCGCCATCGGTGAAACCTCAGTGGGTCCGTACATGCTAGTAATATCTCTGTAAAAGATATTTTGTGATCTCTTGGCCACACACCGACCGAAGTGTGAGACGACATAATAGAGGTTCTAGTCACTCAAAGGCGATGAAATCACAAACACGTGGATAAAGTGGTACAACCTCTGCAGAGTGTCTAAAAGACTATCATGATAGTCGTGCTCCCGGTTATGAGCAACCTGGACCCTCACATGATTAGGGAAGGAAATTGGGATTTGGGATGGTTTGGTAATGGTTATGGTTGGTTATGGATTGAATTATGGCATTGGATATCGTTAATGGTAATGGTGATGGATATGGAATATGGACTTATATTATAGTAATTACATGGTTTATGATGGGTTTACTTCACATACATATAATATGTTGCTTTTCAAATGTTTTAATGTACTTTTCAACACTTAGCCTTTATTATACTCGTCATTTGTATCAGCTACATGTCATACATTTCACACTTGCTGAGTATGACATGTACACACCCTTGCAATTCCCCATGAACAGTTGCAGGTCAGGATTGGGAGTATAACGATGATAATGCAGAGCTCTAGGCCGTGTCTATCGTCAGCTTCGCCTGTGGTGTTAATTGGAGCTGCCATATACCCTTATGCTTAGTTTGCTTAGCTGCATAGTTGCTTAATTAGCTTATTTTCCGCTGCATTAGTTCAAACTTGTCATTTATAATCATTAGAGCTTGTATTGGAGGATATTATGAATTTGTGTAATAAAAGTGGTTAATTAATCTTGTTCTGTGGTAATCTTCTGTATATCCTTTTGTGAATGCACTCGTGTATGTGTGTTGAACGTCCTGGGCACACATAAGCATTCACTTGGTTTTTTCTCGGAACCGGTTGTCACAGGAGCCCATGTGGGACCCCTACACGGCTTCCACCGTCTTAAACTTGAAATCCAACAACCCTACCACCTCCACCTCTATATAAACAACCCAACACCCATCCCAATATGGGTGTGGCATAACTGAATAATTAGGTGCACTGCTGGTGATGTATGGACCATTGAATGGTGCGGGGAATGGGAGTCGAGGAGGACTACCCTGGGAACCGCATGGCACATGAGGGGGCCCGTGGGTGGGAGAATGAAGATTCAAGCCTGTTGGTGAAACCTTAGTTGGTCCGTACATGCTAGTAGTCCATTTTGAAAGGCTATTTTGTGATCTCTTGGGCAAACACCAACGGAAGTGTGATAAGGCATAATAGAGGTTCTAAGTCACTAAAAGGTGATGAAATTATGAACATATGGGTAAAGTGGTGCAACCACTGCAAAGTGTTAAAAACTATCATGATAGCCGTGCTCCCAGTCACGAGCACCTGGATGATCTACATGATTAGAGTGGAACTTGGAATTTGGGATGGTTTGGGATTGGCTATGGTTGGGCTGTGACAATTGAATATGGTTAATGTTGATGGTAAGAATTTGGCTTTTGGATGGATAATTATTGATGGGTGTGATATAATGGTAATTGATGGTATTGGACACATAATGGTAATTATTGGGATATGATGGGATTACTTCACACAGGCAATGCACGATGTAGTTTTCATGTTTTAAATGTACTTTTTAGCAAATAGCCATTATTTATTATCATTCCTTGTTTAATATACATGTCATTATTTTCCCACACTTGCTGAGTACGATATGTGCTCACCCTTGCAATTCCCCCACCAACAGTTTCAGGTGATGTTTGGGAGTATCATGAGGATAATGTGGAGTACTAGGCTGTGTGCTGCCGTCGACTTGCCTGTGGTGTTGCTTGGAGCCGCGCTACCCTATTTGCTTAGCTTTGCTCAGTTTGGGTAGTTTAGATTATTTCCGCTGAATTAGTTTCAGAACTCATTAATAATAATCATTAGAGCTGTAATTTGAGGATTATTTGAATATTATAATAAAAGTACTTAATTAACTTGTACTGTGGTAATTTTCTGTATATTGGTTGTGATGCACTCGTGTATGTGTGTTGAACATCCTGGGCACACATATGCGTCACACTGGTTCTTTTTCGGAACTGGGTGTTACAAACCCGCACCAACTTCTTCGCGATGACGACCACAACAAACAAAGTGAAGTTGAAGACCAAGCACGCAAGCTCCTCCAAGATCGTGAGTTTTCTCATACGAAAGCTTATGATCCGGATTTGATCTCCAAAATAGGTATGGATTTCGAATTCGTTTCCACTTGACATGCACTAGGATGGAACAATTTTGCTCACATAGAGGAGAGAGGTTCATGCCTTCTCTCCATGCAGTTCCTTTGCACACTCAAAATTAGATTTGATGGTATTACTTTTAGATTATCTCAAAAACAATACAACATCCTATGGAATGAATTAAGTGAAATCCTAGGCTTCCATAAACGTTGTTTGCTAGATTTAGACGCCTTTCCTAAGTTTAACAAAGTTTTGGCAAGATTTAACTAGTGAGGTCAGATGTAGTGCACCTAGGAATACCACTTACACAGGCCTACTTTACGCTTCATGCATAGATAGGTGGCTATGCCTATGCTCCCTAAACAAGACGTAAGGATATTGCATGATGATGAGCTGAGAATTTTATTTGCCATGATCAAAAAGATAAAAGTTGCTCCAGTTAGTACCATGACGACACAATTGTTAGATTACATTCCAAGAACAAGGCCAACTGAATGCACTTCATTGATTACCCGTATTGCTACTAGGGTAGGAGCACTGGAATATTGTTCATTTGAGTATATTGAAAATAAAAGGGAATTAATTGATGAAGATTATTTAGTGCAAGGACATACCCTTAAGCATGATCAAGATGGCTCTTTGATATTTTATTATATCGACTTTTTCAATGAAATTCGGTTACCTAACCCAGATTATCGTTTGTACAAATGCCGGAGGCTGACCATTGACCTTCTTCCCATCGTGAAAGCCCGAAGAAGTAATGTCTCTGGCAGGGTAACTAGATGCCATAGAAGGAGAGCGGCAATGCCCCCGACAATCTCCACGGTCCATGAGTACGAAGAGGAAGAGAACCCAACGGATGATGCACCCGGATGGACCCAACCTCCATCGTATGAGACCGAAGGTCCGTCTTGGCATAGATGGCCAGGTGCCACGTGGGAGCCACCCCTATCCACTTCAAGTTCTAGCAGCTTGCCTCCAACATCCATGAAAAGATGTCGTTCCTCTTCAGCTAGAAGTCATTGTGACTATAGCCAAGGAATGACTGATCTCATTAGACACATGGAAGAGCTTGAAGTGAGAATGAGTGACATCTACAATACTCTACAAGGGCACGTCCAAGGTACCCAAGACAGGCAACAACACATGGACGCTCAATTCACCACTATCAACTCCACGTTATAACAACAACAAGCTGATCTCGTGGCATACTTCTGTCATCAAGAATTCAACCCTCTTTACGGAGTGGGTAAAGAACAAGCTTGGGGGAGGACCCCCACTTGAGGTAAATTGTATCAACGCCTTTTGCATATTTATTTTCCATTCACCCATCATCCACCTTGCATATAATAAAGTAAAGTAGTATAGTTTTGTTTTAAAATAAAATAAAAGATATGCGATAAGAATGACTTTGAATTCACATAGATGAAATGATGAATAGTTGCTTTGTTTTATGTTTTCTAAGTCCCTAGTTTATAACATACTATTCTCCAACATATTGCTCTTATTGGCTAAAATTGCTTTTGCCTTGATTTGGAAATTGTGGGTAGCAAAATCTTAAACCATTCCAAGTTTTTGTGACATATGACAAAGTTATAGTACTGCTATTCCTAGTTTGAAAGTGAAGCTTGGATTTCCGGAGAAAATTCTAAAAGATTTAAGTTACTCTCATATGATTGGAAATACCTACCAAGGCCATATGATACATTACATCGATATACCTTATGCATATGATATTTGTCTTCACATTGAGCTTTGTCAAACTAGTATAGACCTATGTGAGATTTCATTCATTACTTTTTGAATTCAAGACTCCACTTGCAGATGCTATATTTCTACACTAGAAGTAAGCAAAATTCCATCATACCACAATCCCACAATAAAAAGAGAAACTCCATACCATTCATGCTTAGTACTCTCTCCAAAATTTCTTGCATAAAAAGGAAGTAGAAGGCATGTGTCGAAGTGTTAAAGCGAAACTTCCCTCGGATTTGATAAGGAGCAACCCGCAGATGTTTTAGATCGGCAGGATTTAGTTCTCAATCTAGTGGTCGCGCATATGAGAGTATGAGACAGTGGTTTTTACGTGGTTCAGGCAGATTGCTGGTGTGTGTGTGTGTGTGTGTGTGTGTGTGTGTGTGTGAATGTGTAGAATGGGGATCCTTTGTAACAGTGGCGGTCTGGTCCTTTTATAGACAAGGCCAGACGCCTTACAAGTTGGGTCCTTGGCTCGAAAGGTGACCCCGAGCGATCTTATCCTAAGATATATGGCTTCTCAAATAAGCTTCCGCTAGCCGCGGCTTGAAGACTTGCCGTCTTGCCGCCTCAGCCGCCAGTGGCCCATGCGTAGTCGTTGATGATGACAAAGAATGTCCCATCCATCTATCCCTAGCGCCGTAAGCTACCCACCTGGTGGAGTGGGGTAGGTTTGTTGTGCCTTCACTGCGATGCGACTGGCCGCAGCGGTACCTGACAGCAGGCGTGCGCTGCATCACGACCCTGAGGAAGATGTGAGTCTTCAATTCCTTATCCCAACAAGGCGCACCACCCTCTTAACTCCTGCAACCCACCGCCCAGGGAAAGTTGCAGGGTACGTGGCAGCTCGGGAGCTAGCCTCTTCTGGAGAGGCCGGGTCCCTGACCTGCTAACCACATGATAGCTCCAGAGCCTTCTCCTGAGTAGAGCGGGGGCTCCAGGGCCGCGGGACACATGGCAGGGCTGAAGCCCGCCTCTTCAAGGAGGTTGCCTGTTAGTTGTCTCGAACCACGTAGCAGCTTTGGATCCCACCCCCCATGGCGGGAGCGGGATCCCGTCCTGCTGGACACGTGGACGCTTGGGAGCTTGTCTCTGAGGGGGAGCTGGACTCCTCCTTGAGGTTCATGTGGGTACTCCAGACCCCGTATCTGCTGTAGAGGGGTCCGGGCCTTCTAGATACATGGCACCCTCGAACCCTGCCTCGATTGGGGACAGGGATCCTAGGCGGCTTTATCCTGTGCGCAATGGTACCCGGTATGCCAGATACCGACAGGGGCCTCTGGGTCCACCCTAGGGGGAGGTGATGAGCTCGAGGGTGAAGCCCCATTCCTGCTTTCCTGTGCTGTCTTTCGATTTAGTCTTGATCAGCCGAAACGGTGTGCGCCTCTGCCATCGTGGCCACGCGTCCTCTCTGGTTGAGGGCTCGTGGAGATAGTATCTTTTCTTGCTCCAGCTTATTTACTGCAACGGTTCCCAATGCAGCTACTGCGCTTCTGCTCCTTCCACTCCCGCCTTTATTGGAACTGTCGGGTTGCCTTCTCGGGTCGAAACCCCCTCAAGCCAATCTCTCTGACAGGGGACCTGGGCCCTGCTGTCAGGGATGCTATGGGTTGAGCAGTGGGTTTTAGCCCCCAGCGATTTGCTCGGTGCACTCAAATGCCTGACATGGTGTTAAAAGGAAACCTTTGTAGGCAAAAGTGGTTCCTCCTTACGCACACCCCAACGTTGGAGCCTTCGTCTTCCTCCTTGAGCACCCACTCTCTCCCCACCTTCGAGGTTCTCGACTCCTCCTCCAATGGACTCAGCCTTGCCTCCTTCCCGCATAGAGGACGTAGCGCCCATGAGGCGGCTGTTCGGCTGGGAGGACGAGGAGCGGCGGAATCTGATCTGTCCTGGCTCCCTGCCTATGGGGTTGGGGGAGAAAGATATCGTCTTCTTCCAAGCGTATGTGTACTTCGGGTTTGTTCCTCCCGTTTCCTCCTTCTTGGTGACGCTCTTGGAGGTCCTCGAGCTCCAGCTTCACAACTTGTCGCCGAACTCTCTGGTGGTGGCGGTGGTGTTCTCGCACTTCTACGAGATGTTTGTCTAGGTGCACCCATCCGTGCTGGTGTTCCGGCAGTTCTTTGTGCTGAGGCAGATCGGGAAGAAGGATAAGACAAGCTTCCTTGGCGGCTACTACTTCCAACATCAGGCCAACAACCCCTTCAAGTACATTACCCTGCTCTCCACAGCGAAGTGGGTTGACTGGAGAAGCGTCTGGGTTATCATAAAGGTCAATGCCCACGATCGCATGGTCATGCCCCCCGGTTGTCCGCTACTCAAGAAGAAGACCTGAGAGGAGCGCCCGAAGTTGGAGCAAGCATACACCCCAGTGATGGAGAGGACCCGATTCTTGGCGGATCATGGTCTTTCGGAGCTGATGGTGATGGCTGACTTCATGCGTCGACACCTGCCCCCCTCCAGCATCGTAGCTGCCCTGCATGGCTTTACTTCGGGCCACAGGACAACACTCGGCTGGTGCGGGGTTGCGACACAGAGACGACCCCGCAAAAGGTGCTCGACTTAATGGCCAAGGTGTGTGACGGCCCGCTGACCTCCGACGTCTTCAACCTTCCGGGGTCATGTCCATCGCTTTACTCGGATCAAAACCTTCGAATGAAGATCCTGAGGGATATGTCAAACCTAGACGTGGTCGGTCTTGCGCCACAGCTGGTCGGCGATGTGGATTGTGGATTGGCCATCGCCGACCCTCCATAGGAGACTACACCTGCCCTAGGCCCTGTGGCGTCAAGCGTGGATGTGCCCTCTGATGGGTGGAAGGCAAGGTGCCGGTCCCTGACACAGGGAAGGGGAAGGCGCCAGTCCCTGACACCAAGAAGGGGAAGTCGCTGGTGATCGAGGTTCTGAAGGAGAAATGACCTCGATCGCTGCCGATGTCACTGCCATTGGCGGTCTTTGCTCCAAGTCAACATCCCCTGGCGCGTCCCTCCTCAGCATCAGGTGTCAGCGATTCTTCGGGGGAGGCCCATTCCATCAAGCGGTGGCTCCGCCAATGTCTGCGGCCGGCACACCGTCCATCGTCCCCGCCACCAGGACAGTCCAGGGCGCCACAGGGGGCTCCGGGAGCCTTACGCCTATGGAGCCTCTGGCCAAGAGGCTTCGAGCCGACATAGGCGGCAGCGCGGGAGGAGGCTCCAAGAGTGGCACCGTTGGAGTCGGTGGAGGTACACCAACGCAGGGTGGCGGCATCGCCGGTGGTTTCGGTGGAGTCCCAGCAGGGACGACCTAGCTTGCCATGCCGTCATCAGGGCCCGTAGCTTCAGGGTCGTTTAAGGTGGAGGCCCGCTGGAGCTTTCGGGGACGTCGGTAAGGCATTCTTACCAATGCTTGCTTTGTTATCTCGCCCGTTCTTCTAGCTTGGGAAGATTTTGATTTTGACCTACATGTCTACGTTAGCTGTTGTGACGCCTCTACTGCCGGGGGTAGTGTCCCGGAGCGCCGCGAAGCCAGCCCAGGAGGCTACGGCTATACCAGCGGAGCAGACCGCCAAGCCTGTACAGGAGAGCGTTGCTCCTGCGGCCATACCCTGCGTGGGTAGTGAAGAATCTCCGACTGCCATTCCGAGGCACCTTCGGTCGTCACGCCATAGGCAATGTCAGAGTCGGCTCAAGGGGTTGAGGGCCTGGCCTCTGCTGCTGCTGATTCGGAAAGTGGTTCTTTGGGCGACGATGTGACTGTTGCTTCGTGTAGCGCCACAACTCCCGCTCAGCCCCCGGGGACGAGGTCCTCGGTACTGGTGGTCTTGCCTTCACCGCCTCTAGAGGAAGCGGTCCCCGAGATGATCACCATGCATCCCTCCATAACTTCGGTGCAGCCAGAGCGCCTCTCCGACATCATGGACTCGATGCAGTCCAACATCGACCTGGTGCAATCTAACCTCGACCAGACATAGAGGGTTCTCGCTGCTGATCCTGGGAGGACCTTCTGATGTCCAGGATCATCATTGCGAAGGCAAAGTACCAGAGGGAGAGTGAGGAGCTGGAGTTGAGGCACCGCTTGGCAAAGGCCATGGACACAATGTCCCAGAATATTTTGGCCGATGCCAAGGTAGCCTGCGATACGGCTGACGCTCGCCTGCGTGCCCTTGAAGAGGTTCGAGAGGCCCTTGGTTGCCGCGAAGACGTTGTTGCTGAGCGGGAGGTTGCGGTCGCCGAGCAAGAGGTGCCAGCCTAGGCAATGATGGCTTGGGCTAAGGCAGATCAGGATAGGCTGCAGTCCCATCTTGAAGACCTTGAGCTTTGGGAGAGCGACTTGGTGCAGGATCGGGCAGAGCACTTAGCTGAGTGTAAGGAACTCCTCCTACTTGATCTCGACGTCAAACCCGGGAGCACACGACGAAGCGTCGCGCCCGAGAACTCGATCTGCAGGAGTGTCGGTTGGCTCAACATTTGGAAGCCAAGGGTAGAGCGGTGGTAGAGACAGTGGCATCCCATGTCCTGGTGTGCTACTGGTGTTGGTACCTTGAGCTGCCGCTGGAGCCGATTTTTGAAGGTCCCGTTAAGGTGCGCGAGGAAGCGGCAGCGGCGGAGGTCAAGGGTGCCGCCAAGCATGTCATCGCGCAATTTTCCTGGGACTGAGGCTGGCAACCCGTCTTTGTGTTCCGAGTTCGCCCCTTTGTAAATATTCATTAATGAATTTGACTTTGTGTTGGTTTAGCTTGTCTTGTGCTTCTCGACATGTTGCCCCATGTCCTTAGCTATGTAAGGTCTTGAAGAGCTTTTTATGATGTTGTTAGCTTTTGAGGGACCAACGCTTGCACAGTTGACATGGACGATTTGTCGTTAGTGGACATCCTGAATGTGGTACCCCCTTAGAGGCCCCTTGGTAGGTGTTGCCAGGTTGCTGGGCCCACTTGAGCGCAGGATGTCTTCAACTGGCCCTCAGCGTGTGGCCCTTCCAGGGGCGCTGAGCTTTGTTTGAGTGTTGATGTTAACAGCAGGCCCCTTTGGTGGTGCCGGAGCTGGCTGCTCTAGCGTCACCCACCATCATCATAGGGTCGTTGACGGCAGGTCCCTTGGGTGGTGCCAGAAGTGGCTGCTCTGGCATCGCCCACCATTGTCGCAGAGATGTCAACGACAATCCCCCTGGGGGTGCCGAAGCTAGCTGCTCCGGCGTCACCCACCATTGTCGGAGCTTCGTCGATGGCAGGCCCCATGGGAGGTGCTAGGGATGGATGCTCTGGCGTCATCCACCATTGTCACAGAGACGTCAACGGCAGGCTCCTGGTGTACAGGTTATCACAAGAGAACCCTTGTTAGCAACAAGAGTGGGGCAGGAGAGTGTACTCATTTAACAACGCTTGTTGTTGTTGTCAACACACTGGGACGTCGACGGCAGACCCCTTGGGTGGTGCCGTAGCTGGATGCTCCAGTTTCACGGACCATCATCATAGATTCGTCGACGGTAGGCCTCGTGGGAGGTGCCGGAGCTGGCTGCTCCAACGTCGCCCACCATCGTCGTAGGTTCATCGACGACAGGCCCCCTTGGAGGTGCCGGAGCTAGATGTTGTGAGACCTATGGGTGCTAAATACATTGGCTTTGATGATAAATGTTTTGAATACTACCAAAACACCTTTTAACCAGGTCCTATTTTAGGTTCGAGCTCCTGCAAGGTCTGACGTTAGGTTCGTCTACCTTTCGTTAGCTCCAGCGCTAGGTCCGACTAGCTTTGGTTAGCTCCGGTGCTAGGTCCAGCTAGCATTGGTTAGCTCTGGCGCTAGGTCCGACTACCTTTGGTAAGTTCCGGTGCTAGGTCCTGCTAGCTTTGGTAAGCTCCGGTTCAAGGTCCGGTTAGCTTTGGCAAGGTTCGGAGCTTGATCACAGTGTTTCTTCTTTTAAATGCAATGTTTCGAACTTGCTTTTTGGATTATATAAAGTTTTCTTAGTATCCTTTTACTAAGTTTTTGGTGTGTTTTGGTGGTTATGACTGATATCATTTTGCTGTGGTTTGCAACATGCTTACATAAGGTGCTCACGTAAGGTGTTGTGGTTTCAGAACTAACGTGAGTCAAGTCGAGGACTTGTGCTCGGAAGTATTGGTTGTTTATTCATGTACAGGTGTTGCTTGAGTTCAAGACATGGCTGGTGACAGGATCCATTGAACTAGTCTTAGGGAGAAGATGAGGTTCAACAACCAAGTTCGGGAGGAATTGTTGTTGAGTTGATCGGAAGGTCGTGCAACATGTTTGAATCAAGAACAATCATATGAAGGTACCGTGAACGTTGTTGGAAGATGTTTGCACATGTGCAAGGAGTGCATGGACGTGGCTACGTGGTTCTGAGGCGTGATGAAGAGATGTGGACGTAAAGAATTGGTTAGAAAGGTCCAACCGACTAGGTTACGGACTCAGGCTGTGGCTGAGTCGTGTTTGACTCAAATATGGAAAGTTTTGAGTTGGTTATGATAGGATTTTTTGTGGGTCACGAATTTGAGTTGTTTTAGGAATGTGGGATATGTTCCTAAGGTGTTTGGAAGTCTTAAAATTGCTTCTATCTGCGTATAGAAGAGTCTTAAGCATTTATGGAAAGTTTTGATTCGTGAATTGAGTAGGATTAGAGTTCTAGTTAGGTTTGGGTTGGCCTAAGGGATGGTTATATAAGAAACGGAGGCCATAGATCATGGTTCACGACTTTGGGGCTGTTCCTCTTGTGGTTTGATCAATAAAATTCATGGTTTGAAGGAACTTTTGTGCCTTGTTCGTCCGACTTGTTTTCTTCAAGTCTTTCTCGTCGAGTTTCTGCACAGCACTATCTTCCTTCGGTGGTTTTATCATAACTCGAGTTTTACAGAACCAATTGACGTGATTCTTTTTGGGTTATCTTCACAACTTGATTATCTATCATTTGTGAAAATGTCATGGTCATTGGACTTGTGGTTTCTGATATACACGAGTTTCTTTGCAGTGTTCCAAACTGTTTTTCTCGGGTAGGACAGATTGACCTTTGTTCGATCTTTCGATCGTACCTTGAGTTTCTCTCGATGGATTTTCGTGATTCTTGTTGTGAAATCTTCGTGACATGATCTATACAATCAATAATAGTTTGTTCACAGTTGAACACATTTTGATTAGTCGTACACACAGTTTCTTTAATAGATTGGTTTTCTGCCGAGGGGTGTTTTCATTGCTTCCGCTGAAAAGTTTAATCTACCATTCACCCCCTCTGGTAGCTTTACACATGCTCTTCGATCCTACAATTGGTATCAGAGCCACGATGCTCTAATATTTATGATTCAAATGTGTTTCTGACTAATCCTCATGGAGAAATACTCGACAAAGCCTTGTGTGTTTGTTGGTATTGATTTTCAGGTTTGGAAGGCACGCATGGAAGTTTTTATCCAGGTGGAAGGCTTCGCAATATGGGAAAAAGTGTACAAGCCTTACGATGTGCCGTCGAACGATCAAGTCACTGCTACAAACTTAAGAGATATTGACAACAACAACAAAGCCCGCAACCTGATAATCTAAGGACTAACTCAGAGCGACTTCGACCGTGTTGCACACCTTCGATCCGCGTACGATGTGTGGAGATCACTTTGTGACTACCACGAAGGATTTAACACGATCAAGGAGCTAAAGCAAGATATGTTCAAGAAAGAATACATGTGCTTCGAGATGCAACCCGGTGAGTTTTGATGATCTTTTTGCTCGCTTTAATAAAATTCTCAGCAACTTGCATAGTGTCAATGTTAATTTTTCAGATGCTAAAATGCTAGGCAATTGTTAAGTGCATTAGATATGTCAATTTGGGAGACGAAAGTCACATCTATTCGCGAATCTACTGTCATGAGTACGCTTACATTTGATGTGCTATATTCTAAATTGAAAACTCATGAAATGGACATAATCTCACGTAAGAACCCCAACAAGTCTCTTACATTTGTTTCTCAATGTGATATGCCTAGCTCCGACCAATCTTCATCTAGCAATACACTTACTTTGCTGTTCTCACTAACGCTAGAACAGGTTGAAGAATTTCTAGAAGAGGACCTAGTACTCATCTCTCCTCAGTTCTCAAAAGCATTGCAAAATGTGAGAACTAGAAGGAGAAGAAGCTCCGAACCTCAACGATGCTTTGAATGTGGTAGGACAGGACACTTTCATACAGAGTGCCCTAACCTTTCAGGTCCTACTACCCGTGACGAGAAGCAGAACAAGGTCAAGACCACCTCTGGAAACTCCAACAAGAAAAATAAGGGTTCCATAGGACACAAGATGATAAACATCTTCATCACCGCACTTCAAGAGCTCAGTTCAAGTGATGTAGACATTGGAAGTGATGAAGATGATGATGATCTGGCCACCTTATGCTTCATGGCGGGCAAACAAGATCAAGATCAAGTCAGGAGGATGCAGAACACAATAGTGACGACGATGAGGTATGTTCTACCTGTAATGAAATGTGTGCAGCAATTTTTCGTGCAACTATTATTGTCAAGAAAAAGGACTAAAAGCTTAGGGATAATGCTGCTACAATTTAATCACTAGAATCTGAAATCAACCGTTTAAAAATTTTGATTCCTAGTGATACTGCATGTCCTTCATGTGACTTAATTTATGAACAATTGTCCACATTAAGAAGTGCACACTCCTCAACTCTAGATAGACTTACTGAAGAAATTGAAAAGAACAAAAAGTCGTCTCATTTTAATGTTAAAAACTTAAAATATGCTTCTTGTTCTACATATGATCTACATTGTGCTGCATGTGACAATCTTGACAAGAAACTAAAAGATGCAATGAATGAAATCTCCATTTTGAACAATGCTTTACATTCTCATGAAGTTAAATATTGTTCCAATTTCAAACTAGAAGGAAAAACTTCATGTCAAAACTGCCTAGTTTTATCTAAAGAACTTGACAATAAAAATAAGATACTAGAGCGGTTTTACAATGGGAACAAGAATCTAAACTTGCTATTAAATTCTTCTAAATCATGCAATGATAAAACTGGTTTAGGTTTTGATTCCCATGCTTACAATAAAACACATCCACCTCACGTAGTAAGACCACAAAACTGTCCCTAAACAAAATGGTGTGATCTATAAATCTGCATGAGTGCTTTCTAATTTTTTTCTAATACTGGATGCTCATCTAGACATGATTACAAAATGAAATTTCATTGCACTTACTGTGATAAAGATGGTCATGTCATAGATTTCTTTTATAGACTAGCTAAACAAATTAAAAAGGATCAAGTGTCTGCTAGGTCTCATAACTTTCATGCTAAATCTACTATGCATGCTAAACCTAAAATTAGAAACAAGCAAGCTGCTGTTATGAGTCAAAAACACTCAAAGTTTACCTTCGGAGCTTCAATTTTTACCTTCGGACCTTCTATTGTTACCTCCGGACCTTCTGTTTTTGCCTCTGGAGCTACTGATTTTTGTGCTACACAGGTAACACCTTATAGGTCAGTAGTTAAGAACAAAAAATCTCAAACTTTGACTCATAAACCTGTTGTTTTATCTTAGCTATCGCGTGTTGTTCCTACTGGTCATCGTGTGTCTCAGTACTGGATTCCTAAATGCCTATTGACTAACCCCAATATTGAGTCATCGACATATTGTGCCTCTATGTAGGTTACACGCTTGAGGAAGGAGAACATTTGGATTGTGGATTCAGGTTGCTCACGCTACATGACCGGTAACAAAGAATGGTTCTCCTCCCTCTCTTTTGTGTCACGTGTAGAGATGTTACTTTTGCTGATAATTCTTCAACTCCTATAATTGCTAAGGGTTCGGTTAGAGTAAATGATCACTACATTTTGAAGGATGTGGCACTTGTTAAAAATTTAAAATACAACTTGCTTTCTGGTTCACAGCTGCTAGATGTAAATCTAGAAATTATTTTCACAAAAAATTGCTGCAAAGTGGTAAATTCAAATATTGAGCTTATTTTTAACATGTCTCGGTTTGGAAGAGTTTTTAAAGCTGATTTTTATATGTATTCCTCTAAGCATAGGTGTCTAGTTGCTAATGATTCAAAAGACTTATATTTTTGGCATCGTAGACTTGGTCACGTTGGCTTTGATCATCTAATGTGTGTTAGTGCTCTTGATCGCATACGTGGGCTGCCTAAGCTTAAAGGGGATAAAGAAATTGTGTGATCTTCTTGTAGACATGATAAGATAGTTGCAGGTTCACATACTCCTCTCACAATGATCATGACAACTGAACCGTGTCAACTTTTGCACCTTGACACTGTAGGACCTTCACGTGTTCAATCCTTCGGATGTAAATGGTATGTTTTTGTGATTGTTGATGATTATTCTAGATACTCTTGGGTTTACTTTATGGCATCTAAGAATGAATCTTTTAGTCACTTTATAACTTTATTTCTTAGATTATCCATTGATCACCCAGGATCTTTAAAAGCAATTAGAAGTGATACCGGAACCGAATATAAAAATCTATCTTTTTATCACTTTTGTGCTGAAAATGGAATAGACCATCAATTTTGTTCACCATATGTACCTCAACAAAACGGTGTTGTAGAAAGAAAGAACATAACCTTAGTTTAAATGGCCAGGATTATGCTTGATGAATATCAAACTCCTAGGAAATTTTGGGCTGAGGCAATTGCAGCCGCTTGTTATGTCTCAAATCGTATTTTCTTGCGTGCAAAGCTAGGTAAGACATCATATGAGCTCCGATTTGGACATAGGCCTAGTGTTACACACCTTCGGGTCTTTGGTTGTAAATGCTTTGTTAAGAAACATGGTAATCTTGATAAATTTGAACCTAGATCCATTGATGGCATGTTTCTTGGTTATCCATCTCATACTAGAGGCTACCGTGTGCTTTTACTTGACACTAACAAAATTGTGGAGACTTTTGAGGTGTCTTTTGATGAAGCTAGCCCAGTACTAGCTCAAACATTGAAGGTTCGGATCCATATCCTCAGGGGAGGGTATTTTTGAAGAAGAAGAAGAAGAGTTGGTGATATTGCCTGATAGTTCCGAATGGGACACGTGTCCAGCTCCGAACTTGGAACAAGCTCCGACTACCATCTCTGCTGGTCCTGATCGTCCACAAGCCACAAGCTCATCAATCTGCGATGAACCTGATGAAGAAGAAACTTGTGAGACATCTGTTCCTCTAAGGATTTACAAGAATCATCCCCCGCAACAGATAATTGGAAGCTTGCATGAACGAGTTACAAGATCCAGGTTTTCCGACCCCAATTCTCACGCTCATTCTGCTTTTGTTGCTTCTATTGAACCCAAAGATATATCACATGCACTCACAAATGAATCTTGGATTATTGCCATGCAAGAAGTGTTAGAAAATTTTGAAAGAAATAATGTTTGGAAACTAGTGCCTCCACCTCAAGATCACACTTTAATTGGAACTAAATAGGTGTTTAAGAATAAAAAAAGTGAGAATGGAGTTGTGATTAGGAATAAGGCTAGATTTGTTGCTCAAGGATTCACACAAATTGAAGGTCTAGATTTTGATGAATCTTTTGCTCCTGTTGCTAGATTAGAAGCCATAAGAATTTTGTTAGCTTTTGCTGCATCTAAAGGTTTCAAGTTATATCAAATGGATGTTAAAAGTGCTTTTCTTAATGGCTACATAGGTGAGGAGGTTTATGTTAAGCAACCACCTGGTTTTGAAAATCTAGATTTTCAAATCATGTTTTCAAATAGACTAAAGCCTCGTATGGTCTAAAACAAGCTCCTAGAGCATGGTATGATAGGTTAAAAAACATTCTTACTTGAAAAGGGGTTTACTATGGGCAAGGTTGATAAAACTCTTTTTGTGCTTAAGCATGGCAATGACTCTTTATTCGTTCAATTGTATGTGGATGATATTATCTTTGGTTGTGGTTCTCATGATCTCTAAGTTTTCAGCAATGATGTGTTCAAAATTTGAAATGGGTATGATGGGTGAACTCACTTAATTTTTGGGTCTGCAAATCAACAAACCGAGGAAGGTACCTTTGTGCATCAAACGAAGTATACAAGGGACCTTCTCAAGCACTTCAACATGGACAAAAACAAGCCTCTTCGGACACCAATGGGAACAACATCAACACTTGAACTTGATGAAGATGGTGAAACCGTGGATCAAATAGAATATAGAAGCATGATCAGATCACTTTTGTACCTCACGACATCAAGACCAGACATACAATTCAGTGTATGTCTTTGTGCACGGTTTCAAGCTTCCTTCGTGCTTCACATCGTCAAGCCATCAAAAGATTCTCAGGTACTTACATGGAACTCAAGAATTTGTCATTTTTCTTCCTTCTTCCTTAACCATTACTTTGAAAATATTTTTGAATGCTGATTTTGGTGGTTGTAGGATTGATAAGAAAAGTACTTCCGGTGCTTGTCATTTTCTTGGTAATTCACTTGTTTCTTGGTCCTCTTGAAAACAAAACTCAATTGCACAATCCACAGCTGAATCTGAATATATAGCTGCTGCTAGTGCTTGCTCACAAATTCATTGGATTGTTCAAACACCTAAGGACTATGGGGTTGATCTAGATAGTGTTCCATTATTTTGTGATAACACTAGTGCCATTTGCATTGCTAAAAACCCCGTGCAACATTCTAGAACTAAGCACATTGACATTAGGTATCACTTTCTCTGTGATAATGTTAAAAAAGGAAACATTGTGCTTCACCATGTAGATACCGAACAACAATTGGCTGACATTTTCACAAAACCTTTGGATTTCACTCGCTTTTGTTACATTCGTAGTGAAATAGGGGTTATGCATCCTCATGGCTTAAATTGAGGGGGATTTTTAAAACTTGGGAAGTCTATGTGTGAATCTGAACTTAAAATAATACGAGCATAGTATTTCATACATATATGACTTTGTGATTTCTTTTACATGTTGAAAGTTCTTACTACATTACTCATGTTATACATTTTGTAGTTTTTGCCATGACTAGTAATTGGAATAATTACTTACACTAAATCTGGTCTTGATCGAACTTTCTTGCTATTTTGTACTTGTTGCATGATCACAAGTGCTTTTAATCATAATGAATTAATCAAGTAATCAACTCACATGTTGAGTTTTATGAACAAATATAAATTGAGAAAAGATCAAGAGAATGTGCAAATATCGCACTTCTTCTTTTGAGATGGCTTATCATTGCACTTAGATATGAACTTGGAAAAAGTTGTCTATAACTAAAACCATGTCCTTAAGCTTCTGATTGTCAAATGACATAGGCTTGACTTGGTTGGTTAGAATAAGGCAGATGCGCATATAATCTCTTGCAAATATCATATGATATAAACTTGTGCTTTGGAAAATAATAAAATGCAGCAACAAGTGTCATGCTTTCAGGTTTTGAAATAGTTAAGTTTGTGAGATCATGACTTGCTTAAATTGAAAATTACATTTGATCTCTAGCATGGCTTACACTACTTTATGTATCTCATTGTTTGTGATAGTGTAAGTTACTTGATAATATGACTTGGATGAGCTTTGTCTTATATGTATATGTTATAATGTGCTCATAACAAATTAATATTTCTCTTTTGTACCTTTCTGAATACATTGTGAAACGGGGAGAAGTATGCAAGGGGGAGAAAAATGTATAGAGGGAGAAATTTATTTCTATCTCATCTGATTTTCAAATAGGGGGAGAAATTGTTTTCAAAACTTTTCATCTGAATAAGCCAATGTTCGGATTTTAAGTGGTATTGTCAATGCGTTAATCAAGGGGGAGATTGTGACACCTATGTATGTTGAATACATTGGCTTTGATGATAAAAGATTTGAATACTACCAAAACAGCTTTTTAACAAGGTCCGATTTTAGGTCCGAGCTCCTGCAAGGTCCGACGTTAGGTCCGACTTGCTTTGGTTAGCTCCGGCGCTAGGTCCGAATAGCTTTGGTTAGCTCCGGCGCTAGGTCCGACTAGATTTGGTTAGCTTCGGCGCTAGGGTGGACTAGCTTTGGTAAGTTTTGGCGCTATGTCCTGCTAGGTTTGGTAAGGTCCGGTTAGCTTTGGCAAGGTTCAGAGCTTGATCGCAGTGGTTCTGCTTATAATTGCAATGTTTAGAACTTGCTTTTTGGATTATGTAAATTTTTCTTAGTATTCTTTTACTATGTTTTTGGTGTGTTTGGTGGTTATGACTGATATCATTTTGCTGTGGTTTGCAACATGCTTACGTAAGGTGCTCACGTAAGGTGTTGTGGTTTTGGAACTAATGTGAGTCAAGTTGAGGACTTGTGCTCGGAAGTATTGGTTGTTTATTAATGCGCAAGTGTTGCCTGAGTTTATGACATGGCTGGTGACAGGATCCATTGAACTAATCTTAGGGAAAAGATGAGGTTCAACAACTATGTTTGGGAGGAATTGTTGTTGAGTTGATCGGAAGGTCGCACAACATGTTTGAATGAAGAACATTGCATATGAAGGTATCGTGAACGTCGTTGGAAGATGTTTGCACGTGTGAAAGGAGTTCATGGATGTGGATACATGGTTCTGAGGCTTGATGAAGAGATTGGGACGTAAATAATTGGTCAGAAAGGTCCAACCGACTAGGTTATGGACTCAGACTGCGGTTGAGTCGTGTTTGGCTCAAATATGGAAAGTTTTGAGTTGGTTATGGTAGGATTTCGTGTGGATCACGAATTTGAGTTGTTTTAGGAATGTGGGATACGTCCCTATTATGTTTGGAAGTCTTAAGATTTCTTCTATCTGCGTATAGAAGAGTCTTGAGTAGTTATGGAATGTTTCGATTCGTGAATTGAGTTGGATTAGAGTCCTAGTTAGGTTTGGGTTGGCCTAAGGGCTGGTTATATAAGCAAGAGAGGACAGAGCTCGTGGTGCATGAATTTGGGGCTATTCCTATTGTGGTTTGATTAATAAAATTCGTAGTTGGAAGGAACTTTTGTGCCTTGTTCGTCCGACTTGTTTTCTTCAAGTCTTTCTTGTCGAGTTTCTTCACAGCACTACCTTGCTTTAGTGGTTTTATCATAACTCATGTTTTATAGAACCAATTGACGTGATTCTTTTTTGATTGTCTTTACAACTTGATTATATCATCTGTGAAAATATCACGGTCATTGGACTTGTGGTTTCTGATCTACATGAGTTTCTTTGCAGTGTTTCAGAACTGTTTTTCTCGTGCAGGACATATTGACATTTGTTCGAAATTTTGATCTGAACTTAAGTTTCTCTCGATGAATTTTCGTGATTCTTGTTGTGACGTCTTGGTGACTTGATTCTCTACAATCTATACTAGTTTTGTCACAGTTGAACATGTTTATATTAGTCACACACACACAATTTCTTTAACAAATTGGTTTTCTGCCGAGGGGTGTTTTTGTTGCTTTTGCTAAAAAGTTTTAATCTACCATTCACCCCCTTATGGTAGCTTTATATGTGCTCTTTTATCCTACATATGCTCCAGCGTTGCCCGCCATCGTCATAGAGACGTCGACGGCAGGCCCCATGGGAGGTGTTGGAGATGAGTGCTCCGACGTCGCCCACCATCGTTGTAGATGCGTCGACGGCAGGCCCACTGGGTGGTGATGGAGCTGGCTGCTCTGACGTCTTCCACCACTGATGTGTAGCACGTCGACAGAAGGCCTCATGGGAGGTGTGAGAGCTGGCTGCTCAATGGCAGGCCCCCTGGGAGGTGCTGGAGCTGGATGCTCCGGCGTCGCCCGCCATAATTGTAGAGATGTCGATGTGTGGCCCCCTGTGTGCTGGAGCTTCATACTCCAACGTCGCCCACCATAGTCTTAGATGCATCGACAGCAGGCCCCCTGGGAGGTGCCGGAGCTGGTTGTTCTGGCATCATCCACACACCGATGTGTAGCACATCGACGGTAGGCCACTGGTGTACATGATACCACAAGAGAACCCTGCTAGCAACAAGAGCAAGGCAGGAGAGTGTACTCACTTACCAGTGCTTGTTGTTGTTGTCAACATGCTGGGACGTTAACGGGAGCCCTTTGGGAGGTGCTGAAGCTGGCTGCTCCGGTGTCGTCCACCATTGTCGTAGAGACGTTGACGGTAGGCCCCCTAGGGAGTGCTGGAGCTGGCTGCTCTGGTGTCGCCCACCATCATCATAGCTTCGTCGACGGCAGGCCCCCTGGGAGGTGTCAGAGCTGGATGCTCCGGCATCGCCCGTCATCATCGTAGAGACGTCGACGACAGGGCCCTTGGGAGGTCCCGAAGCTGGGTGCTCCGGCGTCCCCCTCCATCGTCGTAGATGCATCAACGGAAGGCACCCTGGGAGGTGCCTGTCGGTATCCTAGAAACCGTACACCCCGTGAGGTTATAAAGATCTCAAAGGAAAATCATCTACTTGGTTTGAAGACCCTCAAAGGCCCACATGTCAGACATAACCGGACTCGCTTCTCCAACATGGTTAATCCCTGGGTCGCCACGTGTACTACCAAACCAGAGCTATCATCCACAAGGGGGAAGCTCAGGACCATGTACCAAAATGGCACCCCCGGACATAGTCCCTGACCGAGAGAAGCTCCGGACCTGACACGTGTCGGGTAGTCCCAGAGCTACCTGTTTCCCACAGCAAGCTCCAGAGCTGCCACATGTCCGATCGTCGGATCTTCAGCTTCTAACCTCCAGAAGACCCTGCAACGGCTCCAGATCCTCAAAGGAGAACCAAGGACTTCAAGACCCGATTAAGTGTCATTAATGCCATGTTAATGACACTTAAACGGACAATCTTAAAACCAGTAACGGTGCTGTCAAAGCCCGTTACAGGATCATTAAGAGCAATTAAACGTGTATCAATACTAGTAACCGCCGGGGCCACATGTCGGGCCAGGCTAACCTGTAACGGCCTGCCCTTGTACTATAAAAGGACAGGCCGACAATACACACGGACGGACGGACAGACACACGGACGGACAGACACACGCGCCTCATACGCTCATCACAACCTCGTACTGTTAATACAACACAAACACACCCGTGGAGTAGGGTATTACGCTCAGGTGGCCCGAACCACGTAAATTCTTGTGCCTCCTGTGTCAATTCCTATTCACCTTCTTGAATCTCCGCGCGCCCACACCGAACATCAAACTCCCCTATCACTTTAGTAGTGTAGGGAGATCTGCCGCCAAACCACCGACAGTTGGCGCGCTAGGTAGGGGCGCCTGAGATTTCGAGAATGGTGAACTCTGCTGCTGGATCATCCAACGGCCAACCTGCCGCTCAGGCTGTTGGGGGCAATCCCTCCAATAGGCAGCCACCAGCAGGAGCCTCAGCACCAGCAGGAGTCACACTCCCACCACCACCGTCTCCTCCAGCAAATCGTGCTGGGCAGCGTGATGGTGCGCCGGCGTCGATCACTGCATCGGCAAATCATGACAATCCGGAACACGCGCTTCATGCAGCGCGTGCTCTTCTCCAACGCCCACAACCTCCGGATGCAACTCGGGATGCACTAGAGCAGTGGAGGGCCGATGTGGAGCATTTGGTTGCAGCAGCAGCCGAACACCTCAGCAACCAGGGTCCTCCTCCTTCAGGAAGAGCCCCGTCGCAGCGGTGGACTTTGTCTGAAAGACTTGGTCCACATGTCTCTAATAGCAGGAGACGTGCTGCATCGCAACAAGTGACGTCATTGCCCTCTGGGGCTCGACGCACTCACACGGTATCCAGGCTTTCGACTCACGACCCCCGGGCGAAGCTTGATCGCCGATACCGCCAGCAGGACGTCCGAGTCCATATTGAGCGTGCCCGTGAAAGACGGGAAGCTCAGGACCTTTCTACTCCTGAAGGAGTAGGAGGAGGCTGTTCAGCTTTGGCCATGCATCTGCGCATGGTTAGATGGCCACAGAAGTTCTGGCCTCACCTGCCGGAAAAATTCGACGGGACTGTCAATCTTGCCGAATTTCATCAGATATACTCCACTACAATCTTAGCAGCCGGAGGAAATGAGGCCGTGATGGCCAATTTTTTTTCAGTGGCCTTAACTGGGACTGCCAGGTCCTGGTTTATGAGCCTTCCACCCAACTCTATCAACAGTTGGGAGGAGCTGTGCCATCAGTTCACTGCCAACTTCGGGAGCTCATACACCCGGCCAGGCACTGAACTGGATCTTTTTGCGGTCGTGCAAAAAGGGGGAGAATCCTTGCGGTCATTCATCTAGAGGTTCTCTCAGGTACGAAATACTATCCCTTCTATCTCTAGCGCCTCTATCATTGTGGCATTCAGACAGGGCGTACGGGACAAGAAGATGTTGGAGAAACTGGCGATCAAGGAGATCACCAGTGTCACGGAACTCTTCAGCTTGGCTGACAAATGTGCCCGAGCTGCGGAGGGCCATGAGATGCACTCCAAACCAACCACAGAGGGCCACAAGAAACCCTCCAAAGAAGAAGGCGCTACCTCCGGGAGTGGCAAGAAGAAAAAGAAGACCAACAGCAAGAAGAAGCCGTCGGCCGACACATCCAACGTTGCAGCTGCTGCAGCTCCGGGTGGGCGGGGGCCACGCCCCGAGAAGCGACCTCGACCGTCTTCTGAAGACGGTGGCAAACCCAAAGTGTGGTGTCCCATTCACAAGACGGGCAGCCACAGTTTGGAAGACTGTCGGGAGGTCCAAAACCTTGCTGAGCGCTACAGCAAGCGTCGGGAAGAATCCCCTTTCCGACAGAGGGAAGGAAAGCAAAAAGTTGACGAAGCTCCGGCTGAAGAGGAGTTAGGGTTCCAGGATCCCAAAAAGGTCCCGAAGGCCGTCTACACCTCCGTCGACGATGATTCTGACGTCTCTGACAACGAGCGTCGGAAGACCATGAACACCATTTTTGGTGGATCATGGGATATCACCTCCCGTCGCGTCATCAAGACTATGCGTCGGGATATGGCCGCTGTAGCTCCTACAGTCAGGCCGGAACCTCACCGAAAGTGGATGGACACAGCCATCACTTTTGATGCTTCGGAATGTCCTCAGAGCATGGTTGGAGCAGAACAGTTACCCTTGATGGTATCACCTACCATCAACAACATCCAGCTCCACCACGTCATGGTAGACGGAGGTTCGGGGCTTAACCTAATCAGCTTCAAAGCTTTCACTAAGCTTCAGCTCCGACCTTCGGATCTCCACCCCTCTCGACCTTTCTCCGGAGTAGGTCCAGGGGCCATCACCCCACTCGGAGCTATTACTCTCCCTGTTACCTTCGGGACACAGGAGAAGTACCGCACCGAGAAGTTGGTCTTCGATGTCGCACAGATCAACTTACCCTTCAATGCCATCTTGGGAAGACCTACCCTGTACAAATTCATGGCAGCTGCTCATTATGGCTATCTGGTGTTGAAGATGCCAACGCCAGTAGGCGTTCTCCGGATCCGCGGAGATCGCACCGCAGGAGTAACTGCACTGGAAGAACTCCATGCGCTCACCACAGCGCAAGAGGAGGACTCCAGGCAGGAGAAAGCTCCAAAACCCCCGAGCATTCGCCAAGGAGGCTCGACTTCTGCACCTCGAGTGCAGTCAAGCAGCGACACCGACATTCCCGTCAAAGTCGTCCAAATTGTTTCCGATGCCGCTCAAACCACCCGTATATCGGGAGGATTGAACGCAAATAGGAACTCGCGCTCATCACTTTCCTTCGGGCTAAGGTTGATGTGTTTGCTTGGCAACCGTCACAAATGCCTGGGATCCCCAGGGAAGTGATTGAGCACAATCTGAAGATCTACCCCGATGCCCAACCTGTGCATCAGAAGCCTCGGAAGCAATCCGTAGAGCGACAGAACTTCATCCGACAAGAAGTGAAGAAGTTGCTCGAAGCTGGATTCATCCGAGAAGTCTTCCATCCAAAATGGCTGGCAAACCCAGTCGTTGTGCCCAAGGCCAGCGGGAAGCTTCGGATGTGCATCGACTACACCACACTAAATAAGGCATGTCCAAAAGATCCATTCCCACTACCTAGAATAGATCAGATAGTGGATTCCACCTCCGGGTGTGAATTACTGTGTTTCCTAGATGCATATTCCGGATATCATCAAATCAGGATGTCTAGGGAAGATGAAGAGCATACTTCATTCATCACAGTAGATGGATTGTATTGTTACACAGCCATGCCCTTTGGTCTCAAGAATGCAGCTTCAACTTTTGTACGAGCTATGTACAAAACTTTTGAAGAACTTATTAGAGACATAGTGGAAGTGTACGTCGATGACATCGTGGTCAAGATCAGGAACAAGGAGTCACTCCTTGACACCTTGTAGGATGTCTTCGACAAGCTGCGAGCTACCCGCACGAAGCTAAACCCAGACAAGTGTGTCTTTAGGGTTAGCTCCAGAAAACATCTTGGTTTCCTGGTAAGTCACCGGGGCATAGAAGCTAATCCGGCGAAGATTAAGGCCATTGAAGACATGCGGCCACCAACCCGCATCAAGGACGTCCAAAAATTAACTGGATGTCTAGCAGCCCTCAGCCGGTTCATCTCAAGATTGGCGGAACGGCCACTTCCCTTCTTCAAGTTATTGAGGAAGTCTGGACCATTCCAATGGTCCGAAGAGGCAGAAAAGGCATTCCAGGAGCTGAAACAGTTCCTCACCACCCTACCGATTTTGGTAGCTCCGAACCCTAGTGAGCCTTTATTGCTTTATATCTCAGCTACTGATGAAGTTGTCAGCATGGTTCTGGTTGTGGAGAGACCAGAACTACCCCACACTCAGGAATCCAGACCCCTTCGGGAAGGTCCGGAGGTTCCTGAAAGTGAGTCTGGGTCCCAACTCCCAGATTCAAATCCACCGGAAGTTGTTTCAGGAGACCTAGACCCCTCCGGGAGGGTCCAGGTCCCTTCTGAAGAAGCTCCGGGTTCCTCCAGCCAGAACCCGGAGGTCCCCAAAGAAAATCCGGACCCTTATGAGAGGGTCCGGGTCAATGAAGAGGAAGCTCCGGACCCCACCGGGAGGGTCTGGACCATTCAACGCCCGATGTACTTCATTAGTGAAGTATTACAATATGATGCCAAGACTCGATACCTAGAGGTGCATAAGCTGCTCTATGCAGTTCTTATTGCCTCCAGGAAGCTTCGACATTACTTCCAAGCTCACAAAGTCTCGGTGGTGACCTCCTACCCACTACGAGCAATTTTGCATAATCCCAATTCAACTGGGAATATTGCAAAGTGGGCAGCAGAATTGGCTGAATTTGATCTTGAATTTATCTCAAGACAAGCAGTCAAGAGTCAAGCATTGGCAGATTTCGTGGCAGAATGGACTCCCTCTCCATCAAACCCTGGGGGCCCCAGTGAGCAGAAGACGGAGCATCAATCTCCAACCTTCACCAAGCCTCACTGGACCCTCTACTTCGACGGCTCCATGCAGAAGAAGGGGGCCGGAGCTGGAATCCTTCTCCTTGCACCGACTGGGGAGAAGGTGAAATACATGGTACACCTTGACTTCAAGGCAACCAACAACATGGCAGAGTATGAAGCACTCATCTACGGACTAAAGGTGGCACTATCATACGGTGTCAGGCAACTGCTGGTCAAAGGAGATTCACAGCTCATCATCAAGCAGGTGAAGGGTGAATGCTCCTGCAATAATCTCCAGTTAGCTGCTTACCTCCTTGAAGTCCAGAGGCTTCACAAGGATTTCGAAGTCCTAGATCTCCACCATGTTCAGCGTGCTCACAACGCTGAAGCTGACAAACTCTCGACGAAAGCGTCAACCGGAGCTCCAGCTCCTGACAGAACTTTTGTCCGGAGATTGTCGAAACCCACAGCTCAGCCTGCCGAACTGAGCGAAGGGGGCGAGATCAGCATCCCGAAGCTGACAGTCCCGATGGCCCTGTTACCATGGCAGCCATCAAGGGTCGTAGGTGCTGCCGGAAGCTCCGAGCAACCCAGCACGCAAGACTCAAATGCTCAAGTAAGTTCCGATGCATGGATCTCGGAGATCCGGAACTACTTGAAAGACAACATCCTTCCTGATGACGATGTATCCGCTGACCGGGTAGTCAGATTGGCTAAAAGATACACGCTGGTAGAAGGGGATCTCTACCGGCGCGGTGCCAACGGCATCCTAATGCGGTGCATCACAAGGGAAGAAGGCTGCGAGCTCCTCGCAGAAATCCATGGAGGCGAGTGTGGGAACCACGCGTCTTCCCGCACGTTGGTTGGTTGTAACACCCTGATTTTCGAGTTTTGACAAATAAAAAATTTAAATAGGAATTTAGAGTTAATATTAGGAAGAAATTATTTTTATAAATAAAATTATAAAATATATGCATCCCATATTGCATTTTGCATTCATCCTCAAGCATTGAAAAATTGTTACAAAAATAAATTTGCCAAAAGTAATCTATTTTCCATAATAAATATGAGATAAAAGAAGTAAATAAAACTAAAGGTATATATAAAAATAAATAGTTTAATTATATGATGAACACATGCAAAAAGAATTAAGTAGGATAAAAGAAAAATAATAAAACACAAAAGATGGAGCATATATATACAAATGCATGTAGCAAAAGAAGAAAATAGAAAATAATAATTATAGCCTAAAACTTGTAATAGGGAATAAGTATAAAATAATAATAATAATATATAAAAAGAAATATATAAATAAAATATATAATAATAAATATATATATATATAATAACTATATAAAAGATATAAATAAATAATATATATATAATAAGAAATATATATAAAAAGTAAATAAATAAAATAAATAAGATAAATAAAATATAAATAATAAAATATAATAATAATAATATAAAGGAAAAAAGAGAAAAAAAGAGAAAAAAAGAAAAAAAAACTGCTGGCCAGCGGCCGAGACGCCAGCCGGCCCCGCGCCCCGCCGACCTGGCCGCGCGCGCGCGCGCGAATCGCGCCCCGGCCCCACGCACCGCCCGAGCACCTCCCGCTCCCGCGTCCCGTGCCGGGCCCCACCCGCTGACCCCGCCGACCCGCACTCCGCGCCGAATCGCCCCACCGCCTGGGCCCCCCGCCTCCACGCGCGCCACCCCGCCGCCTTAGCCCCACGCACGCGCCCGCCTCCCGCTCCCGCCTCCCGTTCCCGCCTCCAGCGCGCTCCCACCCGGCCCTGCAGCCACGCCCCACCGCCTGCTCCCGGCCCCACCCGCCTGGATTCCCGCAGCCAGCCCCACGCCGAATCCCACCGAGCCGGCCGTCCCGCGATTCCCGCCAGCCCCGCACCTATTCACGCCGGCCCTAGCACCCTAGTCCGCGCCTATAAAAGCCTCCGTAGGTTTCTCGATCCCAGAAAAACCCCGCCGCCATCCCAGAAAGCCACGCCGCCAGAGACGCCTAGGGAGGAGCCCTAGCCGCCGGTAGGGAGAAGAAACAGAGGAAACCAGAGGCCGCGCCCAGGGGAAAAAGGGAAGAAAAAAGAGGGGAAGGAGAGGAAGAAAAAGAGGAGGGCCCTACCGTCCGCCGGAGATCGTCGCCGTCGTCGTGCCGCCGAGGGACTGCTGTGCCATCCACTTCGTCTATGCGTCGCATTTGTTCCGCGACCGTCAAGCCGTCAGATCTACGGTAGGATTCGTTCTCGATGCGAATTTTGGCGACGCATTAGATCTAATAGACATAAATTGATTTTAGTTGCACTATAATTTTATTTTCAGCAGCATTAATCCATGTTAAAATCCCCGTAAACTCATATGAACACATATGAACTAGTTGCATCTAATTAATAAACAACCGTAGTTAATTAATTATTATATTTTGCATGCATATCATCGCATGTTGATTAATGTGTGTGCATCATGTTGATTTGTATGTATATTCTTGTATGTGTGATCACGCGTAGAGGAACGTGCTCAAGAGATCATGTACGAGGATTTTCAGAATCAAGACTTCGAAGCACTTGAACAACCCTATCCGCCGGAGCAAGGCAAGTGTCCTTGAAGCATATTGATCCTATTTTAAAATAAATGTTTTGTTTGCAAAACTGCATGCTGTGTCAATTTGAGGGGAGTCCTATGGTAGGAAGTTTACTAGTTTTGTTTGACCACCCTTGTCACCTGGAATTTATGGTAGAGAGTCAGGAAGGGTTTTTACCTTTTTGCTTTGCTTAATTAATTGGGATGGAAAAACCAACACTACATATTTAATTATGTATTAATGATATTCTGGTTAATGTGAGCTGGTCGATACAGTTTGGTAATGGGTGATCTAAGCAAGCCTGGTATGTGGATGGGTTGGATGTTATGGTGGTTTGCTTGCTTTAGATCTAAGGACCGGTTCATGCGAGAATAAGCCAGGACTACAGTGCCACCACGAGGCCAAGTATGGGTGCGGCGTAGCTGATTAATTAGGGCTTTGCTAGTGCTGTTTGGACCATTGTTGATGCTCGGGGAAGGGGTAGTCGGATTGGGTTTGTTGATGATTGGTGGGACTACCCTGGGATCCGAATGGCTCAAGAGGGGGCCCTTGGTTGAAGATGTGCTCAGTTGGAGGCATCGCCACCGATGAAACCTCAGTGGGGTCTAAATAGGCTAGTAATCCCTTTGTAAAAGCTATTTTGTGATCTCTTGGCCACACACCAACGGAAGTGTGTAATGTGACCGACGGGTCATGGGCATAAGGGAGATTCTTAGTCGCCGAAAGGTGATGAAATCACGAACACGTGGGTAAAGAGGTACAGACTCTGCAGAGTTAATTAAAACTATCATGATAGCCGTGCTCCCGGTTATGAGCACCTGGAAAACTTCCATGATTAGAGGGAAATTGGAAATTGGGATGGTTATGGGTTGGTAATGGTTATGGATTGATTTCTGGTATTGAATATGGTTATTAGCAAATGATGAAATCTGAAATTATGGTTTATGACATTGATTATGGTTATCGGCAATGGTAAATTATGGACTGGTATTATGATGGTTACATGGTTTATGATGGGTTTACTTCACATAAATATGATACGTTGCTTTTCAAATGTTTTACTGTACTTTTCAGCACTTAGCCATTATTATCGTCGTCATTTGAATCAGCCACATGTCATACTTTCCCCCCAACAGTTGCAGGTCAGGATTGTGAGTTTAATGACGATAATGTGGAGATCTAGGCCGTGTCTACCATCAGCTTTGCCTGTGGTGTTGCATGGAGCTGCGCTATCCTTTTTGCTTAGTTTGCTTAGTTGCTTAATTAGTTTATTTCCGCTGCATTAGTTGAACCTGTCATTAATATTCATTAGAGTTTGTATTCGAGGATTTGATGAATTATGTAATAAGAGTACTTATTTAATAATTTGAGCTGTGGTAATTATCTGCTTATCATTTGTGAATCACTCGTGTATGTGTGTTGAACATCCTGGGCACACATATGCGTTAGCTTGGTTCATTTTCAGAACCGGGCGTCACATTGGTAAAGCCTTTCGGCACGGCTTCTACTGGCCTACAGCACTCCAGGATGCAACTGAGTTGGTGAAAAAAATGCAAAGCATGTCAATTTCATGCAAAGCAAATTCACACTCCGGCTCAGCCCTTACAAATGATACCTCCTACATGGCCCTTCGCCGTGTGGGGGATGGACATCTTGGGACCTTTCCCAAGAGCCGTCGGAGGTTACAAGTTCCTGTACGTTGCCATTGACAAATTCACCAAGTGGTCGGAAGCAACTCCAGTTGTGACAATCAACAAGCAATCTGCTATCAACTTTCTGCAGTCCATTGTATGCAGATTTGGAGTCCCAAACAAAATCATCACTGATAATGGGACCCAATTCACAAGCTCCGCATTCCAAGGATATTGCGAAGACCTCGGCATACAGGTTTGCTACGCCTCCGTAGCTCACCCAGCCAGCAATGGACAAGCCGAGAGAGCAAATGCTAAAATCCTTAAAGGACTCAAAATGCGCACCTATGAGCGTTTGAAGAAAAATGGAGCCAACTGGATCGAAGAGCTTCCGCCCACTCTATGGGCCAACAGGACATCTCCAAACCGATCAACCGGAGAGACACCCTTCTTCCTGGTGTACGGAGCTGAAGCAATCCTTCCTCTGAAAATCACCTTGGGTTCACTCCGGGTCCGGACCTTCGACGAAGCCACGCAGGACCAGCTCCAGCATGAAGACCTAGACCTCCTTGAGGAGGGAAGGTGCCAAGCAGCTGTTCGGAATGCCCGATATCGTCAAGCCCTACGGCTTTATCACCAGCGGCATGTACACAACCGATAGCTCGAGGAAGGCGATCTGGTGCTACGGAGAATACAATCCAGAGAAGGGTTAAACAAACTCTCCCCCGGTTGGGAGGGGCCCTTCCGAGTGATTAAAGTATCCCGTCCCGGAAGCGTTCGCTTGGCTACCGAGGATGGGACACCTCTCCCAAATCCTTGGAACATCGAGCACCTTCGTAAGTTCTACACTTAATACCACGGAGGTGAGTCTTGAGTAACTTGAGATGTATGTTATAGAGTCATTGTACAGAGTCGGGTAGTTCCTCCGGGAGAGCAGCGGGACCTTTCCCGAAAGGTCCACAAAGCTCATGCAACGCTTGTCACAGTCTCAGGACTAAAAGTGTGGCTAACTACCCTGGGTCAAACGAGAAATGAAACACCCTTAGCCTGGTTCCGTACCCTAAGAGTGTACTTGTTTCCCCTGTACCCCAGACCTATAATGAAAGACATTTTCATGTGAAATAGACTCCATGTGCATTTATTTTGTACAGGCTCAACATTTTTATTTTTCTCTTTCTTGTCTATAATGAAGACATGCAATTCTTAAGAAATTTTAGTTCGACCGGTTTATATACGAGTCGAGTGGTATTGTCAGTTCTTTTGGATTCAAATATAGTTCATGGCCAACTCGTCTGAAAGCCGCCAAGCCAATCTAGGGCTAGAGTGTGCTATCGACTTAGCCTGGTCAAGCACCCTAAGTACGCCACTCTACCTACACCCCGGCAGGCCGAAGTAAGGCGGGTACGTGTACAGTTGGATCTAAAAGAAAAGACATCACATTCGGTTGTATTTAGAATCGCATTTGACTTAAAATCTTCTTGAGAGTCATAAGCCGCGACGAAGTTATAGACAAGAAACAAATTTTACTATTTTTCTTGGCTTAAGTGTGCAGGAAAAATAAAGTCAACGTTGATGGAGGAAAGCCGGAGCAAAATAAGCTCCGACTCCCCTAAGGGGGCCGGCCGTCGACGCTGAATAAAAGATGGTGAGAAGACCCCATAAATGGAGTCTGCTGCCAACAAACTGAGTGTTGGCAAAGGTCCCTGCCGGAGCTACTAAGCTCCGACACCCCGGAGAGTTAACTATCGATGATCTACACGTTGATAGAGGCTATTGCCGGAGCTACTAAGCTCCGGCGATAGACAAATGCCGGAGCTTCTAAGCTCCGAAAACCTCAGGGGGCCTCCACTATCGAAGACTTCGAACCTAAATTCTACAAGTTCGGAGCAAAAGAGTCTTCAACAATGCACAATATCCTCTTGGTACATGTTCACAATCAAATTGTGTACATCTACCAGGGGGCCAAGTGAAAAAAAATTGTTGAAGACAAAAAAGTGAAATTCGCAAAATTTGGGGATTTCATTCATCTGGAGACAAGGGATTACAAAATTGAGGAGGAAGAAGAAAAAATACAAGTGAGAATTACAGAGATGGTCCTAGACCCTATGGAAGAATTGGGCGACCTTCTGGGCGACCTCTGATACGCTGGCTTGGGTAGCTTCGCCTTCTCCTTCGACGGGGCCTTCAAGCACCGGGTCCAGAGGAAATTGGGTGTTCCGGCTGGTGTAGCACGTCAGCACATACTCTGCGACGTTCTTCGCCAGGGATTGCCCCTCAACCTCCAGTTGGTCCGCGATGACATCACCCACCTTGGAGAGCTTGCTACCTGCTGCGCTCAATGCCTGCAGCGCTAGGTCCGGCTCCTGCTCTGGATCATCCGGGCGCACGGGGCTGAAACCCATCGGTGTCAGTGCATCGTTGGCCTTGCCCAGGAACTCCCAAATCTGTAGGGAGTCCGCAGTCCTCAAGCCCTTCATCTCTTCCAGGGATCTCTTGGCCGCCGTCAGTTCGGAATTCTCACAGGCGAGGCGCTCAACCTCTTTGGCGTTTTGCTGAATCTTTTCAGCAACCCGCCTTTCGAGTTTTCTGAGCTCCTCCTCCCGGAGGTGGATCTTGTTCTGGCGCTCGACCAGGTCCTTCTCCCTACCCCTCACTTTCTTCTCCCGGGTAAAAAGGGCACACTCTTGTTCGTAGAGTTCCTGCCCTCGCACCCAGGTCTTCTCCTCTCCCTCTTGGTAGCGCTCTTCCAATTTCTTGGCGCACTCCTCGAGGCCCTTTTCAGCTAGAGCTACATTCTCGGCGAGCTCCTCTTCCCTCCTCAGGACATCATCCCGCAGCTCAAGGAGTTTCTGCTCTTCATCCTCGAGCCGTTTCTCCCTTTCTTCAAGTGCCTCTCAGCGCTTGATGAGTGCGCTGTTAATGGCCTCAAGCTGTTCATGGCGCGCATCGGCCGCGTTATTGGCAGCTTTGGCCTGATCGTAGATCTCCCGAGATTGAGCGTCGAGGGCATGAGTCATACTCTCCCTCTCATCCAGTAACTTGCCCCAGTACTCCAGGCGGATCTTCTCTCGTTTGATCCACTCCTTGTCATCCGCTAGCCTTGACTGAGCCAGCTTGGTCTCGAAGTAGAGCCGGTTACGCCACCGCCTAAGGGTTTGGCGCTCCTCTTCAAGAGCCTTGCTGTCGTGGAAGAAGGCTAGCTGGACTTGACGCAGACTGGAACATGCATTGTCAATGGACAGCGACAACGGGATTGGCTCCGGACCTACTGGGTCTCCTCCGCTGGTTCCAGCGGGTCTTCGGATACAAAAATTGGGTCCCACTCTACAAGAGTGGTCTCCTGTGTTTCCAAGACACTAGGGCCGTCCTCCGGGATGGCCTCAGTCGCCATCGAAGAAGGCCCCGCCGCCAAGTCTTCGTTCACCCCCTCGGGCAAGGGGCCAGCGACTTTGTTTGAACCCTCCAGCTCGGCCGCAGGTACCACCGAGGTCGTCGCTTCCGGAGCAGGAGCCGCTACTGTCTCCGGTCTGGGCACCTCTTCTGACGGAGGCTCAAGCTCCGTCACCTCTTCAACCACCGGCACAGGAGCCAGAAGATCTTCAACATCGTCCGGACCTGTGACTGGAGCTCCAACAATAACCGGCTCAGCTGCTGGTGCTTCTGAGGTAGCCGGCCCAACTGCCGGAACTACCTCATCTTTCGGCTCGCATGCTGGGGCTTCAGCCACCTCCGGCTCAACCGTCGGGGCTTCGACACTTTCCGGCTCAGAGGCCAGGACTACTACTTCCTCCGGCTCAACAGCCGGAGCTTCCATCATCGCAGCACCAGGACCCGGAGCTTCGACCTCCAGGACAGGTGCTGCTAGCATGTCTTCACTCCCGTGGTCCGGTGCTACCACGGGAACTTCTGGGGACGAGTCGAGGTCCATGACCACGACAGCCGGCGCCGGAGCTGTCGCAGCCTCAGCCACCGCTTGGGGCGACACCGGGACAGGAGCAGAAGCTCCCACCCCCACGGCCTCAGACACTGTGGCTGAGGGTGGGGCCTCGCTCCCCTTCTTGGGGACGCTGCAGACGATGGACGAAGAAAATTAACAAACAGTTGCTACCCTACTGCGGGGACAACCGCGCTCCGAGAGGACCCTACTGCAGGAACGGTCTCGTTCCAGGAAGACCCCATTACGGGGACAGTCGCCACGGTGGCAGAAGACCTTCCCCTCCGGGGAGAAGGAGCCGAGGCGAAGTAGCGGGCCTGACGGACCTTCCGTCGGCATGCTGCAGCTTCCTCTTCCGGCTCTCGGTTTCATCCGCCAGCTCCTTGCCTTTGCCGATGACCTCGACCCTTGGCTTTGGGGCAGGGACGGAGCCATCTTCGGGCATTCCGGGGATCGCCACCCGGGTGGTTGATCTTCTCTCGACGACACCAAGGTCGTCAAGTACGGGCATCTTTCGCCGGAGCTCCCTGCTGAACTCCACTTCCATGTTCAGAGGGAGGAAGGCCGACGGGGGAGTCAAGTCATCACCGTCGACGTCAATGCCGTGCTGGAATTTCTTGAGGTGGAACTCCAAGGTTCTCCCTGCCATGTTGGACTTCAACCCGGTCTCAACCCGGTCGTCGTCCATCACGCTGTTGAGGGCCCAAGCGAGCTTCTCCCTCCTCTTCAGCGGCGCCCACCTGTTGACCAGGAAATTGCAAAATACTGCTTGAGGAGTCAATCCTCCCTCCACGCAATGGCGAATCCTAGTCAAAACAGGATCGAAGGCGTCCGCCAGCATCGGAGCTTCACTCCAGATCGTTGTGTCAATGTTGGGGAGGCCTTCGGGCAGCTCCAGCTTCTCGTGCTCCTCCACCCGGATGACTATCCAGTCCTTCTTCTAGTCGACCCACTTCCCAGAAGGGAACGACCGGAGGTACTTGAATGGGCACTTCTTGCGCTTCACGAAGTAGTAGAAGCCAAGGTACTCATTGCTCCTACGGTGGTATGGACAGTGAAGAAGGTCCGGAAGAGCTCGATGCAGGGGGGAATGCCCACCCACATCTCGCAGAAGTGGACGAAAATAGACACAAGGAGGATGGAGTGAGGGCCAAGGTGGTATAACTGCAGACCATAGAAGTCTAGCAGCATCAAGAAAAAGGAAGAAAAAGGCGGGATCAACCCCACCATGGCGTACGAGGAAAAGTACACCATTTTGCCGGCGTGCTCCTTCTCGAAGGGGAGCTCTCCGCCGGCACGGACTGAGCAGTTGAAAAAGTCCGAGGACCACCCCACGAGGGCCCGGACCTTCTTCAAATCGCCGTTGGTCTTCAAACGACTCTCGTGGAGACCCAACTCCATTGCAGCACAGCTAGGCAAGAGAAGAAAAGCTAAGCACAAGTTGGGAGTTTGATCGCAAGAACAGATGAGAGGCATAAAGAACTCCCGACAGTGCGCACTTTCCTTCTTAAGTAAGCCCTCGCAACGCTCGGATGGAAACCGCAAGGAAGTCGAAGGTACCACCCAAAAATTTCACCCAGCCAATGACAAACGGGCCCGGGACCACCCCGACGATCAAGTCGAGGTTCTTACCCAGGCGAACGGTTGTCATCAAGAGGCGGGAAACCCAAAGGCGGTGGCCTGACAAGGCGCGCGGAACCGATACGGTTTTCGTATCGGGAACTGGCGACCTTCAATTGCGTGAGATCCGCACGCCAAAGATCTCATCTGCCGCACGCGGGATACGCCATGTGGTGAGGATTTAATTCTAAGTCCTTGCAAACGGCACCCTCAAAGACCCTTGAAGACTCAGTTCAAAGGTCGCAAAGATGGACCCACCTCCGGCGGAATGACTTCCCCGGAGGTAGGTCCAGGGGGCCACTGTCGGTATCCTAGAAACCGTACACCCCGTGAGGTTATAAAGATCTCAAAGGAAAATCATCTACTTGGTTTGAAGACCCTCAAAGGCCCACATGTCAGACATAACCGGACCCGCTTCTCCAACATGGTTAATCCCTGGGTCGCCACGTGTACTACCAAACCGGAGCTATCGCCCACAAGGGGGAAGCTCCGGACCATGTACCGAAATGGCACCCCCGGACTTAGCCCCTAACCGAGAGAAGCTCCGGACCTGACACGTGTCGGGTAGTCCCGGAGCTACCTGTTTCCCACAGCAAGCTCCGGAGCTGCCACGTGTCCGATCGTCGGATCTTCAGCTTCTAACCTCTGGAAGACCCCGCAACGACTCCGGATCTTCAAAGGAGAACCAAGGACTTCAAGACCCAATTAAGTGTCATTAATGCCATATTAATGACACTTAAACAGAGGATCTTAAAACTAGTAACGGTGCTGTCAAAGCCTGTTACAGGATCATTAAGAGTAATTAAACGTGTATCAATACTAGTAACCGCCGGGGCCACATGTCGGGCCAGGCTAACCTGTAACGGCCTGCCCTTGTACTATAAAAGGACAGGCCGACGATACACACGGACGGACGGACAGACACACGGACGGATAGACACACGTGCCTCATACGCTCATCACAAGCTCGTACTGTTAATACAACACAAACACACCCGTGGAGTAGAGTATTACGCTCAGGCGGCCCGAACCACGTAAATTCTTGTGCCTCCTGTGTCAATTCCTATTCACCTTCTTGAATCTCCGCGCGCCCACACCGAACATCAAACTCCCCTATCACTTTAGTAGTGTAGGGAGATCTGCCGGTTCCAAACCACCGACAGTGCCGGAGCTGGCTGCTCTAGCGTCAACGACCATCGATGTGTAGCACGTCGACGGCAGGCCCCACAGGAGGTGTCAAAGCTGGCTGCTCTGGTGTTGCCCACCATCGTCGTAGATGCGTCGACGGTAGGCCCCCTGCAAGTTGCCGGAGCTGGATGCTCTGGCGTCGCCCGCCATCATCGTGGAGACGTCGACGGCAGCCCCCTTGGGAGGTGTCGGAGCTGGATGCTCCAATGTCGCCCACCATCGTCGTGGATTCGTCGACGGCAGGCCCCTGGCGTACATGCTATCACAAGAGAACCTTATTAGTAACAAGAGCAGGGCAGGAGAGTGTACTCACTTATCAACGCTTGTTGCTGTTGTCAACAAGCTGGGACGTCAACGGCGGGCCCCTTGGGAGGTGCCGGAGCTGGCTGTCCTGCATACGTTAAAGGAGAGACTATTTTGCTCGCCAGTTTTACCTGCTCCTCTTCCTTAGCTTTGTCAGGTCTGATTGTCCTGAGTTGACACACGAGGCTTGAGTAATTCAATGCGTTAGCGCTTCAGCGTCCGGATCCTGTAGTCCTTAGGGTACAATCCTTTCGGCCCCCAATACTTGGCCGCAGCGCTGAGAGGTAGGGTGTGCGTGCTAAGGGTACAAGACTAGGCTAAGCAGTTCACACACCCTGAACCTCCGACTTGGCCTAGGCCTTTCCTGGGAGGCCATCCGGCTTCACAGAACTCCAAGGATGGTGACAGCCGCAAGAACCCTTCACACATCGCAGGTTCCTCAAGCAAGCCCGCCTGTAGTAGGATTGCACAACTCTAGCAAGGGTGAGAGATACAAAGTGTACAACCGTCTACATGAAGGAAATATATAGTAAACAAGTCTAGCATGGTTGATAACAAAATTAGCACGTAATAAAATGAACATTGTTAGGGAAACATGAAGTAAGAAAGTGACTTTTTATATCGGTATTCATAGGAGGGGACAGACCTTTACAAAAGAGGGCAACTGCCTGCTTCCGGATGCCGAGGGAGGCAGGGTGCACAGGCTTAGAGTTCGTGTGACACACTGGTTTTCAAGTTTTGGCAAATTAAAAATTTAAATAGGAATTTAAAATTTATAATAGGAAGAAATTGTTCTTATAAAAGAGAATATAAAATTTATGCATCTCATCTTGCATTTTGCATTCATTCTCAAGTATTGAAAATTAATTACCAGAACAAATACGCTAAAAGTAATTTATTTGCCATAATGAATATGAGATAAAAGAAATAGATGAAACTTAATATATATATAAATATATATATATATCTATATAATATTTTAATATGATGAATTCATACAAAAAGAATTAAGTGGGGTGAAAAAGAACAAACATAAAAGAAATAGAAATAAAGATACAAGTAAAAATTAAGCCAAGCACCGGATTAGTCCGGGTAATAACGCACTAGTCCGGAAACCTTTACTGGACAACAACAGACTTGTCCGGTACAATACCAGATTAGTCTGATATGCATGGACCTAATCAAATTTTCCACACTCTAGACTTGTCTGTTACAACAACGGACTAGTCCGTTAAATATTACTGCAACACTTCGGATTCCAACATTAAATGGACTTATCTGATATACTTTTCTGTACCGGGACGAACTTCTCCGCTACGAAACGGACTAGTCCGATACTTAGAGTTAAATCGTATTATAATTTTCACCAAATATGTATAAGTAATAAAGAAATAAAAATAAGAGACAAAGAAATATATAAAAAAGTATATAGTACAAGTAAATAGAAAACAAAGTCACGCATCGCCAGAGCACTGGCAGTACATGCTGACCGGACAAGGAAGATAAAAAAAAAAGAAAAAAGTATACAGAAAAAATATTAATAAATAAAAGGAAAAGAAAAAAGTTAAGCAACCGTGCGTTCACCAGGACAGGCACGGAGCCTGATCGGGACTAAGTCCCATCGCAAGCCTGGCCACTACCATGATAGAGAATAAAAAAAAAACTAAGGCCTTCTTTGGTAGCAAGGGGAAGAAAAACCAGGGAACTAAAACCCTTTTCTCATCTTCACTGTCCCCTTCCTTTTCAGGGGCTGCTCTCCCCTAAGGTGAGGGATTTTTTTTAAAAAAGTTAGAAAATGTTCAAAATATTTAGAAATTCCGAAAATACATTCTTAAATAAAAAAACTGTAAAACTAAAAAAATCAAAAAATTACCAAAATATTTTGAAAACTCAAAAATACACTCTGAAATTCAAAAAGGAGACTAAAAATCATAAAAATATGCACACACAAGACTTGTAACATCCATATTCGCAGCGATAATAGGTACTATAATCTCATGAAAAACATTCTAAATCCAGCATTACATGTATCATTTTGATAATAACAGCAACATAAATACAGCACAAGTAGAAATTAAGTAGAAATTGTGTTAGAAGATGAACAAATACTACATTATAACATAATCGTGATATTTTTGAAATAGTTGCATGGAACATAAACAATCCATTTTAACGCAACATCAGCAATAGAAACACAACATCGAACTCTTGAACTCTTGTGTGAAGTCAGGCCACTTGTAAAGTGAATTAATACTTGACAAGACAAAATCTCGCAGCTGCAACAATTATACAAAACAAAATATCAGTTCTATTACATCGTACCAGCAGATTCAACTAGTGAAAACATAAAGACAACTAGCACAACCAATGCAGAGAATTGCAAAAAACAATGTTATGCTGCTGTGTATGCTTGGGTTTCCCCTACTTTCCTCCAAACCCATATTTCCCTACAAATCCATATTTTGCTCCCTGAAACAACAAAACATGACTCTTGAACAAAAGAATATAAAGACTAAATGAAAGTTCACCTATGTTATAAGCATAGGATACAACAAAAAAATATATGTAGCAAAGCTTCAATTTGTCCAGTCCATATAATGTTGGTTCCTTTGCATGGAAGAACCGAAAAGAGCAAGATAATCAACAATTGACATGATTGCATAAGATAATTGAGACTTTATCTAATACAAAGAGTTCAACTTACCAGACATATGAAGGCAGCATTTAATACCACTCGGTGATAAAAGGAACTAGACAGTAGAGACCTGGACAGGTATTGAATATAGGAGACCTGAACAGGTATTGAATATAAGAGACCTGGACCTGCTCTTTACTGTTGAACATTATAAAAGAGAGGTCAATTATAGGGAAAATGTCAGCAACATTGGGGTATTCATATAAGGTTGAAGTTAAAAAGATGAATCTACATAAGATAGTGATGTAGAACTTGAAGCTACGCAAGAATCTGAGTCTGCAGATGACTTATTTTGTTTGCTTAAAAAGAAGGAGAAGAAGAGAGCATACATTGCACAAATAGTTGAAAAAGTTGAAGAAACAACAGTAGAATGCATGCCTTATCTGATTGAAACCTATAATTATATAGTTTACAACATATATCATTAGATCAGAGATGAAGTTCTGAGCTAAAAATGTACAAAAGCCCTGTTTTCCCATAAGAAACAGGACCCTAATATGTTGATCATTGTCAGGCAGAATTAATTCTCACAAAGTCTAAAAGGCTAAAAAAATGCTACTACGGACAAATATGTTATATAAAATGATAACCACATTAAACCACTGCAGAAAGGAAGAACAAAACTAGCCAGCAAAAACCAGTCCACCTGAACATTATTAACTAGCCTAATTCCACTCACAAGATAACAGTCATTTGACAACTCCATAAGAACAAAATCAGATGTGAAACCTACTATAATGTAGAAGCATTGTCAACCCCGACCACTGATCTCTGGTTTGCTCTCTTTGATGTCTGCAGCTGCTTAACTTACCGCCTCGCAACTCGCATGACTAGCGCAAGTCCACTCGGCCAGCTGCAAAAAAAAAACACCAATACTGTAGTTACAGACAAGGCTTCCAGAAATCAAGGCTGCAGTCTATGACATACAAGCCTCTGCCATCAATCTCGTAAAACAGGTTGACAATAGAAATCGAAATAGTTGGCGATATACTCATCTGAAACTTTTCTTGCAAGTTGCACAGGTTATACGAGGAGGATACGAGATGCATAGTGCAGTGCAGGGGGAGACAAATGAAGCTCCTTGGAAGGAAAAGAAATGGAAGAAAGTTGGTTATCGACCGTTGGGCGCGCTGAGCTAGGAGAGGAGCAGGACTTCGGGGCAGGAGCGACGGGCTGGGAGCAGGACTTCGCGGTTGATTCAACTGGATCCAGAGCAAGACTTCAGGGCTGCATCGCCCGGCTGGGAGAGGTGCGGCGTCGGGGTGGGAGAGGAGCGGTGTTGGGCTGGGAGAGGAGCGGTACCGGGCTGGGAGACGAGCGGCGCCGGACCGTAGGACGGAGCGCCGCCGAGCGCTGGGAAGGGAGCGGAGCCGGGCGGTGGGAGGGAGCGGTACCGGCGGTGGAGACGAGGGGCGCCGGACGGTAGGACGGAGCGGCGCCGGGCTGGAAGACGAGCAGCGCTGGCGGTGGGAGGGGAGCGGCGCCGGCAGTGGCGGCGCGTGGGAGGCGAGTCGGGGGCGCGGGTCACGGGCGCGTTTCGGGTAGGGTTTTCCTGCCCGACGCCTCGAGACTGGGCTGGAAAGGCCCGTGGATTCCTGTGGATTGGGCCGGGGTAACATGTTGCCAAATGGGCTGAGGAGGAAATTTGGTCCGGGATTTTTTGCGCCAGGTAATGGGTCGGGATCTCAAAGGGATTCCGGGCTGCCAAAGAGGTCCTAAAGGAAAACAAAACCCATACCCAAACCTTCCAGGTAAGCACCGTGTGCCCAGGCCAGGTGCCCTAGCGGCACACGTTTCCGGCCACAAGGAGCCGAGTCCCAGCGGGACTCCTCACGCGAGCCCACCTGCGCTCCTATAAAATCCCGTCCTCTCCTCCTGTGTAGGCCCTGTCCCTATAAAAAAAAGCCAGCCGTCGTCGTTCTTCACGTGAGATCGCTACGTCGCCACCGTTCCAGACCGTCTAGTCTCAACACACACACAGTAGGTATTTCGGTATAGATCTAGACAACTATTTTAATTCTAATACTTGAACTGAATTACATATGTAGGACATATTTTATTTTCAGCGGTCATTAATCATCATCGAACATGCAAGTTAGATTGAATCATACGAGATCAATATGTTAATCTAGATTTGATCGAATTTTCTATTTTCAGTATTATTTAATCTGTTGTTCAGATTTAATAAATAAGATTAAGCCTAGTTAATTCATAAAGTATAAAATTAAACCTAGAAAAATTCCAGAAAATTTAGAATAAATTACAAGAAGTTATTAATTCTAATTAACTCCAAAACTGCTCAAATAAATAGTAAATCATTATAGAAAATTACTAAAATGCTATACAAATTCATATAGCATTAATACAAACATATTTTCTGCATGCATCCATATTTTACATATTGATTAGTGTTTGCAATGCATTTATTATGTATGTTGCTTGTATATGTGCTTGATTGCGAGTAGACGGATGCGCTCAAGAGATTATTATCCGAGGATCTTCATGCTCTAGACTTTGAATTGCTTGAGCCATCAAAATGCGGAATATTAAGGAAAGTGTCATTGAACATTTTGATCCTATTTTTATATTGTTTTTTTTTTGCAAAATTGCATGCTTGTGTCAATTTGATGGAAAACCCATGATAGGTGTTTACTATACTTCTTTGACCTCCCCTGTCGCTTGGGACATATTGTAGAGAGTCGGGAAGGGTATTTTACCTTTTCGCTTTGCTCCAAAAAATTAGGACGAGAAAACAAGCAAATGACTTAACTATGAACTAATGGATGATGAGCATTGATGAGCATGGATAATTGGTAACATGGGACTTGGGAGATCTAAGCAAGCATAGTTTGCAGATAGGGTTGGATGTTATGGTGGTTTTGCTTGCCTTGGATCTAAGGAATGGTTCATGTGAGAATAAGCCAGGACAACAGTGTCACTACAAGGCCAAGTATAGATGCAGCTTAGCCAATTAATTCGGTGTATTACCAGCATTGTTTTGATCATTTGGAGGAGCGGAGAATGAGAGTCGGTTGGGTTTGCAATAGTAGAGGAACTTCCCAGGAATCCAAACGGTACAAGAGGGGGCCCTTGGTTGGATGTGGTCAAATGGAGGCATCACCACCGGTGAAACCTTAGTGGATCTTAATATGCTGGTAGTCCCTTTGTAAAGGCTATTTTGTGATCTCTTGGCCAAACACCGACGGAAGTGTCTAATGTGACCAACGGGTCACGGGTATAAAGGAGGTTGCTTAGTCACTAAAAGGGGATGAAATCATGAACTTGTGGGTAAAGTGGTACAACCTCTGCAGAGTATTAACAACTATCATGATAGCCGTGCTCTCAGTCACGAGCACCTGGATGACCTACATGATTACAATTGGACTTGAGATTCTGGATGGTTCGGTATGGGATTGGTTATATGAGTTGGTCGGTTAAGAGAGGAGATGAAATTGACATATGATGACGATACTAATTGATGGCTGGTTATAAATGAATTATGAGGGTAAATGAGAATGTTGGATACATGTTATGATTATTTGGGTTATGATGGAATTAATTCACATAGACATTGTAGGATGCTTCTTACATGTTTTATAGGTACTTTTCAGCAAATAGTCATTATTTATTATCATTCCTTATTTAAGCTACATGTCATTTTTTTCCCACGATGAGTACAACATGAGCTCACCCTTGCTATTTTCATATTAATTCAGCTACAAGAGATATTTTGGAGGTCGTCATGGAGTACAAGGCGTGCCTACTACCGTCGATTGCTTTTGGAGTTTGAGTCGCCTACGCTAGATTATTTACCGCTGCAATAGAATCAAGGTATATTTATTATTCAGGACATGGTTATTTCTGATTATCATTTATGATGTTGATGTCTATGTGTGAAGCAACATCCTGGGCACACATACACAACACTTGGTTCGTTTTTTAGAACCGGTTGTCACAAATTTGTATCAGAGCCGTGTCGACCGTAGGACGCAAGCCTAGGTAGAAGGGACACCACAAAACATATATGAACTATTTTCTAAAAACTACTTTTTGAATAGCATTGCTGCTGCATTTACTTTTTCAAGTTCAGCTACTTAAAGATATTACTTGCTGTTGTGTTTATTACATCTTCTATACTATTATTTTCTTTTAAAATGCATGTATTTTGCTGCTACAGCTTGTAGATTAACTGCATCTTGCTTGTTGCTGCAATTTTTCTCTTTTTCTCTCCCTTTTTTATTCTGCACGCTCTCTTTTCTCCTTATTTTTGTTGCTGCAGCAATCTTTGGATTATTTCACCTCTCATCTCTATTGATTCACTGTTAAGAATGTAAGATTTTTTTTAAATAACCATTCTTTCAAAATTTTCCATTCTCTTACTTATTTTTACTTCTTTCCTTCCTCCTTTCATATCCAATAGACTTCTTTTTGCAAAAAGTTTAGATGATCGCACTTGCATATATGGACCCAAAATAAGAAGAATATCAAGGCAGAGACCTTCAAGTACGCATTTCATATGGAGGAGCTTAGTATAAGGAGCAACCGGGTGCCAACCTAAAGAAGGAAAACGATGATCCCACCTTTAGCCGTAGCAAAAAAAATGTTACGTCTTGTAATTAGGATTTAATTTTACCCTTGAATAAGTTGCAATAAACGCCTAGTTTGTTAGTGCGATTGCTTATGTTTTGTGTGGATATTGTATGTTGCTTGCTTTGTGTGTGTTGATTGGATGTGCGTTGTGGAATGCTTGGACATTTATCAACATCACCATCCACTATATAATAATGTATTATTTAGAATTATATACCTTGATGCATGCATTTAGTTGGAATTCATTCTATCTTCTTTTATTCTCGCCTCTACTTTCGTGAAAGATGGTCACCACTAGAGGAATCACTACTCCGGAGGAAGCTACATGGGAACGTGAAGATTCTATTAAGAGTTTACTCATATCTTCTCCAATCCGTTCGAACCTCGAGGACGAGATTCCTTTTAAGGGGGTAGATTGTAGCATCCCGAAATTTTCCAACTTGGCTAATTCAAATATAAAAGGGAATTTAATATTTTTGTTTCCAAATATTTTCTTCAACCCATCTGAATCTCGAAGGCGAGATTCATTTTAAGGGGTAGAATTGTGACACACTGATTTTCAAGTTTTGGGAAATTAAAAATTTAAATAGGAATTTAAATTTTATAATAGGAAGAAATTGTTCTTATAAAGGAAAATATAAAACATATGCATCTCATCTTGCATTTTGCATTCATTCTCAAGTATTGAAAATTAATTACCAGAACAAATACCGCTAAAAGTAATTTATTTACCATAATGAATATGAGATAAAAGAAATAGATGAAACTTTATATATATATATATATATATATATATATATATATATATATATATATATAATTTTAATATGATGAATTCATGCAAAAAGAATTGAGTGGGTGAAAAAGAAAAAACATAAAAGAAATAGAAATAAAGATACAAGTAAAAATTATGCCAAACATCGAATTAGTCAGGATAATAAAGCACTAGTCCGAAAGCTTTTACTGGACAACAACGGACTTGTCTGGTACAATACCAGATTAGTCTGGTATGCACGAACTTAATCAAATTTTCCACACTCCGGACTAGTCCGATAAATGTTACTGGAACACTTCAGACTTGTCCAGTATTAAACGAACTCGTCCGATATACTTTTCTTTACCGGAACGGACTTCTCCACTACGAAACGGACTAGTCCGATACTTAGAGTTAAATCACATTGTAATTTTCACCATACCAGATACGTATAAGTAAGAGACAAAGAAATATATAAAAAAGTATATAATACAAGTAAATAGAAAAGAAAAACAAAGTCACGCATTGACAGAGCACTGGCAGTACATGCTGACCGCACAAGGAAGATAAGAAAAAGAAAAAATAAACAGAAAAATTATTAATAAATAAAAAGAAAAAAGTTAAGCAACCGTGCGTCCACAAGGACAGGCACGGAGCCCGTTCGGGACTAAGACCATCCGCACCAGCATACTCTAAAGCATACTCTATACACTATTCTCCTTCATCTTTTATAGTATGTACTCTAAATTACACTGCGAAACAGTGTATCCAGTATGCTTTGCAGTAAGCCACTACGGATGGTCTATGTGGGGATCGGAGTCCACACATCCGAGGATCTCATTGGGTGGTGCCGTGCGATGCGGCACTTAACAGCACACACAAATAGGATACCAAAACATATAAAATTTTCATTTCATAATAAGAAGATTTTACAAAAGAGTGTACCACAGAAGTACACACGCAACGGAAAATACATACTCATAATCTCACCTAACTAAGCAGGAGAGAAGACGTCCATGCCCTAGGACGATTCTCACTAGCAACAAGAAGAACATTCAGCAACGACGTGATTCACATAAGATTTATCTCGACACCTCGAGTCTCACGTACAACCTGAACAGCAGAAATAAAACTAATACCTGCAAAAATCGTTAAAGCGCAAACGTGAGCATAAGGCTCAGCAAGACTTAACCGTCTCACTAGACATATGCAGGGTGAATACTAACATAGGTAAGGAATAGCATAAAAAGACTCGCCTATAAGTGGATCCTTATAATCATGTTTTAAGTAGCAAATGACATTCTTCAAGGGACTCCACAATCAAACAAGAAACGCTTTGCCGATGATATGACATGCCCAAAGCACATAATGCTATTACAGGTAAAGTATGGGGAAACTATAAACTTTTAATTGTACTATCTCTAAGCCATACAAGTTTACAAAACAATTATAATTCAATACAATATATTTTCCCGGCTTCTTTAGTAATTTACTACGTCACCGCTCAGTGAACAAGTGGTACTCTATTACCGCGAGGGACGTTGATTGCAATCAGGACACACCCGGACAACACGACACATACGTCGTTCGAAAGTGTCAGCGAGTACACCTGTACCTACATAACACTTTAGTACTAGGCGTATATGGCCACCTTTCACAAGAACCCCGAACGTCGAGCCCGTCTTACCTCCGCAAACAGAAGGTCTCCGCACGAAACACCTCATCTATCCGCCGGCCGATTTACACCTTATTGTCCTCAACCCACCCCTATCGATGGTGAGTTAATGGGCCTCGACACCCCAGTTATCGAGTTACGTCAGTTTATTGGATTCCATATGTCCATTATGTCGCCGGTACAATTCAAGCTTGTCCGAAGGGGCTGCATACGGACGGGCCTTAATTGACACAGGCAGGGCTATGCGACCGAGACTCAATTCTTGCCGCTTCCTATCCATCCCCTGCCCGGTCTCAATTTTATTATATTAAGCCATTAACCAATCCTATGAGATATGTCCTACATTTCTCGCGAGTAGATTCCAACTACTCGACTTCTACCGGATTTCCTATACATTAGCAAAGCAGTTACTACAGGTCAAACTGTAACTCGTTCCAACCAATCCCTGGGATTTTTGGTCATGCATGTGGAGTATCAATCATCCTAAACGTAATGCACAATTCATATACTACTCATCATAGTGAAAAAGCAAAATTTTATACACGACTTAAATGCAAATCGGGGCTTACCTTAGTTTGCGACTCGAATAAATGTCAATTGTTAGGGCTTGGTCTTCCTCCGGAGAACCTGCCATGGAACTTCAGTGGAAACACCTTGGCCTTCTCCTCCAAGCGAAGTTTCTTGTCGATCACCTATCAGCACGTTCCTATCGACATGATATGCATATAAGTAATTAAGTAATTAAGTAGTTTAATAATAGACTCCACAGGGTTGTGTAAACTATAAGAATGAGGAGTTTGACTAGGAAGGACAGATATGCCTCTGTTGTGTGGATAAACAAAGGATGGAGTCCAGTGGTCATAGTAGTATCGAGATGTGAATTGAAAGGTGCAACGTAAGCACACATTGCAACTTGGCACTCAACACTCGATGCTATGCCACTCAAGGATGATAAAGTTGAATGGTGTGGAAGTGTTGGACTGGTAGTGTAAGGATGACTAAAGAATCAAGGGGGACATTGAAAACTAGAGTATGAGTGGAGTGTACAAGACGAAGGTTGCGATTTAGCAGTCGACCAATGAACTTGACTTAACTCATAAAGGAGTAAACCTAGTTAAGTGAGCAGTGCTGTCATAGGGTCTTGACTTAGGATGAACCATGGAACCTAATGACACTTGGGTCTGAATTGAGACCAACATGGCTTGGACTTAAGAAGTCATTACAGGCACTATTAACCTAGCATGAGTACCAAGAAAATGTTCAAATGACATTTAGGTAAAGTAGTTTCTACGGCAAGCTTCTTGAGCATCATTCAAGTGCTTACATGACACTATTGCAGTGTCCTTTGCAAGATTGTCCAGATAAGCTCGGTGAACTCCTCGAACTCGAACACGATGCCAGACCTTGTCGTGACGGTCATGCTTTGCCATCACGAGAAGATCAGATTAGCGAGGTCCACATCGACTCGGACTCATCAATGGGGTGAGCGGAATCCCGAGCACCACCTTGTGAGTCTTAAGGCTAGTGATGTCGACTCGGTTGTTGATAAGCGACTCGACGAACCTGTCGTCGATGAAGTGGTACACCAAGTTAACCAATCCTGTGATTGGTTAGGGAACATCCTCGACACAACCAAGGAACTCTTATCCAAGGTTCCCCTTGGTCTAGTTCTCCTTGTTGGTCGCAATGTTCTTGCATACCTCTACCCCAGGTCACTGGTGATCACCGACACACCTGGTTTGACCTAGAAGATATTTCATCGAGCACCCTGGCTACACCTAGGCCTCGACGGGTCTCACCTGGTCTAAACCCTAATTTGGCTAAACGACCGTCGACCGTTGTGTTGTGGTTGTGTTCCAGCATCATGTACGTTACAGGCATCCTTCATCTCGATGCCAGGGCACGATGACGGTTCGGAATGTCACGACGACGTCATGTGGTCAACGACGTCTACGCGGCTCATGGTGGAGCATCATGAGCACGCACGGACAAGCCAACGCGATCCAAAAGCAAAAGAAGGTCAACTAGGGGACTCCTATAGGAATGATATCAATGCGGAAACTGGACGTATGACTTGATGACACATAAGTACCCTTAGCGATCATGACGAACGGACGTCGGTGACGTAAGGCAAGGTATTTCAGGGCAAGTCTCACCTTGTAGGCATTTCGCCGAACATATTGGGTGTGTACTTGATTCGGTTACTTCATCAACATTCCAAGAGCACCTTGGCACATGTCCTTGTCGATTGCCACCCTAGAATAGACCTTGGATCAATTGTCGATGCTGGTGTGTCAATGATGTGTTCCTGTGTTTCGTCCATCACACCCATTACTCGCCTTGCTTCCAGGACATAGCCACGGCGCGGAACGCGGACATGGCGTCATGGTGCTCGCGGTCGGCCCGGAAAGGAGCAGCCAGCAGGGACACGGCGGGCGGTTGTCTGTGCGTGGTGCTGGGTCTGGACAACAGCAAGGGCGGATGGCGGTTGCTGTGGATAGCGCGGCGAGGCAAGGCGTAGGATTGCGCAACGCGGGTGACCAGTGCCGCTGCGGCCGAGCGAGGGGGGGGGGGGGGGACAGGGGCCATCGAACAACAGGGCCGGTACATGCGCGTTGTGGCAGCATGGAGCAACCGGCAGTCGATACGCGAGCAGCAGCGAGGGCGATGTTGCTGCGTTCGGCTGGAGCAGAGATGCAGGGGTGTGGCGAGCAGACGGCCAGCATGTGGAGATGCTGTGGCGACCGGGAGGTGGGGCACGGAGCGCTCGGCGCTGCAGTCGGGCAAGCGCGATGCGGCCAGTAGGGCAAGACGCGGTTGCAGGCGGGGGCGCACCGGTGGTGAGAGGGGGGCGCGCGCGGTGGAGGTGGGCAACGCCGGCGTGGAGGTGCGACGCCGTGGTGCAGGGGCCAGAGCAGAGGCGAGGAGGCGGTCGGCGAGCTAGGCACGTGGGCATGCGACCGAGACAGGCGGACGGCAGGGAGGCGCACGGGCCTGGCGGACGAGCGAGCTAGCGGGGGCGGCGCCGTGGGCGGCCGGGCACCAGGGAGTTGCAGCCGGGACGTGGGGGCGCGCATGGCGGTCGAAGGGGGGCGGCTCGAACGCTGCAGGCGGCCGGGAGGATGCAGGGCGAGTGGCGGCGCGAGTAGAGCCGGGAGAGGAGGGCGCAGCGCGGGGGCGAGCGCGGCGTCGGCGGTGCGTGGACGGGCGCTGGAGGGAGGTGAGGAACGGCTGGACACGGAGAAGGCGCGAAGATAAGGACCGGGAGGGAGTCGGGCGCGGTGATAAGGACCGAGAGAGAGAAGTGAAGTTTGTTTTGTGGCCAGAGGATAGACATGACATGTGGGACCCACTCTAATTTTTCCCTTATCCACTTCATTCCAGATGCAAAATATCTCCATCCATTGAGCAGCTTACCAGTGGGGCCACCTTTTTCCTAGTACTGAGGATAAGTATGACATGTGGGTCCCACTCTCTTCTCCCTTCTCTTTTCAAAATTCAAATAGAGCTAGCAAACATTCTTAAAAAATATTCAACTTTGGCCCAATGATTAAATAAAATGTGAAGAATTTTATGGTGCAATCAGATTTCAGAACTGAGCAAGTTGAATTTGAACTCAGGTTTGAATTTGAATTCAAGTGGTGATACTTGACTCAAGGAAATAAATAGTAGATTAGGTTCAAAAATCCTGAAACTTTGAAGTTACCCTTTTTGGACCATAAGGGACCTCAGGATAAATTTTGAATGGATTTGGACAAAGTTAAGTACAAATTTTAAATCTGAAGTCGACTCTGATTAAACTCTTAGTACGTGTCCAATAAATGGGAAACGTGTTTAAAAAATTTTGAAACTTTACCGAGAGTCTATTTGGAATATTAGAAGGTCATGGAAAAATTTATGGCCTGAGATTTGAATATTTTTGGATGTCCCATTTTAGGGTTGGAATAATTCCTTTTTCTTTCTCTCTATTTTGTTTTCTTTTCTCCTTTATTTTTATTGAAAATGTGGATATATGGAAATTAAGGATTTTTCACCTTAAGTTCCATTATAAATTAGCAACCATGTTCTCTATGTGAAATTTTTAACAAGTTCCTATTTCTAGTGAACATGGGTTAACTCATATGATTCATGTGAGTTTGGATTTCCATGTCCACTTTCAAAAATTTTAAGTTCGCATTTTTGCGTTTTTGTTCTTCCGAAAAGCGGGCTTTTACAGTCTAAGTCCCATCACAAAACCCTGGCCACTACCATGATAGAGAATAAAAAAAACTAAAGGAAAACAAAAACCCATATCCAAACCTTCCGGGCATGCACCGTGTGCCCAGGCCAAGTGCCCTGGCGGCACACGTTTCTGGATTTTTTTATTAATATACCTTTTAAAAAAAATTTAATATAAATATCTTCCGAATTTGAAAAATTTGAAAACTAATGCAGGTTCCTATGTGCCTCATACGAAATGACACGTGGGCCACAAATTTCGTATGAGGCACATACGAAATTGACGTGGCGTGCCACGCTGTCCTGGAGTTGTCAAGGCGGCTGACCTGTTCAAGAGGTCGAGCGAATCTCGTATGTGTCTCATACGACGTTAGGCCCCAGTGAGAATTTCGTATGAGCTACATACAAAATTCGCCAAGTCGTGGGCCCCAAAACCGTTGTCTGTGTCACGGACGACTTTCGTCGTCGTTATTACGCGAGCTCCGCTCCTTTTTAGTCACTCCGCTCGCGCCCGCCGCTCCATCCCGCCACGCCAGCGCTGTCGCTCAGCACAGCGCCGCTGCTCGGCCGCCTCTGCATCTCGCTCAGTCCGCCGCTCCATCCCGCCTCCCGGTATTTTCTATTCCCTCTTCTTCTTTTGTGATTAAATATTGCTAGTTAGTTTATTGCTCTATTCCTCTTTGGTACTATGTGATTTAGTAAATGATTTGTTAGTTTTGGACTTGTTAATAGTGCTACGTGGTAGTTATTTTAGGTAATGTTATTTATTTCTAGTTTATAGTATGTGATAATGTTGTTTCTTATATTGTTAGTTTTGGACTTGTTAGGACTTGTTAATAGTTCTATAGACCATTAAGGTTTGGACTTGTTAGGACTCGTATATAGTCCTCTTTTAGGACTTGTTAATAGTGCTATGTGGTAAACTAGGTAATGTTAGTTTTGGACTTGTTTATAGGTTTTTATTCGTATATTATTTGTAGTTAATGTTATTTATTTTAGAAGTAATAGTATGTGATACATTTTGAGTTTTTAGTATGTTAAGTTTTTAGTATGTAAAAGTTTTTAGCATGTTAGTTTTAGAAGTAAAACTAAATTTCTAGTTTTAAAAGTAATAGACTTGTAAATTCGTATGTTAGTTTTAGAAATTTTTAGTTTTGTAAATTCTTAACATGCTATTACTTTTATTTTAGAAGTAATAGTATATGATAAATTTGTTTTTATAAATTCCAATATGAATGTCAGAGAAGTTAGTGTTTCGGATATTTTATGGAGAAGGCACAATTGTTTATGGCACTAATATGATTGATTAGTCTGGGTTCACGTCATGTGATGGAGGGATTACAAGAGCAAATGAGAGGATATTTAGTGTGTCGTAAATTGGTTGATGAAAACATTTAACCTTGATCCACAACAACATTAGTTGACATTGAAAGGAATGATTAATCGCGCAAGAAATGGATTTTTTTGGGATTTGATTGTTATTAACGGAACAGAGAATTGGAGAAACTTTGTAGATTTGGTTGTGGAGCGGGGTTGACCTCTAGTGCTTCTTGCGCAAGCGGAAATGAAAAAAGTAGAGATTGCAGCGGAAGCTGATGAAGCAAATAGTGTGGAAAATGATGTAGGAATGGAAGAAGCAGGAGAGAACTTGATACATATACAAGCACATGGTGTGGCAGATGAAGGAGAGCCTATCGAGAATATAGTTGAACAAATTAGGATCGAAGATATGGAAGACGAAAATGTTCCAGAAGTTGACTCTTCTGATGATGAGAATGAGAATGAGAATGATACTATTGTTCCTGTAGAGTGGAACAATCCGATCCCGAATAATTTATCAGCTACAGAAAAATATCGTGGCTTATCGGGATACCATGAGAATCAGTTTACACAAGGAGATATTTTTAAAGACAAATATAGTTTGAAGGATGCAGTGAAATATTAGTCTCTGTCTGTGTAGAGATTATTTATAGTTTACAAGTCAAGTAAAAAATATTATGATGTGAAATGTGTGTTCTCAAGTTGTCCTTTTCGGGTCCATGGTTTCGAGGAGAAGTGGACGAAGATATGGAGAGTATCAAAAATGATTGATCACAAATGCGAGTTTCATAAATTGTAGAAGTGCAATAGTGCTCTTACATCGCAGTTTACTGTGAATCACATGTACGCCCGAATTGTGGATAAGATTCGGTTTGAACCAAAATCAATAATAAACACTATTGAGGATGAGTTCAAGTACACCATAAGTTACTCAAAAGCATGGAAGGTCAAACATAAGATGATTAAGCAAAGATTTGGTTCATTTGAACCTTCTTATGAAAATCTTTAATAGCTATTGCAGACATCCTAGAAGTGGAATGTTGGTACTTATTATGACATTATGGATGTGACGAAAAGATATATGCCTGGGAAGTTGTATTGTTGCATTCAAATATTGCAGGCCTATCCTCTGCATTGATGGTACTTTTTTAATAGGAAAGTACAAAGGTCAAATTCTAACAGATATTGCAGTTGATGGGAATCAACAGGTGTTGCCTGTCACTTTTGCTTTTGTCGAAAGCGAGAACACTGAGGTATTGGTTTCTTAGTCAGGTAAAGATGGTTGTAGTGCAAGAACGTCCCAATGTTTGTCTGATACACGATCGTCACGCGAGATCTCTTAAAGCAATATCTAATTTGAAACATGGTTCCTCCGAGCGTGGGCAAGAACCTTATTGGACAGGCATTCAATCAAGATATTGCATGAGGCATTTAGGCGCAAACTTTTTTAGTCACTTTAAGAACAAACAACTTATGAATTTGTTCAAGATGTTGTGTAGTCATAATCAAGAGAGGAAGTTTATTGCTCTATGGCAACATTTAGATGAATTGACTACAACACAAGCAGAGGTGTCTACAAGCAGAGACAATCCTAATGAAATATCTGTTCCAACTGTAGGACACCTTCCGGAGCTACCACGCCAGTGGCGATAGGGTCCGGCTCCGAGCGTCCGAGGAAGGGGTTCCGTGCTAGCTGGAGCTGAAGCCTTCCGAGGTAAATTTGGGTTTTTTACCTCAGTTGGTTGTTTTTTTGTTGTAACTGCGTTTTGAATGTCTTCGTCTTTCATCCACAGAGTGCCCAAGAAAGGGGCTGAAGCTCCGGTTCCTGCAGCAGCAACTGATTCTGCGCAGACGGAGGCTCCGGCTCCAGTTCCAGCGCCGCCCCAAGTGGTGGCTGAGGTCGCGGCACCCCCGGCGCCGGCTGTCGTGGTCCTGGACCTCGACTCATCCCTTGAAGCTCCTGTGGTAGCGCCAGACCACGGGAATGAGGATGTACCAGCGGCACCAGCCACGGAGGTTGAAGCTCCGGGTTTGGATGCTGAGATGATGGACGCCCCGGCCTTAGAGCCGGAGGTAGCTGCAGTCTCGGCCATAGAGTCGGACGTTGTTGAAGCCCCGGCAGCAGAGTCGGTGGTTGATGAAGCCCCAGTGGTAGAGCCGAGTGTTGATGAAGCCCCAACGATAGAGGCGGTGGTTGTTGAAGTTCCGGCAGTAGAGCCGATAGTCATTGAAGTGCTGGTGCCTGAGCCGGTTGTCGAAGAAGTACCGGCGCCCGAGCCAATGACGGTCGAAGCGCCAGCGCCTGAGCCGGCGGTGGAGGAGGCGCCAGCGTTGAAGCCGGAAGTGGCTTCAGCTCCGGCCGAACCTTCAACGCCTGCCCCAGAGGTGGTGGTCCCAGGGGTGCCCGCGCCTGAGCGAGGGTGCCAAGATGAAGATGCCGGCCCCCTGCCTGAGGGACCAGTTGTTGATGACCTGGCGGCGGGACCTTCAGAGCCAACTCCAAAGGTCGAAAGTTCTGTTGCAGGATCTTCCTCGGCGGCGGTCGAGGCTATCCCGGAGGGCGGCCCTAGTGTCGTGGAAGCTCAGGGGACCGCTCTTGTAGAGTGGGACCCAATATTTGTTACAGAGAACCCACTGGAACCAGCGGAGAGGACCCCGGTAGGTCCGAAGTCGATCCCTCTGGCGTTGGCTATCGACAACGCCTGCTCCAGCCATCGTCAAGTACAGTTGGCCTTCTACCACAACAGCAAGGCCCTCGAGGAGGAGCGCCAAACCCTTAGTAGGTGGCGCAACCGGCTCCAATTTGAGACCAAGCTGGCGCAAACCAGGCTGGCTGATGACAGGGAGTGGGTGAAGAAAGAGAAGGCCCAAATGGAGTACTGGGGCCAGCTACTGGACGAGAGGGAAAGCATGACGCGATCCCTTGACAACCAGTCCCGGGCCATCTACGAACAGGCCGTAGCTGCTAATAATGCAGCGAGTGATCGCCAAGGGAATCTCGACACCATCCACGATAGCCTCGTCAAGCGCTGGGAGGCTCTTGAGGAGCGGGAGAGAAAGCTCGAAGATGAAGAGCAAAAACTCCCGGAGCTGCGGGATGACCTCGTGAAGAGGGATGAAGAGCTTACTCAGAGGCTGATTCTGGGTAACAAGAGTCTCGCGGAGCGGTTCAAGAAGCAGGAGGAGCACTGTGAGAAGGAGGAGGAGAAGGCTTGGCAGCGAGGACAGGACCTCAACAAGAGGGAGGATGAAATTGCTGCCAGGGAGAAGAAAGTGCAGGGCCAGGAGAAGGACCTGGTCGACCGCTGGAACAAGATCCACCTCCGGGAGGAGGAGGTCAGTAAACTCAAAAGGCAGGTTGCTAAAAAGATTTAGCAGAATGCCAAAGAGGTTGATCATCTTGCTCGGGAGAATTCGGAGCCTGCGGCGACCAGAGGATCCTTGGAAGAGATGCGAGGCTCAAGGGATGCGGAGTCCCAACAAGTTTGGGACTTCTTGGGCAAAGCAAACGACGCGCTGACGCCGATGGGTTTTAGTCCCGTGCGTCCGGATGACCCGGAGCTGGAGATGGACCAGACATTGCAAGCGTTGAGCTCGGCGGGCAACAAGCTCACCAAGATGGGCGATGTCATCGTGTACCAGCTGGAAACTGAAAGACAATCCCTGGCGAAGAACGTTGCATAGTTCATGCTAACATACTACACAAGCCGGGACCCTCACTTCCCACTGGACCCGATGCTTGAAGGACCCATATTCCGAGAGGGGGAAGCCGCCAAAGCCAGCATGTCGGAGATTGGCCAGAAGGTCGCCTCGTTCTTCCATAGGGTCTAGGATTCTCTCTTTGTAGCTCCCACTTGTATTCTCTCTTCTTTTTCTCCAATTTTGTAATCTCTTGTCTCTAGATAAATGAAATCCAAGTTTTTTGATGAATTTCATTTTTGTCTTCAACACCTTTGTCCCACATGGCCCCCTGGTAGATTTACAAAATTTGATTGTGAACATGTACCAGGAGGATGTAGCACTTTGTTGAAGACTTGCGCGCTTCGAGCTTGTAGTTTGTAGGTCCGAAGTCACCGATAGCAGGGGCCCCCTGAGGTTGTCGGAGCTTAGTAGCTCCAGCAGTGACCCTTGTCAACACGTAAAGCATTGACGGTTAGTCCTCTGAGGTTGTCGGAGCTTGGTAGCTCCAGCAGTGACCACTGTCAACACGCGGTGCGTCGACAGCAGACCCCACTGTGGAGTCTCCCCACCATCTTTTCTTCACGTTGATAGCTGCCCCCCTGGCTTTACCGGAACTTAGTAGCTCTAGCGATGCTCGCTATCAATGTTTAAAACATCAGCAACAAGCCACCTTACGGGATGTCGAAGCTTTGGTAGCTCTGGCTTCATTCACCATCATCATTAGAACTTTATTTTTCCTACACACTGAAGTCAAGAAAAACAGTAAAATCCATTTCCTATCTAACTCAATTGCGACTTATTATTCTCGAGCAATTTTTAGGTCGAACACAATTCTAAATACAATCAAGTGCACTGGCTTGTTTTCTCCAGGTCCGATCGTTTCTGGACTCGACTTACTTTGGCCTACCGGGGTGTAGGTAGAGTGGCGTACTTAGGGTGCAGGACCAGGCTAATTCGATAGCACACTCCAGACCTAGATTGGCTTGGCGGCATTTAGACGAGTAGACCATTAACAATATTTAGACACGGAAGAATTGACAATGCAACTTGAATTATATATGAACTAGGCGAGCTAAAGTTTCTTAGCAATTGCACAACTTTGTTATAGACAAGAATGAGAAAAATAAAAAATATTGAGCCTGTACAAAATAAATGCACGTGGAGTCTGTATTCACAAGGATGTCTTTCATTATAGGTCTGGCGTACAGGGGAAACGAGTACACTCTTAGGATACGGAACCAGGCTAAGTGTGTTGTATTTCTCGTTTGACCCAAGGTAGCTAGCTACACTTTTAGTTCTGAGACTGTGACAAGTGTTGCCTGAACTTTGCAGACCTTCCAGGGAAGGTCCGGTTGTTCTCCCAAAGGAGCTACCCGACTCTGTACAATGACTCTATAACATATATCACATGTAACTAAAGACTCACCTCCGTGATATTAATCGTAGAACTTACGGAGGTGCTCAATGTTCCAAGGATTAGGGAGCAGTGTCCCATCCTCAGTTGCCCAGCGAACGCATCCGGGACGGGATACTTTGATCACTCAAAAGGGTCCTTCCCAGCTGGGGGAGAGTTTGTTTAACCCTTCTCGAGCTTGTATTCTCCATAGCACCAGATCGCCTTCCTCGAGCTGTCGGTTGTGAACATGCCATTGGTGATAGCGCCGAAGAGCTTGGCGGTATCGGGCATTCTGAACAGCTTCTCAGCACCTTCCCTCTTCAAGGAGGTCAAGGTCTTCACGCCGGAGCTGGTCCTGCGTGTCATCGTCGAAGGTTCGGACCCGGAGTGACCCCAAGGTGATTTCCAGAGGAAAGACTGCTTCAGCTCCGTACACCAGGAAGAAGGGTGTCTCTCTAGTTGACCGGTTTGGAGTTGTCCTGTTGGCCCACAAGGTGGGCGGAAGCTCTTCGATCCAGTTGGCTCCATGTTTCTTCAGGCGCTCATATGTGCGCATCTTGAGTCCTTTTAGGATTTCTGCATTTGCTCTCTCAGATTGGCCATTGCTTGCCCGGTGAGCTACAGAAGCGTAGCTGACCTGAATGTCGAGGTCTTCGCAATATCCTTGGAATGCAGAGCTTGTGAATTGGGTCCTATTATCAGTTATGATCTTGTTTGGGACTCCAAATCTGCATACGATGGACTGCAAGAAGTTGATAGCTGATTGCTTGTTTATTGTGAAAACTGGAGTTGCTTCCGGCCATTTGGTGAACTTGTCAATGACAACGTACAGGAACTTGTAACCTCCGATGGCTCATGAGAAAGGTCCCAAGATATCCATCCCCCACACAGCGAAATTCCATGTAGGAGGTATCATTTGTAGAGGTTGAGCTGGTGTGTGAATTTGCATTGCATGGATCTGGCATGCTTCGCATTTCTTCACTAGCCCAGTTGCATCCTGGAGTGCTGTAGGCCAGTAAAAACCATGCTGGAAGGCTTTACCGACCAGCGTGCAGGAAGACGCGTGGTTCCCACACTTGCCTCCATGGATTTCTACGAGGAGTTCACAACCTTCTTCCCTTGCAATGCACCGCATTAGGACGCCATTGGCACCACGCTGGTAGAGATCCCCTTCTACCAGTGTGTATCTTTTAGCCAATCCGACTATCCGGTCAGCGGATGCATTATCTTCAGGAAGGAAATTGTCTTTCAAGTAGCTTCAGATCTCCAAGATCCATGCATCAGAGCTAACTTGAGGATTTGACTCTTGTGTGCTAGGTTGCTCGGAGCTTCCTGCAGCACCTACGACCCTTGATGGACGCCATGGTAATAGGGCCATCGGTACCACCAGCTTCGAGGTGCTGGTCTCGCCCCCTTTGCTCAGTTCAGCACGTTGAGCTGTAGGTTTAGACAACCTCCGGACGAAGGTAACGTCGGGAGCCGAAGCTCCAGTTGAAGCTTTCATCGAGAGTTCGTCGGCTTCAGCATTGTTAAGACGCTGGACATGGCAGAGGTCCAGGACCTTGAAGTCCTTCTGAAGCTTCTGGACTTCAAGTAGGTAAGCAGCTAGTTGAGGGTTATTGCAGCAATATTCACCTTTGACTTGTTTTACAACCAGCTGTGAATCCCCCTTTGCCAACAACTGCTTGACACCATATGATAGTGCCACCTTGAGCCCATAGATTATTGCCTCATACTCCGCCATGTTGTTAGTCGCCTTGAAGTCAAAGTGAACCATGTATTTAACCTTCTCCCCGGTTGGAGTGAGGAGAAGAACTCCATCTCCGGCCCCCTGCTTTTGCATGGAGCTATCGAAGTAGAGAGTCCAATGAGGCTCAGTGAAGACCGGAACCTTGGGTTCCGACTTCTACTCACTGGGGCCCCTAGGATTTGATGGAGAGGGGGTCCATTCCGCCACGAAGTCCGCCAGATCTTGAATCTTAATTGCTTGTATTGGGACGAATTCAAGGCCGAACTCGGCCAACTCTGCTGCCCACTTTGCAATGTTCCCGGTAGAGTTGGGATTATGCAACATTGCACGCAGTGGATAAGAAGTTACCACTGAAATTTTGTGAGCTTGGAAGTAGTGTCGGAGCTTCCTAGAGGCAATAAGAACTGCGTAGAGCAGATTATGCACCTCCAGGTACCGAGTCTTGGCGTCATGGAGTACTTCGCTGATGAAGTACATTGAGCGTTGGACTGTCCGGACTCTCCCGAAGGGGCCCGGAGCTTCCTCCTCATCAACCCAAACCCTCGCGGAGGGGTCCACACCTTGTTCAGGGACATCTGGGTTCCTACTGGAGGAACCCGGAGCTTCTTCTACAGTGACCTGGACCTTACCGGAGGGGTCCTGATCTTGTTGCTCAACAGCAGTGACTTCTCCACTTGAAGGAGGTGGCTCCTCTAGCATCTCGACTTGAGGATCTGGGTCTGGGAGTTGGGACCCAGACTCGACTTCAGGTAGCTCCGGACCCTCCCGAAGGGGTCTGGATTCCTGAACTTGAGATGGTTCTGGTCTTTCCGCAACCAGGACCATGCTGACAACTTCGTCAGTTGCCGAAATGTAAAGCAGAAGTGGCTCACCAGGATTCGGAGCTACCAGGGTTGGTAGAATGGTGAGGAGCTGCTTCATCTCTTGGAATGCCTTTTCTGCTTTTTCAGACCATTGGAATGGTCTGGACTTCCTCAACAACTTGAAGAAAGGTAGCGCCCGTTCTGCCAGTCTTGAGATGAACTGACTGAGGGCAGCTAGGTATCCAGTCAGCTTCTGGACGTCCTTGATGCGGGCTAGTGACCGCATGTCTTCAATAGCTTTTATCTTCGTCGGATTTGTTTCTATCCCCTGGTGGTGTACCAGGAATCCAAGAAGCTTTCCGGAGCTAACCCCGAAGACACACTTGTTTGGGTTCAGCATCGTGCGTGTGACGCGCAACTTGTCGAAGACAACTTGCAAGGTGTCATGGAATGACTCCTTGTTTTTTATCTTGACAACGATGTCATCGACGTACACTTCCACTACATCTCTGATAAGCTCTCCAAAAGTTTTGTACATAGCTCGTACAAATGTTGAAGCAGCATTTTTGAGACCGAATGGCATGACAGTGTAACAATATAATCCATCTACTGTGATGAAGGAAGTATGCTCTTCATCTTCCCTAGACATTCTGATTTGATGGTACCCAAAATATGCATCTAGGAAACATAGTAATTCACACTTGGAAGTGGAATCCACTATCTGATCTATTCTAGGTATTGGGAATGGACCTTTTGGACATGCCTTATTCAGTGTAGTGTAGTCGATACACATCCGAAGCTTCCCACCGGCCTTGGGTACAACGACTGGGTTTGCCAGCCATTTTGAGTGGAAGACTTCTCGGATGAATCCAGCTTCGAGCAACTTCTTAACTTCTTGACGTATGAAGTTTTGTTGCTCTATGGATTGCATCCGAGGCTTCTGGTGTACAGGTCGAGCGTCGGGATAGATCTTCAGATTGTGCTCGCTCACTTCCCTAGGGATCCCAAGCATTTGTGATGGTTGCCAAGCAAACACGTCGACATTAGCCCAGAGGAAAGTGACGAGCGCGAGTTCCTATTTGTCGTTCAGACATCCCGATATACGGGTGGTCTGAGCAACGTCGGAACTAATTTGGACGACTTTGATGGGAATGTCGGTGTCACCGCTTGGTTGCACGCGAGGTGCAGAGGTTGAGCCTCGATGACAAATGCTCGGGGATTTCGGAGCTTGCTCCTTTCCGAATTCTTCCTTTTGCGCTTTAGCAAGTGCATGGAGTTGTTCTAGAGCAGTCACTCCAGCGGTGCGATCTCCATGGATCCAGAGAACACCTGCTGGTGTTGGCATCTTCAACACCAAATAGCCATAATGGGCGGCAGCCATGAATTTGTACAAGGCTGGCCTACCCAAGATGGTGTTGAATGGTAATTTGATCTGCACCACGTCGAAGACCAACTTCTCAGTGCGCTAATCCTCCCGAGTCCCGAAGGTCATCGGGAGAGTAATGGCACCGAGCGGGGTTATGGCATCGTACCTACTCCGGAGAAAGGTCGGGAGGGATGAAGATCTGAAGGTCGGAGCTGAAGCTTGACGAAGGCTTCAAAGCTTATGAGGTTCAACCCCGAAGCTCTGTCCACCATCACATGGTGGAGTTGGATGTTATTGATGGTCGGAGATACCATCAATGGGAGTTGGCCAGCTCTGATCATGTTCCGAGGGCAGTCTGAAGCATCGAAGGTGATTGGAGTGTCCATCCACTTTTGGTGCGGCTCCGCCCTAGCGGTGGGAGCTACTAACGCCATGTCCTGCTGCATTGTCTTGAGGACACGGCGGGAGGTGATGTTCCACGAACCACCAAAGATGGTGTTCATGGTTTTCCGACGTTTGTTGTCGGAAACGTCGGAGTCGTCGTCGATGGAGGTGTAAACAGCCTTCAAGACCTTTTTAGGGTCCTGAAAGCCTAACTCCTCTTCAACGGGAGCTTTGTTGTCTTTCTATTTTCCTTCCTATTAACAGAAAGGAACTTCTTCCCGGCGCTTGTTGTAGTGCTCAGCAAGGTTCTGAACCTCTCGGCAGCCTTCCAAGTTGTGGCTGTTCGTGTTGTGTATAGGACACCACATCTTGGAGCCGCCTCTGTCTTCAGACGACGACCGAGGTCATTTCTTGGGGCATGGCCCCCGGCCACCCGGAGCTGCAACAGTGCCTGTAGGTGTGCCGACTGACGGCTTCTTCTTCTGTTGGACTTTTTCTTCTTTTATTACTCCCGGAGGTAGTGGCTTCACCCTTGGAGGACCTTTTGTTGTCCTCCGGAGGTGGTTGGGAATGCATTTCACGTCCCTCCGCAGCTTTGGCGCACTTGTCTGCCAAGCTGAAGAGTTCCGTGATGCTGGTGACTTCCTTGGTCGCCAGCTTCTCCGGCATCTTTTTGTCTCGCACGCCCTGTCTAAATGCCACAATGACAGAAGTGCTTGAGATAAAGTTATAGTGTTTCGTACCTAGGAGAACCTCTGGATGAAGGATCGCATGGACTCTCCCCCTTCTGCATGACAGCAAAAAGGTCCAGTTCAGTGCCTGGTCGGGTGTATGAACTCCCGAACTTGGCAGTGAACTGTTGGCACAGTTCCGCCCAACTATTGATGGAGTCGGGCGGAAGGCTCATGAACCAGGACCTAGCAGTCCCAGTCAAAGCCACAGGAAAATAATTGGCCAATACGGCCTCATTGCCTCCGGCCGCAAGGATTGCGGTGGAGTAAATTTGGAGAAACTCAGCAGGATTGACAGTCTCGTCAAATTTCTCCGGCAGGTGAGGCTGGAACTTCTGCGGCCATCTGACCATGCGTAGGTGCATGACCAGGGTAGAACAGCCTCCCCCTACTCCCTCGGGAGCAGGACTATCTCGAGCCTCTCGCCTTTTGCTAGCGCGCTCGATATGGACGCGGCCATCCTGTTGACGGTAACGGCGATCAAGCTTCACCCGGAGGTCGTGAGTTGAAAGCCTGGTTATCGTGTTGGTGTGTCGCGCCCCAGAAGGTAGCGACGTCGCTTGTTGAGACGCAGCACGCCTCCTATGTTGGGGAGCGTGCGGACCAAGTCTACCCGACACGGTTCAATGCTGCGATGGGGCCCGCCCCGAGGGGGGAGGACCTTGGTTGCTGATGCGATCGGCCGCTGCTGCAACCAAGTGTTCCACATCAGCCCTCCGCTGCTCCATTGCACCCTGGGATGCTCCTAGATGCTATGGACGTTGAAGAAGAGCACGCGCGGCATGGAGCGCGTGTTCAGGATTGTTGTTCGCCGATGCAGTGACCGACACAGACGCCCCATCTCGCTGTCCAGCTTGATGTGCCGTAGCGGACGGTGGTGGTGGTGGCATGACTCCTGCTGGAGCCATGACACCTGTTGGCTGCTGCATGTTGGAGGGATTGCTTCCAGCAGTTTGTGCAGCAGGGTTGCTGTTGGACGATCCAGCAGCAGAGTTCACCATGTTTGAATCTCGGGCGCCCCTACCTGGCGCGCCAACTGTCGGAGTCTTGTTCCGTCAGTTCCCCCGGTAGTACCGTTGGTAGCACACAGAGTTTGTAGTTCGGTAATGGGCGCGCAGAGATTCAGAACATGATGGCAAATTGACACAAGGATTTACGTGGTTCGGGCCGCCTAAGCATAATACACTACTCCACGGGTTGTGTAGTTGTTGTATTGAGCGTCTGAGCAATTGTCAGTGTGTGTCAGAGCCGAGTATGAGAGTATCAGGAGTCTAGAGAGAGATAGTCTCTGAGAGAGAGAATCCCCTGTGTATCGCTTGACCAGTCCTTTTATAGTACAAGGACTGGTCGTTACATCGCTAGCCTGGCCCGACATGTGGCCCTGTCGGTTACTGATGCTTAATACACAATTAATAAGGTTAATTACCCTTAATAGTGTGGTAACGGGCCGTGACAGTGATGTTACTGGTATTAAGGGCCCTCCAATCGTGTGTCATTAATATGGTATTAATGACACTTAATCGGGTCTTGAAGTCCTTGATTGTCCCTTGAAGGTCCTAACCGTTGGGGGTACACCAGTCTGATTATTGAGGCTGAAGGTCCGGTGGTTGGACACATGGCAGCTTCAGAGCTTACCGTCTGGTACGGGTAGGTCTGGTGCAGTTGTACACGTGTCAATATCGGAGCTTCCCTCTATCGGGGGTTAGGTCCGGGGGTGCCGCGCAGGTGTTTAGCCCAGAGCTATCCCATGTGTGGGATGTAGGTTCGGTTGCATTATACACGTGGCAGCACCGGTACTAACCATAGAAGGGAGTCAAGCCCGGTTCCGTATGACACGTGGGGCCTTCGGAGGTCTTCAACTTAGACAGGTGAAGTTCATTTGGTCTTTTTTGCAGTCCCAAGGGGTATACGATACGTAGGGTACCGACAGGATCGGTTATATGAGTTGGTCAGTTAAGAAAGGAGATGAGATTGGCATATGATGACGATACTAATTGATGGCTGGTTATAAATGAATTATGAGGGTAAATGAGAATGTTGGATACATGTTATGATTATTTGGGTTATGATGGGATTAATTCACATTGACATTGTAGGATGCTTTTTACATGTTTTAAATGTACTATTCAACAAATAGACATTAATTATTATCATTCCTTGTTTAAGCTACATGTCATTATTTTTCCCACACTTGCTGAGTACGACATGTGCTCACCCTTGCCATTCCCACATTAATTCAGCTACAAGAGATATTTTGGAGGTCGTCATGGAGTTCTAGGCGTGCGTACTACCGTCGATTGCCTGTGAAGTTGGAGTCGCCTATGCTAGATTATTTACCGCTGCAATAGAGTCAAGGTATATTTATTATTCATGACATGGTCCTTTTCGATTATCATTTGTGATGTTAATGTGTATGTGTGAAGCATTATCCTGGGCACACATACACTGCACTTGATTCGTTTTTAAGAATCACGTGTCACAATTCGGGACCAAGCTAAGCTGACTGTGCACTTTAGACCTGACCCTCTCGGAGCTTGGTTGTCCTAAATGCTACTCCTAGACACAATGACCACCTTCACACTGTCCTATTAAGCTAATATATATAGGGTGCCCAATGCTCCGATGGTAGCTGTGATGGTTGTTGAGCAACTTGTCATCGATGGCCACAAGTGGGGCGTTGAGCAGGTGTTCCTACTTTCTACCTTGGCCCCCTGCCTTGCGAAGGACCTGAGCAGAGCCGAAACTGATCTTGATAGCTTTGATGGGAGTGTCGATGTTGTCAGAAAGCTGCAGAAGGGGTGTTGCAGGCGAGCTGTGCTGGCTCGAGCTCGATGGAGGCTGACTCGGTCCAACATCGCCCTGGGTGGTGGAGGGTCTGCTGTGAGGGCTTGGAGCTTCTTCAAGGCTAACACCATAGCAGTGCGGTCTTCGCGGATCTTGAGGACACCGAAGGGGGTCGGCATCTTCAGGACAAGGTAGCTGTAGTGGGCTACGGCCATGAATCAGTACGGGGCTGGCCTGTCGATGATGGTGTTAAAGGGGAGGCTGATGTATGCGATGTGGAAAAGGATGACCTTTGTATTGTATTTGTCGGGCATCCCAAAGGTCACCTGGAGGTTCATGTTGCCGTACAGGACGATGTTCCCTAGCCCCACCCCCGGGAATTGCCTCGAGGGGGTGAGGTTCGACACTGGGATCTGCAGCTGGTCGAAGGCCGCACGGCTGATAAGGTTGAGGCCGGCCCCGCCATCTATCCAGACGTATTGGAGCTTGGCGTTGGCAATGGTGGGGGAGACCAGGAGAGGCAAGATCCTGGCTCCTGCCATGTTGTTGGGGCAGTCGGAGGCATCAAAGCTGATCGGTGTCTCCTTACACTTGTGGTGCAGCGCTGGAGTGGGACTAGGGGCTATCGACGCCACTGCTCGGTGCAGGGTCATAGCCGTGTTCCTAGGCACAGGATCCCAAGACCCCATGAAGATGACGTAGAGAGTCTTGCGAAGCTCGTGGTCACTACTGGCGTTAGAGTCCTCATCTTGGTGAACCACCTTAACGTCCTGTATCTGCTTCTAGTACTCCATCCCCTCGTCGTCGTCGACTTTGGGGTCAACCTTCTGCTTGACCTCTTGTTGGTGGAAGGGGACACCTTCGGGACGCTACTACGCCCGCTCTTGGTATCGCTCAGCGCATCTCTTAGTCTTCCAGCACTCGCTCGCAGTGTGGTCGCGAGTCTTGTATTCCAGGCAGGGCTCGATGTCGTCGTCAGCTGCAGGTGGCTGACGTAGGCGCTTGTCGGAGCATGGGAGTCTACCCCCTCCGATCGCCGATGCTGCGGCAATGGGTGACCCATGCAACGGCTTGCTCTGGCCACCGCCCTGGTTCTTTTTCTTCTTTTTGCCGCTACCCGGGGTAGCAGCACCTTTGCCGGTCTAGCCAACTCCGCCCACTCCGATGGCGGCCTAGGTGTGCCAGTCATGACCTTCCATCGTACAGGCACACCGGTCGGCGATGGATAAGAGCTCGATGACATCTTGCATGTTGTGTGTGGCTAGCTTCTCGAGCATCTCCTGGCCATGCACGCTCTGCCGAAATGCTACTTTGATAGAAGCATTCAGGGTGTTAGGGATAGAGTTGCGTACCTGGGAGAAGCACTGGATGATTGATCGCAGCGTCTTCTTGGGTTGTTGGCGCATGGCGTGGAGGTCAAGCTCGGTGTCGGGGCGCGTGTAGGAGCTACCGAAGTTCACCCTAAACTGCCGGCAGAGCTCATCTCAAGAGATTATAGACCCCTCGGGAAGGTTCATCAGCCATGATCGGGCTGAGCTGATATGGGCGACAGGGAAGTAGTTCGCCAGGACGGACTCATCCTCTCCTAGAGCAAGGAGTGTCGTGCCGTAGATCTACAGGAACTCGGCTGGGTTGACACTCCCGTCGAACTTCTTTGGCAGTTGTGGTCGGAACTTGCGTGGCCACGTCATTAGGCGGAGGTATGGTGCCAAAGCTATGCACCCTCTAATGGGCTTCGCCGGAGAGGCGTACAAAATAGCATACCCCAGGGAGCTTTGCTGCGCTACATGCGGTTGTTGTGGAGCCTGTTGTTGTGGCAAGCACTGCGGCTGCAGCAGCTGGTGCATAGAGCAATGCAGGGGTGCAGTTGACCCAACGTAGTCCTGGTTTGATGGCGGCGATGGAGGGTTTACCTGAGATGCTCCTTGGACGGATGACTCCTCCTGCTGAGGCCCTCGAGGCGCGTACTCAACATCAAGGTTGCACTGTCTCTCTCGCTACCGCTCAATGATGACGCGCCCATCTATCTGAGCTTGATGACGATAAAGCTGAGCCCTCAAGTCCGCCATTGGGATCTTGCTAGTGCTAGTAAGCCTAGTGGATCTGGAGTTTGCGGTGCGATGATCGATGGATAGCATGCATGATAGCGACATGTGATGTCTCCCTCTGTTGGAAGAGTTGAGGGCCATCACGACTAAGTGGTCGATGTTGTGGAACCACTACTGAGCCGCTCCCTGGGAAGCATTCATCGTTGGTGGGTGGTGGAGCAGGGACCTGGCTACTTCCAGAGCGCTCTTCAGACTCACATCCTGCGGTTGCGGGGGCACTAACTGGGCTGGGACGTGGCCGGAGGTGCCACCCTGGCCAGCTGCATCTGCGCGGGGGCGTGACAGGCCAGAGTGCACTGCTCGGGCGATGGATCTGGTCATCGAACGACGGCCTCGGAAACCGCTGTCTACGGGTTTGATGAACACCATGGTGATGAAAATGCAACCACTTTTTTTGAGTGAAAAGCCCCTACCTGGCGCGCCAAATGTCGAAGTGTTAAAGCGACACCCCCCCCCCATCTGCTAAGGAGTAGCCGATGGAGGTTCTTTGATCGGAAGGGCTTCGTCCTCAATCTAGTGGTCGTGCGTATGAGAGTATGAGATGGTGGTTTTTACGTGGTTCGGGCCACAAGAGCGTAACACCCTTCTCCACGGTGAGGTTGTATTGCTGGTGTGTGTGTGTGTGTGAATGCATAGAGTGGGGATCCTTTGTAACGGTGGCGGTCTGGTCTTTTTATAGACAAGGCTAGACGCCTTACAAGTTGGGTCCTGGGTCGAATAGGTGGCCCAGGGCGAACTTATCCGAAAGATCTATGGCTTTTCACAGAAGCTTCCTCTGGCCTCAACTTGAAGACTTGCCGTCTTGTCGCCTCAGTCGCCAGTGGCCCATGCGTAGTAGTTGATGATGACAGGGAACATCCCATCCATCTGTCCCTGGCGCCTTAGGCTACCAACTTGGTGGAGTGGGGTAGGCCAGTTGCACCTTCACTACAATGCGATTGGGTGTAGCGGTACCTGACAGCAAGCGTGCACTGCGTCATGAGCCTAGGGAAGACGCGAGTCTTCAATGCCTGATCTGGACAAGGCGCACCACCGTCTTATCTCCCGCAACCCACTACTCAGCGCAAGCTGCAGGGTACATGGCAGCTCGGTAGCTAGCCTCTTCTAGGGAGGCTGGGTCCCGACCTGCTGACCACGTGGCAGCTCTGGAGCCTGGTCCTAAGTAGAGCAGGGGCTCCAGGGTCGCAAGACACGTGGCAGGACCAAAGCCCGCCTCTTCAGGGACGTGGCCTTTCTGTTGTCTCGAACCACATGGCAGCTCTGGAGCCCACCCCATGGGGGGAGCGGGATCTCGTCCTGCTGTACACGTGGCCTCTTGGGAGCTCATCCCTGAGGGGAAGGTGGACTCCTCCTTGAGGTTCATGTGGGTACTCCGAACCCCGTTTCTGAGGTAGAGGGGTTCGAGCCTTTTGGATACATGGCCCCCTTAGACCCCGCCTTGGCTGGGGACAGGGCACCTAGGCAACATCAGCCTGTGCGCAAGGGTACCCGGTATGCCAGGTACCAACATCATGGTTACAAGAAAAAGAAAAAGAAAAAGAAAAGAAAATGCATGCTTACTTCAGAAGCATGAGATAAAAAAGGGAAAAGTAGCCATGTTTCATCCTTGCAAAATAAGAGAGTCCACTCAAAAGGAAGTCATCTCAATATCCACATCCACTCCATTTCATCATACATGCACAAGTCTTGAATCAAATTGTTTTGAATTGATTTCTCCTAAGGCTTGGTTTTTTGACTTAGCAATATTATGAGTTGCAAATATGCCTACTATACTCCCTACCAAGCTCAACATACGAGCCTTATTTAGAGGTAGGATGAAATTAGACAAAATGCCTTGGTGAGGACATATTTCCACTGCACATAAAGGAGAGGCTGAGAGAATATAAAATTGAGATACTTAAAATGTAAATTGAACTCTCCAGAATTTGAGTGGAACTTGATTTCTAGGGTATGTGTGCTCCAATTGCTGTTCTATCTTTCAACCACCCATGAATAGGAGAAGGCATAAGCCCCATAATGACTTAAGATGGGTGCACTACCATGCCAATTTTTGCAATACTAGTTAGAGTATTGTTGTGCACATGGTACATTTGAAAAATAGAACATTGTAGCAACTCCTGATCATCAACCTAAAGTCTTGACTTTGCTTAGGACGAGCAAAGGATAAGCTTGGGGGAGTTTGCTGATGGCTGTTATATACCAATTTTACTTGTCAATATAACTCAATTATGTGAATGAATTGTCATTTCTTGCACACATCACCTTTCTATTTAACCTATTTCCACTTGTCCTTGGAGAAATAGTGCATGCAGGGAATTATTACAGGAAATGAGGTAAAAGAGGGGGAGCAATCCTATAAAATACCATCATAGCCAATCAAGCGACAACATGTGGCACCACATGAATCAAATGGACCACAAACAGAAGTATCTGGGGCCATCCAATGGTGTATCACCCATATCACTCAAGGGGACCCACCTGGATGTGACCTGTAGGAAGCACACCACAAAAGGAGCCAAAGACCAGGTTGGCTGACCCCCCTATTCACCCGATTAGGTCCTGGCGGCAAACGAGGTCAACTTCCACATGTCGACTCCCTATGGTGCCCCAATAACGATGAAGACTGATTAGTGCGCTTCTGGTGGCGGGAACCGACCCTTCTCTAGCTATAAATAGGACCCCCTACCCTCACTTCACACACACACCACTTGTGTATTCATCCATTGTATACACTATTCTCCATAGGTTTAGAGGAGTGTAGGCCATAGAGCGGAGAGCCTCTAGTCCATGGTCCAAGTAGGAGAGGAGCAGAAGGAGTCTCTTCCCAATTCTTAATTTGGAAAGGTATGGCTCTCATATTCCTATTTGTATTTGTGACTTTTCTCTTAATAAAGATGTAATCTTTAGTCTTCTATTGTTCATATACTTGGATGAAGCATTTCTTGTTTGATTGTGGACTCCATATATGTGGTAGGAGTAGTATTTATGACTATGCCATACAATTCTCATTATATCATCATAAACACTACAAACCCCCACAATAGATTAGCTAAAATATGATTATGTTAATGTGAATCACTTATGTGATGTATTAACATTGGTTCAATGATGATTTAGTTCATGTCCTAAGGATGGCTTGTGCCTAGGCTCTTAAGGTAATTACTTAATATGCTAGCATGGTGCTAGGATAAATAAGTAGCGTTGAATGTCTCGTAGTCCCACCGATTGGAGAGGTAGGCAGTAGGTGCTGACAGTCCTATCTGTCATTTGTAATCCACCACGCTCGGCAATGCCAAAGGATGTTGGTAGAAGTCATCCTAGTATTGATAGGGGTAAACCTGTGCCCGATGTGTTAATCCACTTGCATGAGAATTCATAATTAATATGATCATTAGTAACAACCTTAGGCTATGTATATGCACATTAAAAGCCTAGTAGGAGTATCTACCTAACTCTTAGCCTAGTCCCTCTTCACCTCATTTATCCCCTTAGGATAGATTGCTCTTGTGTGTGTCACACTACCTCCAACTATCAATTACCCATCCTTGATAGAAACCTACATAGAGCAACCTAGCCTCTCCATTTGATGATTGATTTGCTTCCACCTAGCCTTCCGTTGATATTGCCTATGCACTACTAACAATTCATCCCTAGAAGTGGTGCTAGAAAAGCTTGTTGGTAGGTTTTGATTCTTAAATGAATCCGCAGGTGCACGGAAACTATTGATGTAGCATTTCCCTATTTAAGAGTATCCCAAAGTGTGTCATTTATATTTTCCCAAAGGAAGGATAGATGTAAGTAAAAAAATCATCAAGTGGAAAGGCTAGGTTGGCCTAGGTAGGGTTCTAGCAAGAATGGATAAAGGGTAATTGAGGTAGAGCATCCTATCCTATGGGGATAAATAAAGTAATAGAGGGACTAGGCTAAGAGTTAGGTAGATACTCCTACTATTCTTCTAATGTACATATACATAGCCTATGTTAGTTACTAATGATTATGTTAATTATGAATTCTCATGCTAAGTGGATTAACACATCGGGCACAGGTTTACCCCTAGCAACACTAGGTGACTCACACCAAAAACCCGTGGCATAGCCGAACGTGGACGACAGATATGGTTGTCACCACCTATTGCCTATGTCTTCAATTTGTGGGTCTACGAGACATTCAACGCTACTCTCTATCCTAGCACCATGCTAGCATATTAAGTAATTACCTTAAGAGCCTAGGCACAAGCCATCCTAAGGCAATGAACTAAATCATCGTTGAAACAATGCTAATTCATAGCATAAGTTATTCATATTATCATAGTCATATCATAAATAATTAGACTATAGTGGAGGTTTATAGTGTTTATGATAATGTAATGAGAATGGTACAGCACAATCATAAATACTATTCCTACCACATACATGGAATCCACAATAAACAAGAAACGCTTCATCCAAGTATATGAACAATAGTAGACTAAAGATATCATCTTTATTATGAATAAATTCACAAATTTAAATAGGAATATTGGAGGCATACCTTTCCGAATTGGGAAGAGAATCCTTCTACTCCTCTCCTACTTGGACTCTGGACTAGAGACTCTCCTCTCTACAGCCTATACTCCTCTAAACCTATGGAGAGTAGTGGAGACAGAGGATGAATACTCAAGTGGTGTTTGTTGAAGTGAGGGGTGCGGGGTCCTATTTATAGCTTGGAGAAGGGTCGGTTACCACCACCAAAAGCGCGCGAATCAGTCACCCATGACCTCTTTAAGCCGGGAGGAGCCAACACGTGGCGTTTGATCGCGTTTGGGGGAAGAACATGTTGGCCGACTATGGGGGTCGGCCGACCTTGTCTTGGCCCTGTTGGGGTTGTGCTTCCTCCAAGTCTTTGCTAGGTGGGTCCCATTCCTTTATATGGGTGCAAAACCGTTGGATGGCTTTGAATACTTCTATTTGTGGGCCATTTGATCCAAGTGGTGCCACATGTTATCGCTTGATTGGCTGGAATGATATTTTATGGATCCATCCCCTTTTTTCACTTCATTTCTGCATAGAATCCCTGCATGCACTACTTTCTCCAAGGACAAGTGGAAATAGGTTAAATAGAAACATGATGTGTGCAACAAATGACAATTTCTTCACATAATTGAGTTATATTGACGGGTGAAATTGGTGTATAATAGCCGTTGACATTTTCCTTTGGGAAAATATAAATGACACCCTTTGGGAATACTCTAAAAGGGGAAATGCTACATCGATAGATTCCGTGCGCTTGCAGATTTACATCTGTAATCTAAAAACTATTAACAAGCATTTCTGGCACCCCTACTAGGGATAAATTGTTAGTAGTGCATAGGAAATACCAACATCGGTCAGGTGGAGTTAGTCACAATGATGGTTTCATATGGCAACAATACTTCGAAGTATTCCAAAAATCATCAAATATTTCTTCCTCGAAGTAAAAGGGAAACTTTGAAGGTTGAATTTCTTATTCCTTCCTAGTTTCTGGTTTGGAACAGGATTACTCCGGCAAGGTTTGGGATAAGCAAGAAATGGGTTCATCCTTTTCCATGGATTTATCTTTAGTTCTTGACACGAGTTCCTCTTGATGAATCTCATTAAGACCCATAATGAAGGAAGAATTTTCTATAATTTGATCCAGAAGATCCTTTCCTTCTTATGGCGTCTTATGGAGGAAGGAACCCCCAGCTGTAGGGAAAAATTTTTGTTCAATCCCATGAAGAAATGTTGTAAAAGCAACGGATCAGGAATGGACAAATCCGGGCCAGAATTTATCAAGGTAGAAAATCTATCCCAAGTTGCACCTATAGATTCCTTCTCCATCTGCTTGAAGCATAGTACTTCCTTTCGTAAGGAAACAATTCGAGCAGTTGGAAAGAAAGCAAGACAAAATATGTCTCGTAATTCATTCCAATTACCGTTTTTCTTCCCAACGTTGTGGTCGTACCATTGTTTGGCTTTTTCCTTGAAGGAAAAAGGAAACAAAATCCATTTGAGAGTTTCTTGTGTCATACCTTTGATTAGAAGACATGAACACAATTGTTCGAACTCTCGTAGATGGTGGTAAGGGTTTTCACAATCCGTTCCTGAGAAGGATTGTTCTCGAACTATGGCTATAAAGCCAGGACGAAGTTCATAGTGAGTAGAACAGATGGTGAGACGATGATTTTACGTGGTTCACACTACAGGAAACGCGATCATTTGTGACGGCTAGATTTATTTGCGACGACCAGCCGTCGCAAATAGCTTAAATTGCGACAGCCCGCCTCTGGCCGTCGCAAATAACACTGCCATCGCGAATAAGTCCTTATTTGCGACGGCCTTCAGACTGGTCATCGCAAATAAGCGTTTATTTGCAACGGTCAACCCTAGGGCCGTCGCAAATTATGGAGCCGTCGTAAATAAAGACTTATTTGCTATGGCCAGTCCAAGGCGCCGTCGCAATTAAGGCGGCCATCACAAATTAGGGCTAATATCGGGACCATCCGGCCCCGACTCTTCATTCACCCGTGACTCCACCGTCGCCGCCTGCCGTGCCCCCATCGCCTTGTCGCGCCCCCGCCGCGCCCCTAGCTCTGCCGACAGCCCGCCGCGCCCCGGCCGCCCCCGATCCTGCCATCCCTGCGGCCCCGACTCCAGGCACGCCTCCGCGCCCCAGCCGCCGCCCGGCCCCGCCGCCCCTGCGCTGCTGTTGCCGGCCCGCCGCCGGTTATTCAGGTAAGCCCCGACCCCTAGCTTGCATTTTTGTACTTATTCAGTCAATTGTTATGTCACTCTCATAGTTTTTTAGGGAAATAAAATTCAATAGATGGAGGAACTAAAATTCAATTTGTACTAGTGCTATATGGTATTGTAATGGAGTACTTCTATACAGTATGGTAATGTACGTAGTGTATAATAGAGAATATTGTTATTTGAAAAAGAAAATATAATGTAGAAAAAGTGGTAGCCATTCCTAATAAGCTAATAAGCGGCATGACTTGCGTTGTGATTTGTGCGATGTTCAGACAGGATCTTGTTGACCACAATTTCCACTCCATCCCAACTTGAGTCAATTTTCCAGCTTATGTCGTGCGATGTTTGTGCGTTGCAAATAGTTCATTGCCTGTGTAGTATGGGTTTTAGCATATAACTTGATAAAGTTCGTGGGAAGTTGAGAAGTTTTCTCATTTGCCGACTGGGGTGAATGAAATGAAACAAGACGGGGAAGGCGCGCGGACCCTGCAGACTGCAGTGCACCTGGGGTTGATGGGACGCGGAGGTGGTCCGTGCGTGCGTTGTAGCGTGTCATCGTCATCATGGCCTTTTGTGGGTGGTAGTAGGAGCAAGGCTGCTCGCGCGGCTTGGGGTCCGAGCTTGCGGCAGTACTTTCGGCTACCGCTGAGAGTACGGCAGTGAGCTCGGTGAACACTGTTGAGAGCCTAGCACCCCAGCGCGCGGAGGCGAGTGCCTCCTAGCGCCTTTCTAAAAGATGCTCAAGTGAAAGGTTGTTCAACACTTTACAAGTAAAAATTTTGAAAAATAAAATGTAATCCTGCATGGACACTAACCAGTTTAAAGGGCCACCCTAGCGGCACCGCGGCGCCCCCTCCCATGTCGTCCTGCCCCTGCGCCCTCCAAGTCTGATTAGATTTGTATTACACTTGTATTACACTTGTGATTTCATCCTGCTCCAGTCTGGTCTTGTATTACACTTGTGATTTCACACTTGTCCATTGTGGCTAATATGTTTTCTGTTCAGATTTTGTAGTAAATGCATAATTAGATTTTGTATATGCTTTATATGTTTTTTGTCTATAGCTTGGTCTGTCATTCTAAATTCCTATTCTGTTTAGTGTATGTTTGGACTTTAGTGCATTCATATAATGTTTTTGAGTGACTACTTAATATATATAAATAAAGGGGTTTGGGGCCAGCTCAGACCAACCCGGAAGGGCACGACATGTAATAAGTGTGATTGTGCCTTGTAGACCATTGTAGTGGTACCGTATGCGTCAAGTCAACACGAAAGCGAACGGGTTGGTAAGGACGTCAATGACCCGCGGTTGTGTGGACGGTGGAAATGGATGTGGAATTGTCATCTAAGACCAACTTTCCTCTCACTCTCTCTCTAGTTCTTTCCTCTCTCTTAAATGACCTCAAAATGAAAATGAGCAACGTAACCTATAGCAATGTATTACCCATTTTTGATCGGCACGTCTCACATGCCATTGGCATGTGAGACGTGCAGGTTCGGAATTGTCCCTTTTTGGACAACCACGGAATGACCGAGGGGGCGTGGCTTGTGACGAGACGCGGGTCCGGATTTGGACGAGATTTCGGTGGCGTAACCCTGTTGTTCTCTGCTGCACCATTTTTGGGTGTGCAGTGGAGAACAGCGGGGTTATGCTACTGAAATTGCAGTGGCGTAACACGTCTCGTCATGAGCACGCTCCGCTCGGTCACTCTTGGGTGGGTTTAGGATCTATCTGCCTAGGTTGTAGGGCCATGACATAACATAACAACACATTAACGACAATTTCATTCGTGTTAAACTGCAGAGCCAAACATGGGTGAAGACCGCAGTTGGATGTATACTGGCTAGAAGAGCAGAACTAGTGGTCACTCTGATGAGTGGTTTATCAAGTTAGATCAATTTTTGGATCGAGCATTTTTGTTGTCAACGGAAGATAAGGTGCGGTGCCCATGTACAAAATGTCGGAACACCAAGTTTTTGAGAAGATTGGAGCTTTCGTTTTACTTATGTCAAAACGGTTTCACTCCACATTATGAAGTGTGGACCTTTCACGACGAGACTAATTCTCGAGTTATAGCCGAAGCGGATGAGGATGATGATATAACAGAGGTTGATAGGATGGATGAGATGCTAGAAGCTCTGGAAGCGGAGGATCCTCTTACAAATGAGGCAGAGAAGTTCTTCGAGGAGCTGAAGAAATCACAAGAGCCGTTGCATGAACACATGGTTGTGACCGTACTAGCTTTCTTGACCAGATTTATGGCAATTAAGTCCAAGTACTTTTTTTCCATCAACTGCTACAATGATCTCATGAAATTGATCTGCGATATCCTTTCACAACCTCAAAATGCGCCGGACGATATGTACCATTGAAAGATCAAGATATCTGGTGTCGGTATGAAGTATGATAAAATAGATGTGTGCCCAGACAACTGCTTGCTATCTGGAAAGAGCACGCCAATGAGAGGTTGTGCTTGAAATGTGGTAAATTGAGGTATGTCAAAGTTTTTAATGACGATGGCAATAATGTGATGACGATGTCGAGCAATGGACACTCAAGGGAATTTAACCGATTATTATGGAATCATTAACAAAATCCTTGCATTTACTTTTACTGGAAATAAAACCCTTCAAGTTGTCTTCTTTGACTGTGACTGGTTTGATCGCACTCATGGAACTCGAGAAAACCAATTTGTAATGGTGGAAGTGAAACATAAGGACCGACTACGAGGTTACGATACATTTGTTCTTGCACATCAAGTTCAACAAGTGTATTATCTACCTTATCCATGCACGAAGCTCAGTGCTTGGTGGGTGGTATATAAGGTGAATCCTCGTGAGCGGCTATATACTCCTGGGGATGATGGTTACCATGATAGCGAAGACATTGAAGAAGTGTACCAAGAAGAAGAGTTGCCAGAGACTTTTATCGTCGAGCTTGGTGCAGGACTCGATCAATTAGTTGGAGATGTTGAAGACGTTGAAGATGTAGAGGCAGATGATATGCGAAACTGAAAATTAGAACATACCACGATGGAAGATCGTTGGGATGGTTTAAGGAGTACGGCACAGGCACATGACAATGATGTTGATGAATTTTGAAAGTGACTACAAGTAATGTTTTCTTGAAGATAGTAACATAATTTTGTATATTTTATTTGCATATTTATTGATTATCTAATTAAAATAGGATGGCATCAAAGAAGGGTAAGAAGGTGCTGCCGACGAGGGGGTTCTACCCCTCTAGACCTGAGGACGCTTTCGTTGGTGCCTTGTTGACTGACAGCAGACGCTCTCAGCTGCTGGGGCACATTTAGACCAGCTCTAGAGCTTCGTCACGGGTAAATTTCATTCGTTTTTGACAAATTCTTTAAATTCAATTTCACATTAAACTTATTTATGAATCATTTGAATGTTGTAGTCCTCACCGGCTGACTCAAAGGCTGCAGCGCCAGTTGACCTTGGCTACCCTTCGGTGAGCCAGCCCTCGGCCAGCCAGCCCTCAGCGAGCCAGCCCTCGGCGAGCCAACCCTCGGCCAGCCAGCCCCCGGCTGGCGATCCTTCTGTTCCTGAGGCTTTCGACTCGGCTGGTGAGGAGCCATCTGGGTCACCTGACGTGGCGCCCCAGCAGACGCGGAGGACGAGGAGGACTCACTTTGTTAGTCCTCATGCGGTCCCTTCAGAGAGGATCATGATTCGTCCAGTCGGAGACAGGTAATAAAAATTATAGTGTTCAATTTTAGTTTCTTTTGGTAAATTAAGTAATCAATCAATAAATATCTTGCAGGGTTTGGGACGACACGTCTTTCACCGGTGAGAGACACCACAGACCGGTGAACGGTGTCCTCGGGTCCTTAGTGTGTTTGCACTATCCCAGGGTCATCGACGGGGTGCCCGCTCTTTTGTGGGAGGACCACGCACGCGTCCATCACCAGGAGCACGACAACCTTCAGGAGGCTGTATGGGCATATTTTATGGTAAGTATGTTAAAAAAAGTTTCTAAGTTTCAACTCTTAAACTCTTTTAGTGAACATATCTTCAATATATTCTTTATCGCAGGCAAGATATACTTTAGAGGACCCGAATGACCATCGACAGTTTGAGGATGTGAGGCGAGTGTTTCACTACAACGTTGCCAAGGCGCTTCGACAAGCTTTGTCGAACGCCCGTGTTCAAATTATTAATGAGCACTTGAAGGCGAGCCAGCAGCCCGTGCTACACTTCCGGCAAGTGAGCGAGATGCACCCGACGGAGGAGGAGTACGCGCAGGTACGTGGAGTGTAGTAAGTATTTTTTTTTGATAATTTCCTCGATGGTATTTTTGACAACTTCCAACTATGTGCAGGGCCACGTGAGCTGGTTGCAGGGTCGGACCGATGCATTTCGGGCCCTTTGTTGCTACTGGGCTAGCGATGAGTTTAAAGCTAAGTCCGAGAAGGCTCGAGACTGCAGAGGGGTCAACGGGAAGAGCAGGCACGGGCAAGATAACCACTTGCGTTTAGCTAAACGCATGGTAAGTGTGTGTAACTTATGTTTATATATTCATAATATATTGTTCGTACTAACACATATTGACAGGAGCGCGAGACGGGGGTGCCGCTGACCCCTGCTGAGATCTAGAAGAGAGGTCACAGGGACCCTTCTCAGCCGACGGGGTGCAGTTAGGCTGCAGCGGAGCGATTGGTAAGTTTAGAAATCATTCATATTAAATATAACTATATAGATTGTCAAACTTACACAGTTTTCTTGTTTTGTAGGCTAAGTACGGGGAGGAGGCTAGGAAGATACACGGTGGGGATTTTGATTGGGAACGTCAACCAATCGATCCTCAAGCCGCGTATGCAAGCGGTGGTGGAAAAGCACACAGAAGGTGAGTTTACAAGTCATTTTATCATTTTCAATTCAAAGTATTCAAGATATTTCAATTTCATATTACTGACTCTCTTTTTTATAGGCTCGCCATATTCAACGGAGTTGTCGACTCGAGGGCAGGGAGACCTGCGAGAGGCAGCTCCACACAGGCTTCTTCGGTAGGCATGACTAGTCGTCGTGCCTCGCAAAGGGATATTGAGATGCAGTCCCTCTTCAGGCGACAGGAGGAGTCAGAACGTCAAAGGATCGCGATGGAGGCCACGATCCAAACCCAGGCAGCAGCGTTGGCGCAGATGCGGGAAGCAATGGAGGTAATCAAATAAAAACTAAAGTTCTCATTAATTCAGCGTAAATGACTTACTAATAGATAGCATTTAATGTTTGCAATGACAGGCCATGGCTCGGGCGCAAGGTCTGGGGATCCAGCTACCGGTACTACATCCGGTCCTTCCAGGCGATCCTTCTTCTGCGGGTCAGGTAATTTTCTATGTAATCCTTCTTCTTCAACGTAAATAAATTGAGATAGAAGAAAGAGGAAGATAGTTAGATAGAGGACAAGGATCGAGATAGAAGAAAGAGAGAGAGAAGAAAGAGAGAGAGAGAAGAAAGAGTGAAAGATAGTTAGATAGAGTAGGAGGGGAATGAAGAAAGAGAGTAAGATGTAGATGGAGATAGAGAGAGGCGAAGATAGAGGGAGGGAGATGTAGATGGAGATAGAGGGAGGAAGATAGAGGGAAAAGGAAAGCAATAGAGAGATAGAGTGAGAGAGAAAGAGAGAAATGAAAAGAGAGAGGAAGAGAGGGGGATCTAGATGAAGATAGAGGGAGAGGAAGGGAGGGAGAGAGATGTTTATGCATTTATATTCTAACTCTAAATTTTATTAAATGCAGGGATCCGCAACGGCTGCACAAACGCCGTCGCCGTTGCTACCGCCACCTGGGATGAGACGCGACGATGACATCGACTTTGGAGGTGGCTCCGAAGGTGTCTACGGAGGTGGATACGGAGGTCAGACAGGTGAGTGAGCCCATGTTTAGTTTGTTGATGTTGATGCAATGTTTGGACGATGTGTGTGATGTGTTGTAATGAATATTGACTGTTCCGTGATTCTAGCCATCGAGCTGGTTAGTATTTTCATTTTTTTTAAAAAATAAAAACCTTATTTGTGACGGCTTTTTATATAGTACCGTCACAAGTAAGACTCCGAACCGTTGCAATTAAGCCACTGTTATTTGTGACAGCTTGGCCGTCGCAAATAAACATTAATTGCGATGGCTAGGCCGTCTCAAATAGCTGTGTGGGTCTCAGAGGAGGACATGTGGGCCCTGCTGGCTGAACTTATTTGTGATGGCCTAGCCGTCGCAAATAGGGGCACTTATTTGTGACGGCCCGACCATCGCAAATATAGTCGCGGGGCCCACCGGCCCCCGGCAGTAACTTGCGACGGCCGCTGCAAGCCGTCGCAATTAAGCTTAATTACGACGATGGCTGTGGCAAATAAGCTTAATTGCAATGACTTATTTGCGATGGCCAAAAACCATTGCATATAAGGAAAGCCGTCACAAATTGCTTATTTGCGACCGCCCTGGCCGTTGCAAATCGTCGGGTTTCCTGTAGTGTCAGGCCACCGAAGCATAATAGCCTACTCCACAGTGAGGTTTGTATTCCTGGTCTGAATGCTTGTGTAGCGTGTGTATGCATTAGACTGGGGATGATTTGTAATGGTGGCGGTCTGATATTTTTATAGACAAAGACAGACGCCTTACAAGAGGCACACTGACCCCTTAACTCCCGCAACACACTGCCCAAGGCAAGTTGTGGGGTACGTGGCAGCTTGGGAGCTAGCCTCTGCTGGGTAGGCCGGGTCCCGATTCTTGGACCACGTGGCAGCCCTAGAGCCCGTTGTTGAGTAGAGTGGGGGATCTAAGGCTGCAGGACACATGGTAGAGCCTGAGCTCGTCTCTGTGGTAGGCAGTCGGCCTGGTGCTCTGATCCACGTGGGTTCCTCGGAATCCACTCCTATGGGGGATCGAGGTCCCTTCTAGCTGGATACGTGGTTGCTTGGGAGCCCGCCTCCTCAAGGGTGTTGTACCTCGGCTTGAGGTCCATGTGGAAGCGCTAGATCCCGTATCTGAGGTAGAGACGAGTTCGGGCCATCTCGACACGTGGCACCCTCGGACCCTGCCTCATCAGGAAGGCAGGTCACTTAGGTGCTTTTAGCCTGTGCGCGAGGGTACCAGTATGCCGGGTACCGATGGCGGCCCTTGGGTCCACCTTGAGGGGAGGTGATGAGCCTAAGGGTGGATCCTTATCCTTGCTTTCCCGCGCTGAATTTTGATTTGTCATAATCAGTGAAAGCGGTGCGCGCCTCTACCATCGTGGCCATGTGTCCCCCTCTCGTCAAGGGGTCGTGGTGATGGGATCTTTACTTGCTGCAACTTCTTTGTCATGAGGGTTCCCAATATGGCTGTTGCGCTTCTGCTGCTTTCACTTCTGCCTTTATGGGAACCGCCAAGTTGCCTCCTCGGGTGGGGAACCACTCGGGCCAGTTTATCATACATGGGACCTGGACCCTACTGTCAGAGATGTTGTGGGTTGAGTAGTGGGTTTCGGGCCTGTGCGACCTGCATGTTGCACTCAAACACCGCTACGGTGTTTAAAATGAAACCTTTGTGAGCAAAGGTGGTTCCTTCCTTACTCACACCAGAACGTTTGAGCCTTTGTCTTCCTCCTTGAGCACCCGAGCTTTCCCCACCTTCCAGGTTCTTGACTCTTGCTCCAATGGACTCGGCCTTTCCTCCTTCTTGCGTGGTGGATGTAGCGCCTGTGAGGCAGTTGTTTGGCTGGGAAGATGAGGAGCAGTGGATCTGATATGTCCCAGCTCTCTGCCTCTGGATTTTGGGGAGAAAGAGATTGCATTTTTCACTTTGTATGTGTACTCCGAGTTTGTTCCTCCCATTCCCTCTTTCCTTGTAATGCTTCTAGAGGTCCTCAGGCTCCAACTTCATCACCTGTCACCGAACTCTCTGGTGGTGGTGGCGGTGTTCACACACTTCTGCAAGATGTTCGTCGGGGTGTACCCGTCCGTGTCGATGTTCTGGCAGTTTTTCCTTCTAAGGCAAAATAGGAAGAGAAAGTCAAACTTCCTCGGCGCCTACTACTTCCAACATCGGGCCAATAACCCCTTCAAGTACATAACCCCACTTTCCACCGTGAGATGGGACGAATGGAGGGGTGACTAGGTGATCGTACACGCCAATGCCCATGATCGCATGGTCCTGCCCACCGACTAGCCAAAACTTAGGAAGAAGACTTGGGAGGAGCGCCTTGAGTTGGAGCAAGCATACACCACGTATATGGAGAGGATCCGATATCTGGCGAATCATGGTTTGTCGTCGTTGATGGTGCTAGCAGACTTTGTGCGTCCACGCCTGGCCCCCCTCCAGCATCGTTTTCACGCTGCATGGCTATACATCAGGCCGCAGAAGGCACCAGGCCGGTGATGAGTCATGACACGCAGAAGACCCCGCAAGAGGTGTTTAATTTGATGTCCAAGGCTTGTGACGACCCGTTGTCTTCCAACGTCTTCAAACTTCTGCATCCATTTGTGCCGCTTTGCACAGATCAGAACCTCAGGGTGGAAATCCTGAGGGAGATGCAAAGCCTAGACACGCTTGGTCTTGCGCCGTGGCAGGTTACGCAAACCATGGTCTGATCATCTCAGACACTCCCCCGAAGTCTGCACCTATTCCAGACTCCGAAGTGCCAAGGGTGGAAGACACAGCCTCCGAAAGAGGGAAAGGCAAGGCGCCGGTACCCGATATAGGGAAGGTAAAGTCACCGGTCTTTGAGTTCGTGAAGAACAAACACCCTCATTTGCTGCTGAGGGCACTCCTTGCTCCAAGTCAACATCCGATGGAGCGCTCCTCCACAACCTTGGGTGTTGGCAGTTTTTCGGGGAGAGGCCTAGTTCGCCAAGCGACGAGTCTGCTATCAACTGCAGCTAGTGCACCAGCCAGATTTCCACCACTGGTGCATTCCAAGGCACTAGAGAAGGCTCTAGGAACGTTATACTCATGGAGCCTTAGGCCAAGAGGCCTCAGGGCACAAGCAATATTTCCCCAGGTTTGGCAATGGACATCGGCGGCAGCTTGAGAGGAGGATCCGAGAGTGGCGCCATTGGAGTCATTGGAGACACGTCGATGCGGGCCAGCAGTAGAGTCAGTGGTTCCTGTGGAGGCCTAGTCGGATCAACCCAGCCTGCTGTGTCGTCAGCAGAGCCCGCAGCCTCAGATTTGCAGAAAGTCAAGGCCCGTTGGAGCTTTTGGGGACGTTGGTAAGGCATTCTTACCAAAGCTTGCACTGTTGTCTCATCTGTCCTTCTTGTTTGAATAGACTTTGATTTGAATTTGAATGTCTACGTAGGCTATAATGATGCCCTTACCACCGAGGATAGTGACCCAGAGTTCTTCGAAATCGGCTGAGGGGGCCACGACTTCATCAGCAGAGTAAGCCGCCAAGCCGATATAAGGGAGCATTGCTCCGTCGTTCGCACCTGGTGCGAGTAGTGAAGCATCTCCATCCACCGTACCGTCACTAATGTCGGAGTTGACTCAGCGAGCTGAGGGCCGAGGCTGTTGATCCAGCAGGTGGCTCCTAGGGCGATGGTGGTGTTGCCTCTTTAGGTGGTGCCGCAAATTCCGCTCAGTTCCCGAGAACAAGGCCCCCGGTGCTGGTGGCCTTGCCTTCATCACCGCAGGAACAAGAGGTTCCTGAGATGATCAATGAGCGGCCCACCATGGATTTGATAGAACCAGAGCGCTTCTCCGACGTCACCGACTCGGCGCAGTCCAACTTCAACTTGGTGCAGTCCAACCTTTACACGGTGCAGGGTGCCCTTGCCGCAGAGTGGGAGAAGCTGCATGCTGAGGTCAAGCGCCTTCGGGCCTGGGAGGACATTTTGATGTCCAGGTCTGATCAGGCGAAGGAGAGGTATCAGAAGGAGAGTGAGGAGCTGGACTTGACGCATCGCTTGGCGCAAGCCATGGACGCAGCATCCCAGAAGATTATCGACGACGCCAAGGCGATCAATTGGGCGGCTGACGCCCGCCTGAGTGCCCTAGAAGTGGTTCGAGCGGCCCTGGGTTGCCACAAGGCCAATGTTGTTGAGCGGGAGGTCGCTACTGTTGAGAAAGAGGCACTGGCCTAGGCGATAAGGACTCAGGCTGAGGTAGATCAGGACAGGTTGCAGTCCCGCATCGAAGACCTTGAGCGCCAGGAACTCCTGCTGGATCTTGACATTCGGGATTGGGAGTAGACTTCAGAGCATCAAGCCCACGAGCTCGATCTGCAGGAGCAGCAACTGGCCCGCTGTTTGGAAGATGAGGGTAAAGTGCTAGTAGAGACGGTGGCATCCCTCGTTCTGGTGTGCTACCAGAGTCGGTATTTGGAGATACCTCTGGACCCGGTATTCGAGGGCCTGTCATGGAGCGTGAAGAGGTGGCGATAAAAGAAGTCAAAGATGCTGGCAAACATGTCGCTACGCAATTTGCGAGAGATTGAGGTCGGCGGCCTCTAGGCGGGGATGCCTTTGTATCTAAGGCTCGCCCCATAATAAATATTCTTCAATGAATTCGAATTCGTGTTTCGCTTCTTGGCTTGTCTTGTGCTTCTCAAACTGTCACTCCCGAGTCATTAGCTGCGTAAGGGCTTGAAGAACTTTTGCCGAGTTCGTTAGTTCTTGAGGAACCAACGATCGCATAGTTGACATGGACAAGCTATCGTTAGTTGACGTCCTGCCTATGGAACCCCCTTAAAGGCCTCCTAGTAGATGTGGCCAGGTGGCTGGGCACGCCTACCACTTGATTGTAGGATGTCATCGACGGGCCCCCAACAGAGCGGGGGAGTTTGAGTAGATGACCTCGGTGGGGCCTCTTCAGGGGCGCCAAGATTTGTATTAGTAGGGACGTCGATGGCAGGCCCCTTGGGTGGTGCCGGAGCTATTTGCTCCTGCATCGCCCGCCCTCGTTGCAAAGTCGTCGACGGCATCCTCGCTGGGTGGTGCAGGAGCTGGCTGCCCCAACATTGCCCGCCATCATCGCACAATCATCGAGGGCAAGCCCCCGGGGTGGTGCCGAAGCTGGTTGCACCGGCGTCACCCACCATCATCGCACAATTGTCGACGGTAGGCACCCTGGGTGTTGCCAGAGCTGAATGTTCCGGGATCGCCCGCCATCATTGCAGAGTTTTCGATGGTAGGCCCCCTGGGTGGTGCCGGAGCTGGCTGCTTCGGCGTCGCCCACCATCATTATAGGAATGTCAACTGTAGCACTTTTGGGTGGAGCCGGACCAGTTTGCTCCAACGTCGCCCACCAACATTGCAGAGTTATCGATGGTAGGCCCCCTGGGTGGTGCCGGGGCTGGCTGCTCCAACGTCACCCGCCGTCGTCGCAGAATCTTCGACATGAGGCCCCCTGGGTGGTGCCGGGGCTGGCTGCTCCAACGTCACCCGCCGTCGTCGCAAAATCTTCGACATGAGGCCCCTGGGGTGGGGCCGGATCTGGCTACTCCGACATTGCCCGCCATCATCGCAGAGTCGTTGACGGCAGGCCCCAAGGGTGGTCCGAGAGCTGGCTGTTCCAGCATCGTCCGCCATCATCGCAGAGTCGTCGATGGCAGGCCCCTTGGGTGGTGGCAGAGCTGGATGCTCTGACATCACCCACCATCATTGTAGGGTCGCCGACGCCAGGCCCCCTGTGTGGTGCCAGGGGTGGCTGCTCCGGCGTCGCCCGCCATCATCGCAGAATCATCGATGACAGGCCCCCGGGGTGGTTCCAGATCTGGCTGCTCCGGCGTCGCCCGCCATCTTTGCAGAGTCGTCGACGGCAGGCCCCCTGGGTGGTGCCGAAGCTGGCTGCTCAGTGTCGTCACCACCAATGTGTAGCAACTTTGGCGGCAGGCCCCTGGTATACAGGTTACCACAAGAGAACCCTATTAGCAACAAGAGCGGGGCGGAAGAGTGTACTCACAAATCATTGCTTGTTACTATCTTCGATGTGCTGGGACATCGACGGCAGGCCCCTGGGAGGTGCCGGAGTTGGCTGTCCTGCACACGTGATAGATGAGCGACTATTTTACTCTCCAGTTTACCTCTTTTTCCTCCTTAGCTTTGTCATGTCTCACTGTCCTGAGCTTACACACGGGGCTTGGGTAATTCGATGCATTAGTACTTCGGGGTCCAGCACCAACCGTCCTTAGGGTGTGACTTTCCGCCCCCTAGTACTCGGCCATAGCGTTGGGAGGCAGGGTGTGCTCGCTTAGGGTACAATACCTCCAACATGGCGTAGACCTTTCCTGAGAGGCCATTCGGCATCACAGATCTCCAAGAATGGGGGCAGCCGAGAGAACCCCTCACACATTGTAGGTACCTCAAGCAGGCCGCCTGTAGTGGAATTGCACCACTCCACCAATGGTGAGATATAGAGCGTATAACCGCGTATATGAAGGCAATATACAAAAAAACAAGGCTAGCATGTTTGATCATAAAATTAACGCGTAATTAAATGAACATTGTTAAGGAAACATGGTGTAAGATAGTGATTCTTTTATATCGGCACTCATAGTAGGAGACAGACTTTCACAAAAGAGGGCAATGGCACGCTTCTGGATGACGAGGGAGGCAGGGTGCACAGGCTTAGGGTTCGAGACTAGGCTAAGCTGACTGCGCACTCTGGACCTGACCCTCCCGGAGCATGGTTGTCGTAAATGCTGCTTCTAGACTATATGAAACCTTTACACTGTCCAACTACTAAGCTAATATTAACTTATAGGGGTGCTCAAAGCTCTGAGGGTAGCTGTGACAGTTGTCGGGCAACCTGTTGCCGATAGCTACTAGCGAGGCAATGAGCGGGTGTCTGTACTTTCTCCCTTGCCCCGCGCCCCCCCCCCCCCCCCCCCCCCCCCGCCTTGCCGGTGGTCTGAGCAGAGCTGGAACTGATCTTTATAGCTATGACTGGAGTGCCAGTGCTGCCGGAAGGTAGCAGACAGGGTGCAGCAAACGAGTCGCACTGATACAAGTTCGGCGGATGCTGACTTCGTCCAGCACTGCCCGGGGCAGCCTATGAGGGCTTGGAGCTTCTCCAAGGCTAACACCGCAGCGGTGCAGTCTCCGCGGATCCTGAGAACACCGGAGGGGTCAAAATCTTCAGGACAAGGTAGCTATAGTGGCCTATGTCCATGAATCAATACAAGGCAGGCCTGCCAATGATGGCATTGAAGGGGAGGCTGACCTCTACAACATCGAACTAGATGCTCTCCGTCCCGAAGTTTTCGGGTGTCCCAAAGGTCACTCGAAGGTGTATGTTGTCGTATAGGATGATGTTCCCTGGTCCCACCGTAAAGAAAGGGCTCGAGGGGGCGAGCTTGGACACCGAGATTTGCAGCAAGTCGAAGGCCGCACGGCTGATGAGGTTGAGGCCGGCCCTTCCATCTATCAAGGCATAGTAGAGATTGATGTTGGCAAATGGTGGGGGCGACCAGGAGTGGCAGGATCCCGGCTCCTGCCATGTTCTTGGGGAAGTCGGAGGTGTCAAAGATGATCGGTGTCTCCTTCCACTTATGGTGCAGCGCCGGAGTGGGGGAAAGATCTATTAAATCCACTTCTCGGCGCAGGGTCTTGATCGCCTTCCAGGACACGGGATCCCATGACCCCCCGAAGATGACGTGGAGTGTCGTATGATGCTCATGGACGTTGCTGGTGTCGGAGTCCTCGTCCTGGTGGACCACCTTCATAGCCCCCACCTGCTTCTGGTACTCCATCTCCTCATCGTCGTCAACCTTGGGGTGGACCTTCTGCTTGCCCTACCACTGCCGGAAGGGAGCGCCATCAGGACGTTGCTACGCTCACTCTTGGTATCGCTCGGTACATCTCTTGATCTCCCGACACTCGCTCGTGAGTCTTGTGCACCGGGCAGGGCTCAATGTCATCGTGAGTAGAAGATGCATGACATGGGCGTTTCTTGGGGCGTGGAGGTCTACCGCCACCGGTCACAGCTGCTATCGCGACGGGTGCCCCATGCAGTGGCTTGTTAAGTAATTACCTTAACAGCCTAGGCACAAGCCATCCTAAGGCAATGAACTAAATCATCGTTGAACCAATGTTAATTCATAGCATAAGTGGTTCATGTTAACATAATCATGTCATAACTAATTCGACTATAGTGGAGGTTTATAGTGTTTATGATGATATATTTAGAATTGTATAGGATAATCATAAATACTACACCTACCACAAACATGGAATCCACAACAAAACATGGAACGCTTCATCCAAGTATATGAAAAAAATGGAAGACTAAAGATAACATCTTTATTAAGAATAAAGTCACAAATATAAATAGGAATATAAGAGCCATACCTTTTCCAATTGGAAATTGGGAAGAGACTCCTTCTACTCCCCTCCTACATGGACTATGGACTAGAGACTCTCCTCTCTACAGCCTATACTCCTCTAAAGCTATGGAGAGTAGTGGATACAATGGATGAATACTCAAGTGGTGTGTCTTGAAGTGAGGGGTGAGGGGTCCTTTTTATCGCTTGGAGAAGGGTCGGTTCCCGCCACCAAAACCGCTTGAATCAGTCTTCATCGTGACCAGGGCACCACAAGAAGTTGACACGTGGAAGCTAACCGAGTTAGGCATTAGGAAGGTTCGGTCGAACCCCTCGTCCAAAAAGAAATGTTGACCGTTTCTAGTGTGCCTCCTCGAGGTGACTTCCAGGTGGGTCCCATTGACTAATATGGGTGCTACACCATTGGATAGCCTCGGATACTTCTGTTTTTGGGCCATTTAATCCATGTGGTGCCACGTGGCATCGTCTGATTGGCTGGAATGATATTTTATAGGATCTATTACCTTGTTTCACGTCAATTCTGCATAGAATGTCTGCATGCACCACTTTCTCCAAAAAAAAGTGGAAATAGGTTAAATGGAAAGGTGATGTGTGCAAGAAATGATGTTTCCTTCACATAATTGAGTTATATTGACAGGTGAAATTGGTATATAACAGCCGTGAACAAACTCCCCTAAGCTTATCCTTTGCTCGTCCCGAGCAAAATCAAGTCTTTGGGTTGATGATCAGGAGTTGCTACTATGTTCTACTTTTCAAAAGTACCATGTGCACAACAAAATACTCTACCTAGTATTGCAAAAATTGTCATGATACTTCACCCATCTCAAGTCATTATGGGGCTTATGTCATCTCGTATTCATGGGTGGTTGAAATATAGAACATTAAATGGAGCACACATACCCTAGAAATCAAGTTCCACTCCAATTTCGGAGAGTTTAATTTAGATTTTAAGTATCTCAATTTTATTCTCTCAAGTCTCTCCTTTGTTTGTAGTGGAAATATATCCTCACCAAGGCATTTTGGCTAAATTCATCCTACCTCTACATAATACTTGTATGTGGAGCTTGGTAGGGAATATAGTAAGCATATTTGCAACACATAATATTGCTAAGTCAAAACAGCAAGCTGTAAGACCTATGTGTGCTGAATACATTGGCTATGGAGATAGAAGTTTTGAATTCTACCAAAACATCTTTTCAGCAAGGTCCAACTGTAGGTCCGAGCTCCAGCAAGGTCCAACAATAGGTCCGACTTGTTCCAGACAAGTTTTTCTTGTCGATTTTTTTGCACAACACTACCTTTCTTTGGTGGTTTTATCATAACTCGAGTTTTACAGATCTAATTGACGTGATTCTTTTTGGGTTGTCTTGAAAACTTGATTATTTATCATCTGTCAAAATTTCAAAATTTCACGGTCATTGGATTTGTGGTTTCTAATCTACACGAGTTTCTTTACAGCGTTCCAAAACTGTTTTTCTCGGGTAGGACAGATTGACCTTTGTTCGGTCTTTCGATCGTAACTTAAGTTTCTCTTGACGGAATTGAGTGATTCTTATTGTGTTACCTTCGTGACTTGATTCTCTCTGATATCTATCACTTTTGTCATGGTGAAACACATTTAGATTATTCTCACACACGATTTCTTTAACAGATCATTTTTTTTGCCGAAGGGGTTGGGATTTTCATTGCTTCCACTGAAAAAGTTTTAATCTATCATTCACCCCCCTCTGGTAGCTTTTCATGTGATCTTCGATCCAACAATTGGTATCAGAGCCACAGTGCTTTAATCTTTGTGATTTGCACGTGTTTTTGACTAATCATCATGGAGAAGTACTCCGCCAAACCTTGTGTGTTTAGTGTTATTGATTTTCAGGTTTGGAAGGAACGTATGGAAGCCTTCATCCAGGCTCAAGGCTTCACAATATGCGAGAAGGTATACAAGCCTTACGAAGTGCCGTCAAATGATCAAGTTACAGTTCCAAATCTGAGAGATGTCGACAACAACAACAAGGCTCGAAACTTGATCATGCAAGGATTAACTCAAAGTGACTTCGACCGTGTTGCACACCTCCGATCTGCATACGATGTGTGGAAAGCACTTTGTTACTACCACGAAGGATCCAACACGATCAAGGAGGTAAGGCAAGATATGTTCAAGAAAGAATACATGCGCATCGAGATGCAACCAGGGAGTCTATTGGTGACCTTTTTGCTCGCTTTAATAAAATTCTTAGCAACTTGCGTAGTGTCAATATTAATTTTTCAGATGCTGAAAATGGTAGGCAGTTGCTAAGTGCATTAGATATGTCAATTTGGGAGATGAAAGTCACATCTATTCCTAAATCTACTGTCATGAGTACACTTACTTTAGATGTGCTATATTCCAAGTTAAAAACTCATGAAATTGACATTTTATCACGTAAGAACCCCAACAAGTATATTGCTTTTGTTTCTCAACATGACATGCCTAGCTCCGGTCAATCTTCATCTTGTGGTACACTTGCTTTGTTGTCCTCTCTAACCCTTGAACAGATTGAGGAATTTCAAGAGGAGGAGCTAGTACTTCTCTCTACTAGGTTCTCAAAAGCATTGCAAAATGTTAGAACTAGAAGGAGAGGAAGCTCCAGACCCCAATGATGTTTCGAATGTGGTAAGACAGGACATTCATTCAGATTGCCCTAACCTTTCAGTTCCTACTTCCCGGGATGAAAAGCAAACAAGGACGAAGCACTCCTCTGCCGACCATAAGAAGAAAAAGAAGGGTTTTACAGAACATCAATTGGTGAGCAGTTTTATCTCCGCACTTCAAGAACTTGGCTCAAGCAATGTGGACATTGGAAGTGACGAAGATGAAGATGATTTGGCAAACTTGTGCTTCATGGCGGGCAAATCGAGATCAAGTATGGAGGATGCAGAACACAACAGCGACAATGAAGAGGTATGTCCTAATTGCGAAGAAATGTGTGATGCTATTTCTCGTGCCACTATTATAGTTAAGAAAAAGGACAAAAAGCTTAGGGATAGTGTTGCTAAAATTGAATCACTAGAATCTGAAATGAACCATTTAAAAACTTTGATTTCTAGTGATGATGCATGTCCCTCATGTGATTTAATATATGAACAATTGTCCTCATTAAGAAGTGCGCACACCTCCACACTTGATAAACTTGAGTTACTAATTGAAAAGAATAGAGAGCTTGCTGCACTTAATGATAAAAACTTGAAAGATGCTAGTTGTTCTACATTTGATTTGCATTGTTCTACTTGTGATGATCTTGATAAGAAACTACAAGATGCTATGAATGTAATTTCTATATTGAACAATGCTTTACGTTCTCGTGAAGATAAATATTGTTCCAATTGCAAATTGCCTTGATCTGTACAATAAACTTGATGACATGCATAGGACATTAGATCGGTTTTGTAATGGGAATAAGAACATAAACTTGCTGCTGAATTCTTCCATGTCTTGCAATGATAAAAATGATTTAGGTTTTGATTCTCATGCTCATGCTAAGGCACATCCACTTAAAATTGTAAAGTCATTAGGAAGTGGTTTGATTCAAACCATTCCTAAACAAAAAGAAGTGGTTTTCAAATCTGCTGGATTGGTTGTTTATTCATGTGCAGGTGTTGCTTGAGTTCAAGAAATGGCTAGTGATGGGATCCATTGAACTAGTCTTAGGGAGAAGATAAGGTTCAACAACCAAGTTTGGGAGGAATTGTGGTTGAGTTGATCGGGAGGTTGTGCAGCATGTTTGAATCAAGAACAATGCATATGAAGATATCTTGGATGTCATTGGAAGATGTTTGCATGTATGCAAGGAGTGCATGGATGTGGCTACATGGTTCCGAGACGTGATGTAGAGATGTGGACGCAAAGAATTGGCCGGAAAGGTCCAACTGACTAGGTTATGGACTCAAGCTGCGGCTGAGTCGTGTTTGACTCAAATATGGAAAGATTAGAGTTGGTTATGATAGGATTTCGTGTGGGTCACGAATTTGGGTTGTTTTAGGAATGTGAGATACATTACTAATGTGTTTGGAAGTCGTAAGATTGTTTCTATCTGTATAGAAGGGTCCTAAACAGTTGTGGAAAGTTTTGATTCGTGTTTTGAGTAGGATTAGAGTCCTAGTTGAGATTGTGTTGGCCTAAGGGCTGGTTATATAAGCAAGGGAGGCCAGAGCTCATGGTGCACCACTTTGGGTTTGTTCCTCTTGTGTTCTATTAAATAAATATCGTATTTTAAAGGAACTTTTGTGCCTTGTTCGTCCGACTCGTTCCAGACAAGTTTTTCTCGTCGAGTTTTCTGCACAGCACTACCTTTCTTTGGTGGTTTTATCATAACTTGAGTTTTACAGATCTGATTGATGTGATTTTTTTTAGTTGTATTCAAAACTTTATTATCTATCATCTATAAAAATTTCACGGTCATTGGATTTGTAGTTTCTGATCTACACGAGTTTCATTATAGAGTTCTAGAACTGTTTTGCTCGGGTAAGACAGATTGACCTTTGTTCGATCTTTCAATCGTAACTTGAGTTTCTCTCGATGGAATTGAGTGATTCTTGTTGTGTCGTCTTTGTGACTTGATTCTCTCTGATATATATCACTTTTTTCACGGTGAAACACGTTTAAATTAGTCTCACACACGATTTCTTTAACAGATCAGTTTTCCGCCGAAGGGGTTGGGATTTTCATTGCTTCCGCTGAAAAAGTTTTAATCTACCATTGACAACCCCCCCCCCCCCCCCCCCGTTCTCTGGTAGCTTTTCACGTGCTTTTCGATCCTACACAAGCCTTAGTAAAAATCAATTCAAAACAATTTAATTCAAGACTTGTGCATGTGTGATGGAGTGGAAGTGGATGTGAATATTTAGATTACTCCTTTTTGAGTGGACTCTTTTATTTTACAGGGATGAAACATGGCTACTTTTTTCTCATGCTTATGATGTAAGCATGCATTTTTTTTCTTTTTTATTTTTCTTGTAGCCATGTCTTCTAGTCCCTTTTTATGCAAGAAATTTTGGAGAGAGTACTAAGCATGAATGACATGGAGTTTCTCTTTTTATTGTGGAATGTTGGTATGGTGGAATTTTGCGTACTTCTAGTGTAGAATTATAGCATGTGCAAGTGATGTCTTGAATTCAAAAAGTAATGAATGAAATCTCACATAGGTCTATACTAGTTTGACAAAGCTCAATGTGAAGACAAATAGCATATGCATAGGTTCTATCAATTTTATATATCATATAGGTTTGGTAGGTATTTGCATTCAAAATAGAGCAACTTAAATCTTTTTAGAATTTCTTCGAAAACCTAAGTTTCACTTTCAAACTAGGAATAGTAGCCCAATCACTATATCATATCTCACAACAACTTAGAATGGATTAAGCTTTTGCTACCCATAATGTCCAAATCAAGGCAAAATAAATTTTAGCCAATGGGAGCAATATTTTTGAGAGTAGTAAGTTGTAAACTAGGGACTTAGGAAAATTAAAACAGAGCAAATATTCATCATTTCATCAATGTGAACTCCAAACAATTCTTACCGCACATCAATTATTTTAATGAAAAGCAAATCTATCCTACATTTTTTATATGCATGGTGAATGATGGTCAAGTGGAAAATAAACATGCAAATGGGTTGATACAATTTACCTCAAGTGGGGGTCCTCCCCCAAGATTGTTCTTCACTAACTTCTGTGATGAGGGTTGAAACCTTGATGATGGAAGTATGCCGCGAGATCGGCTTGTTGTTGTTGCAGCGTGGAGTTGAGGTCGATGAATTGAGCGTACATGTGTTGTTGTCAGTCTTGGGTACCTTGGACATGCCCTTAGAGAGTGTTGTAGATGTCGCCCATTCTCACTTCAAGCTCATCCATACATCTAGTGAGATTCGTCACTCCTAGGCTATAGTCATGATGACTTCTAGCCGAACAGGAATGACATCTTCTCATGAACATTGGAGGCAAGCTACTAGAGCTTGAAGTGGATAGGGGTGGCACCTTGCCGTCAATGCCAAGATGGACCTTCGGAATCATACAATGGAGGTTGAGTCCATTCTGGTGTATCACCCGTTGGGTTCTCTTCCTCTTCATACTCATGGACCATGGAGGTTGTTGGGGGCATAGCCGCTCTCCTTGTACGGCTTCTGATTACCCTGCTAGAGACATTACTTCTTCTGGCTTCCTCGATGGGGAGGAGGTCAATGGTTAGCTTCCAGTATTTGTACAAATGATAATCCAGGTTAGGTAACCAAATTTCATTAACAAAGCAGGGATAATAAAATATCAAAGAGCCATCTTGATCATGCTTAAGGGTATGTCCATGCACTCAATAATCTTCATCAATTAATTCTCTTTCATTTTCAATATACTCAAATGAAGAATATTCTATTGCTCCTACCCTAGTAGCAATATGGGTAATCAATGAAGTACGTTCAATTGGCCCTACCCTTGGAATGTAATCTAACCATTGTGTCATCATGGCAATAATTGGAGCAACTTTTATATTTTTAGTCATAGAAAACAAACATTTCAGCTCATCATCACACACTACCCTTACATCTCCTCTATGGAGCATAGTCATAGCCACCCATCTATGAATGAAGCGCAAAGTAGGGTTGTGCAAGTGGCTATTCCTAGGTGCACCACATCTGACCTCACCAGTTAAGTCTTGCCAAAAACTTTGTTTGTTAAACTTAGGCAAAGTGTCTAAATCTAGCAAACAACGTTTATGGAAGCCTAGAATTTCAATTAATTCTTTCCGTAGGATATTGTATGCTTTTCGAAATAATGTAAAAGTAATACCATCAAATACTATTTTGAGTGTGCAATGGAATTGTATGGAGAGAAGGCGTGAACCTCTCTCCTCTATGTGAGCAAAGTTTTCCCATCCTAGTGCATGCCAAGTGGAAAAGAATTCGGAATCCATACCTATTTTGGAGATCAAATCCGGATCATAAGCTTTCGTATGAGAAAACTCACGATCTTGAAGTAGCTTGCACGCTTGATCTTCAACATCACTTTGGATGTCGAGGTCGTCATCGTGAATAAGTTGTTGTGGGTTGCTCCTCTCACCCATGGGAGTGTCCTCTGCTACACCCCACCTCCGTGAACTTGGTGTAGCAACGGAAGATGGGCATGTACTTGAGTCTCCACCATGGCTTGAGCTTGCAGCCTCCGTCCTTTTTCCAAACAACCTCTTCATCCCTTTCATGGCCACAACAAACAAGAACACAACAAGGCACGAACTCAAAAGAGGTGATGTTAGCAAAAGCAAAATCCTGACAAATTTTTCCTTGAAGAACTTGAGAGCAAATTGCAAATGCAAGCAAATCTTTTTGAGTTGGGAATTGATCAAGAATTCTTCGATGAAGAGCAAGATAACAATGTGAGGAAGAGTGACTTTGGGGAGGTATGAAATGAGATGAAGTGTGAGGAGAAGTGTCCCTCACGGCCACCATTTATAGAGTGCACTCCCCAACGGTCCCTAGGGTACCAAATGTAGCGTTGAAAGAGAGAGAGCCAAAATGGCTCCTTCCCTAAGTCGGTCGAACAGGAGGGTCGGCCGAACTGACAGGTGGGCCCCCCTATTCCCCAATTTGGCAGGTGGCTCCCCAACGTCTATGGGATTAGCACGTTGGTGAATTACCACTTTGCAGCTTTGAAAAATTGGTTTTCGAATAAAAACTCTTTTTTCAAACCCCAACAATTTTCTTTTTGTGAAAAATAAAGAAATAAAAAAGATAGTTGCGAATATAACATTCTCAACTTACTAAGAAAACCATATATGTAGTTCGGAAAATCAAACTGAATGGGAAAAATCAAATAAAGAGAAAAGAAAAATAAAGGAAAATGATAACTACCAATTTAACCTATTGGCTAGCTCTCACCACCGTCCGATGAGATGGATGTTGACTGTCCTTAAGTGCCATATTTAGACCATCAATTCACCTCGTGCACAAAAGAGAAACACAACGTAGTGTTAGGATTGAAAACTAACCAATTCCACAAGTGTTGGTGTTTGTTTGTATGCAGTTGAATTTAGACCCAAAAAAAACAAGACATGCAGGGACTAATCCATAGAGTTGGATTTCGACGATAAGGCGATGCCACGTGTCATCACATGAATCAAATGGCCCACAAACAGAAGTATCCAAGGCCATCCAATGGTGTAGCACACATATAAGGGGATGGGACCCACCCACCAGAGACCTGGAAGAAGCACAACTCCAACGAGGCCCATACCAGGTCGGCCGACTAGGTCATCGCGCCAATTGCGATCAAATGCCACGTGTTGGCTCCTCCTGGCTTGAAGAGGTCTTGGATGACTGATTCTTGCACATTTGGTGGTGGGAACCGACTCTTCTCCCCCCTATAAATAGAACACTCACACCTCACTTCACACACACACCAAAAGTTGAGAATTGAATATCACTCCAAAGGTTTAGAGTTGTCCTAGAGGCTGCCAAGTAGAAGGAGAGTGTGGTGAAGACTTTAGGAGAAGGAGGCTTGGTCTTGTCAAGTCCCTCTTCTACACTTGTACCCCTACAAAGGTGTTATTCAAATCAAGTAAGCCTTTGTGAATTCAATTCAAGTTTGATTCTCAATTCATCGTAGTTTGCACAAGTAGTTACTTGTGGGTTCATTGCTTTAATTTATTAGAGGCTCTAGTTGTAGCTTTGTGTTCGAAACAACTAGAGTTTTGATTTAGAACATAAGCGTGGTGCTTTGGTTAGAAATCACCAGTGAATATCTCATAGACCCACGAATTGAAGAGGTAGGCAGTAGGTGGTGACAACCCTATATGTCCTTTGTAATCCTCCACGTTCGGCTATGCCATAGGCTCTTGGCGGGAGTCGCCTAGTGTTGCTAGGGGTAAACCCGTGCCCGAAGCAAGCAACTATTGCAAATTCCCTTGAATTAGAATCAATACTTTCAATTCCTCTCTCTTCCTTACCTACCAAACAACTTTGTGTCCTTGGGTGGATTAGTTTGTAAGATTACACACTGTTCCATGGATTTGATACCCTTGGAATACTCTCTTAAGGGGAAGTGCTACACGATAGTTTCTGTGCACTTGCGGATGTTTTATCTGTGATGTAAGAAACGTCAACACAAGCATTTATGGTGCCATTGCCAGGGAATGATTATTGTTGATCTTCGAACTTTGTTCACCCTCGTATCTATATTCTTATCTTATCTTTCCTTTTTCTTACCACCACCACACATATGGAGCAACCCACTATTCTTTCATATTCTTCCCCAAAGGGGATGTTCTGTGAGCCACCGCCATCGGCAGAACCCATTTGTTCTACAAGCTATGAACTTCACCCTGGATTCATAGCAATGGTTCGGGAACAATCCTTCTTAGGAACGGATTGTGAAAACCCTTACCACCATCTAAGAGAGTTTGAACAATTGTGTTCATGCCTTCTAATCAAGGGTATGACACAAGAAACTCTCAAATGGAAGTTGTTTCTTTTTTCCCTTAAGGAAAAAGCCAAACAATGGTACAACCATAACATTGGGAAGACAAACGGAAATTGGAATGAATTACGAGACATATTTTGTCTTGCTTTCTTTCCGGTTGCCCGAATTGTGTCCTTACAGAAGGAAGTATTATGCTTTCAGCGGATGGAAAAGGAATCCATAGGTGCAGCTTGGGATATATTTTTCTATTTTGAGAAATTCTGGCCCAAATTTGTCTATCCCTGATCTGTTGCTCTTGCAACACTTCTACATGGGATTGAACAAAGAGTCTGTCCTACATCTTGACATTACGACCGGAGGATCTTTCCTCCATAAGACATCGGAAGAAGGCAATGATCTTCTAGATCGAATTCTAGAAAATTCTTCCTTCATTATGGGTCTTAATGATCCCCCTCAAGTGGAAGTAGTGACAAGATCCGAGGATGACTCCATGGATAGGGAAGAATGCATCTCTTCCTTATCCCACACTTTGTCAGAAGAATCCTCTCCCGAACCCTAAACTACGAAGGAAGAAGAAATTAACCCTTCAGAGTTTCCCTTCTACTTTGAGGATGAGATATTTGATGATTTTGGAAATACCTCGAAGTACTATTGCCATAGGAAACCATCATTGCCTTTAACTCCAGTTGACCCACCTGATGGAGTGTTCGTCCAAGAGATGGTCAAGGAGTTAGCCTCTATTTTAAGTAGGAAATGGACTGCAGAAGTTGAGCTATCACCCAAAATCCTACGGATGACCTCACCTTTGGCAACTATTCTATATTATATTAGAGGGACACCAATGAAGGTCCTATACAACCCCACTAATGGAGGAAATATCATTTCTGATTCTTCTGCTCTTGCCATTCTTGGAGATGTGCCATTGACACCAATATGTAAATCCTTTCGAGACTCTTTCGAAAACATCCTTGAAGGATGTGGGGTTTTGCAATAGGTGTCTGTAAGAAACGATGATATTGAGGCAATCCTAAATTTCAATGTGTTCGAAATCCAAGATTTTGACATGATGATTGGGATTACCATTGAGAAATTTCTCATGGAAATTTATTTGGAAGGAAACCTCAACGTGAACCTTGGAGGAAGAAAGTTTTCTATTCCTATCCTGCATTCCAAGAACACATCTGCAAAATCTTCCATCCAAGATGAACCATTAGAGGAGTTTAGAACTCCAATTCTTAACTATTCCTAAAATAGAAGGAGGAGAAGATTTCATCCAAGAGGAGGATGAATTTCAGGAGGCAATTGAATTGCCAAAAGAAGAGTTCTTCCCAAAACCTCCTATGGAGTTAAAAGTTCTACCTCCAGGTACATTATGCCTTCCTAAATGGCAATTTGGAAGCCACTATCATCATAAGTGACAAGCTTTCAGATGATGAGACACTCAAACTCATTGCCATGTTATAAATGCATAGAGTTGTTTTTGGCTATTCCTTAGAGGATCTCAAGGGGATTAGTCCTACATTATGGACCCATCGCATTCCCATTGACATTGAGAGTTTCCCCTCAAGGGAACCTCAAAGGCGATTGAATAATGCGATACGGGAAGTTTTCAAGAAGGAAGTATTGAAACTTCTGCATGCAGGGATTATATACCATGTTCCTCATAGTGAATGGGTAAGCCTAGATCAAGTAGTGCCCAAGAAGGGAGGTATGACGGTCGCTCAAAATGAGAAGAATGAATTAATTCCTCAACAAACCATCACAGGATGGAGAATGTGCATTGATTACCAAAAACTTAACAAGGCTACAAGGAAGGATCATTTTCCACTGCCCTTCATTGATGAGATGTTAGAGCAGTTGGCAAAACACTCCTACTTTTGTTTCCTTGACGTGTATTCGGGTTATCATCAAATCCCAATCCACCCCGATGATCAAAGTAAATCCACATTCACATGTCCCTATGGGACTTATGCCTACCGGCGTATGTCTTTTGGACTGTGCGCAATGCTCCTGCCTCTTTTCAAATATGCATGATGTCTATCTTTTCCGACATGATTGAGGAGATCATGGAGGTTTTTATGGATGATTTCGCTGTCTATGGGAAAACTTTTGATCATTGTCTAGAAAATTTAGACAAGGTATTACAAAGATGCCAAGAGAAGGACCTCATACTTAATTGGGAAAAGTGCCATTTCATGGTCCATGAAGGCATCGTTCATGGACACTTAGTGTATGAGAGAGGGATAGAGGTGGACAAAGCAAAGATTGAAGTCATTAAAAAACATCCACCTCCTATCAATGTTAAGGGAATCCGCAAATTTTTAGGTCATGCGGGGTTCTATCCTTTGAAACACTCAAAGGAAGCTCACTAACCTACTAGCAAAGGAAGCTCTCTTAGATTTCGATGATGAATGCCTTAAATCATTTGAAACACTCAAAAATGCACTCATCTTAGCTCCAATCATTCAACCTCCTGATTGGACGTTGAAAGTGCATCTAGGCATACCTTGTGGGTTTTGGTTGATTTATGACAAAAAAATGAGATCCTAACTAGAATGTTAAGATGAGCGCAGGTTTTAATGAAATTATGAAGAAAGCGCAAAAAGAAAGGAGAAGGAGGATCTATATGGAAAGGAGCTCAAGAGATGAATAGATTAAATCATTGTGTATGGAGTGTGTTGGAGAAACATACCCCAAGAGCTCAAGCACAAGAAAACTCATTCACTGCGCAAATTTACACAGGACCGAACCAGTCTGATATACCTCGGACTAGTCTGATAATCCCTCTGTTCAGAATCGGACACAGTCCAGGTTTACACAGGTCGGACTAGTCCGATATCACCATGGACTAGTCCGATATCTTTCTAACTAAGATCAGACTAGTCCTCCCCAGTGCGGACTTGTCCTCAACACTTCACAATTTTGCACAAAATAAAAAAGGTCTGATAACACCATGGACTAGTTCGATATCCTTCTGACCCAAATCGGACAAGTCCGACATTTGCCCGAATTAGTCCGAAAAACCTTCTGACTAAAATCGGACAAGTCCTCCAAGTGCGGACTTATCCCCAATTCATTAAGGGTTTCACCACCACTGGACTAGTCCAATACGTGCTGGACTAGTCTGAACATTTCTAGAGACTAAAACGGACCAGTCCGCCTCTGGCCGGACAAGTTCGATATTTTGGGGCACTTAGGGTTTCCCACACGCCGCACACCAAACTAGTCTGGAGTCCACCACGGACTAGTTCGGACTTTTAAAATCCTAACGGTAACCCTTGGAAACCCTAGTATAAATAGAGGTGCACGTCCCATCTATGAACTCTCTCGACTCCTTGCGTCATCACAACCTCCAAGAGCCTAGAAAACACGTCTCTCCACACAATCCAACAAAAGAAAGATCAATTTTGTGTGGGTCAAATCTAGATCAAAGGAGAGCCATGATTCTTCACGTTTGAGCTCTTGGATTTGATTCTCTAACACACTCCTTTTGTTTTATTGTAGATATTACGAGTGTGTTCTTGGTGGTGTTCGATTTGTAATCTTGGGGAGCCCTCAACTTGTGAGAAGGCCCCTTGAACTTGGTGATTTACCCTTTGTGATTAGTGGAAAGAGAATCAGCCTCCGTGGCGATTTGACGAGGGTAGGGTTGGTGAAGACCCCGTCCTTTCGTGGTCTCCTCAACGTGGATGTAGGTTGCCTTTGTGGGAACCAAACCACGGGATAAAATCTTGTGTCAATCTTGTTCTTAGTTTTTCATATCACATTCTAGGGTTTACTTGATCTTGCATATCTTACTTAAAACTTGAAAGTAAGGTCACCTTGTTCTATCTTTAGTTTAATTTAAGCAACATACTCTAATTACATCTTAATTTCCTCTGCATAGAGTCTTGGATCAAGATCATCGATCAAACTTGATATCTAGTCTGCACGTATCAGACTAGTCTGCACTCTACCAGACTAGTCTGATTTCTCAGTATTTGATGAAGTTGTTGAGTGTTACAGGTTCCAACTATAAATCAAAAAGGCCTATTCACCCCCCCCCCTCTAGGCCACATTCAATTGGTATCAGAGTAAGGCTCTTCAAGATGAGACTAATCACTCGAAGAGAAAATGTCAGACATGAAGGATGTGCACAAGAGCATCAACCAAGAGAAGATTGAAGATGAAAAGGCTCAAAAATTGGACAAGCTCCTCGACGCCATTCAGGACCTCGAGGATGACGATGAGGAGACGCTTGAACTCAAGGCACTCCTAAGGAAGAAAGCCAACTAAGGGAAAATGAAGATCGAAGACAAGAAGAAGAAGAAGAAGGGGAGTAGTCACACTGTCTACTCCCGATATCCTTTCAACTACGATCGTCTAAATTCTAACAATAGCCATTATTTGTCTATTCCTGTAGGAAAAGCCACCACACTTTGATGGCAATGCTTACTCAATGTGGAGGAAAAACATGAAAATGCATTTAATCTCACTTAACCCCAGCTTGTGCATATGTGTGCACAGATATAGATATCCCAGACGATGATGAAGAGCTCACACCAAGCCAAGTGCAAGCAATTCATCGGAATGCTCAAGCTGCAGCGGTCATCACATCATCACTAAGTCGAGGCGAGTTCACCAAGGTGGATGGACTCGAGATTGCAAAAGAAATATGGGACACATTGCAAACTGCATGAAGGCGATCGTCATGTGTGAGAGGCGAAGATCGAAATGATCGAAGGCGAATTGGGAAGATTCGCCATAGATGAAGATGAGTCGCCGCAAGACATGTACAACCGGTTGAAGACTCTCATCAACAAGGTTCGAGCATATGGAAGTAAAAAAGTGGAACTATCATGAGGTGGTGAAGCTCATCCTTAGAGCATTCATGCCTCGCAATGTTACCCTGTGCTCGATGATTAGAGAAAGCCTCGGGTACAAGAAAATGACTCCGGATGAATTGCTTGGAAAGATTATCAAATTGGATGATGGAGAAGCAAGCAAAACATGTCAAGGAGATTGCCGACCTCACCTCGACAAAGAAGAAAGGGGTCGCCTTAAAACCCACTTGGAAGCCCTTGTCAAAAGAAGCTCGAGAGGCTCAAGATGAAGATGACAGCGATGATGAGAGCAACGACATAGATGAGGAAGACATGATCCTCTTCATGAAGAAATTCAAGAGGATGATGAAGAGAAGACAAGGGGGTAAATCAAGTGAAGGAAAACACAAAGAAAAGTCAAGACCGAAGTTGAGGCGGGCTTGCTATAACTTTGGTGAATATGACCACTTTATAATTGATTGCCCATACGAAGAAAACAAGAAGAAGATCAAGGAAACAAAGCGTCAACCCAAGAAGTTCTTCAACAAGAAAAGGCAATTGGGACAAGCACACCTAGGAAATGAGTGGGATCAAATGATGAGTCCTCGTACGAAGAGGAAGAGGAGATGGATAGCATAGCCATCAAAAAGACGACGAAGAAATCAACTCTCTTCCCATCTATTGGCGCCAGGAAGGACAACAACACATGTCTCATGGCGAAGGAAGGTAAAAGAAAGGCCTACTCCTCCAGTGTAGCAAAATGGGTGCTAGACAGTGGATGCACCTATGATTGGAGAACGAATAATTTTTGTAGAATATGAAGAAAATGAGGATCCAAGCGAGGGCATCTATTTTGGAGACAATAGTCAAGGAAGGGTGCTCGGTACCGGTAAAATTGCAATATCATCTCAACACACGCTTTATCATGTTTTGCATGTAGACTCCTTAGATTATAACCTTCTGTCCATATCTCAATTATGTGACAAGGGTTATAATTGCTTGTTCACTAATGAGGGTGTGATCGTTTCTAGAAGGAGTGATGACTCGGTTGCATTCAAGGGTGTGTTAAAGGGAAAACTTTATCTTGTTGACTTCAACAAAGATAAAGCCAAACTTGAAACATGCTTGATTGCAAAGGCCGACATAGGTTGGCTGTGGCATAGACGGCTAGCACATGTTGGTATGAGGAATCTTCAAAAACTCCTCAAGGGCGATCACATCCGAGGTTTGAAGGATGTTGTTTTTGAGAAAGACAGGCCTTTTAGTGCGTGCCAAGCCGAGAAGCAAGTAGGAGCATCCCATCCCGCAAAGAACTTCATGACAGCAACAAGACCACTCGAGCTCCTTCACATGGACCTATCCAGTCCAATTGCTTACATAAGCATCGGCGGTAACAAATATGGCTTAGTAATTGTTGATGACTTTCCACGCTTCACGTGGGTTTTCTTTTTGCATGATAAGACAGAAACACAAGGAACCCTCAAGAAGTTCTTCAAGCGCGCCCAAAATGAGTTCTCATTGAAGATCAAGAACATACGAAGTGACAACGGCATGGAGTTCAAGAACACTCAAGTTGAGGAGTACCTAGAAAAAGTGGGCATCAAACATGAATTTTCAGCACCGTACTCACCTCAACAAAATAGAGTGGCCGAAAGGAAGAACCGAACCCTCATAGAGATATCGGATCGGTTTTGGGCTGAAGCGGTCAACACCGCTTGTCACGCCATAAACCGAGTCTATCTTCATCGCCTACTCAAGAAGACATCATATGAGATACTCACGGGTAAGAAACCTAATGTTTCCTATTTTTGTGTTTCCGATTCTAAATGCTATATCTTGAACAAGAAGCCTAGGACTTCAAAGTTCGCTTCGAAGTCTGATGAAGGTTTCTTGCTTGGCTATGATTCGAACTCTTGCGCCTATCATGTCTTCAACAAGGTCTCCAGACTTGTTGAAGTTGCACTTGACGTAGTGTTCAATGAAACTAATGGCTCTCAAGAAGAGCAAGTTGATCAATGTGTGCTAGATAGAGAAGAAGCTCCTTGTCAAGCGTTGAGAAGAATGGCATTGGGCGATGTTCGACCACAAGCGCCACCTCCAAATCAAAATGAAGAAGATGAACTAAAAGTGGAGTTAATGGATCAAGGGGGGGCTTCTACACAAGATAAACCTCAAGAAGACAAAGATGATCAACACGCAAATGAGGGCAACCATCTAGGGGGAGTAGAAGATGACCATGAAGTTTCAAGACCACAAGTGCCACACCCAAGAGTACACCAATGCATCCAAAGAGATCACCCCGTCGACAACATAATCGGGGACATCCAAAACGGAGTAACTACTCGATCTCGAATTGCTTTGTGAACATTACTCTTTTGTATCCTTTTTGGAACCGCACAGGATTGAGGATGCATTGAAAGATCTAGATTGGGTGGTGGCAATGCAAGAACTCAACAACTTCAAACAGAACAAGGTGTGGGAACTAGTCGAAAGACCCAAGTTCAACATCATTGTTACCAAATGGGTCTTCTGCAACAAGCAAGACAAACACGGGGTGGGAACAAGGAACAAGGCACGACTTGTGGCTAAAGGGTATTCACAAGTCGAAGGTTTGGATTTCGATGAAACCTTTGCTCCCGTAGCTAGGATTGAATCTATTAGAATATTACATGCATATGCTACTCACCATGATTTCAAGCTCTATAAAATGTATGTGAAAAGCGCCTTCCTCAACGGACAAATCTAGGAGGAGGTGTACGTGGAGCAACCCCCTGGATTCAAAGATCAAGAGTTCCCCGACCACGTGTTCAAACTGCGTGAGGCCCTCTATGGCCTCAAACAAGCCCCTAAAGCTTGGTATGAGTGACTTAGAGATTTCTTAATTGAAAATGGTTTTAAAATTGGCAAAGCTGATTATACATTGTTCACAAAGCATTTTGACAATGATCTTTTTGTTTCTAAAATTTACGTTGATGACATTATCTTTGGTTCAACTAACAAATATTTTTGTGAAGAATTTAGTAAGTTTATAACAGATAGGTTTGAGATGTCCATGATGGGAGAGCTGAAATACTTCTTGGAATTCCAAGTGAGGCAACAAAAGGAAGGGGCTTTCATAAGCCAAATCAAGTATACTCAAGACATATCAAGCAGTTTGGAATGGACAAGGCGAAGCCCATCAAGACTCCCATGGCAACAAATGGACACTTGGATCACAATGAAGACGGGCCAAGCGTGGATCAAAAGGTATATCGCTCCATGATTGGATCCCTACTTTACTTATGTGCATCTAGGCCTGATATTATGTTGAGTTTGTGCTTGTGTGCAAGATTTCAAGCCAATCCTAAGGAGTGTCATTTGATAGTCGTAAAAAGAATCTTGCGGTATTTAGTTCATACACCCAACCTAGGCCCTTGGTATCCTAAAGGTTCCAAATTCGATCTCCTTGGATACTCCGATGTAGATTATGCCAGATGTAAAGTTGATAGAAAGAGTACCTCTGGTACATGCCAATTCTTAGGTAGATCCCTTGTTTCTTGGAGACCAAGAAACAAAATTCCATTGCCTTATCCATGGCCGAAGTAGAGTATGTTGCAGCCGGGAGTTGTTGTGCACAACTCCTTTGGATGCGACAAACTCTAAAGGATTACGATTACAATATGAGTCGTATTCCACTCCTTTGCGATAATGAGAGTGCCATTAAAATTGCCCATAACCCTGTTGAGCACCCTAGAACCAAACACATAGAAATCCGGCATCACTTTTTGAGAGACCACTCATTGAAATGAGATATAGCCATTTCTCATGTCAACACCGAAAAACAACTAGCTGACATATTTACCAAGCCACTTGATGAAAAACGATTTTGTGAGCTCCGAAATGAACTAAATATCCTTGATGCTCGAAATGTGGATTGGAAACTTGAATACCTGTATGGCTCCTTCAAAATATGTTGATTGTGTTGCGAAAATCATCTCTCTCAATTTCCTCCGAAAAACTATTTCAATTGCTTGATCTTGGTGAATTATGATCATTGCTTGATTGTTGTATGTTTACTGATCATATTCATCAAGATTATTTGATTGTTTTGGCCCCTATTTTCTCTATTAGTACCTTCAAATATATATGAATGGTCTATCCAGTTCTGTTCTGGTGACCACGGACTGGTTCGTGGTCACTCAGACTAGTCCACACACTGCAGACTAGTCCGCAGAGGACCGGTAGTCCGGACTAGTCTGGCTGACCACGGACTAGTACGTTTTTTCGACTCCATAACCCTAGCCGCCGCCAAAACCAAATCACTTTCATACTCACAACTCACCTCACACTCTCTCTTCTCGCTAAAGTGCTCCCAAGGCGATTTCTTTCATTCTCCATCAAATCCCTCCGAGTTTGGGTGAAAAACGACTTCCATAGCTAGGGGTTTGAAGACCACGGACTTGTCCGCACCTTCAACCCCTCCATCGTCAAGAATCCAAGGATTTTGGTAAATTTCCCCTCAAACCCTAGAAACTTTGATTTCTTTTGTCTTGGATCAAATATCTTAGTTTCTTCCAGCTAATACATGCCTCCTTGCTGTATTACATCTATCTTAAGCTATTTTGTGCATTGGGAAACACCATTGATCATCTAGTTAGGGTTTGAGGTGATGAATATCGGACTAGTCCGGTCCTTGTACGGAGTCCGTACATGAACACTGGACAAGTCCGATTTTCAACTGAACTCAACCCTAATTTCCAACTACTCAATGCACTTCCTTGCCATCAATTCTCATACATACATTGTATAATTCCCTCTCAGGACAATGTCGAACTCTAACGATGAGGTTTCTGATTATGAGGCCGATTTGGACCAAGGCTCTTTGCTTTGGTCCTCGACGGGTCAAGGGAAGAAGCGCCAAGAGCGTCCCTCTGAGCCAGCACCTTCTCCACCTCAGGTGAGGCGCAAGGTTCTAGCCAAGAAGCCTGCGTCCAAGGCCAAGGATGCAGCTGGCCCTAGCTCGGCAGCTTCTCGCCAAGCTAAGGGCAAGGGAAAGATAATTGCCTCGGGCCCAATCGGCCCTCTCAAGATGGCAGCTCCGAGGCAAGGGAACAGGGATCCCTTCGAGGAGAAATTCAATGGCAAGGGAAGCGATATGGCTTCAAAACTCAGAATGATTGACTGTTACAGCCGGTCAAAGAAGGCAGCCAATGCAATATTTTGGAGTAACTTCCACACGGATTACTACAATTCCATGTACATGCAGATGAAGACTCCAATGGTCAAGAGTCAATGGATTGACTGGAGTCACTTTAAGAGGAAGAGCTGCCCAGCCTTCGATGAAGTGATACAAGCTGTGGAAAGGCATGGGCTCAAAGACTTGTTTGCTTTCAGATGCAACTGGAACGATGAAATCATCGCTCACTTCTATGCCACCTGCAACTTTGCTAGTGATGAGGAGGAGAGGGTGACTTGGATGACACATGGATCCAAGTACACTATCACCTATGATGATTTTGTGAGACTCCTTCACCTAGAAGACACCGGCAACAATGAGCTGACTATCCACAACATTGTTGTCTTGGGAAAGGATAAGATGGACTTCCTTTATGATACTAGCCTGAAGTAGAACCCTCCATCGACCAAGAACATGAAGCCCTTCTTCATGGTTCTTAATAGGGTGATGAGGAAGACATAGCTCCGAAAGACGGAGATGCAGGAAGTGTGCAAGGGTACTTGAGGACCCTGATGAAAGTGATAAGCAAGAACAGAAAGTTTGATGTCTTTGACTATATTTGGGACGACATGGTGAATATCTCCTGCACCCTGAACCGTTCCAGTGGCTATGCGCCATATATAATGTTTATGATTGAAAAGTCACGGGAATAGAGTTCGAAAAGGATGTGGAGCACACTCCCTTAAGGCCCCAAAAGCCTACCTAAGCTACCCTCCCAGCTGCTCCATCCCCAATGTCTAGTGAAGAGGCTCCGAGGAGAACTTGAGGAGATGCGAGGACTGCTCCCACCACTAGGGCCCCTCCTTGAAAAGGGTCCTCTAGTGGCATTTTGAAGTACTTGGCGGCCATCTTTGGCTCCTGCAAGAAGGCTGGGGTGAAGCTCCGTAAAATGAACAAGTCAAGGAAGGCAAACATGAGGTATGTCAAGGAAAATGTCAAGCATATCTGTCAGAAGCTGGAGATTGAGCCTATTGGATACCTTGTTATCTTTGAAGATTCATCCTCTGACTTCTCCAAGCTCCCACCACTCTAACCTTCCGAACTTGCCTACTTTGGCATTGGGCGCTCTTCGAGTGGATCCGCTCCTCCTCCTCCTCCATAACCTGAAGATGAAGATGAAGATGAACATAAGGTGATGAGTAGGTTTAGGCGCCCGATCTTCTAAAAGGTAAGTCGATTGGAGTGGAGAACTCGACGTTGATGATCCGCGGCACTCGAGCAGTTCAAATACCCCAGCAATCACTACATCACTGCTCTGTTGGTTATCAACCATGCGGCACACACTTGACCTCACCAAGATGCTAATCCCTTCAAGTGAACTGAGAACACAAGCAAGAACATAGAAGACACGATCCGAAATTGAGAAGTTGGGGTCTTACAAACCGTAGAACAGAGAAATTGTTATTCTAAGCAAAACCCACCAAATATGACCGGCGCCTGTAGTATTTAAAGGCTAGGGTTTGGCCAAAACTCAATTAGACGCGTCCCTAATGGACTCTTATGGGATACAAGGCCCAAAGGCCCGATTCGGTGGCCCAGCACCGGACAGAAATTTAGACTCGACTAGTTTCGACGATGCCCAACGACTCTGGAGGAATTTTGAGGTGGGACCAGAACTATTGGAAATTTTATCGTCTCCCCTTTCTGTGCATGTGTAGAGCGTCAAAACGGAGTCCGTATGCCTCCTGGCGTCCGTTTTAAGGTGGACTGCTCCTGGACTCCGAGTTGAACTCGAGTCCGAGTTGTAAACTATTTCCATCAACTCGTGGACGTCCCAGCTGGTTCTCCACACTCCCAAGGCCTCTTTCCTTCACTTGTTGATCTTCTCCATTATTCCTAATAATAATTAAACCATCACATAGCAATCTATTCTCAAACTCACATGCAAAAGAAGTTAGGAGTGAATTCACCTGCTGATTTATTAACCGTGCTCGTGCTCTTGTGATTGGTCCTTGCATTTCAATGCGTGTCTCCGCTGTTGTGATGTCCTCATCATCCTCCCTCTCTTGAATTGGAGTTGTCCTCGACTCAAGTTCATCTTCTTCTCCCAAGTATAGTCGCAAATCTGAAATGTTAAATGTAGGACTAACCCAAAATCGGGAGGCAATTCAAGCTTATATGCATTATCATTAATCTTTTCAACAATCTTAAAAGGACCAACAGCTCGTGGCATAAGTTTAGATTTTCTCAAGTCGGGGAATCACTCTTTTCTCAAATGTAACCACACCAAATCACCCGGTTCAAGTTTTACTTCTTTTCTATCTTTACTACCTGCAATCCTATACTTCTCATTCATCATTTCAATATTTTTCTTTGTAGTTTCATGCATCTTAAGAATGAATTCAGATCATTGTGCAGCATCCAAATTTGTAGTTTCAGAAGGAGGCAAAGGTAGTAAATCAATAGGATCACGAGGATTGAAACAATACACTACCTGGAATGGACTTACCTCTGTCGTGGAGTGAACGGATCTGTTGTAAGCGAATTCTATATGTGGTAAACACTCCTCCCACAACTTCAAATTTGTTTTCAAGACAGCCCGCAACATAGTGGATAAAGTATGATTAACTATCTCGGTTTGTCCATCCGTTTGTGGGTGACATGTAGTTGAAAACAACAACTTGGTTCCCAATTCATACCACAAAGTTCTCCAAAAATGACATAAAAATTTTGTATCACGATCAGAAACAATGGTATTTGGCACACCATGTAAACAAACAATTTCCGTCATAAATAAATCAGCAATGTGTGAGCCATTATAATTCTTATGACAAGATAAAAAGTGTGCCGTTTGGGAGAAATGATCAACAACTACAAAAATACTATCCCTCCCCCTCTTAGTCCTAGCCAATCCCAAAACAAAATCCATGAAAATAACCTCCCAAGGTACACTAGGAACAAGAAGAGGCATATAAATACTATGTGGGTTAAGGCGAGACTTAGTTTTATTGCAAGTAGTGCATCGTGACAGGTAGCGCTCGACATCACGCCTCATCTTTGGCCAAAAGAAGTGTGTGGACAGAAAATCTTCAGTTTTCTTTACTCCAAAATGTCCCATCAAAACTCCTTCATGGGCTTCCTGCAAAAGTAATAGACGAACGGAGCTAGCTGGAACGCATAGCTTGTTAGCACGATAGAGGAGATCCTCATGCAGAACATATTTATTCCAACTTCTTCTTCTCTACAATTTTCAAAAGCATCTTTGAAGTCCAAATCAGTAGGATATAATGCTTTTATAGTTTCCAAACCAAAGATTTTATGATCAAGTTGGGACAGCATGTTATAACTCCTAGATAATGCATCGGCAATGACATTTTCCTTCCCTTTATTATGCTTAATGATGTATGGAAACAACTCTATCAACTCAATCCATTTAGCATGTCATTTATTCAGATTGGTTTGACACTTAAGATACTTCAATGATTTATGATCGGAATGTATGACAAACTCGTTAGGCCAAAGATAATGTTGCCAAGTTTGTAATACTCACACTATGGCATACAATTCCTTATCATAAGTGGATTAATTCAGAGAAGGACCGTGAAGTTTTTCACTAAAGAAAGCAACGGGTTTACCTCCTTGTATGAGAACACCTCCAATACCAATGCCGCTTGCATCACATTCTAGCTCAAAGGTCTTGTCAAAATAAGGAAGTTGTAGCAATGGTGCTTGTGTAAGCTTTAGAGCATCAAAAGCTTGTTGCTACTGTTTGCCCCATTGAAATGGCACTCCCTTCTTCGTTATCTCATGTAGAGGTGCTGCAATGGTGCTGAAATCCCGCACAAAACACCGATAAAAACCTGAAAGACCAAGAAAATACGAACCCGCGTGACAGTGGTTGGGACTGGCCAACTAGTGATCGCTTCAATTTTTGCCTCATCCATCTCAATTCCCGGCGAGGAAATGACATAACCAAGAAACGAGACTCGATTGGTGCAAAAGACACACTTTTCGAGGTTACTAAACAAACGTGCATCTCTCAAAACAGTAAAAACAACACGTAAATGATCAAGATGTTCATCATATGACTTGCTGTAAATGAGGATATCATCGAAGTAAACCACCACAAATTGTCCAATGAAAGCACGTAAAACCTCGTTCATTAAACGCATAAAGGTGATGGGTGCATTAGTTAAACCAAAAGGCATGACTAACCACTTATAAAGTCCAAAGTTGGTTTTAAATGCAATTTTCCATTCATCTCCTACTGTCATTCTAATTTGGTGATAACCACTACGCAAGTCAATTTTTGTGAAGATGATAGCACCACTCAATTCATCAAGCATGCCATCTAAGCGAGGAATAGGGTAACAATATCAAACGGTGATGTTATTAATCGCTCGACAATCAACACACATGTGCCAACTACCATCTTTCTTAGGAACCAAAGGAACAGAAACGGAACAAGGGCTAAGGCTTTCACGAATGTACCTGCGGTCCAAAAGATCTTGGACATGTCGCTGAATTTCCTTAGTTTCTTCTGTATTTGCCCCATATGTTGCACGATTTGGCAAACTTGCTCCTGGAATCAAATCGATCTTGTGTTAATGCCTCTCATCGGTGGTAAACCAGGAGGTATCTCGGGGGGAAACACATCCTCAAACTTCTGCAAAAGGTTAGCAACAGCAGGGGCAATGCAATAGACAATTCATGAAGTGAAAACATGGCTTCTTTGCATACTAAAGCATAGCACATCCCTTTAGCATCAAATAAATTAGCAAGGTCAGATTTAGTTGCGAGCAACGATGGTGATTCTAACTTAATGACTTGTTGTTTTTCAGATTCTAGTTTTGTTGCTTTGCCATCACGAATTTTACTCTTCTCAAAATGCACAATTTCAGCAGGAGTCATGGGGAGCAAAGTGATTTTCTTTCCCTTATGTATGATAGTATATTTATTAGTTCTACCATGATGAATAGCATCTGTATCAAATTCAAAAGGATGACCCAATAAAAGAGAACAAGCATCCATCGGAACGACATCAAAATCAGCAAAATCATGGTAAGAACCAATTGAAAACTGTATTCTCGCTGCTTGTGTTAACCGAACCTTACCGCTGTTGTTGAACCATTGAATGTGGTATGGATGAGGGTGTACTCTTGTTGTCAAACCAAGTTTCTTGACGACGTCCGTGTTCACCAAGTTATTGCAGCTACCTCCATCAATATAGTGTGTACACGGCAGTCCTTGACGACGAGAAACATGTGGAAGAGGTTGTGTCATTGTAGGTTGTCGTCGGTCTCCACTTTGGAGCTCAAGGCACGCTGCACAATGATGCTCCTATAGTTCTCCATCGCCGCTGTACCAAGTACCTCTTCTTCGGTGTGTTCGTCATTTGGATATGTAAAGTCAGTAGCAAGAGAATATTCATCTTCAACATCCGAAGTACTATCATACCCACCATCGTCGCGTGCTATGTATGCTCGTTTGCTCGGGCAATCTCTCATCATCTGACAAAGTCCCTGGCAGCAGTGACACTTAATGTCGGAAGTACGACCCGTAGAAGGAGTGGACGACAAAGGCATGAATGATGTCGCCTTGCTGCCTTCCGGCATGCGAGAAGAAGGAGCAGCAGGTATAGTTCGTTGGCCGCCATTGGATGGTGTAGTCGCTACACGGGGGGTCGAAGATGGTGCTGTTTTGGATGGTGTAGATGTCGAACGCTGCGTGAAGTTGCTCCTCGTGCGTTGTTGCTGTTGTTGTCGGCCCTGCAATTCTTTTTCTGCCAACATAGAAAGCTGAAACAATCTGTTAACAGTATCATATTCCTTGTAATCAACAATGTACTGAATTTCACGCCTCAACCCCCCATAAAAACGAGATATTTTATCATACATGTCCTCTACTACCCTAGAATGCATCATACCCTTTTGTAACTCTTGATAATACTCCTCTATGGACATGTTACCTTGGTCTAAGCGCTGCAATTTTTTGCGAAGGTCCCGCTGAAAAGTTGTAGGAACAAATCGAACACGCATAGCTTCCCTTAATCTATCCCATGGTAGAGGATCAATTCTAGTTTTAACAAGTTCATTCCACCATATGATAGCAAAGTCCTTAAACTCTCTAGTGGCTTGACAAACTCTATGTTGTTCAGAAACAAGATGGGCATTAAATTTTTGCTCTACTGTCATCTCCCAATCAAGATAAGCCTCATCATCATAAGCACCAGAAAAAGGGATATAGTAAATTTCACTTTAGCAAAAGGATCATCAGGAGGGCAATTATAATTGATATTATGATTATTACCTCCCATACCTCGACAATAAAGTGGTAGTCTTGGCTAATTTTTGTGATCTTCCATATCATCATAAGCATTGTCTTCATGTCTTCTAGTGAGAGGCAACCGAGCCTCAAAAGTATTCATCCGAAGAGCAAGGTCACCAAGTTGGCGAGTCAAGTTCGCCAATGAATCCTCTGTTGCTGCATTGTATTTAGCAAACATATCTGTCATGGTCTTTATTATATCATGTAACTCCGCATGTTGAACACATTCATCATCATTGTCTTCTCCTGCCATTGTTAGTAGGAAACAAAAGACAACAAAAATATGTTATCCCTTTCAACTACAGTGACAATGTGAAAGGTGGAAGAAAAACAATCACTCTCGCTCAAGCGTCTTACCACGCTCTTACAAGTGTTCTTACCGACACAGCAGGTGGTGTGGACGGTGAGATGAACCAATGGAGCGTGGGATGATTGCAAAGGTACCTGTTATGCTCAAGAGAAAGGTGGAGCTTGGATGGCACAATATGGTGGCTAATAAGCAGAAAATTGTTAACAGGTAAACAAAGTTGAATAAGTATTCAATGTAAGAAATTGTTGCTGGTCAACCAAGTGCTCTAGGACCTAGCACAACACAAGGAAGTAGCAAGGAAAAAGGAAGACATAATGATATAACCAACAATCACAGCACAAGTAGTATAGGCCATTTGCTTTAATATGCTTGCTATTCACTATTTTTTCTTTCTTGTAATATTTTTTTGATATTTTTTCTTTACTCAGGCGCACGAAGATATGAATCACACAAATTTGCAGCTCAATTGGATGTAATATGTGGCCCATAGAAAATGCAAAGGATTCTTTAAAATTCGTGCTGAAACTTTGGAGGTCGGATAGCCTATCTTCAGAGGCCAGATGCGAGATGAATTTAAAAAAAAAATTGCCAGATTTCGAGTTTGTATGCGAAAGTTATGGCCGTTTTAGGATAGGTCGTCCGAGTTACGATTTTTGGATGTTGATTCCAACTCAGTTTGAGAACAGAACTCGCAATCGGATATGAAAACGATCGGGAATTTGCACAGCAACTAATGGGGTGGTGTGTGATAATTCAAGGATGAGTGGCACAAAGGTTTTTCACCTAATCTAGGGCTGGCGATGCGGGAGTTCACGCAAGGCGGCTAGCTAGGGCAAACCGATGAACGTGGTGGATCGGTTTGTTATTTAGGGATTGCGGAATAGGTGTCGAACATCAAGAAAACAAGGATGAAACACGATAACTAGGACCCAAAACACAAAGCTAAACTAGCAACAAGACTCGACCACATGGATGCAAACTCAACAATGCAAACTGGAAAACGAAACTGCAGGCACTATAGTCTACGAAGCAGGAAAAATGATCTATTTTTTTGGCTTTTCTGTGGACCCTAGGTACGAAACAAAATTGATATAATGGAAGGAAAAACAAAGATACCTCATGGGCAACCTGGAAATCTGATACCAATTGATGAGTAGGTTTAGGCCCGATCTTCTGAAAGGTAAGTCGATTGGAGTGGAGAACTAGACGTTGATGATCCGCGGCACTCGAGCAGTTCGAATACCCCTGCAATCACTACACCTCTAATTCATTGGTTATCAACCGTGCGGCACATGCTTGACCTTGCCAAGAAGGATAATCCCTGCAAGTGAACCGAGAACACAAGCAAGAACGTAGAAGACACGATCTGAAATTGACAAGTTGGGGTCTCACAAACCGTAGAACGGCAAAACTGTTATTCTAAGCAAAACCCACCGAATATGACCGGCGGCTGCAGTATTTAAAGGCTAGGGTTCGGCCAAAACACGATTATACGCGTCCCTAATGAACTCTTATGGGATACAAGGCCCAAAGGCCCGATTTGGTGGCGCAGCACCGGACAGAAATTTGGACTCGAATTGTTTCGAAGATTCCCAATGACTCTGGATAAATTTGAGGTGGGACAAAAACCATTGGAAATTTTATCTTCTCCTTTTTCCGTTCATATGTAGAATGTCAAAAACGGAGTTTGTATGCATTATGGGCGTCCGTTTTAAGGTGGACTGCTCCTGGACTCCGAGTTGAACTCGAGTCCGAGTTGTAAACTGTTTTCATCAACTGGTGGACGTCCCAGCTGGTTCTCCATGCTCCCAAGGACTCTTTCCTTCACTTGTTGATCTTCTCCATTGTTCCTAATAACAATTAAATCATCACATAGCAATCTATTCTCAAACTCACATGCAAAAGAAGTTATGAGCGAATTTACCTGCTGATTTATTAATCGTGCTCGTGCTCTTGGGATTGGTCCTTGCATTTCAATGTGTGTCTCCGCTGTTGTGATGTCCTCATCATGAGAAGAGGACCGACGGTGAGGAATGAAGGCACTAGATCCCTCCGCTCCTTCTTTTTGGTGCCTTGATGCCAAGGTGGGAGAGATTGAGGGGGAGTCACTAGGTCCTAGCTGTAGGTTGCGAGAGATGAGAGCTCTATTTGTGTTCATTTTGGGTTGTAAAACTTTAATGCTCTTGTATGCTTTTGGACTTGTGATGTGGTACAATGACTATGTCTATGCTTATGCTTTTGAAATATGTGATGATTTGCTAAAATATGTGCTTATGCTCTGAAATTGACATGTATGCTTGATGATTGAGATAATTATGCCAATTGATTCATTCTCATCACAATTATTGCTCACATACACTTAGTTTTGCACCCCACCATAAAGAGTGCACATATGACTTATGTTTTCAAGCTCAATTTGTTCCAAACTCATATGTGCACACTTTATGAAAATTCTGCATTTTTAATCATATTCGTGAAATCTCAATTGGTTGTCATCAGTCACCAAAAAGGGGGAGATTGAAAGTGCATCTAGGCATCCCTTGTGGGTTTTGGTTGATTTATGACAAACAAATGAGATCCTAACCAGATTGTTATGATGAGCGTAGGTTTTAATGAAATTATGAAGAAAGCGCAAAAAGAAAGGAGAATGAGGATCTATATGGAAAAGAGCTCAAGAGTTGAATAGATTAGATCATTGTATATGGAGTGTGTTGGAGAAACACACCCCAAGAGCTCAAGCACAAGAAAACTCATTCACTGCAGGACCGGACTAGTCCGATATACCCCGGACTAGTCCGATAATCCCTCTATTCAGAATCGGACAAGTCCTCCCAGTGCAGACTTGTCTGTACAATCCAGGTTTACACAGGCCAGACTAGTCTGATATCACCACAGACTAGTCCAATATCTTTCTGACTAAGATCGGACTAGTCCTCCCTAGTGCAGACTAGTCCTCAATACTTCACAGTTTTCCACGAAATCAGACAAGTCCGATAACACCACGGACTAGTCCGATATCCTTCTGACCCAAATCGGACAAGTCCGATATTTGCCCAGATTAGTCCGAAAGACCTTCTGACTAAAATCAGACAAGTCCTCCAAGTGCGGACTTGTCCCCAATTCACTAAAGGTTTCACCACCATCGGACTAGTCCGATATGTGCTGGACTAGTCCGAACATTTCCAGAGACTAAAACGGACTAGTCCACCCCTGACCGGACAAGTCCGATATTTTGGGGCACTTAGGGTTTCCCACACGCCGCACACCGGACTAGTCCCGAGTCTACCACGGACTAGTCCGGACTTTGAAAACCCTAACGGTAACCCTTGGAAACCCTAGTATAAATAGAGGTGCACGACCCATCTATGAACTCTCTCGACTCTCGGTGCCATCACACCGTCCAAGAGCCTAGAAAACACGTCTCTCCACACAATCCAACGAATGAAAGATCAGTTTTGTGTAGATCAACTCTAGATCAAAGGAGAGACACGATTCTTCACGTTTGAGCTCTTGGGTTTGATTCTCTAACACACTCCTGTTGTTTTATTGTAGATCTTACGAGTGTGTTCTTGGTGGTGTTTGATTTGTAATCTTGGGGAGCCCTCAACTTGTGAGAAAGCCCCTTGAAGTTGGTGATTTACCCTTTGTGATTAGTGGAAAGAGAATCGACCTCTATGGTGGTTCGATGAGGGTAGGGTTGGTGAAGACCCGGTCCTTTCGTGGGCTCCTTAACGTGGATGTAGGTTGCCTTTGTGGGAACCGAACCACGGAATAAAATCTTGTGTCAATCTTGTTCTTAGTTTTTCATATCACATTCTATGGTTTACCTGATCTTGCATATCTTACTTTAAACCTTGAAAGTAAGGTCACCTTATGCTATCTTCAGTTTAATTGAAGCAACATACTCTAGTTACATCTTAATTTCCGCTGCATAGAGTCTTGGATCGAGATCATCGATCAAACTTGATCGATCTAGTCCACACTTACTGGACTAGTCCGCACTCTACCGTACTAGTCCGATTCCTCGGTATTTGATCAGGTTGCTGAGTGTTGCAGGTTCTGACTAAAAATCAAAAAGGCCTATTCACCCCCCCCTCTAGGCCACATTGAGACGTTGCCACTCGAAATCATGTGTGATGCTAGTGATTTTGCTAATGGTGTGGTCCTAGGACAAACCAAAGATAAAAAAGCATCATGTAATAGCCTACGCTAGCAAAACTCTAACAGGAGCTCAACTCAATTATGCCACAACTGAAAAAGAGCTCTTGGTGGTAGTTTTTGCTATCGATAAGTTTATATCCTATTTGGTTGGATCCAAGGTCATAGTCTACACAGACCATGCTGACTTGATGTACATGCTCACCAAAAAGGATGCTAAACCAAGGCTAATCCGTTGGATTCTTCTACTCCAAGAGTTTGACTTAGAAATCAAGGATATGAAGGGGGTAGAGAATTCTGTGGCAAATCATCTCTCACGTATGGAAGTCACCCAAACCATGGACATTCCTATCAATGACTTCCTACGAGATGATATGCTTCTCAAGGTGACTGACTCTCACCCTTGGTATGCAGATATTGTGAAGATCATGGTCACGAGATACGTACCACCAGGGGAAAACAAAAAGAAACTCATCTATGCAAGTCAAGTACACCTTTGGGATGACCCATATCTCTATCAAGTTTGTGCCAATGGCCTTCTTAGAAGATGTGTCCCATCAATTGAAGGCACCAAGATTATTGAGAAATGCCATGCTAGCCCCTATGGTGGCCATTACGGTATTTACTATACCCAGGCAAAGATCTGGCATAGTGGATTCTATTGGCCTTCTATGTATGAAGATACAAAAGAATTCATTCGCAGATGTTGGAAATGCCAAAAGCATGGAGAAATCTCAGCTCACAATGCGATGCCCCTGACCTATAATCTACAAGTGGAGCTATTTGATGTATGGGGTATTGATTTCATGCGACCTTTCCCTAGGTCCTATGATTGCGAGTATATCCTGGTGGCTATAGATTATGTGTCAAAATGGGTAGAAGCTTTGCTATGCAAAAATACTGATTCCAATCAAGCTAGGAAAATGTTCCATGAGATCATTTTCCCACGCTTTGGCATTCCCCCTATGGTCATAAGTGATGGAGGGTCTCATTTCATAGATAATACCTTCCTGGGCTTTTCGAGGGAACTTAGTGTCCAGTATAACATTGCTACCCCATACCACCCACAAACAAGTGGTCAAGTAGAAACATCTATTAAGCAAATTAAGAATATTCTACAAAAGATCATCTTGGAAATGGGAATGGGATGGAAGCATAAGCTACCCGAGGCATTGTGGGCATACCATACTGCCTACAAAAATCCCATCAACATGTCTCCTTTCTAACCTGTCTATGGAAAGGCTTGTCAACTTTCTGTAGAGTTGGAACATAGAGCCTATTGGGCCATCAAGCAGTGGAACATGGACTTTCACGAAGCAGGAAAGCACCGATTGAAGCAACTCTCCGAGTTGGAAGGGTGGAGAGATAAGGCGTACCATAGTTCCAAAATCTACAAGGAAAGAACTAAAAGATGGCACGATAAGAGGATTACGCCTAAAGAGTTCAAACCTGGAGACAAAGTCCTACTATTCAATTCTAGGGTTAAACTATTTGGACATAAGAAGCTCAAAAGTAAATGGGAAGGACCCTTCACCATAGTAGAAACCTCATCCCGTGGAGCAATCACACTCCAAGGTGATGATGATCATCTATTTAAAGTGAATGGGCACTGACTCAAATTATTTCTTAAATCCCATAAAGATGAGACGGAAAAAGAAATTGACGTGAAAAATCTTATTGATTTTCATGCCGTTTCTTTAAATTCTGTCTAAATTCTCCGTGTCCAATTAGTGGGCCCATCAAATTATTCATCTATGGGGCCTATTAAGCCAACCCAAAACAACTTGGCCCGTACGGAGTGGGGAAGGCGTCGGCCGACCTCCCCCTTGCGCCATCAGCCCTCTGTTTTCGCGTGCGAACTCTCCCGACGTATCTCAACAAGACTCTTGGTGCTATCGTACTTCCAGCCTATTTATTGACGGGAACAGAGAGGATAACCTTGCACCATATAAAAAAATCTAACTCCTGTTCCAAGTCATGGCCGACAAGAAGATTGTGCCTCATCCCAACTCTAGCTCAACCGTCAACCTGAGTGGAGACATCACGTTGGCCAATGACAAGTCCCCCCTCACTTTGGAGTTCGTCATGGCATTGGATGCCATGCCTCTCGCCCTGATTCCGCCACCGACAAAGACTCCGTGTGGGCGTAGAACCACACCTCGTGGTGCTGAATGGTCACTCTCCCCTTTGAGGATGCCCATGAATTCGACAACACCTGCACGTCACCAGACTCCGACTAGCCTTAGGTCAGTCAAGACCAGTCCTTTTGAGGTGTATCTCCCAACGTTGCAACCCGGCGAGGAGTTCATGTACACTCTGAAGACCAAGGACGGTGACATAGTGAGCCACCGCTACAAGTCACCTACGCGTACCTCGTTGAGCGTGTGGGAGACCGCCTCATTATCCATGGGGTGTGCAAGCCTGAAGGAGGCTATGCAAAAGGCTTTTTCAAGCAAGTGGATAATTTGGCGATGGATGAATCGACTGGCTCGTCACCCTCAAAGATTAGGCGTCACCTCTCGCTACCTGCTATCAGAGGCCCACCTGACCAATTTGAGGACATCGACGAGAAATCTCATCGTGCCCCTAAAGTGGCACAACTTTCTAAGGAGATAGCTTCTCTCCGTTTAGAGAACAGGAAGCTATCGGACTTAGTGGTTGAAGGGCGCATCGAGAGGGCAGAACTGAAGGATGAACTCATATCCCTCAAGGAGGTGATTAATGGTGTTCGCCGTGGCATGAGCGCCAAGCTGCGACAGATATGCAATGCCGCTGGGAAGCCCGACATCTACAACGCTCCTTAGTGTAGATGTCCCGACAGCATAGGATGCTTACTAATTTCATATAGTCTTATTCCAAAAACTTTATTTCATAAAGTTTAGATTGAATAATGTAAGCATCCCCATATTTGAGTTCAATAAAAGGAACTTACCGGTTCATCTAACCCAGTAAAGTTCCATCTTTAGTTTATTTTGTGTGAATAAAGAATTCAGGGAACAAGTGTGGGGGAGGTACACCAAATTCACGAAATCCCAACGTACAAAATTAGTGTTGCATCTCAAAACACATGGCAACCGAACATACGACTCAACACGTCGAAACAGAGCAACAGAGGGGCCAGAAGGGGGTCGGATGAACCCCCTGGTCGGCCGACCTGGTGTGGGCCCCACACAGCTTCGTTTCGCTTCACGAATTCGGTTTGGATCTCTTACTCCTGACTATGCATGATACGTTGCTGTTTGAGTTGATTTTATATTTAATACTGAATATATGAAGGAAATTCAACTCAACAATTAACATTTAAAACTTGGTAGTCAAAATTTGCTTGAGCTAAAAATTCGAATACTCTATATTTCGATTTATTGCCCTGTTTATGATTCCCACAAGCATAACAGGAAAATATGTCATCTAAGTATTTGACTAGTGCAATATGGTAAATGAGTTACTTGAGGAGATATATCCTTGCATGAAATTGATTTTTGATGTTTGCACAATTTGGAGTCCTGAACTTTGCCTGACTCTCTCATTGGAAATTTAAATACCCACCAAGGCCATATGATACAAATTCCTGAAAGCCACATGCATATGCCACTTTGTTTTTCAATGAACTTTGTCAAACTCATGACCCAATTGAGTGACATGCATGAACTTTTGACTTAGAAATTCTTGTGTACCCTATTCATGCAAAAATTTCTCACATTGAGAATTTGCATCCACCATTCATCCATTAATAAAGAAAACACCATACATTTTGGTCATCAAAATCTCTCTAGAAAAATAAAAGGGAGTAGAAAACATGGCTATGGAATTCAAAAAAAAAAAGGAGAAAAGAGAGAAAAAGAAAAGGAGAGTAGCCATGTTTCATCCTTAAAGACAGAAAACCATGGAGTCCACATATATCCATCCTATTCATGTGCACAAAGATTTCCTTCAATTTGTTTGTTGCATAAGTCTCTTGTAGGATCAAGTTTTTTACTTAGTAATACATGAATAGCAATGTGTGCCACATTTTTCCCTACCAAGCTCCAGATATAGCCATGTTTAGCATAGGGACAAAATTGGCACAACATGCCAAGGTGAGGATAAAAACACTTTGAGAGACTTGAGAGATTCCAAATGAGAGATGAGGTCAATTGTTCCTTCGACTTTCCGAATATAGCAAATTGTCAGATCATTTCGGCTGGGGAAGATCAAAGAGAACTACATTCCAAACATTAACATATTCAAACACCGAAGACTGATGTGGTAGCCACATTCCTAAAAAAGGGAATTCATGAAATAAGGTATGAGTTGAAATATCTAGTATTCCCTTATAAGCCAATTTATGACAGCACCTTAGTTCTTTTTCTTGCCTTCACTCGAGGACAAGCAAAGGACTAAGTGTGCGGGAGTTTGTTGACGGTCCTTAAGTGCCATATTTAGACCGTCAATTCACCTCATAATGTGCATAAAAGAGAAACACAACATAGTGGTAGAGTTAAAAACTAACCAATTCCACAAGTGTTGGTGTTTGTTCGTATGCAGGTGAATTTAGACCCAAAACTACCAAGACATGCAGGGAGTAATCCATAGAATTGGATTTTGAAGAATCAGGCGATGCCATGTGCCATCACATGAATCAAATGGCATATAAACAGAAGTATCCGAGGCCATCCAATGGTGTAGCACCAATATAAGGGGATGGGACCCACGTGGCAGAGACCTAGAAGAAGCACAGCCCCAACGGGCCAAGACCAGGTCGGCCGACCCCCCTAGTCGGCCGACTAGGTCGTGGCGCCAATTGTGGTCAAACGCCACAAGTTGGCTCCTCCCGGCTTGAAGAGGTCATGGGTGACTGATTTGCACACATTTGGTGGCAGAAACCAACTCTTCTCCCCCCTATAAATAGAACCCCACACCTCACTTCACACACACACCAAAAGTTGAGAATAGAATATCACTCAAAAGGTTTAGAGTTGTCCTAGAGGCTGCCAAGTAGAAGAACAGTGCAGTGAAGAGTTTAGGAGAAGGAGGCTTGGGCCTGTCAAGTCCCTCTTCTACACTTGTACCCCTACAAAGGTGTTATTCAAATCAAGTAAGCCTTTGTGAATTCAGTTCATGTTTGATTCTCAGTTCATAGTAGTTTCCATCAGTAGTTACTTGTGGGTTCATTGCTTTAACTTATTGGAGGCTCTAGTTATAGCTTTGTGTTCCAAACAACTAGAGTTGTGATTTATAACGTAAGCGTAGTGCTTAGGTTAGAAATCATCAGTGAATATCTTGTAGACCCAAAGATTGAAGTGGTAGGCGGTAGGTGGTGACAACTCTATATGTCCTTTGTAATTCTCCTCGTTCGGCTATGCCATAGGCTCTTGGCAGGAGTCGACTAGTGTTGCTATGGGTAAACTCGTACCCGAAGCAAGCAGCTACTGCAAATTCCATTGAATTAGAAGCGATACTTTGAATTCCTCTCTCTTTCGTACCTACCAAACAACTTTGTGTCCTTGGGTGGATTAGTTTTTAAGAATACATACCTGTTCCTTGGATTCGATACCCTAGGAATACTCTCTTAAGGGGAAGTGCTACACAATAGCTTTCGTGCGCTTGCAGATTTTTTACCTGTGACGTAAGAAACGTCAACAATGGACATTCCTCTTTCTTCATTTCTTGAAATCCGGGCCCAAAGAGATTGGCTAGACGGCTTGCCTTGCTTCTTCTTCCATACCTTCTTTCGCAACTTGGTGGACTTGGGCCTTTGAGGAGGCCCAGACTTCTCCATCTTCTTAGGGTATCGGTGTGGACGATAAAACGGGTTCTTCGCACATATCAAATTCCTCATGAATGCAATGAGCGGGTCCACATTTGGAGGTGTGATTTCGACCTCTTGAATGTGTTTAACATTCGGCCCATACTTGATACGGATCTTGGAGCGTTACTCCAACTTTGGGTGAAAGTTAAACTTCTCCTGCTTGCCAATGAAATGGAAAGGGATTTCTCCAGCTCCCACATCTATGCGAGCCTTCGCGGTTCTTAGGAATGGTCGCACAGGAATGAGTGGCACATCCTTCTCGACCTCCATGTTGAGCACCACGAAATCCACGAGAATGAAGCAGTTCCGGATTTTCACCGGAACATCTTCAGCAATACCCGCCGGATAACGGACTGAGAAATCAGCCAGTTGAAGCTGTATTGTTGTTGGAGTAAGTTCCGTGAAGTTCAGCTGGTCAAAAACCACCTTGGACATCACACTGACACTTGCTCCAAGGTCACAAAGGGCCTTGTCAAAGTGGTGTGCCCCAATTGAGCATGAAATTGTAGGACATCCAAGATCCTTCAGCCAGTTGCCTCCTTGTAGAGAAATCATGTTGACATTTTCCACAGTGGGTTTGGGCTTTCCTGGCATTTTGCCATTCTCCACAGGAGGAACAGCAGCTGCCAGTTGAGCCAGCTGAGTTTTCAACATCTTGTTGAAATTCAATTCATTCTTGAAGGCTGAGGATAGTCCTTCAATATTGGCATTTATGCTCTCTAGGGTCTTGTCATTGGCTGACAGCTTCTTGGATAGGGACTCATTGATCTTTAGCTGGCCAATGGCAAGTTCTCTCAAGTTGGGTTGATTTCCATTGTTGCCATTATTGTTGTACCCTCCTTGAAAGAATGGATGCGGTTGGCCCCACCCTTGACCTCCTGGATGATAGCCATTGTTGTTTCCATTGTTGGCATCCTTACATGTTTCTAGCCAGTCATTACTGAAATGGCCTGTGTTGCCACAGACTTCACAAGTGATGTGAGAGTCTAAGGTATAGGCATTGCCACATATCTCACCATTGCCTTGTCCATCATTCTTCTTCATAAAGAAGTCCAATTTGGCAGCGATCATGTTCACCATCTTCAAGGTGTGCATGCCTCGCTGGCGGGTATGGAGATGCTCGTCGCTCGAACCCATGTTTGACACCATCTTCTCAATCAAATCTTTAGCTTTGGGCACCGTCAATGAGAAGAAGGCACCTCCGGCAGGATCAACATGGTCACGGGTGGAAGGGATCAACCCGTTGTAGAAGTTTTGGATAATTAGCCAATCATCCATCCCATGGTGGGTACAGGCTGATGTACTCCTGAAGCCTTTCCCAAGCCTCGAGAATAGATTCATTGGCATCTTGTTGGAAGCTAGAAATTCTTCCACGTAGGGCATTGGTCTTGCCCAACGGGAAAAACATGACGAGGAATGCCGTAGAACACTTCTCCCATGTTTCTACAGCACTTCAGTTCGCGTAGAACCACTGTTTCGCTCTCCCAAGAAGAGAGAATGGAAACAATTTAAGACGAGCAACGTTAGCCTTCCCACAAAATGGGTTGGCTTGCACCATAGTGATAAGGCTAGTCATGATTTTGATGTTTACATCTCCTGTGTTAACAGTGGGACCAATAGGCACATTGTTAGTAGAGGGAGCTAAAAACTCACGAAGGGTCTTCTGGACCATTTTTGTTTCAGTTGTTGGTGTAGTTGTGCTGGCTTGTTTTCCGCTTGAAGCTTTTGCGGAGTAACGACACGAGGCCGATCTCTCAGAAGGGATTTAGGATCTTCAACAAAGTTTTTCGGCAAGGAGAAACCAGACATACACTACCTAGTTTTCACATAAAATGCGAAAACAAAGAAGGGTCATCCTACTAAAACCTACCAGGGTCCTATCCTATTCACTCAATCGTGCAATACTTCCGGTGCCTTCCCCAGCAACGACACTAGAAACGCTTGTTGACGGTTCCTATGCACTACTAACAATTCATCTCTAGCAATGGTGCCAAAAATTCTTGTTAATAGATTTCAGATTATACATACAAATATGCAAGCGCACGAAAACTATCGATGTAGCATTAACCCTCCAAGAGTATTCTCAATGGGTGTCATTTATATTCTCCCAAAGGAAGGCTAGATGGAAGTAAATAAATCATCAAGTGGAGAGGCTAGGTTGGCCTAGGTAGGGTTCTAGCAAGGATAGATAGATGATAAGTTGGAGTAGTGTGACAAACTAGAGCATTTTATCCTAAGGGAATAAATGAGGTAAAGAGGGACTAGGCTAAGGGTTAGGTAGAGACTCCTACTATGCTTGTAATGTACATATATATAGCCTAAGTTAGCTACTAATGATCATGTCAATTATGAATTCTCATGCTAAGTGGATTAACACATCAGGCACGAGTTTACCCTTAGCAACACTAGGACGACTCCCACCTAGAACCCGTGGCATAGCCGAACCTGGAGGATTACAAAGGACAGATAGGGCTGTCACCACCTACTGCCTACCTCTTCAATCCTTGGGTCTACGATACATTCAACACTACTATCTATCCTAGCACCATGCTAGCATATTAAGTAATTACCTTAAGAGCCTAGGGACAAGCCATCCTAAGTCAATGAACTAAATCATCATTGAACCAATGTTTATTCATAGCGTAAGTGGTTCACGTTAATATAATCATGTCATAACTAATTAGACTATTGTGGAGGTTTGTAGTGTTTATGATGATATATTGAGAATGGTATAGCATAATCATAAATACTACTACTACCACATACATGGAAACCACAACCGAACAAGAAATGCTTCATCCAAGTATATGAACAATGGAAGACTAAAGATAACATGTTTATTAAGAATAAAGTCACGAATACAAATAGGAATACAAGAGCCATACCTTTCCTGATTGGAAATTGGGAAGGGACTCCTTCTACTCCCCTCCTACTTGGGCTATGGACTAGAGACTCTCCTCTCTACAGCCTATACTCCTCCAAACTTATGGAGAGTAGTGGATATATTGGATGAATACTCAAGTGGTGTGTGTTGATGTGAGGGGCGAGGGGTCCTATTTATAGCTTGGAGAAGGGTCAGTTCCAGCCAACAAAAGTGCGAGAATCAGTCTTCTTCGTGACCAGGGCACCACAGGGAGTCGACACGTGGAAGATGACCGGGATTGACGCCAGGAATGGTTCGGCCGAACCCCCTAGTCCGTGGAACAGAAATGTTGACCATTTCTGGTGTGCTTCCTCGAGGTGACTTCCAGGTGGGTCCCATTGACTGATATAGGTGCTACACCATTGGATGGCCTCGAATACTTCTGTTTGTGGGCAATTTAATCCATGTGGTACCACGTGGTGCCGCCTGATTGGCTGAATAATATTTTATATGATCCATCCCCTTGTTTCACTTCAATTCTGCATAGAATGCCTGCATGCACTACTTTATCCAAAGACAAGTGGTAATAGGTTAAATAGAAAGGTGATGTGTGCAAGAAAGGTAATTGAGTTATATTGACGGGTGAAATTGGTATATAACAACCGTCAAAAGTAGGCCTGCAGTGTCTTCACTGCGATGTGACTGGGTGTAGCGGTACCTAACTGTAGGCCTGCGCCACGCCATGCGCCTGGGGAAGGCGCATGTCTTCAGTGCTTGATTTAGACATGGCGCACCACCCCCTTAACTCTTGCAACCCACAGCCCTGGGCAAGTTGCTTGCTACGTGGCAGCTCGGGAGCTAGCCTCTGCGGGGGAGGCCGGGTCCCGATCCGTGGACCACATGGCAGCCCCGGATCCCATTCCTGAGTAGAGCGGGGGATCCAGGGCCGCATGACACGTAGTAGAGCTGAAGCCCGCCTCCGTGAGAGGTGGACAACTTGGTGCTCTGATACACGCAGCTGCACTGGAGTCCACTCCTATTTGGGATCAGGGTCCAGTCTGGCTGGACACGTCGCCGCTTGGGAGCCTGCCTCCTCAGGGGTGCTGTACCCTGGCTTGAGGTCCATGTGGAAGCACCGTATCCCTATCTGAGGTAGGGAGGAGTCTAGGCCTTCTGGACACATTGCGCCCTCGGACCCTACCTCATCAGGAAGGCAGGGCACTTAGGTGCTTTTAGCCTATTCGTGAGGGTACACGGTATGTCAGGTACCGACAGTGGTGGCTCACAGAACTTGTCCTTCGGGGCAGAATAAGAAAGAATGGCGGGCTGCTCCATATATGTGGTGGTTGTAAGGAAAGAAAAGGAAAGGAGAGGTAAGAAGATAGATATGAGGGTGAACAAGGTTCGAAGATCAACAACAACTGTTCTCGGGCAATGACACCAGAAATGCTTGTTGACAGCTGGTACATCACATATACAAAATCCGCAAGTGCATGGAAACTGTCGTATAGCACTTCCCCACAAAGAGTAATCCCAAGGTTATAAAATCCAAGGAACGTGTGTGCTAATCTTACGAACTAATTCACCCAATGCCATAAAGTTGATTGGTAAGCAAGGAACGGAAAGGAATTCAAAGTATTGATTCTAATTCAAAGAGATTTGTGGTAGTTGCTTGCTACGGGCACGGGTTTACCCCTAGCAACACTAGGACGACCCCCCGCAAAGAGCCTATGGCATACCCGAACATGGAGGATTATATAGGACAGATAGGGCTGTCGCCACCTATTGCCCACCTATTCAATTGTGGGTCTACGAGATCTTCACTGGTGGTTTCTAACCTAAGCACCACACTTACGTTCTAAACCACTACTCTAGTTGTTTCGAACACAAAGCTACAACTAGAGCCTTTAATAACTTAAAGCATTGAACCCACAAGTAACTACTTGTGCAAACTACTTTAAATTGAAAATCAAACCTGTATTGAATTCACAAAGGCTTACTTTGAATAAAACCTTTGTAGGGGTACAAGTGTAGAAGCCAAGCCTCCTTCTTCTAAACTCTTTACCACACTCTCATTCTACTTGGCATCTTCTAGGACTACTCTAAACCTTAGGAATGTTACTCTATTCTCAACTTTTGGTTTGTGTGTGAGGTGAGGTGTGGGGTGCTATTTATAGGTGGAGAAGGGTCGGTTTCCACCACCAAATGCGCGCGATTCAGTCATCCCCGCCACTCGGAAGCCAGGAGCAGTCGACAAGCGCAGGTTGACCGAGTTTGGCACCAAGACTGGTTCGGCCGAATAGGGTGTTCGAGCAACCTGGTCTTTGCTTTGATCCTTCTGTGCTTTCTCCAGGTAACTATTTGGTGGGTCCTCTTGATGTTTTGGGGTGCTAAATCGTTGGATTGCCTCGGATACGACTATTTGTGGGCCATTTGATCCATGTGATGACACGTGGCGTCGCCTGATTTATTGGAAACCAATTTAATGGATTACTCCCTGCATGTCTTGGTACATTTGAGAATTAATTCACCTGCATACAAATAAACACTAACACTTGTGGAATTGGTTAGTATTTAACCCTACCACTATGTTATGCTTCTCTTTTGGGCATATTATGAGGTGAATTGATGGTCTAAATATGGCACTTGAGGACTGGTAACAAAGATCCGGAGATGGCCCATGCCACATAGAGATCTGGTCAGGCCATAGGTTGTAGGGTGTGGGCAAGGGCGCACCTGCCCGACTGGTGCCACCACTACCACCTCTAGTAGCAGGAGCAGGAGCTGCAGTGCCTCCAGCACCACCACCTCGGCCACCGCGCTTTCCGCGGTGACGACGATTACCACCCTGAGAGCCTGCAGGAGTAGCTGGGGTGGTAGCCGGAGCAGGTGGTCGCGGTGGTGGTCACCAGAAGCTGGTGGCTGTGGGGATTTCCCAGAGCCGTAGAAGTCTGTGGCAGGCCCGGAGCCAGCAGGTCTACCAGAAGTGATCTCCTCGAGATCATGGTCAGACCAGACCTTCTTGAAGGTCGGGGGTGACTCCACACGAAGAAGCAACAAACAAAGGTGGCAGTAGCGCTCATTCAGGCCATGAAAGAGCCGAAAGACGAGTGTGCTGTCAGCAAATGGCTTGCTAAGGTCGCACATGGAGTCAGCCATGCCCTGGATCTCTTGACAGTAGGCACAAATGGAGCGGTCGCCCTCGACGGTGTTCTGAAACCGCGCCTTGATGTGGAGAGCTCGAGTCGCACGGTTCTCCAAGAAGTATTGCTCGAGGACCAACCATGCCCGGCGCGCGGTACCGCCACTACGCTGCCTGACGATATCATGTATCTCGCTCGAGAGGGATCCAAGGAACCTGGCTAGGACTAGGCTGTCCATGCTGATCCAAGAGTCATCCGATGGGGAGCCCTCCCGGAGGACGTCTTCATTGAGACGGAAATGCCTCAACGTGAGGAGAAACATGTGACGCCAGTGGGTGTACACGATGGAGTCAGATCTGAGGACGATAGGCATGAGCACCTTGATGTTCTGTACCCCGGCATTCTGGGCGTTAAGAGCAGCGATGAGGGATGTCGGGTACGCGGAATGAGAACCATCATCTAAGCAAGGCTCGTGGGTAGCACTAGACAGTTGATGAGCGCTCTCCTCGAACTGGTGAGATGGAGCGGCAACAGAAGCATGCTCCTACTCCAGGGCAAGAGCAAGTGCCCACTCATGCTCGCAAGAGACAGCCAGGACCGTGACAACACCAGAGGTGTCCACAACCGTTGTGGTGGTGCTGTCGGCGCCGTAGAGGGGGGCAGCGACCGCACTATGAGCAGCTGTGGCGCCAACAATAGGGACACTCACTGTCGGCATGACGATGGAAGTGGTGTCCACGTCCAACAGGGGCTCGAGTCCAGCGTTGTACAGAGGCTATGACTGCATGAGTCCGGCAGTAGTGGCAGCATGCCCGTCTAGCCCGGAACCGATCATGAAGGCGACAGCAGCTGCGTCGGCAAGAGGTCATCCGGCGGCCGGGCCTATCGCTGCGCTGTACGGGCGGGGAACGGAGGTCTTCTACCTACCCGTGGCAGGGAGGGGCCCACTGAAGGTCAGACCAGTGGAGGCAACAGCCTGCGTAGTAGGGGCACCGGCCAACTAGGGTGCTGCAGGGCCGATAGTGGGTGCGTTGACCAAGGTCGTACTCGTCCAGGGTGCGCGCAGGTCACCGGCAGCGGCAGGATGGCCGGATTCGGCCGCATCGGTCTAGCCTGAGGCAGCAGTGGGGGTGGTGCTACCACTCAGGCCTGAGGCCGATCCGAGCACGCCAATCGGGACGGCAGATTCCGAATCATGCGGACAGATGGCAAGGGGTGGCGGCGCTGTGGGCCGCATCACCATGGGATAGAAGATCGGTGGGGTGGCGGAGCCAGCAAGAGATGGTAGGGGCTTGTTAGCCAGAGAGGGAATATGGGGCGCAGAAGCAGCTGGAAGTGGCGCGGCGCCAGCCGGCACGGACGCGGCGACAGCCGGTAGTGGTCCAGCGGCGGCCGGTAGGGTAGCAGCGGTGGCCTGCAGCAGCATGGACGCAGCGGCTGGAAGATGAGGGTGGCGGCTGGGAAGGATTAGGGTTAGGTTAACCCATCTGATACCATATTAGAGGATGATTAATAGATTGGTTAAACTCCTAGGTGTGGAGTACACATATATAGACCTACAAGAGGGCTGGTACATGGGCCTAGCCCAACACACACAAGTATATAGTCCAACAATCCCCAACTGAATACAGTGTCGAGGAGGATCTCAACATCGTTCTTACTGATGAAACTCTAGCAACACTAGATCAAGAAGACACTGAGCAACTTTCAGAACAAGTTTCTTTGCATGTTATATCTGGCACCCAGGGTGATAATTGTATGAGATTCCGAGCCTTGGTTGCGTACAAGGTATTTCTGATACTGTTAGATTTAGGCAGTTCTACTTCATAGACTCAGAGTTTGTGATAAAAATGGGTGTACAAATTAAGCCTTTTAAGACAGTAAGTGTCAAAGTTGCCAATGGACAAAAAAATGGTCAGTACCTCATGGGTTCCCAACTTGCAATGGTGGTGTGATGGGTGTACATTCCATACTGATATGAAAGTGTTGCAGCTAAAAGCATATGATGCCATTTTGGGTTATGAATTGCTCAGGGAACATAACCCTATGATATGTAATTGGGAAGAGAAGAACCTGCAGTTTATCCACTAAGGTGTGTCAATTACTCTAAGAGGGGTTCATTCTACACACCAACAGGTTATATCTAAATTCTGTTTGAACAAATGGTTAAAAAGGGAACGAGGTGTGGTCTTTTAGCCATGATAGAGTCTAGTCCTGAAGGCAGAATGATGCTGATGAGACAGTTTCAGAAATAGAGAGTGGAGGAATTTCTGCAGAACTTTTTGTATATCTTTTCTGATCCGAAACAATTGCCACCAGAAAGGGACTTTGAACATGCAATTCCACTACTGCCAAGAGCTGTGCCAATCAACTCAAAACCATACAAATATTCTCCTCGGCATAAGATGAGATGGAAAGATGGAAACAAGAATTGTTTTAGTCAGGATTAATTGAAAGTAGTTGTAGTCCATTTGCTTCTCTAGTTTTATTGGTGTAGAAGAAGGATGGAAGCTGGAGGTTCTGTATAGACTATAGAAAGTTGAATGACATGACTATTAAAAACAGATTTCCTATTGCCCTTGGTTGAAGAAATCTTGGATGAGTTGGCAGGAGCTGTATATTTAAGCAGTCTTGATATGAGGTCAGCTTAGCACCAAATTAGAATGTAAAGGGAGAGGAATACAAGACTGCATTTAAAACACACAATGGACATTACCGGTTTAAACTTATGCCTTTTAGATTAACAAATGCACCAACTTCTTTCTAATGTTCAATGAATGCAGTGTCGGCACCATATGCGAGGAAATTTGTACTCATTTTTATCGTTGACATACTGGTATATAGTCCAACACCAAATATGCATTTTCAGCATCTGCAACTGTCACCACCGGTTTTATTAAGAATAAAACCAGCTGCAAAAATATGTATGCCGGAATCAGTTTCACCATACATGTATGACAAATAGTGATAAACAATTCTATATCGAATGCAAACAATATTTATACCTTCAAAAGAGTTTTGAAATAGCAGCGGAAGAAGAAAATCTCTAGGGCAACCATAGGCAAATCGACTGGCAGCTACGCGACCTATGCACCATCTTCACTTGTCACAGTCTTCATTAGATCTTCTCTTCACTGAACAACATTTATAAAAAACATAAAAGCAAGCGCATGAGTACATAGAGTACTAAAATAAGTTTGAGAAATAAATGACTTGTAGGCCAATCAAAAAGAAAGGCTGATAGTAGTTTAAGCACTAAGCATTAAACTTATCCCTAGCTTTCATTAAAAACCTACATATAGATGAATATTCCCAACTATAACAATAATAATAGTAATGTAATAATACCAATATCATTCTCAACCATCATCCCGACCATTGACTAATTATGAGCTGGCCCCAAGCCGCTCCTGACCTTGAGCACGGCTGTCATGACAGTTTCTAAATCTCTCCAGAAAGTGTACCCTTTACCCACAAGAAGTAATTTCATCCCCTGTTTCCAGGTGGACTGAGTAAACCTCCTTGTCGGTCGTGAACTGTCGATAACATTTTGCACTTCCTTTTGTGTGTGGCCAGGAGACCACTACATGGTCTTTACAAAGGTACTCCCAACAAGTGCTAGCCCTCTAAGGTTTTAGCGCCGAGGCACTTTTGGAGTAACCCTCCGCCTCAGAAGCCCCTTCTTGAGCCATGCGGATCCCAGAGAAGTACCCCCGCATCTTTCCCAGCACATTCAAACTACTTGCATTTCATTAGTAAAAACATAATTAATTGACCAAGCCGCCCCATCTCAGTCTCGTGGTGGTACTATGGAACTCACAGGCTTCCTCCATAAACCAGTCCTTAGAACACGGTGGTGTCAAAATCCAAACCCGGTTCTCGTGCAAACTACACCACACCAAACCAGCCAACCGCTAAATTCCTACCAACTACTATCATGTGTCCAATGTAACATAATGATCACAATTAATAATAATCATGTGCCCAGATTTCCATCCCAACTACTAAGCATGACTAAGCGTTATAACAATACCCAAACCACCCAATCTAACCCAGATGACATGGAATATTAAGGAATGGTAAATAAAACAGGATTCACATTAATTAAGCATGCAACTAACTATAATTCCTAAAATAGGCATAAGATGGTCAAGGGCACTTGCCTTTTATGAAATAGCTGCTCAGCTCGTCTTCATTGAACTCTTGATCTCCAAATCTTCATGATACGAATGCGTACAAACTACCTTCAAAAGAGAAATAAAAATTCAAGAACAATACACCAAAACATACACATAAGCATAAAATCCTATATTAATATGTCCCGACTACTTTTCATAGCCAAGGAAATGCATTTACCATTTATTTTCCATTTTTAATTTTTATTTATAGGATAAAACCATTTTTGATGAATTTCCCATAGTCAAATTATATTTTGCATGCACTCTACAATTTTATTTTAGCCTAAAAAGATGTATAACTAATTTTTCAACATTTTATATTTATGCTATCATTTATTAACGTTTTCCATTCACTAAATGCATTTTTAAATAATATTCTGCAATTAAATAATATCTCATGGGCTTAAATATTATTTATGTTATTAATCAAGGGCTAATTCACCAATTAAAGTAAAGTTCAGAGGCCTAAATCAATATTTGCTAGATACATCTTAATTCCAGATAAATCCAAGAGCTAGAGTGCTAAACAGATGTTAAAACATTGTTATCCTAAAGTTCACGGGCCAGACCATAAGATTCCAGGGGCTAGACAGCAAAATGACGAAGGGATGTGCTGCTTTTATTCATGTCTGTTGGATTTAAAATGAGCGGTTCTGATTTTCTGAAACGGGGGGGTATGGGTACAATCTAATCTTGGTTGTTGGTACTCGAATGGACGGCCAGGAGAAAGCCACGTCACCGTAGCCAGTGAAGGGCTGCCGGTGGTGTCCCAGGCAACAGCGCCATGGCCATCCCTCGCCGGAGCTCGTCGTTCCGGCCTTCCGATGGCCAAACCTTGACGAGAATTGAACTATAAGGAAGAGGGGAACATGGGGAAACCTACCAGGGGGTTGCACACGTGGAGAGAAGGTCGAAAACTGGTGCTTGCCGATGGTGCTTGATGGTAGGAGTCCGTTGCCGTCGAATTCAGGTTTCGGGCAGTGGGAATCCATCGCGAGTGGTTCCCATGGGGACGGTGCGTCATCGTGAAGCTTGAGGATGCATCTGGGGTGGCCGGCAAGGTGCGAATCCACGTTGGCATTGATCTCCCATTGATGGCCACGGTGTGGGTACGCTAGGGTTTCGGTGAGGGGAGGAATAGGAGAATGGGGTTCGGCTGGGAGATTAATAGGGCAGGCGGTTGCCAAGGGCAAGGGGCACAGCGGTTGCCGGTGCACGCGCGCACGGGAGAGCGCGAGCGGGCGGTTGAGCGAGGCAGCGGTTGCTGGGAAGGGGAAGATGCCGATGGGTGGGCGCCGAGCGACCGAGAGAGAAGGGGGAGGTGAGGGGGAAGGCGGATTGGGCCACACGGGGAAAGGAAAGGGAGTTGGGCTGCGGGGTGGGATTTTGGCCCAGGTAAGATTTTTATTGCTTTTTTATTATACATATTATTTATTTCATTGATTTTAAATTTAATTTATTTTCCTCTTCATTTTGTTTGTTTATAAAATGTGGGTGTTACATCAACTGGTATTCTTAAAACTGCAAGAGCATCAGTTTTACCTTAAAAGATCAAAATGCAACTTTGTGATGAAAGAACTGCACTACTTGGGACACAACGTTGTGAAGAAAAAACTGCACTACTTGGTACATATTATTCCAGGTTCAGGAGTATCTACCAATCCTGCAAAAACAACAATTTTGCAACAATGGTCTGTCCCTACATGCGTGACAGACCTCAGAGCTTTTCTAAGCCTAACTGGATACTACAACAGACACTTTGTGAAAGATTACGGCATCATCGCAAAACCTGTCTAACCTCATTGCTGAAACAAAAGAACTTTGTGTGGACTGAGCAGGCAGTCTTAGCATTTCAATCTTTGAAACAGTCTATGAGTACAACTAAAGTTTTGACCTTGCCACAATTTGATATCCCTTTTTATGTCAAAACTGATGCTAGAGACTTGGGTTTTGGTGCAGTTTTGATGCAACAAGGCAAGCCTTTGGCATATGTGAGCAGATCACTGACTGAGAAAAATAAGACGATGTCTATTTATGAGAAGGAATTCTTAGCCCTGTTACTCATAGTGGAGAAATAGAGACAATGTTTGAATATATTGAATTTATTGTCAGAACTGATCACAAAGCTTTGAGTTTTCCGGAGGGATAAACTTCCCATTCAGACCTACAAAAGAGAGCTATGTCCCTACTCATGGGACTCAACTTTAAAATCCAATACAGAAAAGGTAAAGAGAACACTGTTGCTGATGCTTTATCAAAATTTGGTCAGTTGATTACAAACTCTCTAGTAACAGAGGTGAAACCACAATGGCTTCAAGAGGTAGTAAACTCCTATATCACTTATGACTCAGCTCAGCAGTTATTGACCAAGCTGGCCATTTGCAGTCCTGATGATCAGGGATTTTCCTTCCACCAAGGAATCATTAGAAAAGGTGATAAGATATACATCGGACATAATTCTGCACTGAGAACCAAATTGATATCAGCTCTTCATGAAAGTGCCATTGTTGGGCAAGGAAAGGACTTGAACAAAATGTGCATGACTTTATACAACAATGTCAAATTTGTGAGCAAGCAAAAACTGAAAGGGGGCATCTAGCAGGTCTGCCCCATCCCCTTACTATACCTCAAGGCATCTGGCAAGATATCAACATTGATTTCATAGAAGGCCTCCCAAAATCTCAAAGTTATGATTCTATACTTGTGGTGGTTGATAGGTTGTCTAAGTATGCTCACTTCTTCTCACACGAGGACCCCTTTTCAGCTATACAAGTGGCCACTGTTCTCTTTGACAATATAATCAAATTACATGGCCTGCCAAGATCAGTGGTCTCTGACAGAGACCACTGATCTTGGCCACTTGTATAGCTGAAAAGGGGTGCTTGAGCGGGAAGAAGTTAGCATAAAACGAATAGACAAACCGAGAGGGTTAAACAATGCCTCAAAATATATTTGAGGTGTTATGTGCACGATAATCCAAGCAAATGGAAGTGTTGATTGCCCTTATCAGGACTGTGGTATAATTCTTCATATCATTCTTCCCTTTGGTGTTCTCCCTTTAAAGCACTTTATGGTTATGATCCTAATATTACACGGGCTCCAAAGATCCTTGACAATACTAATAAGTTTGACTCTAAATTGCTAACAAACAAAGCTTTGCATCTTGAGTGTTTAAAGAAACATTTGTAGGCAACTCAAGATAGAATGAAACAAGGAAACTGACAAATTGAGGGTTGATAGAAGTTTTCAAGTGGGTGAAATAATTTTCCTGAAACTCCAACCTTATGCTCAACACATACAGTGTGGTGAATAGGCCATGCCCTAAGCTTGCTTACAAGTTCAATGGACTTTATAAATTATCCAGAAAATCAGTAATCTGGCTTATAAGCTGGAGCTCTCGGCAAATGCTCAGATCCATCCAGTCTTTCACATTTCCCAGCTAAAAGCATACACTTTGTAAGACATATGTGTGCTGAATACATTGACAATTATATTAAAAGTTAGAGTTTACATGCGATGTTTAAAATACCTCTGAGAAACCCATTTTAGATTGTCCGGACTTATGGGAACTTACTTTGCACTGTCTGAGCTTTGTCACGCATGTGAGCTGCACAATTTTTCACTTCTGAGTGTCCGAACTTTTCCTTTTATAATGTGTAGCGGCTGTTTTGGACCGTTCGAACTTTCTACATGCTGAAATATTCGTGCAGGTGCTATGTATTTAACTTGCAATGCTTCAAACTTGTTTTACACTCATGGGAAGATTTGCTTAGTACTTTTGGAGTATGTTTTTGATGGTTTTGGCTGATCATGATGGACATTATCTAGCTATGTTTGCAACGTGCTTATGTGAGCTGCTCATATAAGGTGTTGTGGTTTCCGGACTAATGTGAGTCAAATCGAGGAATTGTGTTCGGAAGAATTGGTTGTTTGTTCATGTACAGGTGTTGCTTGAGGTCAAGACATGGCTAGTGACGGTGATCCATTGAACTAGTCTTAGGGAGAAGATGAGGTTCAACAACTAAGTTTGGGAGGAATTATGGTTGAGTTGGTCAGGAGGTCATGCAACATGTTTGGGTCAAGAACAATGCATATGAAGGTATCATGGATGTTGTTGGAAAGTGTTTTAACGTGTGCAAGGAGTGCATAGACATGAAAATATGGTTTCAAGGCGTGTTGAAGAGATATGGACGTGAAGATATGGCTGGAAAGGTCCAACCGACTGGATTATGCCTCAGGTGCGGCTAAGGTGGTTATGGTTTGTTTATGGAAGGTTTCGAGTTTCTTTTGGTCAGTTTTTGTGTTGGACACAGAAGTTGAGTTGTTTTGGGAATATTTGGGACATTCCTAAGGTGTTTGAAAGTATTAAAATTGCTTATATCTGCATATAGAAGAGTCATGAGCAGTTATGTAAAGTTTCGGTTGAAACTGAGTAGGATTAGAGAGTCCTAGTTTGGTTTAAGTTGGCCTTAGGGCTGGTTATATAAGCAAGGGAGGCCAGGTCTCACGGTAAGATGACTTGTGGCTTTTCCACTTGTGTTTTTGGTGAATACAATTCGTAGTTTAGAGGAGGTTTTGTGCCTTGTTTGTCCAACTTGTTTTCGTCAAGTCTTTCTCATTGAGTTTCAGCGCTGGCTGACCTTTCTTTGGTGTTTTGGTCATAACTCGCATGTTACTACTCCAATTGCCGTTATTCTTTTTGTGTTGTCTTCACAATTCAATTATCATTTGTGAAATATTCACGGTCATTAGTTTTGTTGTTTATGAGATACACAAGTTTCTTTGCAGCGTAGTAGATCTCGAATTTTCTTGTGTGCTAAGCAAGGAGAAACACCAGATGAGCTTCAGTTTGGACACAGGCCTATTGTCACACACTTTAGGGGTTTCGGTTGCAAATGCTTTGTTAAGAAACACGGTATCTTGATAAATTTGAGGCTAGAACTGTTGATGGTATGATTCTTGATTATCCATCTCATACTAGAGGGTACTATCGCACCCCCATTTGCTAAATTATTCTGAAGCTCAATCTTATAATAAAAGGGCATAAATGTCAATTTTGAAATCAACAATGGATGGAGTCCAAGCTCAGATTTATAAGTAAAGTTATTGACATATCAAGCCTTATGAAGAAACTCAAATTATTTCCACTAAAGCGTAACCAAACAAAAAATTGTTTCCGTTTACATCATAAAAGAGAATTTTGGTAAATTTCCCAAGATTTTATAGATGAGTTTGGAACACATTAAAATCCAACAAAGTTTCAAAACCATCTATCTTGCAAGATTTTTATTTTCAATTCTACAATGAATCTGAAGAAGTTACATTAAAAAAGTTTTTCCTAATGACCTTATCTAGACCTATGCAAACTTTCGTAATTTTCTAGAAAGCATAACTTCTGTCATCGATGAAATATAGAAGCAGTGTAGAGAAATTTCAAAATTCTCGAAATGGAAAGCAAACAGGCCCACCTGTCGCTCACTTTCTTTGTCCTGCCTGTTGTGTACGTGAGGCTGCTAAAGAAACCTCCCCAGTGCAGGCCAATGCTCACAACTCCCCTGGCATACTTGTGTCACACAACTCTCTCCCCCTCTCCCCTCTATTTTCTACCAAAAATTCATATAAGACCACCATTGCTGCCTCAGATCTGATCACTTTTTAGGTGAGTTTTTGTCTCTAATGTGTCTCCTTGTTGTTTTCATCGTTTCTCCCCTTTTGTCCTGGTTGAATCCCCTATTTTCCCCCTCCCCACTGCCCTCTCTATTGCAGCTCCTCCATGAGCTTCATAGCTAAAGGTTGAGGAAGAGATGCTGCTTCTCTTTCTTTGAAATTTTCTTTTTGTTCTAAACACTACATACAAATTGTCTATATAGGATTGGTTGTTGCTCTGAAAAATGTAAAATAAAATTTAATGGATCCCTAAGCACTAGATCGACACATGGAAATAATTATGCACGTCATGTTCAGCCTCAGATTTGCCATGGAAAATTCTTTTTCTTATAGATTGTTATGCAATTCCCTGGTATTTCAGATCCAGTGATATGTGATGCTACGTGCAGGTTCCAGCCACTATGTGTGACTTATAGGATATTTTGGTGCTTATGTTCTTTGTAGAAATTGCAAGATATGTAATTTCTAGTGATTGCCATGATTAAAATCATAATAACAGAATAAAAATGTTTCACATGCTCCGTTCTACTAACTTAGGATGCATAGCGTATTCTGGCAACCTTAAGTCCTTTAGCCACACTTCTGGCAAACTTCTTTCCTTCTGTTACATTGATTCAAATGGTAAACAATTAAAGAAAATTACTGCCTGACCAAGTATAGTATCATGTACAAATAGTGTGAAAAGAAGAAAAGTTTGATGTTCGTACCATCTTCAGGACGAGTGCGGCAAATACGAGTGTGGGAGGACCGCGTCGAAGCAGCATTTTGTTCTGTATTACTCCCTCCTGGTTTATATTAATTGTCATATCAGACCAATAAATGAATTAAAAATGAACTAGTTAGGACTGTCTGAACGACAACTATTTTGATCGGGGGGAGTACATTGTTGACTTCTTTGTTGTTGTTCATACCCTAAAATGAGCCATCAGGTACACATGTCAGTGGCTCTAGTGCACCCGTAGTATTGCCGAGGATTTTTAGTCTTGCAGCGAAGCAGGCAAGACTGAGGAGGCGGGCATGCAGCTGGCAATGCTAGACTAGACAAAGATAGGGTTCGCCGGTTCGATCTGACTGATATCAGCCGGAGCGCGTCTCGAAGAGAATTAAGTAGTTCAAGGGCAAGTAATGAACGCCAACAGTAGCAGGTGGCGAATGCATGATAGATAAGGCGGGTAGCTTGCGGGATTGAAATCCTCTGCAGTACTGCACCTGCAGTAGCTGCCACTGACATGTGGGCCCATGAGACATCGGGTCCACTTGTCTGTGGCGGCTACTGCAGGTGCAGTACTGCATAGTACCAGCTTGCGACGCTTAACAAAGCGAGGGTTCGGTCTGGCCAAGATCACCAGGAGCAACTCTCGAGGAGGATTGGTGGCAGGGCGAGTAATGGCCAGGGATTTGCGGGCGGCGGGGTCATCATGGCATGTGAAGGATGGGACGTGGCGATGGGCGAGGGAGACATGTTGAGGACGACACTGAAGTGACCAGTAGTAGGGCATGCGCGCCGGTGCCAGCCAAAGTGGCCGGCGGCGAGAGAGCACAGCGTGGAGGTATTAAAAAAATCATGCCATCACACAGGATGATGAACTGTTAACTATAAATAATAAGAAAGTAGAATCACAAGGCATGCTAAAACAATTAGTCGAGCTTAGGAAAGAATGAAAATGACCACCATACACCCATCATCAATACATTTTAAGGATAGAACATATTCTCTTAAAATGCTCCAAATTCAATGGCAAAGGAGTAAAAAACTAACACGCTCTGCCAAAACAAATGGCATGGTAGAGAGGCAGGTAGTAATGTGATGTGATATGGGTAGTTGGAAGCTACCGATAGAGTTGGAATGGGACATTTTTTAAGCTCCAAAAGTAAAGTTACGCTAGGGTGGAAGGAGTATTTCTTGTTTGTATATCTATACCAGCTGTTGTTTCATTTATCGTAGTACCAGGGAGTGAAGAATCTCGGGTTCCTGAACATCATGTGATGCAATATTCTGTGCATACCATGCAAAAAAAGTAATGTTTTCTAAATTTTTTTAATGTTGATAGTAAACACATTTATAGTTATACCAGGTGCCTGTTGGCCACCATGAATGCTTGTAGACGACATCACGGTTTGATGTATTGTTCCTAATGTAAAGAGCATTGTAAGTAGTCATTCCAAATAACAGTGATAACATCAGATTACATGACCGACATAGATTCGTATCAGACGGTGTGGTTTCTATAAACTACAGTGTTTGTTTGGAACGGAGGAATTAGAAATGAAGGAATAGAAAAAAATGTACGATCCGAGAAAGCCAAAAATAGAAAAATTGTAAAAATCGTGGGAACTGAAAATATTAACATTTGGAGTGGTTGATTAGATAACCCGTGAATCATTTACTTCTAAATCCAGAAATTACATACTACCTGTCATTTTTAATATTTGTCGTTCCTGGCCAGAAATTGAACTAGAAATACACTACCGTAATAAGCCGTCGGAGCAACATTTATTTCAGGACAGATGTAGTATATGATATATATTTATATAGGGCAGGTATATTTTGTAGCTAGGCGTAGAATCCAGAACTCTGTGGCCAAATCCAATGGCAGGAACTGGGCCGGACTGCTTAACATGGACCGGGAGAAGAATAGGATAGGGAAAAAAAACGACGTCGATGCCAGGACGGACGGGAGCAACCACTGCGAGTCCAATGCACGAACTCCAACAACCGCAATGCACGTAGAAGTCGACAGCAGTGCGAGCGCACGATCCAGAAGGCGTTGGAGGGAACGGAGGGCATAAGCAGCCTGGAGATCTGAATGAAGGTCATACATACTGGTTAGTCGTACGTGCGTTCGTGCTCCACGGTCTTCCACATCGATTAACCACGATAGAGATCACCGGCGATGATCAACACCGATCGGGCAAACGCTGAATCATTTTATACGAAGAAACAACAGCTACAATGATGATGTGTTTCTTTTCCGAATGAACTGGCACGATCAGTGGTGATTCGTTCATTATTTATCATCTCCCGTCTGTTCTCCGGCCACGGAACAGGGACGGGAGCTGATGCAGATTGACAGAATGAACAGGTTTCTGGCCTGCGCATACAGAATCTGACAGGTTTGATCGTTCCCACGACAGTTGTTTTCGGCGTCGTGGATCAACGCTGGGTAACTGACTACTCGATCGACGTCCATTCCGGTCCAACGTACACGCGACAAGGAGATTGAAGACCAAGACAGGAGATGAATCTCGCTTGTGCTAATCCATTTAGACTCTATTATTTAATTAAGGTTGTTCGACTTGGTCTCAAATCTTCGGTCGCTTTGGAGGACCGCAGGAACTTCACAGAAATCATAGGAGGCCTAGATAGCAGGCAAGTATGCCATGGGACTAGATTACAGTTACACCTTTAACAAACTGCACAAACCATGTGGAGCTTGTACCATGCTGTCCACGCTGATTATGATGAATTCAGTTTCTTCGCCTAGGCAAGATCATATGATGGCAGGGTCAAAAATGAAACTGTACTTTGGATAAAAAAACTCAAAAGGTGAGACTAATTCAGTAGCAAACTTCTGCGTCTGTGCGTAGGCACACAATTTGATTTATCCAACTCTTAACATACACGAAGGGAAAAAAAACATAGCCATGCCTAAAATGACATAACAGTGTAGACTGGAACTAGAACATAACTAGCTGGTAAAACATAGCCTAACTTTTTAAGATCAGAACCTTTCGATCCAACAAGCATCAGGTGATCATGCTGTGTGCAAAGAACTAAGCAGATAAGACTTGACAGTCGCAGACTTGATGATGTCCACAAATTCAGGCTGCAGAAGGCGAAGAAATCGGGGTTAGTACGGCAAAGCATGAAACTTCACAGTGATTTTAGGAAGCAAATGATGCTTCATCTTATCAGTTTTTGTGTGTTATTCTTATGGACAAGAGACCTTCAGTGAAGCTCCACCAACAAGGAAACCATCAAGATCTGGTTAAGCCGCAAGCTCTTTGCAATTACCTCCATTTACAGATCATAGAACGAAATGTGTAATACACTCGGTCAGATTTAGTTTACAGTAGTGTCCAAACTGCTATCAAGTAGATCCAAGAAATACCTCCATAAATTATCATTGTAGATTCAGCAACTGCGGGACTAACATTACTCTGAAGCCACTTTCTCAGACCATCAAGAACCTAGATTACCATGCAAGTTCGATAATCACAAAGAGTGGAATCAAGAATGACTTCAAGATATACAGACATGAGACCATTGTCGAATACAAGCAGCGACATGTAGAAAATGTGATCGTTCTACATAATTAAGAATTTATACCTCCTGAGCCTGAGCAGGGGTTGCAACCTTGCCAGTTCCAATAGCCCAAACTGGTTCATATGCCAATACCACATTTGTCCAATCTGATATCTTCTCTAAAGAGAAAAAGCAGTAAACATTGAAATGGGGGAAAATAAAAGGCTTATGTTTCCATATTCCAGTAAAAAAAACTAATTTTCAGACTCCATCTCAATGCATTTTCAATGTTCAGAAGTCAGAAAGAACATTTGTTCCATGCAATATCTGCTTTAATAATAGCAAGTGACACATGGGGTGGTTTATGCAATCATGACAGTTCCTTCAAAATTCTATGCATATAGCAGAGCAGCAGTAACATAACAACACATATATACAAACAAATGCAACCAGGTCATCAAGAGCAAATCCAACAGCCAACGCAAGAATTACACAGGCTCACATCATTTGATTCACCCAAGAGCGCCCTCCGCTCAGAGTGCCCCAAAATGACCCAAGACACCTACAGATTCACCAGCATTTCAACAATGAGATAAGAAAACAACAAATATTAGCAAGTCAGAGACAACAGTCCTCACATTCACCAGCGAAATGAATGACACTGGCTGAAGCACACATGCAAATAGCACCAGTGCAGGGCCTCCACAACAACTACAAATAGATAGATTACCTAAGAAAACATCAGCTTATGTAGTTAATCAGTCATCACTAACAAACATCACTATGGTCCCATTCCCATCTATGACCTGAAAATCTATAGTGGTTTCAAATATGATTATCCATAATATGGACACTTGAACACACCAAAACTTTTTGATAAGAATACCAATCTGATTTCCAGTATCCAAATCTAGAACCCATTGTGAAGAATGAAGCTGCATTCTAGGAACCGAACCCAGACAAACAATTGGGACATGAAACCTATGAGCTAATTGACACGCGATCTGTAATATGTACTCCTACAGTCTAACACTTCAGGTGCTCCCAACCAATGCGAACCCAGATGAACAATTGGAACCACGATGCATCAAAACACGCAGTAAAATCAACCTGATCTCGCTAGTAAAGGCGCCACCCTTGCGCACCCAGCAGTTCTGCGCGGCGACGGAGAAGTCCGGGCGCAGCAGCCCCTTCACCTGCTGCAGGAACACGGATGGCGGGCTCACCACCACCTCTGCGACGCGTCAGCAAAAACCAACGCAGAGATCAGCACAAATCAATCCAGTCAATAAAACACCAAAAGTATCAGTATCGGTAGAGAAGGGCTCACCGACGACATCCTCCGAGGGCACCTCGGCCTCGTTGAGCACGGTGATGATCTTCTCCACGTCCTCGCCGGTCCCGTTCTGCACGCGCGCTGCAGAGTAAGGGACCAAATCGCAGCAAGCTAAGCTTCGAAACGAGAGTGGGGCAGTGGTGTTCGCGATGTCACTTACGCATTTCCAGTTGCGGCCGATGAAGAACTTCCTGGCAGCCATGGTTCGTCGCGTGCGAGATCAGGGGAGGCGAAGCAGGAGGCGCGGATTTTGGTTGGCACGTTTGCGTTTGTGCGAGCGCTACGAAGTGAGGCGGGCAGTTATATCGAGGGGGCGGGCGGACCAGAGACAGGTGACACTTCTTGGAAATTCTATATATAATATATTCTAAAAGAAATGAAGAGAAGGTCTGGTCTGGTCATAGAATGGATGATTTTGTGACCAGGTAGGATAATACATTCTATATATATATATATATATATATATATATATATATATATATATATATATATATATATATATATATATATATATATATATATAAATTCTTGAAATAGAAGACCACATTTCTTCTTTGTTAACTTATTTAATATTCATATATAAGCATTGATCATGTAGAACTTAACTAGCCCAAAACTGCATGAATTGTGTAGAACCTAACAAATATAGCTCTATAAAAAGACGGCATGGATCATGTAGAACTTACCTAGCACAAAACTGGAGTCCCAGATGTCGCAGGGAGATGTCGGTGATGAAGAGGTTCGTTAGAGCTCATCAAACTTGGTCACCTGACGTTGTACGCACGAGTTCATATTTTTCAGTTTGACACGAAAAAGACGTCGATCATGCATGTTTGATGATATTAGGTGTTTTCTAATTTTGTTGAAAGATCGTCATATATATATATATATATATATATATATATATATATATATATATATATATATATATATATACATATAGTTTTAGACTCGTTGATCATATGTTCGGGGCGTACCATATGTGCATGGAGAACACTATAACATGCATGTGAGAGGGACGTCGACGATCATGTATGATGACGTTACGCGTGTTTTCTCTCTTTTTGTTAAAAGATCGTCACATATATATATATATATATATATATATATATATATATATATAGTTTGAGGCTCGTTGATCACGTACTGATTATTAGTCGTCGCATCAGAAGAGCTTGTTTGGCTAATGGACAAGGAAAATTCTTTGTACATAGCACAAAGTATAAGTTGGTCGGCGTTGCCGTTTGTATGCGAAGAATGCGGCCAGGTAGTTGCTCTTGTAGGTGTATGTTAATTACGTGAGTGTTTGGCCGGGTCCTGTGGCGAGTCCACGATGCACTCTAAACCCAGTGTTGAGGTCGTGTATATGCGTACACTAGTGACATGTAACAAGGTGCTCAGTCATTAATTGCGTTTGGTTTGACATCGAAGTTGGACTGGATATAGGATCATCCATTTCTTTATGTATTGGATCATCCAAATTAACATTTGGTTGGATGGACTGGACGATCCAATTTTTTGTTTGGTAGGTTGGATGAAACTTGGATGGATTATTGAATCATCTAAGTTGATAATTTCATAATATTAATTATTTATATATAATTATCATATTACTAGTAAATATTAATGTTAATCTCATAATTGAGATTATTAATCATTAATAAAAAAGTTAATTAACACTAATTACATTACTAAGAAGCATAATTAGATAAGGTGGATGGACGCATCCAACCAAATTTCCTGGACCATCTCATCCAGCATCTGCGAGGAATATTCCTCGAACCTGGATCACCCTGTCGGTCTGACTGTGAAACAAATAACACATGACTGGACCATCCAACTATCCAAGTCGATCCAATCCAAGAGAAGCAACCAAACATAGATCTTTTTGGCCGCGTCGTGCTCGTGCGCATGATGATGGATTGTGCATGCCTATCGCCGAGTTATTCAGATCGCTGATTAAATTTCGGACATGGAGTTCGTGTGCCCGTGCACGCTGCAAGATTCGGTGTGTTGCCGTACGTGGCAGTCATTAGGACAGGGTGGCACACTCGCAGGAACTGTGCAGTGCGTCCTGGCTGTATGGCTGTAAGATTCGGAGCGTGAACGTACGTGGCAACCATCTGGACAGGGTCGCACAAAGACGGTTGTGCAGCCCTGCCGCAGAGAATTCGATTCCTACACCAAGGGGTTAAGAGATAAGACCATCCGCAGCGGTTTCCTCTAAAACTTACTCTATGTATCTATCCCTCTATACTTCAGCACATCACTCTGGACACTTACTCAATACTTCCAGTAACCTACTCTATATTTACAGTCCAGTAAGATTTACAGTGAATCACAACGGATGGTCTTAAAGGCATGCCCGACTCTGGGCCTAGGCGGGAGGAGTTATCGCCTAGGGCGAGGCCGGAGGGGGGGGGGGCACGATGACAGCTGTTAAAGAGAAAATAAATCAAATTAATTAGTATTAGCATCATCCATATCTGATGTACAGTTACATGGTCTAGCTTTTTATTTTCATAATTTTTTGAAATATAATACTACGTCCTAATGTGTTTAATATTTATTAGATATAATATTACTAATGTGATAATTTTCCATATGCGATGTTTTTCGATAAAAGGAGGAGTTTTTCATTAATGCATATGGTAGCACACATTGTTCATGAACATAAAAGACATTTTCCACTAACATAAAAATAAAACATATATTACAAATAAGAAAAAGACATATAGAAAACTAAAGAAAAAACTACTACTAATCCTACTCTACTCGGAGGAGGACTTGTCCACCTCCTCCGCCGCCGCCTCCGCATTCGCCAGCGGCGCCTCCGCCGCAACCGCTGACAGCGCATCCTCCAACACGAGACAGAACCTCCGGTCGACGACATTCACCCGTTGCTCGCGAAACTCCACCCCAGCCTCCTCACTGATCGTCTCGTAGAGGCAGTCGAGACGAGCGGCCACAAATCCTAACCCGAAGATGTAGTAGCTGGCAGAGTCCATGCTGGTGTGGTGGGGAAGGATCCCAAGTCCCAGACGGCGACAGGGGCGATATGTATCATCAAATACATCCCGCACCATTTTTTCGAGAGCTCTTGCTTGCACGTCGGCAGCGTACAGGTTGCCAGTGACCTCCTTAAGCTCACTGTCGAGTTTGTCGATGCTTTTCTCGATGAGGCCGACTGTCTCATCATAGTCGGACGGAGGAGGTGCGGGCGCCGCGGGCGGAGACGGGGGTGGAGGAGGTGCGGGTGCCGCCTCCAGGTCCCGCGGCATTGGTGGCGATAGAAACAGAGAAGGAGGTTTGGAGGACGTTGATGGCCTGTAGCACATCGGTGCAGGGATATCCATTTTTGCGATTGTGGAGGTACGAACAAAGAGTGAGAGATGGTCCATAGTGGTGCAGCAGAGAAGCAAGAGGAGAAGTTTGGAGGCTAAAAGATCGATCGAGAGGTGCAGTGGAGAAGAAAAGGACGGCATACCTTTAGAGCGGGTCATCGTCTAACAGCACGAGTGGAGATGATCGAACGCCTCAAGAATTGTGCTTTTGAATTGACGGTCGGAGTTACTCCAAACCGCGGTTTGCCTCCTTTGGAAACGGCTCGACACGTCCCATCGTCCAGTTTTTTAATTTGACACGCAAAGGGCCCAGGGTATGCAATGGCCCATCTAGCATACTTTGTTGGTCTGTCCCGCGATGTTCGTATCATTTTGTGTGAACAATTTCAACGAGGTGCAGAAGATTAACGTGAACGCGCGTGGCACTCGATCGAGAATCCATATCCTTTTTTGAAGGATTCGACCGTTGCCGACCGAGAGTCCATATTGAACCGATCATAATTGTGGTGAGCTTATATGATGGTGGACATGAATATAATGCATGTGAAAGAGACTCGCGATCAAGCATGTTTGATCACGTGTTGAGGATTTTTGTGCCCCCTTGTTGGGGATCATGTTTTTGATGATGTCGAGGATCAGATGTGGCATACGTGTTTTCACAACTGTGCCCATTTGTCCCTAAAATCAGAACAAGTAGCGGCTAGCGCCTATAGCTGTCGTTTCCCCACATAATGAGTACAGCAATACATGGTAGCATGTGATCGAATAATTTGATGAACCATGTTTGAGAGCTGTGTGCTTATTAGACGATGGTAGTCCCATTCTATCCTCGTACCGTCGAAGGAACATCCTTCCAGTCAAATTTGTTATCTCTATTGATGACAGGATAATATTCTTCATTAGTGTGGTAGATAAACACTGCCATATAGGTTGAGAGCATACACATGCATGGTAGAGAACACGATAAATATAGAAATATATATACACGGTAGGAAATATTCTATTCTTGGAATACATGTTTGGGGCGTAGCATGCATATGGATGTCTGACATCCATGTGATGGACGTCGATCATGTTTGATGACGTTACATGTTTTCTCTTTTTGTTGAGAGGTCGTCATGTTTGAGGCTCGGTTATCATGTATAGGGCGTAACATGCATGGACAACTAACATGCATGTGAAAGACCTCGATGCATGTGAAATAATATGAATTTTTTTAAAAGCCTCACCTCAGCCCGCGCTACTGATCTAACGGACGGTGGCAGCACGGAGGCCGAAATGGTGGCACACCGAGGCGATGGCGAGGCGGATGCGGGCGGGGCACGATGCGCGGTGGCGTGTGGAGCTCGGGGCGGCAATGCTCGAAGCTCGCAGAGGCAACGCCGCCGCCAGCCGACCGGCCGTAAGAATGGTGAAGTAAGTTTCTTACCTTTTCAAAATTATTAATATGTACTCCCTCCATCTCCCAAATTACTTGTCGCTCTTTAATTAATTAGTTCATTTTTGAACTAAAAAGAGTGACGAGTAATTTGGGATGGACGGAGCTAGTAGTTGTAATTCTGTAATTGTAAGGACTATGTTAATTTGTAATTGCTTAAACTATAAAATTAATGGTTAATGATTAATTGCAAAATAAGTGACTAATGACAGTAATTATTACCCTCTAATGATCTGTTGCCTAAAATTTTCTCAAATTTCAGACACATGACAAAAAGACTCCAACTAATTTTTCCATCACAAAAACTATACTTTTTTCGAACAATCATCACAAAATCTACTAAAACATTAACTAAAATGCCAAGATAGTGGCGATGAAATTGTCTGCCCTGCAGTTATTACTGCAGCTGACATGTGGACCTGACACCAGTGGGGCACACATCTGATATGAACCCAAAATATAGTGTTTCCTCAAGAAAAATATTTTTATGAGAGATTGGGCGCACAAGTAGAAAAGCTAGAACTTGAGCACTGCACCCACGAATCCCATGCCGGGATGATCGACAGTAGCCGATCCGCAAACTTGGTGGTTAGATCAGTAGTCGCCGGAGAGCAGCTTGCGCCCGACCTCGAGTGAGAAGAAGTTGTCGATGCACGCATAGTTGATCTGCTCGCCGGAGAGATTGTACGCGTCTCAGTTGCTCATCCTCACTCGATAAGGATTCTCCATGTCAGCGCCCATCACGGCACTCGCGATGTCCTTCAGCCCTGCGTGGTGGAGGCTCGAGCGATCCATCTCCTCCGCCACGAGCTCGGCCAAGTCCATCATTTTGGCCACCTTTATCTGTCAGTCTTTCCAAAGTCTAACAGCGTCACCCTCCACGCCCACGCCGACGAAGCGGTAGTCAGAATCGCCTAGGAAATCTCTCAGGTCATCGGGGAAGTAGTCAGCATGGATGACCTGGAAGATGAGGCAGTGGTGGTCGACGCAGAGATGTAGAACAGCGACGGGGTTATGGTCGGCGGAGTAGCTGGGGCGCCACTCGACATCGAGCCTGACGACGAGCTTGTGAAGGCGTCGACTGTGGACGGAGAGGAACTCCTCGAGCCAGTCCTCCACAGCCTCGCCGGAGGACGTCACGGTGGTGGTGATCACATCTTCCTCGAACATCACATTGTACACCTAAGTCCCCACCAATGGTTCCTCTCCTTGTCGTCCCTACGGCTGCCGTCTGCAGCAGCGCGACACAACTTCTCTCTTGTACAAACCTTCGTGTACACCTTTAGTTTGGATTTTGGAAATGGGTGTGGATATATAACTGACCAGTTACGATATGAGCGGAGGATTTTCCAAATTTTACGGGCCCAAGCCCCGAGTAAAGAATGTAATGAAGATTTTTTAATATGATATACTCATTCTTTTTTTAATTATTATTGTTGTGACCAAAAGTTGCATTGTCTCAACCAAACACCACGTACAACAACAACTTTTCTCAGGGGCGCACCCACTGGGTATGCCAGGTGGGCCATGAGATACCCTGGGTCCAGCCAGCAGAGAGTAGTTAGTGTGAATGCATGTTGGGGAGATCAGCGGAATCGGGAACTGGCCAATGAAGATGGAAGTCAATAGTCTCATAGTTCATGTATCGAAACGCGCACCATCCTTTTTCTTCTTCCTTTTTTTCTTATATTATTTTCAACCAATCTTCTAGCCCTCCATTATTTGAAGTTGTACGATTGGATCAGGATACGTGGCTGCAGTTAAGCGAGAGCCGTGTGTGCAACACCAGGCAGAACGTCGTGGAGAGACGTTGCTCCCCTTGTTGAGGATCAAGTTTAATCTGATGATGTTGAGGATCAGATAAGGCATATGTGTTTTCACAAGTGTGTTCATTTGTTCCTAAAATCTGAACATGTAGCGGCTAGCGCCTAAGGCTGTTGTTTCTTTGAAAGGACGAGTACAACATGTTGGAAATTATATTGTACAGGGCATGTGATTAATTTGATGAACCGCGTACGTAGTGAGCTGTACCTAGATGGTACATTCTATCCTGGAACCCTCGAGGGAACATCATTCATGTCAAACATGCACCACGAGAGTGAAGACGGCGCTGGGTGGACTACGCTTCATTAATATGGGCTAAAGTTTTTCTAGATAATGGAAATAATTAAACCGACCTTTCCCTCAGTAGAGAGTACGACCACACTGATACACCAAGTTTGTGAAGATAACAACAAAAGACTCAACCCGACACACTAGTGAAAGTAAAACGCCCTGTACATTTTACTAATATGGAAGTCTATAATTAAAACTCCATCCAAATCAGGCAAAAACTTCGATGACCCTGGCTTCTATGTCTTTGCAAGCCATTTGAATCAAATCTTTTTTTGTCTTCACCATTTTGCAATGACGCCCACGAGCATTTAATCTAGAATAAAGTTGATACTCCATAAACTTTTCTAGCATCTTTAGTGATTTACTTCGTACTTTGCTTTTTGATTGCTCATTATGTTGGATCCGTGTTGGGTTTCAACATAGAGAATGGGCATAGGGTGAGGGGGAAGGTTCTCCCTGGTGCTGTCAGATCAACGAGGTCGAAGTCACATTCTGGATCTCCACCTCAGTAGAGTTGAAAGTAGAAATATATTCTATTCGAAAAAATAAAAGAGATAAATAGTCCACTAGTTTATCATTAAAACAACAACATTAGAACTATTTTTGCACACCAATGAACAGCAAAATAAAGTTCGTTACCTTAAGACGATATATTACAAACAAGAAAAAAGAAAAACCCTAACTAGAAACTAGAAAAGAAAAACAACACAAATAAGAACAAGAAAAAACTACTTTTTCTCCTCCACCTCCACCTCTTTCTCCTTCTCCTCCTCCTCCTTCTCCTCCTCCTCCTCCACCTCCTCCTCCTCCTCCTCCTCCTCCTCCTCCTCCTCCTTCTCCTCCTTCTGCTTCTTGGGCTCCTGGCAGGGCAGGGGCACCTCCCGTGGTGGAGATGGGAAGCCAAGTTTCTTGGAAATCGTCGCCACTAGGTTGTCACGGCTGGCGATACCGAGCTCGACCGCCAGCGTGTCCCAGAGGACGTCGAGGCGACCGGCCAAGTGCATCATGCCGAAGACGTAGTGGCTCCTGGTCCCCATTCCAGTATACTCTGGAAGGGGACCAAGCCCAAGGTGACACATGGAGCGTGATGTATTGTGAAATACATTGCGCGCCATCTTCTAGAGAGCCGACTCCATGTCCGGGGGGGGGGGGGGGGGATGTCCGGTCAGGGACGCTTCCCCTTGGCGTCTTCGGAGGGCTTGGCGGCAGCATTTTCTTATCAGCCATGGTGTTCTTGGCACAGTTTTGGGAAGAGAGAAAGAGTGGCTATGCGAAGAAGACGGTGGCTTGCTCGGGTGATCTTATAGCATAGTAGCAGCCTGGTTGTTCGTCTCTTGACGCGCTTAGTAGTGGTGATGGGATGCGGAGCGGTTCAAATTGAATTCAAAGATGTGCATGCGCTGTGTGCATTTAAGGCGCCTCGGTAACTAGCGCACGGATAAGCTCGGTGCGCCCGGTCGCATCAGCCGCTTGTACAAATGGCTACGACTTCAAGAATCAAACCTTATGCGGAAAACGGAAACATATAATACTTCCTTCACCCCAACTCAACTCTATTTCTAGTTTTGGTCAAACTTACCTTTGACCAATGATTTATATGGAATTTATTAACTTCAATAACATGTAGATTGTATACTACGGAATATTTTTCCTGGTGAATCTAAAAGTACAATTCTTGTATTGTTGAAACAGATCAAAATTACGTAAATCATTGGTCAAATATAGATTTGACCAAACCTAAAAATAGAGTTGACATGGGACGCACGACAGGGGTTAAGGTGCACTGGCACACACGGACGACACGTGTACCCGACCAGCCATGTAGCTTCGCTTTATATTTTATTCCCTAGGCTTAAAAGATTGCTCATCCTCCCTATTTGCTCTTCCGTAGGATTAAAAGTTTTATATTTTACAATATTATTACATATGTAATATGCAAATAGGATATATCACTTGATACTTTTGTAAAAAAACATAGAGGAGAAATATGTATATCCCATGCAACTACATAAATCCACCCCAATTAATTAGCTAGTTATTTCTTAAGATGATAAATAATTATTATCTTTTTCTAAGTGAGGTGGCCAGGGTAGATGATGTCGCATAATAGCTTATGTGGCATGCCCATGTGGATGTCCAACTCAGACTAAGGATGAAAGTGAAACGACTGTGTGAAGTGGATGGACTAAATAATTGACCCATTTGAAAGTTCAAGGACCAAACTGAGTTTTGGTCGAAAGTTTGCAGATGGAGTTGAGTATTGTGCCAATTCTAAATGAGCCAAGCTTAAGCTTGCGAGCTTAATGAGCTCAATCTCAAAAAGCTCGAGTAAGCTCATTTATTATTGTCATCTATGATATGTAAATATGATTAACTAAACTATATAATTCTATTAAAAATGTTTTATGAGACACAATTTTTATATATGATAGAAACAAATGATGTGCAACATAGTCCACCTTCCTACTCCATTAGTTGTGAACCTAAATTTAGTAGATTCTGTTGTATATACATGAATTCTTGGCTCAACTCGAGATCGACTCGGTGTTTTATCAAACTGAAGCTTAGAAAGACAAGCTCGCTCGAGTTCGACTCGTTGAGAGCCCTATATGCAATTAAAGTTTTGGTGCAATCGTGTAATAAAAGATTTTCATCTGTTGGATCTACATCTTACGGTTATTACAACTTTTCCTTTAACCTGTTCGACCACCACCACCCCTCACCTGGTGGAGGGGTTAAACAAAAAGATTCAACGACCGTAATATAGATCGATCCAAAGGTTGAAGATGGTTGATTGCACGATTGCACCAAACATCTGATTACATTCTAGATGAACCCAACTTTAAAATAGGAAATCTTTTGACATAGATTAATCCAGTCGTGATATTTTTCTCTTCTTGTTTTTGTGATGCTTTATTTTTTCTTGTTTTGTGTGGTTGTTTTTCTTGTTTTTTACTTCCCCCTTCCCATATTACTTATCGTTAACAATTAGGACAAGTTTGCTAGTTCAAATATGAACTAAAAAACTTGTTCTAATGACAAGTAATATAGAAAGGAGGGAGTAATGTTTTATGAAAATGAACTCAATGTTGTTCGTCTGTTCCATCTATTATTTTGTTTTCTATCTGCAGTTTAGTGAACTATCTTTTCTATCTGTATTCTCTGTTAATTAACGACCCTCCACACCGCCGGTGGCCTCTAAAGTGGCTTGTACGATACTTTAGCCGCTGGAGGGGCCAGGAGATCGTCCGCAGTGGGGCCTACAAAGCGGTATGTAAAATAGTATACAATACTACTACATAGTAACAGAAAAATACAACAGGTAGCGATGACTGCAAAGAAAAGTGGAGATAATGAACAGAGAGAAAAGAAAAGAAAGTACGAGAACATGTTAGAAAAAAATAGGTAGAACTCCAACGTACCGCTGAACCTATGCCCCTATACGCGGTGTAATCATTACCACTACTCCTATACGCGGCCAGAGGTTATTACCACTGCTTGAAGGGAAGTGTTGCGGACTAGACGTGTCGCTTAGTTTATTTTGTGTTTATTGGAGATTATGTAACAGTTAGTTTTGTCGATTAGCAACAGTTGAAATGAAAAGTGGAGACAATGAAAAAAGAGAAAAGAAAAGAAAGGACGAGAAAAAATGTTAGAAAAAGATAGGTAGTATATACGTATGAATTAACGTGAAAGACTGTGGAGAAACAAACTGTAAAACAAGAAATGTTTAGCGCAGATTACTGTCAAACATAGTATGTTATCTCTATTGATGACAAGATATTATTCTTGTACTGATGTTAAAAACAGAGTGGGTCCATTACCTCGCGTGTCCCATTAGTGCATGCAAGAGGCATGAGTCCCATAGGTTATGGTGTTGACATGTCAGCCACCCTTAATGCACCTGCAGTACTGTAGAGGATGTGGAATCCACCACTGCCCGAAGCCGAACCTTCACCGCGCGTGACCCCCATCAGTACGCGCGGAGAAGACGCTGGTGTGTGTATTTATATAATGTCTCCATCTTCTTATCCGCGTGTACCCTATAAAGACAAACCACCGTCTTCTCCGCACATACTTTAGCTTCCTCCTTGTCTCCTCCACGCACACCCTCATTGGTTCCCTTCGCAGCATAGTGACGCCGAAGCCTGTAGAGTTGCCGTTCACGCACGATATTGTGGTCGAGAACGCGGGACGCGTCGTCGAAAGCTCCTTGCAACCTTTGGACGACCACTCCAGTCTGTGTGCCACCTATAAGGCCATGCATGCGGCATGCTGGGATGGCACCGTGGGCAGGCGCGTGGCGCTAGGGAGGGTGACCCGGAGGATGTGACGCGACCTGGAGTGGTACAAAGCCCTGATGGTGAACCTGGCCTTCGTTAGCCACTCTCATGCATGCTACATCACCGGGCTCCACGTCATCATCGCAATCGATCACGTGTAGCAGGGCGCCTAGTTTCTCACCCGGGCTGCCAGGACCGGCCACATGGAGGCAGCCTACATCCTTGGCCTCCTCCGCTATGATGCCAAATGTAGGGCCCGCAACGCCATCGAGTATATCCGACAGGTCAAAGGCGAGGTCGACGTTGGTGAGAAAGTGGCCAGGTCCATCACCATCATGGGGTCCAACAATGAGTGCAGGCGGTGCCGGATTCAATCCCTGGCTGAAATCAGTAATCTGATGTGGGCGAATCAGCGTTCCCTCCGAGATCGCCGATGGTGTCGCTGCCCAACAAGGAGGTTGACCCGTGCACGGCTACCGACTGCGGGAAGCAAGGGTGGAGCAGCTGCAGGGTCTTTAGTGGTAAATACTATAGGATTAGACACGAGCATTTCACTTTCTGCCGTGAGGTGTTATCCGGTATGGGCTATATACTTATAAGGCCGTGATATTGTTTTTCTTGTTTCATGATGTCGTTTTTCTTGTTTTATAGTAATGTTTTATGTTGATGAACTCAATGTTGTTCATCTGTTCCAACTGTGATTTTGTTTTCTATCTGTTTGTTTAGTGAACTATCTATTCTATCTATATTCTCTGTTAATGAACGACCATCCACACTGTCGGTAGCCTCTGAAGTGGGCGGTACGATACTTCAGCTTCTAGAGGTGCTAGAGGAGATCGCCTATAGCGAGGCCTACAAAGCAGCATATAAAGTAGTATACAGTACTACTAGTACTACCTCCGTCCCAACTCAACTCTATTTCTGGATTTGGTCAAATCTACTTTTGACCATGGATTTATGTTATTTTGTTCAATTTTAACAATATAAGAATTGTATTTTTAGATTAATCATGAAAAATATTTTCATAATATACAATTTACATGTTATTGAAGTTAATAGAATCTATAGAAATTATTGGTCAAAGTTAAGTTTGACTAAACCTAGAAATAGAGTTGAGTTAGGACAGAGGGTGTATGTAGTAACAGGAAAACGCAACATGTAGCGACGACTGGAAAGAAAAGTGGAGACAATGAAGAGAGATAAAAGAAAAGAAAGGACGAGAAAAATGTTAGAAAAAGATAGGTAGTACGTACGAATTAAGGTGAAAGAGAGTGGAGAACCAAACTGCAACACATGAATTTTTTGGCGCAAATTACTCTAATCTTAGGCTGTGTTTGGGAACACAATTTTTAATATAAAAGTTTTTGTAACCACAGTTTTTATGATGTCATGACAATATCAAAGTATTTCAATACCACATTTTTGTAATACCGCAGTTTTGAATGTTTGGGAGTAAAGTAGCAAGCATCAAGAGGAAGCAAGCAGAGAAAAACTTTGGTTTTAAATACCATAGTATAGACAAAACCATAGTTTTAGATACATAGTTTTTGAGTTGGTTGCCAAACACCATTCTGTAAAAAGTACCATGGTAATCTAAAATACCAAAGTATTGCTCTAAAACTCCAAAAATATTGTGTTCTTAAACAAAGCCTTAATCCTGTCAAACATAGTATGTTATCTCTATTGATGACAGGATATTATTCTTGTGGTGATGTTGAAAACAAAGTGGTTGCATTACTTCGTGCGTCCCATCAGTTCATACAAGAGGCGTGAGTCCCATAGGCTGTGGTGTTCACATGTCACCACCCTTACTGCACCTGCATAGTACTGCAAAGGATGTGGAATCCGCCACCGCCGGAACCGGACCATCACTGCGTGCGACCCCCATCAGTACGCACGGAGAAGATGGTGGCACATGTCTTTATATAATTTATGTATCGTCTTCTCCGAGCGTACTCTATAAAGACACTTCACCGTCTTCACCGCACGTACTCTAGCTTCCTCTTTGTCTCTGCCGCACACACCCTCATTGGTTCCATTTGCAGCACGGTAATGCCGAAGCATATGAAGTTGTCGTTCACGCACGATATTAAAGTCGAGATCGCAAGGCACCTCGCCGCAAGCTCCCTGCGACCCTTGGACGACCACTCCATTCTGCGTGCCACCTGCAAGGCCATGCATGCGGCGTGCCGGGATGGCGTCGTGGGCAGGCACGTGGCGCTAGAGCGGGTGAACCGGAGGTTGTGGTGCAACCCGGGGTGCTACAAAGCCCTCATGGAAAACCTGGCCATCGTCAGCAACCCTCTTGTGTGCTACGTCACTGGGCGCCCGGTTTCTTGCCCGGCGGCTGGGGCCAGCCACATGGAGGCGACCTACGTCCTTGGCCTCCTCTGCTACAACACCGATCGCAGGGCCCGCGATGCCTTCGAGTATATCCGGCAGGTCGAAGGTGTGGTCGACATTGGTGAGAAAGCGGCCGGGTCTGACGCCATCATGAGGGCCAACAGTGAGTGCAGGCGGTGTCGGATTCAAGCCCAGGCTGAAATCGGTAATCTGCCCAACAAGGAGGTTGACCCGTGCACGGCTGCCGGCTGGGGGAAGCAAGGGTGGAGCGGCTGCAAGGTCTTCTGTAGTGAAGACTGTAGGATTAGACACGAGCATTCCCATTCTGCCGTGAGGTGTTATCCAGTATGGGCTATATATAAAGACTTATAAGGCCGTGTGATGTTGTTTTTCTTCTTTCATGATGTCATTTTTCTTGTTTTGTAGTAATGTTTTATGTTGATGAACTCAATGTTGCTCGTCTGTTCCAACTGTTATTTTGGTTTGTATCTGTTTGTTTAGTGAACTGTCTTTTTTATCTGTATTCTCTGTTAATGAATGTTCCTCCACACTGCTGGTAGCCTCTAAAGTGGCCAGTACGATACTTTAGCTGCTGGTAGTGCCCAAGGAGATCACCCGTAGCGGGGCATGCAAAGCGGTCTATAAAGTAGTATACAATACTAGTATGTAGTAATAGGAAAACACAACAGGTAGCCATGACTGGAAAGAAAAGTGGAGACAATGAACAGAGAGAAAAGAAAAGAAAGGACAAGAAAAATGTTAGGAAAAGATGTGTATAACTCCAACGTACCACTGGCCCAATGCCCCTATATGCGGTGTCATCATTACCACTACTCCTATATGTGGCCAAAAGTTATTACCGCTGCTTGAAGGGAAGTGCCGTGGCCAATATGTGCCGTTTAGTTTATTTTGTGATTATTGGGGTTTACATAACAACTAGTTCTATCGATTAGTTTGCTTTCTGGAATAGTAGTTTGAATGCTACTATTTGGTTCCGTCAATGTTTATATCTAGTATTTAATACTTGTTTATATCACTGTGTTGCTGCGGTTCAAGAGATTTTATGCGTATTCTTTATTCTGATCGGAATACAACCCCCATTGCTACATTAACTTATTTTGATAACGAATTGCCAGAGCCAGACGCGCGCCCATAGAAGGGCTCACGTGTCATAGGGATGAACACCAAGCGTCCCAGCAGAGTTTTGGACCACGAATACAAAGTGACTCAACGCAGTTTCATCCCAAGAATAACAAGGGGTCCAACATAATGTTGGGCCTACTCTGATAGCTTCACATACGCTTTGTGTTGGCTGCCTGCCCGCGGGACACTTCTGTCCACAACGGCCCCTCTCCCGACTGTACGAAACACGCTTGAAGGAGCATCCGTCGGCCACAACGCTCTTGGAGGAGCATCTGCCAGCCGCCATGCTCTTGGAGGAGCATCTGCCGGCTGCCACGCTCTTGGAAGAGCATCCGCCGGCCACCAGTGTGGAGGAGCATCCGTCGGGCACCGAACGTTGAGGAGCAATAGCGCTTGGTACAATTGCTCACATAACGTTATTGTAGTTCTATCCTCTTACGGATAAGCTTATTGAATTGTCGTAAGCGATGTCAGAAGATAAGACATGGATGGGAAAAGACAGGCGTAAGAAGGAGTGGCAGGATGGAATAAGTCATTTTTAAATTTTGCATTCCAGGGCACTCGTGAAGAAGAAACTATGCCTTGTCCTAGCACGAAATGTTGTAATATTTGCCACAGGACACGCAAGGAAGTTCATCTTCACTTGCTTCGTAATTGGATGTCATTTGGTTATACTTGTTGGGTACACCATGGAGAAAAACGAGTTGAGAAAAATATTGCTGAGCAATCTGCAAATTAATGAGAAGATAATTTCTGATGATGCTGCTATGGAAAATATGCTGTCCAGTCTACTTAGAGGCACTGATCATGGTGGTACTTCAGCAGATGTTGATGATCCAGAAAATGCTATAAACCAGCAGGAGCCAACTGGGTGTGCAAAGGCATTCTATTACTTATTAAATGATGCCAAAAGGAGTTGTATCTAGATTGTGAGAAGGTGACCCAATTATCCTTCATTGTCAGGTTGTACCAGATAAAGTGTTTAACTAGTTTGAGCAAAAAAGAGTGTGAGTTGATCCTTGAACTATTCTCATATGTGCTTCCAGAGGGCCACTGCATTCCAAATACACTTGATAAAGTTCAGAAGATTGTTCGTGCCCTCGGGCTGGGCTACAAAAAGATCGATGCATGTGTCAATGACTATGTGTTATTCCGAAAGGACTATTCTCTGCTGGATCGATGCCCAAAATGTTGTAAATTAAGATGGAAAAATAGTACTAGTGGGGATGCAAGAGAGGCTTTGCCTTGTGGAAAAGCCAAGAAGCTTGTAGCACGCAAGATTCTACAATACTTCCCTCTTATTCCCCGTCTTCAAAGGTTTTATATGGCAGAATCAACAACATCAAACATGCGCTGGCACAAAGAAGAACGTATTGATGATGGAATATTACACCATCATGCTGATTTGAAAGCATGGAAGCATTTTAGCATTCACCCAAATTTCTCAACTGATCCTCGCAACATAAGACTTGGCCTAGCATCTGATGGTTTTAATCCTTTTGGAATAATGAATGTTTTTTACAGTATATGGCCTGTGAGTCTAATCCCTTATAATCTACCACCTTGGTTATGTATGAAGCAACCTTATTGGTTGATGTCAATGATAACTCCTAGAACAAAGTCACCTGGAAACAACATTGATGTGTATCTACAACCTTTGACTGATGAGGTACTGAAATTATGGTCTGATGGTGTTGAAACATACGACAGTTCAAAGAAAGAGACATTTCTCATGCAAGCTTCTATATTGTGGACAATAAATGATTTTCTAACATATGCAATGCTATTTGTATGGAGCACAAAAGGTAAGCTAGCATGTCCATACTGCCATGTCAACACTGACGCCTTGTGGTTGAAACATTGACGAAAGTATTACTACATGGGTCATCGTCGTTTCCTACCTCAGAATCATAGGTGGCATCGAGACAAAGCTTCTTTCAACAACAAAATAAAGAATAGAGAGGCTCCAACATCACTCTCTGGTGACGAAGTACTCCAACAATAAGAGAGTATTGATCATTTGAGTTTTGGACAGGCGAATAATAAGAGAAAGCGAATTGAGGAAAATAGGTGGCATAGTTGGAAGAAGAAAAGTATATTATTCCAGCTTTGCTAATAAGGCATAACTTTGATGTCATGACATTGACAAAAACATTTATGATAGCATATTGGGGACATTGCTTAATATGTATGGTAAAACAAAAGATAGTCTACAAGCTCGTCTTGATATGCAGGATATGGGTATACGGCCACAACAACATCCAGCGGCGATAAACGAGAAGTATGATTATCCATCAACATCATCTACTTTGCATAAAGATGAGAAGACCACCTTGTGCAAGTTTTTGGGGTATGTGAAGATGCCCGATGGTTATGCCTCAAACATCAAGAGATATGTGGACATAAAAGCACTTAAGGTATCAGGTCTAAAAACTCATGACTGCCATATTATATTTCAGGAGCTCCTTCCTATTGCAATACATGACATATTGCCTAAAAAGGTTGTTGCACCTTTAATTGAGTTTAGCAGATTCATTTCTGGAATTTGTTCTAAAGAATTGGCGGAACCAGATTTGGATAAGATGATCAAAAAATTTCCTAAAATAATTTGTAAGCTTGAGATGTTGCTTCCTCCTGCTTTCTTTGATATCATGCTATATCTTCCAAACCATCTCGCCGAAAAAGCTCGCTTGGGTGGACCTGTTCTTACTGATGGGTGTATCCAATTAAGAGGTACCTTTGTACATCGAAGAGGTATGTACGTAACAGAGCTCACCCAGAGGGTTCTATAGCTGAGGGATATATTATGGAAGAGTGTATGACTTTTTGTAGTTAGTTTTTGGATATCATCAGCACCAAGCTTAATAAGCCCGAACGTCACGAAGCTGCAGCTAGGAATGAACCTTCTCTGGAGCCTAATATATTTACAGAAGTTGATAATTCTAAAAAGGGTTTAAATGGGGCCAACTTACTATGGTGTAACTACATAACATCAAACATTATATTATTTGTAATGTTGAAGAGGCCGCTCCATGGATCAAGTACATATAACTCATATGTTCTATACTATATTGAATCATGCTTATTGTAGATGGCTAATTTAATTCTGTACTCTTTTCAGTGAGCATTTTGAAGAGCTGAAAAAGATTCATTCTCGTGATGTTGAGAAAAGCCATAGAGATTAGTTTTTTTATTGGTTTCAGAAATGAGTAAGTACATGCAAGCTTTTACTTTGATGAAATATTGAACAAATATGTGCTCTGAAGTTGGTTTAGCGATGACCCCTTTTATACTAATGTGTACAGATTACGACATTACACAAAGAAGGCAAAGTAACCGATTATTTGTATACATTATCTAGAGGACCTGATCATCAGGCACGTTTTTTTAGTTGATCATTCATAAATGGCTTCTTCTTTAGAACTGCAGAGGTGGAAAAAGATTTATCGACGCAAAACAGTGGTGTTGTTTTTGGGATGGTGATCATGAGTGGTTTGGAGTAATCAAGAAAATGATTTCAGTTGATTTTGAAAACAATCTAGAGGTTTTGTTATTTGAATGTGACTGGTTTGATAGGTCTCGTTTCGGTCAGAGCCAAAGCAGAGACTACAAAATAGATCGATAAGGAATGATAGATGGTTACACTACTCTTTCTCAATTTTAGTATGAGCCTTACATTCTAGCCACCCAAGCAAAACAAGTTTTTTACGTTCAAAGTGTGAAGCAACCTAAATGGGCTACAGTTGTTAAAACGAAGCACGAAACCATTTTGCCATGCCACCTTGAGATAGTGAAAATAATGTCACTGAGACGATGGAGGATGAGACATTATATGATCGACGACTTACTGATATCAATATGCCACAAATAAATGAGGATAGGACCGCATGGGCTAGGAATGATATTGAGGGAGCAACCGGTGATGCTTCCGCTCTTCAAATGAGAACATGTGATTAGTTTGAGGCGTATGGAGTTCCATAAGAAAATGAAGATGACAACGAAGACGATGATGATACACATATCAATGATGGTATTGTACCTCCAATATTGTGGGGACAAGAGCGAAGATGATGATTTTTTTATATAAGTACTGTGTGTGCTAGCTGTAAACTATTTGATTTTTTTTGAAAAGATAGAAGCCACTCTACTATTTAGCAGCAAGCTTAGAGCAAGCCGATAGTGAATAATCCTAATGTGGCAACAGATCCTAATGCAATGATTGTACAAGCAAAATGGAGATGCTCTTAATTAGGAGCGAAGTGCGGTTCATATATGAAAAGCTTGTCCTCCCCACGATGTCTCTTTTTAGCTTCATGACTTTCTATATTTTGTTTTGGAACACTATTGATATCACACATCGCTGAACTTAGAGGACATTCACTTCATAACTGAATCATTTACTTGTCCAAAAGATAAACTAATCCATCCTTATGATTCCTGAGGAACACGATGAACACACCATACATTCATTCGTTCACACAGTGGCCAATGTTTTGTAATGTATCATGAGGCCAACGATTGTGTTTCATGATGATAGATTCTAACGCCACAAACTAGTGAATTGTGGCAACAAATCCTAATGCAGCGATTGTGTTCCGTGGTGATAGATCCTAATGCCACGAACTAGTGAATCGTGGAAACAGATCCTAATGCAATGATCGTGTTCCATAGCGATAGATCCAAATGCCACGAACTAGTGAATCGTGGCAAATGTTCCTAATGCAACGATTATGTTCCGTGGCGATAGATCCTAACGCCACGAACTGGTGAATTGTTGCAAAAGTTACTAATGCAACGATTGTGTTCCGTGGCCATAGATCCTAATGCCACAAACTATTGAATCGTGGCAAAAGTTCCAAATGCAATGATTGTATTCCATGGCGATTGATCCTAATGCAATGAACTGGTGAATCGTGACAAAAGTTCCTAATACAACAAATTTGTTCTATGGCGATAGATCCTAACGCTACGAACTGGTGAATCGTGGCAAAAGTTCCTAATGCAACGATTATGTTCCATGACGATAGATCCTAACACCACGAACTGGGGAATCATGGCAAAAGTTCCTAATGCAACGATTGTGTCCTGTTGTGATGGATCCTAATGCCACGAACTAGTGAATCGTTGCAACAGATCCTAATGCAATGATCGTGTTTCGTGGCGATAGATGCTAATGCCACAAAGTAGTGAATCATGACAATAGATCTTGATGCAATGATCGTGTTCCGTGGTGATAGATGCTAATGCCACAAACTAGTGATTCGTTGCAACAGATTCGTGACGATAGATCCTAATGCCATGAACTAGTGAATTGTGGCAAGAGATCCCAATGCAACGATTGTGTTCTGTGGCGATAGATCCTAATGCTAAGAACTAGTGAATCATGGAAAAAGACTAAGCTTACTGCAACAATGTAGTATTCGTTGCAGTACAATCATTGCAATAGGGCGGAATCCTTGTAGTGGGTATCTTCCGTGTGCTTGCGGATCTCATCTCTTTCGAGAAATAATCTACGGTGTTAAGATTCATCAACAAACATTTCTTGCGCCATTGCCGAGGAAGGCAAAAGAATTGAAGGAAAGCTATCACTTGTGATTAAGGTATAGGTACTAATAGTTATTAGACAGGATTACCCTTGTTTGTTTTCTCCTTTTGTAAGAAAACAAGGTAGTGTTAGCTAACCCATTTTATGGGATGGTGTAACACCATCATTTTCATCCATCATGCATTGCATACATTCTTATACATGTTTAGAATTAAGCAACATAAAAAGGAATAAGTTTAAAATGAACTAGAAGCAGAACAATAATTAAAAACCTGTATAGTTGCGGATTTGTTCGGTTTGGACCCCGGACTAGTCCAATTTCGCTCTCTGTTGACTCTGTGGACTTGTCCGCTTGTACCGCGGATTAGTACGAATGAGTTTCTCTTGATTGTCCGGACTTGTCCGTTTTTTAGTATGGACTAGTCCGTTCCTAGGTACTCGAACTTTTCAGAGTTGTCCGGAAGATCCGTCTTTTAATCCGATTCTCAGACAATTGCCAAGCCTCTGGACTTGTTCGGCGTATACCGGACTTGTCCATTTTTCTTTCTGGACAAAATCGGACTTGTCCGGAAGCAAAACGAACTTGTTCGTTCTAATCTCTATTTGATATCGGACTAGTCCGGCCCCCTAGCGGACTTGTCCATTTTCCCGACTCGAATTCAATCTTTTCCTCCACGAATTGTTATTGGGTATTTACCTCAATTGGGACCAAGAACGTCGTGCCCAACTCCTGTGGAGCCCATATGGGACGCCTACACGGCCTCCACTGCCTTAAACTTGAAATCCATCAAACCCTACCACCTCCACCTCTGTATAAACACCTCAACACCCACACCTTTACCTCTTTGCCACAATTGAAGAAATCTTAAACCCTAGTTCGTGAGAGCCGCCATAAAGAGGAGAGCACCGCAGCAAGGAGAAGAGAAGGACAAAGGAGAAGGATCAAGCAAGATCGATCTTCATCGAGTCATCGACAACATCATCAATTCTTCTCCAATTCTCCATCTTCGTTGGATCTATAGGGCAATTCTCGAAGTCCTCAACCCTGGAACTCTAGGATTTATGGTAAATATCTTAGATGCATCTTATCTATGTAAAATACGATCCTATATTAACTTTAACCATGCTCTAGTTGTAAATTCGCCAAAAACCCTAGCCGAGCGGACTTGTCCGGCTAAGAGCAGACTAGTCCGATCAACTTTCTAGCCCAGGGCAGACTAGTCTGGTACCCTGTACGGACTTGTCCGACGACCTGAATCTGAAGTTGCTCAATTAATTCCAAATTGACTTAAATCAATTTGAAACCTATTCAAACTTGTTTAACAGCATTGTAACTAGTTAGTAAACATTAATAGCAACTTATTAACAAATTTTACCACATAATTGTATTAATCATGCATGTCATGGCACATTGAGTAATATATGAGCATTTATTGATTATAATAGAAGGTGTTGCACCAGAGGGTGTTGTCGAAGACCTCCAGTACCAGAACTTCAAAGCTTTTGACACTAATCAACCCCATGAGCAAGGCAAGTGTCCTTGATCATTTTGATCCTGTTTTTAAATGTTTTATTTGAAAAACTGCATGATTGTGTCAATTTGATGGGAAACCCATTTATAGGTTTTTTCTAGTCTTGTTTGACCATCCTTGTCGCTTGGAATACATTGTAGAGAGTCGGGAAGGGTATTTTTCACTTTTTCGCTTTGCTCTAAATAATTGGGATGGAAAAACAAGTAAATGGATCAATTATAAATTAATGAACTTATGGATGATGTGAATTGATGAACATGATCAATTGGTAATATGGAACTCGGGAGATCTAAGCAAGCATGGTTTGTTGATTGGGTTGGATGATATGATGGTTGCTTGCTTTAGATGTAAGGACTGGTTCATGCGAGAATAAACCAGGACAACAGTGCCACCACAACGCCAAGTATGTGTGCGGCTTAGCCAATTAATGTGTATTGCCAACATTGTTCAGATCATTTGGAGGAGCGAGGAATGGGATTCAGTTAGGTTTGCAATTGTGGCAGGACTGCCCTGGGATCCGAACGACACAAGAGGGGGCCTTTGGCTGGATGTGCTCAATTGAAGGCATCACCACTGGTGAAACCTTAGTCGGTCTGAATATGCTCGTAGTCCCTTTGTAAAGGCTATTTTGTGATCTCTTGGCCATACACCTAAGGAAGTGTAATTGGCATAAGGGAGGTTTCTTTAGTCGCCGATGGGTGACGAAATCACAAACTTGTGGATAAAGTGGTACAACCTCTGCAGAGTGTTAAAAACTATGATGATAGCCGTGCTCCCAACTAAAAGCACCTGGATGACTTACATGATTAGAATTGGACTTGGGATTTGAGATGGTAATGGTTTTTTGTTATGGTTTGGTTATGGCTATGGATTGGATGGTGATAAAAGTATAAGGTTGATGAGGATGGTAAGAGTATGGCATATGGATGGATAATGAATGACGGGCATGAAGTATTATGTTTATTTGGGTTATGATGGTATTATTTCACATAGACATTGTAGGATGCTTTTTACATGTTATAAATTTACGTTTCAGCAAATAGGTATTATTTATTATCATTCCTTGTTTAAGCTACATATCATTATTTTCCCACACTTGTTGAGTACGACATGTGCTCACCGTTGCAATTCCCCCACCAACAGTTTTAGGTGATGTTTGAGAGTATCCTGAGGATAATGCGGAGTACTAGGCTATGTGCTGCCATCAACTTGCCTGTGGTGTTGCTTGGAGATGCACTATCCCTTTTGCCTCGTTTGCTTAGTTGCTTAATTAGATTATTTCCGATGCATTAGTTTTAGACTTATTAATAATGACCATTAGACTTGTATTTGAGGATTATTTGAATATTGTAATAAAAGTACTCATTTAATAATTTGTGCAGTGGTGATTATCTATTTATCATATGTGAATCACTTGTGTCTGTGTGTTAAACATTATGGGCACATATATGCATTATGCTCGGTTTATTTTCGGGACCGGGTGCCACAGATGGCCAACCAGGACGCAAGTGTTCAACTGCAAGATGATTCATGGCGTACCTCAACAAATATCCACTAGACAACACTATTGCCTTTCGCGGAAGGATTTCAGCTTTCGGTAGAAGCTAAAGTCATCCATTCCCAAGCTTGGGGGAGGCTCCAAGAGTTCTTCTTGGTTTGCCTTCACCATTGGATGGATTGTTGGCCCTTCATCCAACACTCATGGCATGGGTTGGCTCCACCAATCCATGACCACATTTGTGCTGGAGCTAAAGGAGTCTTATTTTCATTCATCATGGATGAGAATATTGTCTTCACACAAGGGGTTGATTGAAGAACACTATAGTTCACTTAGCTTGGCATGCACACCATTTAACAAGGTGGAGATGCTAGTTAAGGAACTACAACTCCCACTGAAGTATCATGAAGATTAAGGCAATGGAGTAGTGTTTGGAATTATCCAAATCAAGGATATTCACATGATTTGTGAAAATCCATGTCAACATGGGCCACTTGGGGAATCACTTCCCTAAGACCCATGAGGATTCTTCCTTTCAAACAACAACTCCAATCGCTATCACCCACAAGGAGGTCAAGGGTGGAGTCAACATCACCCTTATAATCAAGGAGGCTATGGAATTCCAAAGGACTCAAGTTTAACTAGCCTACCTTGAAGTATATTGTCCATGGCCAAGCAAGAAATCAAGACAACATCAACATGAAGCCCCTGGCCAAGGACAAGAAACATAAAGAGCATTCAAAATTCAAGATATCCTACAATCACTTGTGGGATTCCTACAACTCGACCAAGCTCAGGCAACCTAGGGAAAGTGATATTGTGGATGAAGCGTTTCTTGTTTGATTGTGGAATAAACATGTCATCATGCCCAAGGAAGCATTTGATCTACGATCAAAACATGAATTAACATCAAGGAATATCGAGAAGGTCGAAGTGGCACCCCTAAAGAAGGACAATCCTCACCATGCTCATGAAATAATATCTTCAAGAGGGAGAAGTCGTCGCTACATCAATAAGTCTTCATCGGGACGATGGAGAGGCTTGAGCCATCATGTGGCCCACATGTCCAATTGACAGCCAAAGAAATTTGGGATGTCAAGAAGGAAAAGTTGTCCACATCTTCAACTCCGAGATTGGACAACAAACCATCGCACTAAAATAGGAGGAGGTAAGTCCCACTCATCGGACTTCAAAAATTCGGTGAGTCTTTTCCAATAGGTTAATTGGTAGTTATCTCATATTTGATTTCCCAATTGCATTTTTGAATTTCCCATCAATCTTTGAATTTGCATTTAGCATGATTGAATTTTCACGCTTGCATGTTGGAAAGTTAAATTTCCAACCGTCATAAAACTAATATATTGATTAAGAAATAAATTTATTTGGATGTGAACCTTGGGCGTAACTGATGAGGACATCTCTCTGTTGCATACAATACAAGAACCGATCACTAGAGCACATGCGCGACACTTGGATCTCCAGGTACGTGCTAACCTTGTCAATTATTTTTTTAGAACCTACGTTTGTTTCCATGCATGTTTTATTGATTAGGAACAATGGAGAGGACCAGAAAGGACTTGGAGAAGTCCAATGAATCAAGGAGGTGGAGATAGGACGTCCACTCCAAGGAGATGTCCAAGCCCAACTCGACTTCGACTCCACCTCGGATTCTAGGAGCTGCCTTCACCAAAATTGATGTCCCAGACACATACAGACCCAAATTTGGATGTTCCATATATGGTTCCAACCAAAATTTCATAAAGCTTCCAATGGAACCAGCCCCACCTCAAAATTCTTTCTGAGTTGACAAGAATCGGTGAAACAAGTGGGCGTCCAGAATCTGTCAGGGTGCTGTGTGACCATCCTTTGGGCTGCTGGCCCGTGTATCGTGTGCAAACCCATTAGGGTTTCGTCCATGGGTCTTGCACAGACCTGACTCCTTTTTATACAGCGTCCATCAGCACATTACGGTTGAGTTTTGCTTAGACTAAATTTGTCATTGAACAGTGTCACCGTTCATCGGTTGTGAGACCCCACTTTGTGATCAACTCAGTTTTGACTGCAAGTTCTCTGTTCTTGCTTGTGTTCTTGATTGCACTTGCAGGGATAATCCTTCGTGGCGAGTTCATTCATGTGACACGGGTGATGACCAATGGAGCAGTGGTGTAGTGATTGTGAGGTTCCGTTTGCTCAGAGCCTTGGATCATCAACGTCGAGATCTCGACTAAATCAACTTTACCATACCTCTCGGAAGATCAGGACTCATCCTCCTATCAAGTGGTATCAGATATTAGGTTGACTGTGAGTTATACATGTGTGCCCTTTATATTAATTTTTTTTCGGTCCTATAGTCCACAAAAAGAAACAAAAAATTTTACTTTCCCTGACCAACAACCCTCGCTCAGCCTTTTGCACAATTTAGTTCCGAAGTCCATAGTTCTGAGTTCATGTACTAGGTTGAGTTTGGTTGCTGGTTTAGATTTGTTTGGTTCAATTTTGTTTCTTCTATCCACTGCCATCTACAAAAAATCAATCTACAAAAAAATTCCTCCACCGATTCGTATCTGTTTCAGTTTCCACCACCACCAGAACCTAATTCGGCGTATCCTCCTTAAAATGGGCATAACTTTTCGATCGGATCTCCAATTGAGGCGCATTATTTTTCCCCGGACAGCTCTCGAAAAAATCCACATACGATTCACCGGCTTCGCGGGTCATGGAAATTTCAAAAAATGAAAAAAAAAATCATGAAGGCCCTCGTTTCGAGCTCTGAAGTTCCAGCACCAGTTTTTCCAAATGCTCCTGAATTTGTACCGATCTCATCTTTCATTGGTTTGAGCTAATACTTGGTGCTATTTCTATTCTAGTTCCTCTGGTTGAGAAAAAGAATATCAACAAGAAACAAGATTTTGATTTCTACTAGTGCTAAAAAAAAGCATGAGGCTCAAGGGGTTTTTCTACTTGTGTTGTTTTCTGTGTGAATGCTGAATAGTTGTTGATATTGTCCTTGTTGTTCATCATCATTCATCCTTGTTCCTTGCTTGTTTGCCACAACTGTTCCAATACATTTTTAGGCCAGCAACTAGGTGAAATTCTTTGGACACTTATTCAACATTGCTATCAGTTACTAACTTGTGTGCCACATACATATACTGCGTTTGAGCCTTCCCAAGCTCCACCTTCTCTCGAGCAAAACAGGTAACCCCTACAATCACACCCACTCTCTGCTTGCTTTCACACAGGTCACCGTTGGACATCTGCAGTGCTGGTAAGAAACTTGTAAGAGCGGGGTAAGACACATCTTACTGCTCGATTTTTCCACTCCAACTTCCACATCAGAGAGCGTAGTAATAGGGTTCTTCACAATTCTTTTGTATTCATCCTATTTTGTACTAACAATGACAGGAAAGAAGCCTATGAACAAGACCTCTAGTTTTACACCTCCGGATGATGATGAGTGTGTGTCTCATATGGAACTAAGGGACATGATGCGGTCGATGACTGAAGCTTTCAACAACTACCAGACCACTACAACAGCCACCTTTCAGAGGCTTCATACAAGTGTAGCTGGTCTGACCACACGGTTGGATGAGATGGAGGCTCGTCTTCCCCAACTAGCTACACCTTCTATCATCCTTGATGCCGATGCACATGCTCACAACGACACAGAGGATGACTTCAATAACAACGAGGTTGATGCACAGCAGTGTTGTCGCCTTCGACGAAATTGTTAAGGTGTGGGAGGTAGACCTCGTCATCATGCTCCCAAACAAGATAATGATCCATACTCTAAGATTAAGTTAACTATTCCACCATTTTATGGATCTTATGATGCTGACACATACTTGGATTGGGAGATTACCGTAGAACAAAATTTAACTCTCATCTTGTTCTCGAGTGACATAGAGAGACAAGCCACTAGTGAGTTTAAAGATTTTGCTATCATTTGGTGGAGTGAACTTGTCAATACAAGTAATGCCCCACATACATGGGCTGCTGCACCCAACACTTCCACCAGTCGCACCTCTGACATCAAGTGCCACCGCTGCCAGGGACTTGGCCATATGCAACGAGATTGCCTCTGCAAACGGGCAATCATTGCCACTGTGATGGTGGGTATGTTAGTGCTTCTGATATTGAAGATCGAAATATTATTGCAGCTAACATTTCAGGTTCTGATAACGGTGCCGAGGAGGTTCTTGGTACATCTGCAACCAACAACTATAGGACTTTGATGGTGCAACGAGCTTTAAGTGCCACGGTTGGAGAGGACAACAACCGCCAACATAACAACCTTTTCAACATGTTTCTCGTCGTCAAGGACTGCCGTGTACATACCATCATCGATGGTGGTAGCTGCAACAATTTGGTGAATGTTGAGGTGGTTAAGAAGCTTGGATTGACCACACGGGATCATCCCCACCCTTATCACATTCAATGGTTTAACAACAATAGTAAGGTAAAGGTAACACGTGCAGCAAGGATACATTTTTTCTATTGGTTCTTATCATGATTTTGCTGATTTTGATGTGGTACCTATGGATGCTTGCTCTCTTTTGTTGGGACGTCCTTGGGAGGTTGATACTTATGCTATTCACCATGGTCGATCTAATAAGTACACTCTCATGCATAAGGGCAAGAAAATTGTGTTGCTTCCTATGACTCCACTGAAATTGTGCAATTTGAGCATGATAAAAAAATAATGCTAAACATAAGGGTGATTTCAATTCTGAAATTCAGCAACCTAGTAAGTTGAAAAATCCTGTTTTTCTTGCAATTAAATGTGATCTTGATGACTTATATGCCTCTAATAGAATTTGCTATGCGTTTGTGTGCAAACATGCTTTATATTCCATTGAGGATGCATCCATTGCTTTGCCACCTGCTGTTGCTAACCTTTTGCAGGAGTATATGGATGTTTTTCTATCAAAGATACCCCCTGGATTACCACCAGTGCGAGGCATTGAGCACAAGATTGATTTGATTCCAAGGGTGAGCTTGCCAAACCGTGCCACTTACAGGACCAACCCCGACGAGACTAAGGAAATTCAGCGACAAGTTCAAGATCTTCTGGACCGCGGGTACATATGAAGAGCATCTTGAACATTTGCGTGCCTTTTTTAATGTCTTGCGCAATGCATGTTTATTCGGTAACATTGAGAAGTGCACCTTTTGCACCGATCATGTGTCTTTTCTTGGTTATGTTGTCACTTCGCAGGACATTGAGGTGGACGAGGCAAAGATTGTTGCCATCACAAGCTGGCCACTTCCAACTATGGTCACGCAGGTTCAAAGTTTTCTTGGTCTTGCATGTTTCTACCAATGTTTCGTGCGGGATTCAGCACCATTGTGGCACCTCTACACGAGTTGACAAAGCATGGAGTGCCGTTTCGATGGGAACCGGCACAACAAGAAGCTTTTGATGCTCTCAAGTCAAAGCTCACACAAGCACCATTGTTGCAACTTCCTGATTTCGAGAAGACCTTCGAGCTCGAATGTGATGCGAGCGGCATTAGCATTGGAGGAGTTCACATTCAAGGAGGTAAAGTTGTTGCTTTATTTAGTGAAAAATTGCATGGTCCTTCGCTGAATTATTCTACATATGACAAAAAACTTTATGCTTTAGTGCGTGTCTTGCAATCTTAGCAACATTACCTATGGTCTAAAAAATTTGTCACACATCAGATCATGAGTCTTTGAAGTATCTTAAGGGACAAACTAATCTGGAAAAACCTCATGCTAAATGGATTGAGTTCATAGAGTCATTTATTTACATCATTAAACATAAGAAAGGGAAAGACAATGTGATTGCCGATGCCTTATCCAGACGTTATACCATGCTGTCCCAACTTTCTCATAAAATCTTTGGTTTGGAAACCATAAAGGGACTATATGCTACTGATTTGTACTTCAAAGATGCCTTTGACAATTGTATATAGGGAAGAGCATGGCAAAAATTCCTGCTGCGTGAAGGCCTTGTGTACCGTGCTAACAAGCTGTGTGTTCCAGCTAGCTGCGTTCGTCTTTTGTTGTTGCAGGAAGCACATGGAGGTGGTTTGATGGGACACTTTTGTGTTAAAAAGACATAGGTTGTGCTGGCTGCTCACTTATTTTGGCCACGAATGAGGTGTGATGTGGAGCGCTATGTTTCACGTTGCACGATATGCAACAAAGCTAAGTCTCGACTTAACTCACATGGTCTTTATATGCCTCTTCCTGTTCCAAGTGCACCTTGGGAGGATATTTCTATGGAATTTGTTTTAGGATTGCCTAGAACAAAGAGGGGGAGGAATAGTGTCTTTGTGGTTGTTGATCATTTCTCTAAAATGGCCCATTTTATACCCTGCCACAAGACCGATAGTGCTTCACATGTTGCTGATTTATTCATTAATGAGGTTGTGCGTTTGCATGGTGTTCCCAATACTATTGTTTCTGATAGTGATGTTATGTTTTTGAGCCACTTTTGGAGAACTTCATGGCATAAATTGGGAACAAAGTTTTTATTTTCTACTATTTGTCATCCACAAATTGATGGGCAAACGGAGGTAGTTAATCGTACCTTATCTACTATGTTGTGGGCTGTTTTGAAAGATAATTCGAGGTTGTGGGAGGAGTGTTTGCCACATACTGAGTTTGCTTATAACAGGTCTATTCACTCCACAACAAAGGTAAGTCTATTTATGGTATTATATGGTTTCAATCCTCGTGCTCCAATTGAATTGCTACCTTTACCACATTCTGAAATTGTGAACTTAGATGCTACTGTTCTGAATTTATTCTTAAGTTGCATGAAACTACTAAGTTGCAAATTGAAATAATGAATGAAAAGTATCACATTGCTGCTAGTAAAGGTAGGAAGGAGGTAAAATTGAAACCCGGTGATTTGGTGTGGGTTCATTTGAGAAAAGATAGTTTCCCGGATTTGAGAAAGTCCAAGCTCATGCCACGTGCTGCTGGACCTTTTATGGTTCTTGAGAAGATAAATGACAATGCATATAAACTTGATTTGCCTCCTGAGTTTGGGGTTAGTCCCACATTTAACATTACAGATTTGAAACCATATTTGGGTGGGGAAGATGAGCTTGAGTTCAGGACGACTCCAATTCACGAGGGGGAGGAGGATGAGGACATCTCTCCTTTTCATACAATACAATGACCGATCACAAGAGCACGTGCGCGATAGTTGGATCTCCATGTACGTTCTAACCTTGTCAATTGTTTTTCAGAACTTACGTTTGTTTTTATGCATGTTTTATTGATTAGGAACAATGGAGAGGACCAGCAAGGACATGGAGAAGTCCAAGGAGTCAAGGAGGAGGAGATAGGACGTCCACTCTAGGAGGAGTCCAAGCCCAACTCAACTTCGACTCCACCTCGGATTCTAGGAGCTGCCTTCACAAGGTTACAAGGCATGGTGAAGAGAAGTGGATGTAATGAATTAGTCGGAAAGGTCCAACCGACTGGAATATGCCTCAGGCTGCGGCTGAGGTGGTTATGGTTCGTTTATGGAAAGTTTTGAATTTGTTTTGGTTACATTTTGTGTGGGTCATGAAGTTGAGTTGTTTTTAGGAATGTGAGATACGTTCCTAAGGTGTTTGGAAGTATTTAGATTGCTTCCGTCTGTGTATAGAAGAGTCCTGAGCAATTATGGAATGTTTCAGTGGAAACTGAGTAGGATACGAGTCCTACACTACTACAAAAAGCATTTTCACAGACACCTCGATTTTTCAAACACAGAAGGTCCATAAAAAATGCAAATGTGATGACGAATGATACAATAACCGCCAGTGATGATAGAACATCACAGACAAATTTTAAAAAACAACCGCCTAGCTAAAAACATGATTTTCTCAGGCAGTTATTAACTAAGAACCATATGTGATGTAACAATCTTCACAATCGATTCTTAATTAACCAACGTCTGGGTAAATATATGATTTTCACAGGCGGTCATTGTTTAAGAACCTTATGTATGGTTCAATCATCGCAAGCGATTTTTATTGAAGAACCACCTAAGGAAAGTCATTGTTTTCACAGGCTGCTTGTTAATTAAGAACCGCCTGTGATATTGATAAGCTCATGTCAAGCTAATCCCTGCACAACAAGCTCTTGTAGATGCAAGTAACACCCGTGGCTCATCGTTTGGATTGTTGATAGCATCAATTGAAGCCTGACAATCCTCTGAAGGATTTTCCCATCCATTTGAAGGATTTCTTTCCCTCCTGTCCATTTGAAAACTTAGGAAGATGCTCCTTTCTCAGTTTTAATGCCTAAATATATTGACTACTCTCTTAGTGCTCCACACAAGCGAGGAAGCGAACAACTTCAATCACAAATCTTGTTTTTACCCTCTCATAGGGATTTAACATTAATCTTTCAAGCATAGATTTATCAATAAGTGAAGCTTCCTTATCACACATGTTAATGACAGTTATAAGTGAAGGATTTTCCAAAGCTAACAAAATTTGAATCGGACTGAAGATAAAGAGATCCTGCATATGAGTGACAATGCCCAGGTTAGACAGCGTGAAGCTATGATGGCAACCTTCAACAACATGGAATGTGATGTTAAGGTTATGCTTGCATCAACCAAAGCATATTGTGAGGGTATAACACTTGTTGGGGCAAGCATAACCGTGATGCTCCAACAAGTGTTATGCCCTCACAACATGCCTTGGTTGCTGCAAGCATAACCTTGGCATCACTTTTCATATTGTTGAAGGCTGCAATCATAGATTCATGTTGTCTAACCTGGACATTGTCACACATATGCAACATCTCTTTGTCTTCAGTCCCGTTGAGTTCCGTTAGCTTCGACACACCCTTCACTTGTAACTGCCATTAACATGTCTGATGAGGAAGCTTAACTTATTGATAAATCTATGCTTGAATGATTAAGGTAAAATTCCTATGAAAAGGGTAAAAACAAGATTTTAAATTTAAGTTGTTCGCTTCGTCGCTTGTGTGAAGCACTAAGAGAGATGGTACTGATTTGTAGTCAATATATTCAACCATTGGAACTGATAAAGTAGCATCTTCGTAGGTTTTTAAAATGGAGATGATAGAAAGAAATCTTTCAGGCTTGTTTGGGTGTACTCAGTCTAATTGGATTGAAGTGGATCGAAGTGAAGAATGAACTAATTTTCTCCTCAATCCACCTCAAACAACTCATATTGAAGTGGATCCACTCCTATCCAAACAAGCCCTCAGGTAGATGGGAAGTATTGTCAGACTTCAATTGAAGCTTTTAACAATCCAAATGATGAGTCTCAGGCGTTACTTGCATCTACAAGAGCTTGCTGTTAGGGATTAGCTTGACAGGAGCTTCAAGAGTTGTGCTTCTAGATGTTGTTTGGAACTAAGCCGTTGGAAGGCAAGCCTGATCATCATAGGTCAGAAAAAATTTATATACACATACAATTTGATAACTTATGGAACAAGTGAATGTGATAAATATGATAGTCAACAAGTCGAAAAGGATCACTTGTCCAAATTAGTCTTCACTACAAAAGCTGAATTCAATAATGTTCAAAACATGCTATCTGAAGCTGAAATAGAACATTGTTCTAAGTTGATTTCAGAGGATACAAATATATACAACATATATTATACATTTTTTCCAAAATTGACATCTTCTCGCATATAGGGTTTCAAATCCTTTTTTAATGGTTCTCTCTACGCGCTTGATGTTTTATGGTTCGGTGAAAAGATACATCTCTTCATAGTGATTATATTCCTCTTCATTATCTCCGAAATTCTCAACCCCAACAATATTTTGCTTTCCAGAAAGAACTACGTGCATCTTCTCAATTTCTGGATCTTGTACATAAAAAACTTGTGCAACACTATCGGCGAGAATCCACAGGTCATCTTTATAACAAACCTTATTCAAGTCTACCAGTGTGAGCCCGTAATTGTCGACTTTCACACCATTAGAATGTTGGACCCATTGGCACTTAAATACTGGAATTACCATTATTTCACCATAATCAAGTTCCCATATTTCCTCTATGAACCCAAAGTATGTGGTCTTCTGCCCTTGTAAATCATAAGCCTCAATACGAACACCACTATTTTGTGCAACACTCTTACCATCTTTTTCTTTAGTGTAAAATGTGTAACCATTAATGTCATATGCTTGCCATGATGTCACCAAAGCAGATGGGCAGAAGCTCATTTCTTCATTGTTGCCTCTTCTATAGAGTTTCCGTTGGTATATTTTTGTCCATTAACCATTCAGTGAAACATCTTATGTGCTCTTTCAAGATCCAGTCCTCTGTGCGGTCTTGGTTTTTTTCGCGAAGCCCAATTTGGTGTTCCTCAATGTACGACTTAGCTATTGCGAGCTGTTGTAGTACACCAAAATGTGTACGGTGTACATTCTTGTAATCTTGAACGATAAAAGTTTTCTTACCCACTTTGTCTCTCCCACGTAGTCTACCCTCATGTACTGGTATAGGCACACCTATCTGTTTTCCATCTTTGATGTAATTGACACAACCCTCAATCACTTCTTCGGTGGTGTATCCTTCCATAATTGAACCCTCTGGGTAAGCACGGTTCAGCACATAACCTTTTAATGCTCCTAAATATCTCTCCAACAAAAGCATATGACGTAAATATAGTGGCCCCAATGCTTTTATCTGATCAACAAGATGTATGATTAGGTGTACTTTCATATCAAAAAAGGATGGTGGGAAACACATCTCAAGCTTGCACATAGTCTCGACGATGTATGATTTCAGATAGTCTAAATCTTCACGTGCTATCACCTTTTGCGATACTGCATTGAAGAAGTAACAGAAACGTGTGATGACAACTTTTATATGCTCAGGTTTGATGACTCTTATTGAGATGGCAAGGAACACTGACAACATCATGTGACAACCGTGAGAATGATAGCCGAATAAAGACAAGTCTTTCATCGAGACTAGTTTGCGGATATTGGATGAGAAAATCGTGGGCACTCTGATCCCACGCAAGCATTCGCAAATTGCTTTTTTCTCTTCTAGTGTCATGTTGTAGCTGGCTAGGGGAAGGTAATGCTTCCCGTCTGCCTTTTCTACTGGATGAAACTCTGGTCTCAAATCAAGATTTACTAGGTTCATACGTGACTTTAATCTGTCCTTTGTTTTCCTCCTCATGTCTAGCAACGTCCCAATGATGCTGCCAAATACATTCTTTGTAACGTGCATCAAATCAATACTATGGCAAAATTACAGATTCTTCCAATACGGAAGATACTTAAAAAAAATTGATTGTTTCTTGAAAGCCATGTCAGTTGTATCACATGAAGATGTACTTTTCATTCTCTTGATTCCTTTACATTTCTTACCCTTACCGAAAGCAATATGAATGTTCTTGACCATTTGGAACACAAGTTTTCCACTGTAAGGGTTTGGTGCAGTATCTTTTTCGATTTTGTTATCAAATTATTCTTTCATCTTCCTATACTTGTGTGTATCTGTCAAAAACCGCCGGTGTCTCACGTACACCATCTTTCTGGATGAAGTGAGGTATAGAAATCCTGTTCTATCCATGCACCTTACACAAACTTTCTTCCCTTTCATTTGTCCTGATAATGTAAACAGTCCGAGATAATCATGCACGGTAACAAATATCATTCAACAATTTCGCGTGAAATACTCCCGCTTGTACTCATCCAATGTACGTACCCCTTCATTCAACAATTTTGCCATATCTTCCATTAAAGATTCCCAGAACACATCAATTTCGATGTCAGGTTGTTTTGGACCTTGGATAAGAACATATAACGAGATATATTTCCTTTTATGACACAATCTAATTGGTAGGTTGTACATCGTTAAGACCACGGGCCATGTGCTGTGTATGCTCCTTTTTTACCAAAGGGATTCATTCCGTCTTTACCCAAGGCAAACCTTACATTTCTAATTTCCTTTGCAAAATCTGGATACTAAATATCAAAATTTTTCCACTGTGTTGCATCACTAGGGTGTCAAATATGTTTTTCATTCTTCTTGCGCTACTCGGAATGCCAACGCATAAGTTCAGCCTCCCTAGGGTTTGAGAACAAACGCTTTAAGCGATCAATTACCGGAAGGTACCACATCACCAAGGCAGAAATTTTTCTCTTATTCTTCCCATCTGCATCGCTAGAAGTATCGTAACCGTCACCTTCAAGACAAATAATAAACTTCTTATTCTTCTGAGACTTTATCATGTTGGTAACATACGGGTGATTTTAGTCCTTTTTATATCTACTGACACTTAGATGGGGCATCTAGTTGCGAGATCATGCTCTTTGCGATATAGAATACAATGGTTTACACAAGCGTGTATTTTTGTCACACCTAGTGCCATCGGGCAAAGAAGTTTCTTCGCTTTATAAGTGCTTCTGGGCAGTTTATTTGGATTTCGAAGAATTTCTGCCATAAGATTCAAAAGATCAGAGAAACTACAATCGGACCATCCGTGTGTGGCTTTCAACTTTAGTAGTTCTAGGACTGCACACAATGTAGTAAACTCTTTATCACAACCATTTTATTCATCATATAAAAGCTCTGTTGCCGCATTCTGCAATGTGTCCATTTTACTTAAACCTTTACTTGCTCCCATAGAAGTCAATACATATGGTTCAATATGACGCAACATCTCCTCACAATCGAACTCATCATCATCACCACCATCTTGATTGTCACTACCATCATCGATATTAACATTATCGTCTTCTGAACCTCTCTCATCATCTTTATCCACTTTGTGTGTATCTAACCCACCATCCTCTGTCCATGTTACGTAGATTTTTTGAAACCTCTTTTCACCAAATGAGATTGAATTACTATAGCATCTATCCAAGCAATCTTATTTTCGCTGTCGATACATAGACATAATATGTCATCTATCTTTTGCAACTTCACATGTCTCTTGGATGCTTCAATAAAATTTTCAACATTATGAATGTACATAGGATCGGGTCTTGGCATGTTATACATCCACGCTCGACAGTCCATGCTTCAATAACAGATTTTTTGTAAGATTTACAAAATTTGGCCACATATATTCCCCGAAGGTCTTCTATAAAATGACTTTACAGAGACATAATAAGCCTGTATCATATGAGTGTATACTGGTATCATGTAGGTCTGTTCATAAGGGTTCCAAAAAAATTTGTTTCACAATTTTCTCAGCTTCCTAGTGGCCATAATGGATTTTTGAAGTTAGGCTTATTCATTGAAACATTTCATCAAACAAGTGATGTGCTTGTATTCATCTTCAACCATTAATCCTTAAAATCTAGTTCTTGTTCTGTAAAATTCATGGGCGAGCGCAAGGGGAGACTAAACTACATATTTCAACCTTTAATCATTCAACTGTACTACAAATCTCTAGTGGTGGTGGTCGTGGTGGGGGGGGGGGGGGGGCTGGAGGCATATGCAAACACAAAAAAATGAAACTGAAAACAGAACAAATTAAAAATATGATAGTGAAGAAGAAGTCTCTTCTAACCTTTTCTTTGTTTGAAGCTTGATCAACAGATAAATGCAGTATCGGTCAGCGCACAGTGGAAGATTTTGGTAGCCTGGCGGTGTTGATGGAAAATCTCTAGGGTTAGGTTTTCTGTGGTGCCCGAGGGGTCTTTATATAGGCGTCGGTTTTCGCAAGCGGTTTTTAATGAACAACCGCTTGTGATAGAAATTAATAAAGTTTAGGTGGTTTTTTCAGGCGGTTTTTAATTGCTTCTCGGGCGGTTGGTACTGAACAACCGCTTGAAAAAAATAATATCTCAAGCGGTTATTACTTACCAACCGCCTGTGATAATTGTTCGAGCCTGTTCTTCACTTTTCTTTTCCCTTGCTTATTTTTTTATATAGATTCCAATATAAGTACTCAAACATGTATAAATTCTGCAAATTGAGTCCAAATTTGATCATTCTTTCTTCTATATTTTTCAAAAATTAACATCTACCACCTGGACCAAATATTTTAAAATTTGTATAGCTAACATTGTAATGTTTTGGTAAATATCAAATTAATTTATACTCACATATTATTCACATTTGTGTATCTCCTAAAAAAAGGGATCCTTCACTGAAATTGGATTGTATGAACATTGTCGGTACCCTGGGTACCGTATACCCCTTGAGATTGCAAAGAGCTTAAGGAAATGTCGTCTACTTGATTCGAAGACCTTCGGAGGCCCACATGTCAGGCACAACCGGACCCGCTTCCGCAACATGGTTAGTCCTAGGGTCGCCACGTGTACCATCGAACCGGAACTACCGCCCACAAGGGGGAAGCTCCAGGCTATGTACCATAACGGCACCCCCGAACCTAACCCCAGACTGAGGGAAGCTCCAGAACTGACACGTGTCTGGTGGCACCGGACCTATCTATCCCCCACAGTATGCTCCGGAGCTGCCACGTGTCCAACCGTCGGATCTTCAGCCTCAAACCTTCGGTAGAATCCACAACAGCTCCGGATATTCAAAGGGGAATCAAGGACTTCAAGACCCGATTAAATGTCATTAATACTATGTTAATGACACACGATCGGACGTCCCTTATTACCAGTAACGGCGTTGTCAAAGCCCGTAACTCAGTCATTAAGGGTAATTAAGCGCATCAAATGTGTATCAATATTAGTAACCGCCGAGGCCACATGTCGGGCAAGGCCAACTTGTAACGGCCTGTCCTTGTACCATAAAAGGACAGGCCGATGATACATAGAGGCTCTCCGCACTATGATCTCTCTGGGCCCTGATCGAATCTCTCAGCTCTGATCTGATCTGGTCGGATTGGCTCACACGCGCTCTCAACTCACCTGAGTTGAGTTCATACATCCAATACAACACCAACACACCCTGTTGAGTATGGTATTACGCTCAGGCGGCCCGAACCACGTAAATCTTTGTGTCTCCTGTGTCATTTTCCATTTCACCTTCTTGAATCTCCGCGTGCCCACACCAAACTTCAAACTCCGCAAACACTTTTACTAGTGTCGGGAGATCTGCCGGATCAAAACCACCGACAACCTCAGGGGGCCTTCACTATCGAAGACTTCGGACCTACACTCTACAAGTTTGAAGCAAACGAGTCTTCAACAAAATACAATATCCTCTTGGTACATGTTCACAATCAAATTGTGTACATCTACCAGGGGGCCAAGTGAAGACAGAAGTGTTGAAGACAAAAATGAAATTCATTAACAAATTGTGGATTTCATTCATCTAGAGACAAGGGATTACAAAATTGGGGAAGAAAAAAAGAGATTACAAGTGGGAGCTACAGAGATGGTCCTAGACCCTATGGAAGAACTGGGCGACCTTCTGAGCAACCTCCGACACGTTGGCTCTGGTGGCTTCACCTTCTCCTTCGACGGGACCTTCAAGCACCGGGTCCAGAGGAAATTGGGGATCCTGGCTGGTGTAGCACGTCAGCACATACTCTGCGACGTTCTTCACCAAGGACTGCCCCTCAACCTCCAACTGGTCCACAATGACATCACCCACCTTGGAGAGTTTGCCACCCGCCGAGCTCAACGCTTGCAACACCAGGTCCGGCTCCGGCTCTGGATCATCCGGACGCACGGGACTGAAGCCCATTGGTGTCAGCGCGTCGTTGGCTTTGCTCAGGAACTCCCAAACCTGTAGGGAGTCCACAATCCTCAAGCCCTTCAGTTCCTCCAAGGATCTTTTGGCCACCGCCAGTTCAGAATTCTCACAAGCAAGGCGCTCAACCTCTTTGGCATTTTGCTGAATCTTTTTAGCAACCTGCTTCTTGAGTTTTCCGAGCTCCTCCTCCTGGAGGTGGATCTTGTTCCGGTGGTCGACTAGGTCCTTCTCCCGGCCCCTAACTTTCTTCTCCCTGACAGCGATGGCACACTCTTGCTTGTAGAGTTCCTGCCCTCGCACCCAGGCCTTCTCCTCCTCCTCAACGCAACGCTCCTCCAATTTCTTGGTGTGTTCCTCGAGGCCCTTGTCAGCCAGAGCCACCTTTTCGGCAAGCTCCTCCTCCCTCTTCAAGACATCATGCCGCAGCTCTAGGAGTTTTTGCTCTTCATCTTCGAGCTTCTTCTCACTCTCCTCAAGTGCCTCCCGGCGCTTGATGAGGGTAGTGTTAATGGCTTCAAGCCTTTCTTGGCGATCATCAGCCGCATTATTAGCTACCTTGGTCTGCTCATAAATGGCACGGGATTGAGCATTGAGGGCACGAGTCAAGCTCTCCCTATCATCCAATAATTTGCCCCAGTATTCCAGGCGGACCTTCTCCTGTTTGATCCACTCCTTGTCATCTGCCAGCCTCAACTGCGCCAGCTTGGTCTCGAAGTAGAGCCGGTTACGCCACCGCCTAAGGGTTTGGCGCTCCTCTTCAAGAGCCTTGCTGTCGTGGTAGAACGCCAGCTGGACTTGATGCAGACTGGAGCAAGCGTTGTCAATGGACAACGACAGGGGAATAGGGTCCGGACCTGCTGGGGTCTCCTCTGCTGGTTCCAGTGGGTTCTCGCTTACAAAAATTGGGTCCCACTCCACAAGAGTGGTCCCCTGAGCCTCCACGGCACTAGGGCCGTCCTCTGGGATAGCCTCAGTCGCCACCGAGGAGGGTCCCGCAGAAGAAGTTCCGACCTCCGGAAGTGGTTTCGAAGGCCCTGCCGCCAGGTCTTCATTTGCCCCCTCAGGTAGGGGGCCAGCGACCTCATCAGGGCACCCTGGCTCAGCAGCGGGCACCTCTGCCGTCATCACTTCCGGAGCAAGGGCTACTTCCAGCTCTGGCCTGGGCTCCTCCTCTACTGGTGGCTCAGGTGTTGGCACCTCGACCATCATGGGTTCGAGTGCTGATGCCTCCGTAACGACCGGCTCGGGCGCCGGAAAGTCAACAACAACCAACCCTGAGGCCAGAGCTTCAACCTCAACCGGCTCAGGCACCGGAAGGTCTTCAACTGCAACCGGCTCTGCAGCCGGAGCTTCAGCGGCAACCAACTCTGAGACTGGAGCTTCAGAGGTAGCCGGCTCAATCGCCGAAGCTTCTTCAACATCCGGCTCGCTCGCCGGGACTTCAATAACCTCCGGCTCAACCGCCGGGGCTTCGACAATTTCCAGCTCTCGGGCCAGAATCACTGCTTCCTCCGGCTCAGTGGCCAAAGCTTCCAACATCTCAGCATCAAGACCCAGGGCTTCAACCTCGGGGGCAGGTGCCGCTGGCGCATCTTCTATCTTGTGGTCCGGCGCTACCACGGGAGTCTCGGGGGATGAGTCGAGGTCCATGACCACGACAGCTGGCGCTGGAGCTACCGCAGCTTCAGCCACCATATAGGGCGGCACCGGGACAGGAGCAGAAGCCTCCACCCTCACAACTTCAGTTGTTGTGGTTGAGGGCAGAGCCTCACTCCTCTTCTTGGGGACGCTGCAGATGATGGATGAAGAAACTTAAAAAAAAAAGTTACTACAACAAAACAACTGTCTGATGAAAAGATTAAAAATTACCTCAGAAGGCTTCCGCACCAGCTTGCACAGATCTCTTTCCTGGGCGTTCTGGACTGACCATAGCCACCGCCAGCGTGGTAGCTCCGGAAGGCCCCCCGGAACTTGTTGCAGCCGCGGGCATTTCCTTAGTCGAGGCCCTCCTCGACCGGGAAGGATCTCCGGAGGCCCTCCTCGACCGGGAAGGATCTCTGGACCCAAAGGCCTCAGCTGGCCCTAGTGCTGGAGTCACATGCCCGGAGCTAGCACCCCAGGAAGACACTGCTGCAAGTACAGTCGCCGCAGTTGTAGAAGACCTCCCCCTCTGGGGAGAAGGAGCTACTGCAGAGGATGCAGGCCTGACGGACCTTCTATCGGCATGCTTTAGCTTCCTCTTCCGGCTCAAGGGTTCGGCTGCCGGCTCCTTACCCTTGCCGACGACTTCGGTCCTTGGCTTCAGGGCAGGGTCGGAGCCACCATCAGAAGCCCCAGGGATCACCACCCTGGAAGTCGATCGTCTCTCGACGACACCAAGGTCGTCAAGCACCGGCATCGTCCGCCGGAGCTCCCTGCTGAACTGTACTTCCAAGTTCAGAGGGAGGAAAGCTGGTGGTAGGGTCAAGTCATCACCCGCGATGTCGATGCCGTGCTGGAACTTCTTGAGATGAAACTCCAAGGTCGCCCCCTCCATGTTGGACTTCAACCCGGTCTCGACCCAGTCGTCGTCCATCACACTGTTGAGGGACCAAGCGAGTTTTTCTCTCCTCTTCAGTGGTGCCCACCTGTTGACCAGGAAATTGCAAAATACCGCCTAAGGAGTTAATCCTCCCTCCACACAATGGCGGATCCTGGTTAGAGCAGGGTTGAAGGCATCCGACAGCACCAGAGCTTCACTCCAGACTGTAGTGTCGATGTTGGGGAGGCCTTCGGGCAGCTCCAGCTTCTCGTGCTCCTCCACCCGGATGACTATCCATTCATTCTTCCAATCATCCCACTTTCCAGAGGGAAACGACCGGAGGTACTTGAATGGGCACTTCTTGTGCTTCACAAAGTAGTAGAAGCCAAGGTACTCATTACTCCTTCCGGTGGTATGGACGGTAAAGAAGGTCCGGAAAAGCTCAATGCAGGGGGGGATGCCCACCCACATTTCACAGAAGTGGACGAAGACATACACTAGAAGAATGGAGTGGGGGCCAAGGTGGTACAACTGCAGACCATAGAAGTCTAGCAGCATTAAGAAAAAGGAGGAAAAAGGTGGGATCAACCCCACCATGGCGTACGCAGAAAAGTACACCATCTTGCCGGCGTGCTCCTTCTCCAATGGGAGCTCTCCCCCGGCGCAGACCAGAAGGTTGAAGAAGTCCGAGGACCACCCCATGAGGGCCCGGACCTTCTTCAGGTCACCTTCAGTCTTCAAGTGGCTCTCGCGGAGACCCAACTCCATCGCAGCACAGCGAGGCAAGGGAGGAAAAGCAAGCACAAGTTTGGGAGTTCGAGCACAAGTTCAGATGAGAGGTGTAAATAACCCCAGACGGTGCGTGCTTTCCTTCTTAAGTAAGCCCCCGCAATGCTTGGATGGAAACCGCAGGGAAGCCAAATATACTATTCTAAAATTTCACCCTGCCGATGACAAAAGGGCCCGGGACCACCCCGACGATCAAGTCGAGGTTCTTACCCAGACGAACGGTTGTCATCATGAAAGGCGGGAAGACCGAAGGCGGCGACCTGACAAGGCGCGCGGAACCGATACGATTTTCATATCGGTAACCAGCGACCTTCAATTGCGTGAGATCCGCACGCCAAAGATCTTATTTGCCGCACCCGGGATATGCCACGCGGCGAGGATTTAATTCCAAAGCTATCACCAACGGCACATCTGAAGACCTTTGAAGACTCGGCTCAAATGTCGAAGGATGGACCCACCTTCGGCGGAATGATTTCACCCAAGGGGTCTTCCCCAGAGGTGGGCCCAAGGGGCCACTTTCGGTACCCTGGGTACCGTATACCCCTTGAGATTGCAAAGATCTTAAGGAAATGTCATCTACTTGATTCGAAGACCTTCGGAGGCCCACATGTCAGGCACAACCGGACCCGCTTCCCCAACATGGTTAGTCCCAGGGTCGCCACGTGTACCATCGAACCGGAACTACCGCCCACAAGGGGAAAGCTCCGGGCTATGTACCATAACGGCACCCCCGGACCTAACCCCAGACCGAGGGAAGCTCCAGAACTGACACGTGTCTGGTGGCACCAGACCTATCTGTCCCCCACAGTATGCTCCGGAGCTGCCACATGTCCAACCGTCGGATCATCAACCTCAAACCTCCGGTAGAATCCACAACGGTTCCGAATCTTCAAAGGGGAATCAAGGACTTCAAGACCTGATTAAGTGTCATTAATACTATGTTTATGGCACACGATCGGACGACCCTTATTACCAGTAACGGCGCTGTCAAAGCCCGTAACTCGGTCATTAAGGGAAATTAAGCGCATCAAATGTGTATTAATATTAGTAACCACCGGGGCCACATGTCGGGCAAGGCCAACTTATAACGACCTGTCCTTGTACTATAAAAGGACAGGCCGACGATACATAGAGGCTCTCCGCGCTCTGATCTCTCTGGGCCCTGCTCGGATCTCTCAGCTCTGATCTGATCTGGTCGGATTGGCTGACACGCGCTCTCAACTCACCTGAGTTGAGTTCATACATCCAATACAACACCAACACACCCCGTGGAGTAGGGTATTACGCTCAGGCGGCCCGAACCACGTAAATCTTTGTGTCTCCTGTGTCATATTACATTTCACCTTCTTGAATCTCCGCGCGCCCACACCGAACTTCAAACTCCGCAAACACTTTTAGTAGTGTCGGGAGATCTGACGGATCAAAACCACCGACAAACATATTTGTATTATTTATACATGTATGAATTTTGTTAAACTTTTTAAAGCATTCCAACATGTCAAAATTCAAATTATCCACCATTCTAAGCAAATGATCATATACATATGAGGCATTCATCAAATTTTGAATCCACATTGATTCAAAAAAATTTAAAAAATCTGAAAAAATTCATAGAGGTTGGTATGATGAGTAAAAAGGTCCATTGAAAAACGAAATGGAAAAATCATTATATTCATCAAGATAGAAAAATGACAAATAGCAATTGTTATATGTCTTTTTATGTTCTCACCAATTTAAAAGACTTTATGGAGTGAAATTTAATGGTAACCATTAATACTCAACAATATTATAAGAAAGTGGAATTTTGGCTTTTGAAAGGCCCCACATTTAATCAAGAATATTAATTAAGCTTACATAACGTTCTTCTCGGGCGGCTGGTACTAATAACCGCTTGACAAAAAATTATCTCAGGCGGTTATTACTTACCAACCGCCTGGGATAAGTTTTTGAGCCTGTTCTTCAGTTTTATTTTCCCTTGCTTCTTTTTTGTTTAGATTACTATATAAATACTCAAACATGTATAGATTCCTCAAGTTGAGTCCAAATTCGATGATTCTTTCTTCCATATTTTTCAAAAATGAACATCTACCACTTGGATCAAATATTTTAAAACTTGTATTGCTAACATTGTAATGTTGTGGTAAATATCAAATTAACTTATACTCACATATCATTCACATCTGCATATCTCATAAAAAAGGTAATCCTTCAATGAAATGGGATTGTATGAACATATTTGTATTATTTATACATGTATGAATTTTGTTAAACTTTTTAAAGCATTCGAACATGTCAAAATTCAAATTATCCATCATTCTAACCAAATGCTCATATACATATGAGGCATTCATCAAATCTTGAACACACATTGATTCAAAAAAATTTAAAAAAAAATCTGAAAAATCATAGAGGTTTGTATGATGACTAGAAAGGTCCATTGAAAAACTAAATGGAAAAATCATTATATTCATCAAAATAGAAAAATGACAAATTGCAATTGTTATATGTTTTTTATGTTCTGGCCAATTTAAAAGGCTTTACGAAGTGAAATTTAATGGTAACCTTTAATACTCAATCATATTACCAGAAAGTGGAATTTGGGCTTTTGAAAGGCCCCACATTTAATCAAGAATATTAAATAAGCTTACATAAAGTTCTTCCCAGGTGGTTGGTGCTGAATAACCGGCTGAGAAAAAGATTATGTCAGGCGGTTATTACTTACCAACCGCCAGGGATAATTGCTCGAGTGTGTTCTTCAGTTTTCTTTTCCCTTGCTTCTTTTTTTTATAATACTTTATAAATCCTCAAACATGTATAGATTCTGCAAATTGAGTCCAAATTTGAAGATTCTTTCCTGTATAATTTTCGAAAATTAACATCTATCACCTGCACCAAATATTTTAAAACTTGTATAGCTAATATTGTAATGTTTTGGTAAATATCAAATTAATTTATACTCACATATTATTCACATTTGCGTATCTCCTAAAAAAAGGGATCCTTCACTGAAATTGGATTGTATGAACATATTTGTATTATTTATACATGTATGAATTTTGTTAAACTTTTCAAAGCATTCCAATATGTAAAAATTCAAATTATCCATAATTCTAACCAAATGCTCATATACATATGAGGAATTCATCAAATTTTGAACACACATTGATTCAAAAAAAAATTAAAAAAATCTCAAAAAATTAATAGAGGTTGGTATGATGACTAAAAAGGTCTATTGAAAAAGTAAATGGAAAATCATTATATTCATCAAGATAGAAAAATGACAAATAGCAATTGTTATATGTTTTTTATGTTCTGGCCAATTTAAAAGGCTTTACAAAGTGAAAATTAATGGTAACCTTTAATACTCAATCATATTACAAGAAAGTGGAATTTGGGCTTTTGAAAGGCACAACATTTAATCAAGAATATAAATTAAGCTTACATAAAGTTCTTCTCTGGCGGTTGGTACTGAATAACCATCCGAGAAAATATTATCTCAGGCGGTTATTACTTACCAACCGCTTGGAATAAGTTAATCTTCTCAGGCAGTTAGTAAGAGCCAACACCCTGAGATAATATTCTTCTCAGGCGGTTGGTTCTTAATAACCACCTGTGAAGATAGGCGTCTTTATATAGCTCTCGGCTACGTTAGAAAAACCTAACCTAGGCGAAATCACTTAGACGCTGTCAGGCTGCCAAAATTTTATTTGTCGCAAAGTCTTCGCCGCTCTTGCCGCCGAGCTTCGCCGTCGCCGCTTCCAGGTACGCCGAGCTTCGCCGTCGCCGCCGTGCTTCGCCCTCGCCACTTCCAGGTACGCCGAGCTTTGCCCTCACTGTCACCGCCGATCTTCGACCTTCCCTCCTCCGTCCTCGTGTCGCCTCCCTCCTCTCCCTCGCTGCCGCCTGAGTCAAATGGTGCCTCGCATAGATTTCCTTAATCAAAGTTTTTGAACCCTAGGTGTCTATGTCAGTCGACTCAAGAAGATGAACTGTGTTGCCCTAGGTGCATAGATTTTCTCATGTTTTTGAACCCTAGCCGTCCCACGAAGGTCTGGGTTATTTTTTATTTTGCGAAGTGTCAAGCTTAGCCATGCTTATACTGGTAAAAGTTGAATTGTGTGGCAAGGCCACCACTGTTAACGAGCTTAGGGCATAATATACTTAGATATGAGATAAAATCTTAAAGAAGATGAACTTGTGTAATGAGAGGCGATTTGGATTGTAGTACCTCTCGGTCAATTAAGGAATGTGTCTTGTTATTTTTATCCTAAGCACCATCCATTCTAACCACATGCTGGATGTAATGGTATAGCATGTCGAATATCTCACCTTGTACTCGTGTTTTGGCCATGACTTCATAAATTGTTTGACATGCACAACTAGTTGATAGTTCTACGGGACCATAATACTCCTTGTGATGAAGATTATCATCCCTCGTGGGAACAGGTTTGTTAGACATTATTTTCACATGACATTACCGGTGTCGATGGTGTTGTGGGTAGGCATTGTTAGACTCTTGTTGTTTTCAAATGTCGATTTTCGCTGCATAGTGCTAGTTTAATGTGAACTTGAACCTTTAGTGGAGGATGTGTTCCTTGCAAGTTTAACCGCATCATTGCTCAATAGACTTGTATACACTTAAAAAAAACTTACCAATTCTTGTATGCACTATTTAAACATGTAATTCTAAATTTGTGGTTCATTTGTGTGCTTGTGATATATGCAATGTTATCGACTGCTATGTTGTGATCATGAGATGATTAAGAGGAAAAAATGGCCTGAATGATTAGAGGACTGACTAGGTGTAAGGACCGAATGCCCAAGAGGGGGGGGGTTGAATTGGGCTTTCTTCGAAAAAATCTAAGCAATGAAACTTAATTTCTAAAGTCCTATTCCCTACGCGACTATCTATGCATTCTAGTAGATAGAAACTTTGCGGAATATAAAATGCATAAAAGAAAGGGAAGGAGAAGGATGCAAACTCCCGAGGAGACAAGGATTTATCCCGTGGTTCGGCAAGATCGTGAAGATCTTCCTACATCCACGTTGTGGCACCCACCAAAGGGTTTTGCCACACCCAAGTCACCAAGACGAGGGGTCTTCACTATTCCTCTCCGTTCGCCTCCTTGGCAAGGTGGAGCTCAAGCCTTGTACAACTTCGACCTTCCGGGCTTCCACAAACGCCTTGGCAAGCTCCGGAAGTCTTCTCACGGTTACAAACACCAAGGGCACTCCCTTGAGGCTCTCACACTAACCTAGAGAGTCCACTCACCCAGAATGGTGGCACACAAGCTCTCTCTCTAGCTAGTTCTAGCCTAAACCTTGGTGTAGAGATGATCGAAATGGTGAGGAAGTGATTGTTCTTGGTCTTGAACACTTGTGGATGTGTTGATAGCTTCTGGTGATCAAGACTTGACGAAATGACAGGGTTAGGGGGTATTTATAGCCAGCCTTCCCGAAATAGCCGTTGGAAAAGTAGGCTGACAGAACTTTACTGTGAAACCGGATGATCCGATGTCTCCCCTTTAGTTATAATCGGTCTAATTACTTTGGCTGATGTCATTGTGTCAGATATGTCCGTTGTTAGACCGGTGTTGCTCCTGTCTTCTCATCGGATGATCCGGTGGCTCTTCCTCCAGAATTTGCTTAATCTTGTTGCTTACTGGAGTGATTGACCGATGTGTGTAATTCTGTACATCGGATGATCCGGTGCTACACTTGGTCCAATAGTATTGCAAACTGTACTGATGGACCGATGTCACTGAGCCATTCACATCGGATGATCCGGTGAGTACATTGTTCTGAGGTCTTCTTCTTCAGTTGAACCAACTCGACCGATGTGTACATTCCTGAAATCATTGGTTGATCCCGTGAGTTGATTTTGTTTGCTTCGAGTTGTTTTTGAGTGAATCTTTTGTGTCTTGCTCAGATGACCTCTTAGACATTTGTTTCATAAGCCTCTCTGATGATCTTCAAGCATTGTATGTTGTCAACTTATGGTTGAGTGACTTAGACATGAGAGCTTTCACTTCTTGTCTTTATCTCATTGATTTGATCTCAAAAGTTGATTGTATATGGGTCTCCAATGACATATTCATTTCATTTTATTGAGTGATTATGGGGACCTTGCATTCACAAATTCATTAGTAAAGTTCAATGGTTGTCATTAATCACCGAAACCGTACTTCATGGGGGCCTAGATGCTTTCACTAGGGTCGACTAGGATCGATTAGTTGCCCTAGTGGACAATTAGTTGTCCTAGTCGACCTAGTCGGTGGGTAGGCGACTAGGGTCGACTAGGCGACTTGAAAAATTGTGAATTGTGAATTATTATTGTTTAATTGTCGATATACTTGTTCTTGTCGGCTTTTGATACAAGCAATACACATGCCTAGCTAATGCCCTGGTCAGTCATCTTAAACCCTACAATGGAACTTGGTCAATCACCTTGGTCAGTCGCTCTAATCCGTAGAATGCCTTATCAAACCCTAGAATGCTTCCATCTTTTTCTTCATGCAACACTTCATGTAGAGTTAATATGCCATTCATTATATTTTTTGTCTTATTAGATCTAGCATGGAAAGCCCTAAGAAAACTGGTGCTATTAAAGAAGACAATATGGAGTTTAGTGACTCCAGCAAATCAGGCTCCTTTCACAGTCCATCGGATCCTTTTCCGAATATAAAAATAAAAAAGACATCAGAGGATCTCGACCCGGAATATGATCCTGCCGATGAGGTATGGATCACGAATCTTAACTTTAGCAGTTCAAATTAATATTGGATGTCAAGTATACGAAATCTTATAATTCTTTTCTACCTAGATTAATCGCAAAGAAAAAGAGGTGACTTCGACTCCTTAAACCGCAGATGTTTCTCCAATGGATGAATCCTCTGGTTCACTCAAGCGGAAAAGAGGGCATCGAGGTCCCAACAAGGGTCCATTGGACCGCATCATGTACATAACAAGGGTCGGTCCAGGTGGGCTTCCCTAAGAACCAATGGATTCAGTTACCAAGTACTGAAATGCATGCGGTTTTCTTGTTAGAGAGCTCGTGCCGATCAAAACAAAGAATTGGAGAAAATTACCTGATGAGACCAAGAATGAGTTGTGGGAAAGGATAAAGAAACAATTCAAGCTCCGAAAGGCACAAAAGAAGCTGTAAAGAAAGCAACATTGGTCTCTTGCGGCAAGAAGTTTCACGACTGGAAGAGTGAAATGAATGCTTATGTTAAGGCCGAGAAGGTCCCTAGCCCTAGGAAGGTGGGAAAAATCACACAAGCTCAGTGGCAAGAATTTGTTCGTCAAAAGACCACACCTGATGCTATAGCCTTAAGTGCAACTAGGTCAGAGCTTGCCAAAAAGAACAAATACCATCATCGCTTGGGGTCTGGAGGATATGCCCCCAAAGTCAAGAAATGGAATAAGATATTAGACAAAATTGCCAGTTAGGGCAATCCTCACCCGTTAGAAGGCTGCAATGAGAGAACTCAGGTTTGACCAGCGAGGGCAAACTGGAAAAGCTCGACTCTGTGAATGAAGTAGAGGAAAAAATAAAAGAAGTAATTGAAATGCAACAGAAGGGTCTCTTCAAGTCGAAGAGGGAGAATGACCAACTTACCGCTATCCTAGGAAACCATGAACACAGTGGACGAGTTTGAGAAGTCTCTTCTCAAATGTCTTGGCTAGATGGTTTCCCAAAAGATAAAGACACATATAGAAGACGTGAGAAGTTTAAGAAAACACTTGAAGAAACGATTGCTCAAAAGGTCAAGGAAAATGTGCAAGAAATAATGGAGAAACTTAGACAATCGGGACAATTAGTGGCACCGAGTACAGCGATGGTTCCCGTTCCAAAGGAGCAACTAGTATCTCCAACTGCCTACCCTAGCAGCGTAGGTTTCGTGCCAGGCTCAGGGTCAACCCATAAGTTCGTTGTCGATGATAATGCTAAGGACAAATATTGTCGTCTTCTTGCCCCGATCAGCAGAGCAGGGAACAAAACCAAACAGGTTGCCACTGCTATGGCAAAGCCTGATCGTGACTTCATCGAAAATCCACTCCTATTGTTTTATTTTGTGGTGCGAGTTCTTCATACCATTGATAATGATTATGAAGATTATGAAATAGACCACATCACACATGAGGGGACCGCGACTCTAGGGCAGGTTATCAAGCAATTAATCCTTTGGCACCGACGCGATATCGTGTTGGACGATGAGCCGATTTCTAGACCCGTCGCATCTCAAAATACTGCAACCTCGTCTTCTAAGGAGAAAGTCCAAGAAGATCCACTTCCATTCCAGGAAGATCCACTCCCCATATGTCTCAGCGAGGATGATAGTAACCTTTCTAGTAAGGATAACCAAGAGCAACAAGTTGGACAACAACTTCAAGCAGTACCAGAGTAAGCTGTTGCTAGTAAAGAGCAACCAGTTGAGCAACAGCTTGAAGTAGTACTAGAGCCAGCTGCTGGGAGTAAAGAGCAATCAGTTGAACAACAGGTTCAACAACAAGCCAGTGTCCAACTTCCGACGACAACTCCTCGATCATTAGTGCCTATCAAAGTTAGCTCATACAAAATTAAGAAACCTTCATCAGAAGTGTCAAATTATTTGGAAAATATGAAGGAAAATATTAGAAAATCAAGTGCATCTCGTTCTTCTCATGAGCCAGCATTAGAAGATATCGAGGAGTGGGAAGAAGACAGTGTCATGTATAACCGGCGAACGACTTTAGTTAAACCAGGAGTTCCAATATACAAGCTTGAGGATGTTCCACCTAAATTTTAGAATGGGAAGCCATTCATGACATCCGTACAATTTAGCAAACAACCTGCCCCGCTCAAAAGAATGCACAAGTGGTACATCACTGCCAGCACAAAATATGATCTTTCTTACGTCACATTTCATTTTCGAAAAGATGCATTTTGGAGCACTAGAGCAGATAAAGGAGTCATTTTATTTGAAGAGCTGCATACCCTTTTCCATCGAGTCATGCTCGAAATCAACCTGCTACTCGTCTGGTGCTTGTAAGTGCCTCTAATATTTTGCATTTGCTTTTCTTACAACACGCATACACCTTTCATGAGATTATAACAATTCTTGACTTCTTCAATAGGATGCAATACATGGATAATGAAAAGATTAAATGCAAGACAGGTATCCTTGAACCTACACAAACTGCAAAGACGATATTTGACGTCAATGTGGATCGAGACTCAATACAGTTCAAGCATATGAAAAAAAAAGAATTTGAAAAATCAATCGCAAAAATTAAGAAGGATAAAAGGACCAATGTTGCATCTTACATAGGACATACAATATTTAACTTTGTCAAAGACGGCAAGGACCTCGTAAAGGCTCCGTACCACTTCGAGTAAGTTCGACACATGATATTGAATAGAAATTATTGCTAATTGTTATCACGTGTGTTTGTATGTGTGTATTAATTACTACATAATGATCTTCATCAAGCCAACACAGGGTTTGGCAACAATCTTGGACTCAGCTGATTACCCAGGAGATTGTTACAAAGATTCCCTTTCCATTTTGAAACTGTACATTTTTTCAATAATTTTAAATTACACACATTTAGAATGTGTTGACAAGTTCTATATGACATTTCTTGTATTAGAGCGCTTGGCTGTTTGATGCGGAATAGCTTGGCGGTCAGATACCTCCTAATACGAATGCATGGGACATTAAAACATATTATGCTTGTCCAAAGCAACCTCCTGGGAGTGTCTTATGCGAGTATTATGTATGCGAGCATCTTCAGACCGCCAGTAAATATAGAGTGAATCGTAAGGATCTAAGTTATCCTTAATGTCGATATCTTATTTTTCTTACTTTTGAGTTTCATTTTCATTGTAACTAGCATAGTTTAATACTTATATTCTCCGTCGTTCAGTATTACCAGAAACATTATTTTCATATTTTGATTCCAACTTCAAAATTCAATTGCTCATAGTACAACTTCTCCAAAAATACCAAATAAATTCATGTATACTCTCACTTTGATATATACTTTGAGATTGTTCAAACCAACACATTCTAAACCTTGTTATGTGTTTCATTACAGCACACGAAGAATGTGAATGAAGAATGGCCGATTTCTAGAAGTATTCTTGGTGGAGGAGCCGACAAGATTGCTGTCGATCTATGTCATTTCATGCGTCGCAAAATTTTGCACAAATGAGGGGAGTTCTTTGATGAGAATGGTGCAATAGCTGATGTGCCAGAGCTTTGCGACTATGCCAATAGAAACAGTTTTTAGTGAAAACTTGTAAACCATGAGATGACTTGTATGTGTAACTTGTACATATGTATATTGTTTTAGTGAAATTGAATTATGTGAGATGAGTTCTGTGATTATATTGCTTACTTCTGTGATGATATTGTTGACTTCTATGATTATATTGAATTGACCTGAAAATTAGAAATAACAGCATGTAGTACTGCATAGGGTATACCTTATCACAAGTGGTTATTTACCAACGGCTAGACCTTCTTGTGAAATATCAATATCACAGGCGGCTAGATATAGGTAAAGAACCATCTGTGTTAATCTAATTATCACAGGCGGTTATTGTTATGATACAAACTGGTTGCGATAAACTGTCTCCACAGGCGACTTGTCGTAGGTAAAGATCCGCCTGTGATAACACAATTATCACAGTCAATTATATATGCTGCACGACCTGCCTGTCATAATATGTATTCATAGGCGGCTAGCCTAAGTAAAGAACCGCCTGTGATAATATGTCTTCATAGGCGGTTTCACTTCTCCGCCTGTGAAATTGCAGATTATCACAGGCTCTTCGTTTCAGGCATTTTTGGAAACCGCGTGTGATAATACGTTTGGAGCCGCCTGCGATGAGGCTTATTGTAGCAGTGCTAGTTTGGTTTGGGTTGGCCTCATAGCTGGTTATATAAGCAAGGGAGGCCAGAGCTCGTTGTGCACGGATTTTGGGATGTTTTTCTTGTGTTATATTGAATAAAGATCGTAATTTAAAGGAAGTTTCGTGCCTCGTTTGTCTGACTTGTTCCAGACAAGTTTTTATCTTCGAGTTACTGCACAGCAGTACCTTGCTTTGGTGGTTTTGTCATAACTCGAATTTTACAGATCCAATTTATGTGATTCCTTTTGGGTTGTCTTCAAAACTTGATTATATATCATCTGTGAAAATTTCACGATCATTGGATTTGTAGTTTCTGATCTACACGAGTTTCTTTGCAGTATTGCAGATATGTCTTTCTTGGGTAAAACATATTTACCTTTGTTCGATCTTTCGATTGTAACTTGGGTTTTTCTCAACAGATTTTCGTTATTCTTATTGTGACGTCTTCGTGACTTGATTTTCCACAATCTCTACTAGTTTTGTCACAATTGATCACGTTTAGATTAGTTGCACACACAATATCTTTAACAAATCAATTTTCTTATTGAGGGGTTTTTTGTTGCTTTTGCTAGAAAAGTAGTAATCTACCATTCAACACCCTATGGTAGCTTTTGACGTGCTATTCGATCCTACAATTGGTATAAGAGCCACGGTGCTCTAATCTTTGAGATTTGCATGTGTTTTGAGTAAACATCATGGAGAAATACTCTGCCATTTAATGGTATTGATTTTCAGGTTTGGGAGCCACGCATGGAGGCTTTCATCTAGGCGCAAGGCTTTGCAATATGGGAAAAGGTGTACAAGCCTTATGAAGAGCTGCCAAACAATCAAGTTACAACTACAAATCTGAGAGATGTCGACAACAATAACAAGGCTCGGATCTTTATCATACAAGGACTAACCCAAAGCAACTTCGAGCATGTTGCTCACCTCCGATCTGCGTACGATGTTTTAAAAGCTCTATGTGCACAATCAAGGAGACAAGGCAAGACATGTTCAAAAAGGAGTACATGCGCTTTGAGATGCAACCAGGTGAGTCCATCGACAACTCTTTGCTCACTTTAATAAAATTTTCAACAACTTGTGTAGCGTCAATGTTAATTTTTCAGATGCTGAGAATGCTAGGCAATTACTAAGTGCATTAGACAAGTCAATTTGGGAGATGGAAGTCATATCTATTCATGAAATCTACTTTCATGAGTACACTTACTTTAGATGTTCTATATTCTAAATTAAAAACTCATGAATTTGGCATAATCTCACGTAAGAACTCCAGCAAGTCTCTTGCATTTGTTTCTCAACGTGACATGCCTAGCTCCAGCCAATCTTCATCCTATGGAACACTTGCTTTGTTGTCCTCTCTAACCATTGAACAAATTGAGGAATTTCTAGAGGAATATCTTGCACTCATCTCTACTCGGTTCTTAAAAGCATTGCAAAATGTGAGAACTAGAAGGAAATGGAGTGTCGGACCTCAATGATGCTTCAAATGTGGTAAGACAAGACATTTTTGCACGGATTGCCCTAATCTTTCAGGTACTAATTCCCGTGATGAAAAGCAAACAAGGACGAAGAACTCCTCTGTAAACAACAATAAGAAAAAGAAGGGCTTTACAAGACACCAATTGGTCAATAGCTTTATCTCCGCACTTCAAGAACTTGGCTCGAGCGATGTTGACATTGGAAGTGATGATGATGAAGATGATTTGGCAAACTTGTGCTTCATGGCGGGCAAGTCAAGATCAATTATGGAGGAAGCAGAACACAACAACGACAATGAAGAGGTATGTCCTACTTGCAAAGAAATGTGTGATGCTATTTCTCGTGCCACTGTTATAGTTAAGAAAAAAACAAAAATCTTAGGGACAATGCTGTTAACATTGAGTCACTAGAATATGAAATTAATTGTTTGAAATCTTTTATTCCTATTGATGATTATTGTTTCTCATGTGATTTAATATATGAACAATTGTCCTCTCTAAGAAGTGCACACACCTCCACACTTGATAAACTTGAGCTAGAGATTGAAATAACAGAGAGCTTGCTGCACTTATGATAAAAACACAAAAGATGCTAGTTGTTCTACAATTGATTTGCATTCTTCTATTTCTGATGATATTAACAAGATCCTCCATGATGTTATGAACGAAATTTCTCTTTTGAACAATGCTTTATGTTCTCATGAAATTGAATATTGTTCTCATTGCAAATTAAAAGGAAAAATCTAATGTGAAAACTGCCTAGACTTGTCTAAGAAACTTGATGACATGATTATGACACTAGATCGGTTTTGTAATGGAATACGAATCTAAACTTGCTGTTGCATTCCTCTAAATCTTGCAATGATAAATCTGATTTAGGCTTTGATTCCCATGCTCATGCTAAGGCACATCCACCTAAAACTGTGAAGTCATTAGGAAGTGGTTTAATTAAAATAGTTTCTATACAAAAAGAAGTGGTTTTCAAATCTCCAGGATTGTTCTCTCATTAGGTTGCTAATAAACATGTTGTTTGCTCATCTAGACATGAACACAAAGTTAAATTTCATTGTACCTACAGTGATAAAGATGGTCATGTCATACATTTTTGTTATAGCCTAGCTAAACAACATAAAAAAGGAAAGAATGCAAGCTAGATCTCATGACTCTCTTGCAAAATTTGCTGCACATGCTGAACCGAATGTTAGGAACTTGCAACCTGCTGTAATGAGTCAAAAATATGTAAAGATTGCTCCCAAACCTAATGTTTCTCGTGCTACACATGTAACACATTGTAGGTCAGTAGTTGGGTATAAGAATTCTCAAAATTTGGCTCATAAACCTGTTGTTTTATCTCAGCTTTCGCGTGTTATTCCTGTTGGACGTCGTGTGACTCAGTACTGGATTACTATATGCTTTTACTAACCCAAGTATTGAGTCATCGACGTATTGTGATTCTATGTAGGTTACACGCTTTAGGAAGAAGAACATTTAGATTGTGGATTCAGGTTGCTCACGCCACATGACTGGTGACAAAATTGGTTCTCCTACATCTCTTTTGTGTCACGTGTGGAGAATGTTACTTTTGCCGATAATTCTTCAACTCCTATAATTGCTAAAGGTTCAGTTAGAGTAAATCATCACTACACTTTGAAGGATGTGGCACTTGTTAAAATTTTAAATACAACTTGCTTCCTGTTTCACAATTGCTAGATGACAATATGGAAATTATTTTCACTATAAATTGCTGCAAGGTTGTAGATTCAGACATCAGTATGGAAGAGTTTTTAAAGATGATTTAGATATGTCATCCTCTAAGCATAGGTTTCTAGTTTCTAATGATTCAAAGGACTTATATTTTTGGCATTGTAGACTTAGTCATGTAGGCTTTGATCATCTAACGCGTGTTAGTGCTCTCGATCACATATGTGAACTGCCTAAGCTTAAAGGGGACAAAGAAATTGTGTGTTCTTCTAGTAGACATGCTAACAAGGTTGAAGTGTCACATGCTCCTCTCACAATAACCATGACAACTGAACCGGGTCAACTTTTGCACCTTGACACCGTAGGACCTTCACGTGTTCAATCCTTCGGAGCTAAATGGTATGTTCTTGTGATTGTTGATTACTATTCTAGATACTCTTGGTTTTACTTTATGGCATCTAAGAATGAAGCTTTTAGTCACTTTAGAAAATTATTTTTCAGATTAACAATTGATCACCCAGGATCTTTAAAAGCAATTAGAAGTGATAACAGAACCAAATTTAAAAATCAATCATTTGATCACTTTTGTGCTGAAAATGGAATATATCACCAATTTTCTTCACCTTATGTACCTCAACAAAATGGTGTTGTAAGAGAAAGAACATAATCTTAGTTGAGATGGCTAGGACTATGATTGATGTATATCAAACTCCTAGAAATTTTTTGGCAGATGCAATTGCAACCGCTTGTTATGTCTCAAATCGTGTTTTCTTGTGTGCTAAGCTAGGAAAAAGACCATATGAACTTTTGTTTGGACATAGGCCTAGTGTCACACACTTTCGAGTCTTTGGTTGTAAATGCTTTGTTAAGAAACATGGTAATCTTGATAAATGTGAAGCTAGATCTGTTGATGGCATGTTTCTTTGTTATCCGTCTCATACTAGAGGCTACCATGTGCTTTTATTTGAAACTAACAAAATTATGGAGACTTGTGAGGTTTCTTTTGATGAAGTTAGCATAGGTAGTAGCTCTAGTATTGCAGGTCCAGATCTATATCCGCGGGGGAGAGTATTTTCATCGAAGAAGACGAAAAAGTGGTGCTGCTGCCCAAAAAATTTAGAAGCAAATGTCATTAATCACACTGCTGATTTTGCACCACAACCAGCACCAACAACTACTGTAGCCGGTACAGATCGTCTTCAAGCCACAAGTTCTTCGATCCGTGACGAACATGAAGAACAAGGAGCTTGTGAAGTTTCTACTCCCCTCCAAATCCTCAAAAGTCATCCTCCATAACAAGTAATTAGGAGCTTGCACGAATGAGTCAAACGGTCCAAGTTTTGTGATCCAAACTCTCACGATCATTATGCTTTTGTTGCTTCTTTTGAACCCAAAGATGTATCACACGCACTCACCAATGAATCTTGGATTATTGCCATGCAAGAAGAATTAGAAAATTTTGAAACAAATAATGTTTGGAAACTTGTACCTCCACCCCCAGGTCACACTTTAATTGGAACTAAATGGGTGTTTAAGAATAAATAAAGTTAGGATGGGTTGTCGAATGTAGCCTAGAGGGGGGTGAATAGGCTTTTTGAACTTTTGTCAAACCCTGAAACACTTAACAAGCTGATCAAATACAGACAGATCAGACTAGTTCGGTACTTTGCTGACTAGTCCGGTATTTGTGGACTAGAAAGATCAAGTTTAATCGATAATTTCACTTCTAGTACCCTATGCAGCGGAAAGTAAATAGCAACTTGGATGTATCAGAACAATGAAACAGTGTATGACGACGATCAACTTTAATTTCAATAGTTTAATGTAAGTTACACAAGATCGTGTAAACCCTAGAACCAGATGAACAATGAAACAAAAGTGCACAAGACGCGATTTTATCCCGTGGTTCGATTCCCACGAAGGAAACCTACATCCACATCAGAGGATCGGGTCGTCACCAACCCTACCCTCGTCGAATCACCACGTAGGCCGATTCTCTTTCACTAACCACAAAGGGGCAAATAACCGAGTTCAACGGGGCTTCTCACAAGTTGAGGGCTTCCCAAGATTTATAATGAAGAACACCACCAAACACACTCCAAAGATATGCAATAAACAAAAAGAGTGTGCGAGAGATTCAAACCCAAGAGCTCCCGATCGTGTGAAACAAGTCTCTACTTTTGATCAATGCTTATCGTCAAAGATTTGATCTTTATAGAGTTAGAGTGTGTTGAGAGATGTGTATTTTGGGCTCTTGGAAGGTGTGATGGCGCAGGGCGTCGAGAGATATGGTTGTAGGGACGTACACCTCAATTTATACTAGGGTTTCCAAAAGCTACCGTTAGGGTTTGCAATGTTTGGACTAGTTCGTGGTAGAATCCGGACTAGTCCGGTGTGCGGCGTGTGGGAAACCCTAAGTGTTCCGAGATATCAGACTTGTCCGTAAATGTCCGGACTAGTCCGGTCTGGGCTCTGGAGATGTTCTGACTAGTCCGGCGTATATCGTACTAGTCCGGAGTGGTGAGCCTCATGTATAATTGAGGACAAGTCTGCACTTGGAGGACTTGTCCGTCAGAGAGTTTTCGGACCAGTCTGTGGTGATATCGAACTTGTCCGGTGTTGTGAAAAATTGTGGGGCTAATGGACAAGTCTGGACTTGTCCGAATTTAGTTAGAGAGATATCGGACTTGTATGTGGTGATATCGGACTAGTCCGGTGCTATGTAAACCAGAGTACTTGCGAACAAGTTCGCACTGGGGAGACTTGACCATTTCTAGTCAGAGACATATCGGACTAGTCCAATGTATATCGGACTAGTCCGGATGAGCGGATTTTTGTGTAGTGAGTGACATATTTGTTGCTTGAGCTCTTGGGATGTGTTTCTCCAACACACTCCATACAAAATAAACTATTCTTTTCAGCTTTTGAGGTCCTATCCTTTTGATTCCTCATTCTCCTTTCTTTTTGAGCTTTCCTCCTAATTTCCTAAAAAAAAAATTGCGCTCATCTCAACAATTTGGTTAGGATCTCATTTGTTTGTCATAAATCAACCAAAACCCACAATGGATGCCTAGATGCACTTTCAATCTCCCCCTTTTTGGTGATTGACGACAACCAATTGAGATTTACACAAATATGATAAAGATTCAAATTTTCATAAAGTATGCACATATGATCTTGGAACAAAATAGGCAATGCAGACATAGGACATATGTCCACTGTTTATGGTGGGGTGCAAAGCTATCTGTGTGAGAGCAATAATCATGATGTGAATGAGGTAAATGGCATAGTCACAATAGCATCAAGATTATCAAGTATGAATACCTAATTCAGAGCATAAAACATAGATCATAATCAATAACATAGTCATCGTTTCACAACACATGTCCCAAAGCACAATGAGAGCATAATTTAAGTTTTACAACACCAAAAGAAACACAAATAGAGCTCTCATCTCTCAACCTACTGCTAGGACCTAAGACTACCCCTCAATCTCTCCCCCTCTGGCATCAAGGCACCAATAAGAAGGAGAAGAGGCATCTAAACATCATCGCAGGTTCACTCCGCGCTGTCGGTCCTTTTGTCGTCTTCATCTTAAGGCTGAGACAGATGAGGGTGAGAGCCACTCGTCGTGCCCCCAATGTCAAAGTAGGCAAGTTCGAAAGGTGACAGAGGAGGAAGCTCCAAGAAGTCAGAGGCGGTGTCCTCTAAGATGACTGGAGACCCAATAGGCTCAATCTCCAGTATTTGACAAATAGTTTTAACATTGCCCTTCATGTATCTCATTTGCTCTTTTCTTGCCTTTCTCATCTTGTGAGCCTTCACCTCAGTTTTGCTGCAAGAGCCAAAGATAGCTGCCAGGTACTTCATGATCCCACTGGTTGATCCTTTGTTAGAAGGAGGGGCCCTAGTGCTAGGGGATGGCCTTGTATCTTCTTGAGCTTTTTCTGGATGTTCCTCACTTGAGGCAGGTGAGGGAGCAGCTGGGAGAGAGGCTTGAGGAGGCTTCTGAGGCCTTAGAGGAGTATGCGCTACATTCTTCACAAACTCAATTCCTGTGACTTTTTCAACCATAAACATCAATTATGATGCATAGCCACAGGAGCGATTCGGTGTGCAGGAGATGTTCACCATGTCATTCCAGATGTAGTCGAAGATGTCAAACTTCCTCTTCTTGCAAATCACTTTCATCAAGGTTCTCAAGTAACCTTGGACACTCCCAGCATCTCCATCCTTTGGAGCAATCGTCTTCTGGAGCACTCTATTAAGAACCATGAAGAAGGGCTTCATGTTTATGGTTGAGGGAGGATTGTACTTGAGGCGAGTATCATAGAGAAAGCCCATCTAGTCTTTCTCCAAAACAACAATATTGTGAATAATGATATCATTGCTGCCGGTGTCCTCAAGGTGTAGCAGCCTAGCAAACCCATCATAAGTAATAGTGTACTTGGATCCATGTGTCATCCAAGTCACCCTCTCTTCTTCATCACTGGCAAAGTAGCAGGTCGCAAAGAATTGAGTGATGACCTCATAATTCAAGTTATACCTGAAAGCAAACAAGTCCTTGAGGCCATGTCTCTCCACAGCCTCTGTCACTTTATCGAAGGCTTGACAACTCTTTCTCTCAAAATGTGCCTAGTTGATCCATTGGTTGCGGACCACGGGATTCCTCGTCTGAAGGTACACGGTACTGTAGTAGTCCGTGTGGAAGTTGCTCCAGAATCTGGGATCAACTGCCTTGTTGCCATTGCTATAGGCATCAATGTTCCTCAATTTCCAAGCCACATCACTCCCTTTGCCATTGAATTTTTCCTCCGAGGGGTCCTTATTCCCCCATCTTGGAGCAGTCATTTCGAGGGAGTAATCAGGTCGGAGGCGATTCCTTTGCCTTTTCCCTTAGTTTGGCGTGGAACTACCGAACTAGGGCCATCCACATCTTGTGCTCTCAAAGCTGGTTTCTTGGCCAGAACCTTTTGACGCACCCTTGTTGGGGTGAGCAAAGGGTCAGCGGTGCGATCTTGTCTCCTTTTGTCTTGGCCCGTCGAAACACAAGGAAAATTCTCTTGATCCATTTCAGCCTCGATGTCAAAGATGTCATCGTTTGAGCTCAACACTGTCCTGACAAGAGGGTTATACATGACATAGATAAGGATTACTGGTAGCAAGGAAATGCATTGAGTTGAAAGAAAATTAGGGTTTTGTTCAACTAACATAGGACTTGTTCGTTGCTCAGGTGCGGACTAGTCCGGGGTATCAGACTTGTCTGCACTGATAATGGACTAGTCTGATATTCAGCTGCTCGAACCCTAACTAACAGGATAATGGAGTTTCCCAATGCAAAAACAGATCAATGTAGGTGTACTACTACAAGGGAGCATGTATTGACAGGAAGAACTAGGATATTTGACCAAAACCAAGGAAAATCGAAGGTTCTAGGGTTTGGAGAGAAATTTTACCAAATCCTTCAATTTGCGGCATTGAAGGAGTTTTGATGCGGACAAGCTCATGTTCTTCAATCCCCTTGCAATGGAGATCAAATCCCACCAAAACTTTAGTGGATTTGATGGAGGATTTGGCAACTCGCCTTGGGAGCACTTGAATGAGGAGAGAGAACGTAAGAAGAGTTGTGAGGTAGAAGAAGATTAGGGTTGCGCCAGCCCTAGGGTTATGGAGTCGAAAAATTGGACTAGTCTGTTCTAGCGGACACTCCGCGTACTAGTCTACAGTGTGCGGACTAGTCCGGGGTAACCACGGACTAGTCTGTGGTCACCAGGACAGAAACAAATAGACCTTTCGTATATATTCGAAGGGGCTTAAAAAGAAAATAGGAGGCAAAAACACACAAATGTTCTTGATGAATATGATCAGTAAACATACAACAATCAAGCTATGACCATAATTCACCAAGATCATGTAATTAACAAAGTTTTTCGGAGAAAATAGAGAGATACTTTTTCAACACAATCAACATGATTTTGAAGGTTACATATAGGTATGCAAGATTTCAAGCCACATTCCGAGCATCAAGGATATGTAGTTCATTTCGGTGCTCACAAAAGCGTTTTTCATCAAGTGGTTTGGTAAAGATATCGGCTAGTTGTTTTTCAGTGTTGACATGGGATATGGCTATGTCTCCTTTCATTGAGTGATCTCTCAAAAAGTGATGCCAGATGTCTATGTGTTTTGTTCTAGCGTGCTTAATGGGATTATGGGCAATTTTGGTGGCACTCTCATTGTCACAATGGAGTGGAATACGGCTCATATTCTAACCATAATCCCTTAGAGTTTGTCGCATCCAAAGGAGTTGTGCACAACAACTACCAGCTGCAACATACTCCGCTTCGACCATGGATAAGGCAATGGAATTTTGGTTCTTGGAGGACAAAGAAACTAGGAATCTACCTAGGAATTGGCAAGTACCGGAGGTACTTTTTCTATCTACCTTGCATCCGACATAATCTGCATCAGAGTATCCAATGATATTGAATTTTAAACCTTTAGGATACCAGAGGCCTAGATTGGGTGCATGAACTAAATATCGCAAGATCCTTTTTATGGCTCTCAAATGACATTCCTTAGGATTGACTTGAAATCTTGCAGACAAACAACACTCAATATGATATCAGGCCTAGATGCACATAAATAAAGTAAGGAGCCAATCATGGAGCGATATACTTTTTGATCCACGTTTGGTCCATCTTCGTTGAGATCCAAGTGTCCATTTGTCGCCATGGGAGTCTTTATGGGCTTTTCTTTGTCCATGCCAAATTTCTTGAGAATGTCTTGAGTGTACTTTGTTTGGCTTATGAACGTTCCTTCCTTTTATTGCTTTGCTTGGAATCCCAAAAAGTATCTCAACTCTCCCATCATGGACATCTCGAATCTATCTGTCATAATCTTACTAAACTCTTGACAAAAAGATTTGTTAGTTGAACCAAATATAATATCTTCAACATAGATTTGGCAAATAAATAGATCATTATCAAAATGCTTAGTAAACAAGGTGTAATCAGCATTACCAATTCTAAAACCATTTGAAATCAAAAAATCTCTAAGACACTCATACCAAGCTCTAGGAGCTTGTTTGAGGCCATAGAGAGCATTACGCGGTTTGTATACATGGTCGGGGAACTCTTGATCTTCAAACCCGGGGGGTTGCTCCACATACACCTTCTCCTTCATCAATCCGTTGAGGAAGGTTCTTTTCATGTCCATTTGATAAAGCTTGAAATCATGGTGAGTAGCATATGCAAGTAATATACGAATCGATTCAAGCCTAGCTATGGGATCAAAAGTCTCGTCGAAATCCAAACCTTCAACTTGTGAGTACCCTTTGGCCACAAGTCGTGCCTTGTTCCTTGTCACCACCCCGTGTTTGTCTTGCTTGTTGCGGAAGACCCATTTAGTGCTGACGACGTTGAGCTTGGGTCTTTCAACAAGTTCTCAATCTTCATTCCTTTTGAAGTTGTTTAATTCTTCTTACATCGCCACCACCAAATTCGGATCCTTTAATGCATCTTCAACCCTGTGTGGTTTCAAAGAGGATACAAATGAGTAATGTTCACAAAAATTGGTTATACGAGATCGAGTTGTTACTCCCTTTTGGATGTCATCAATTATGTTGTCGACAGGATTATCTCTTTGGATGCATTGATGTACTCTTGGATGGGATACTTGTGATCTTGAATCTTCATGGTCATCATCTTCTTCTCCCCCTGGATGGTTGCCTTCATTGATGTGTTGATCACCTTGGTCTTCTAGAGGTTGATCTTGTGTGGAAGCTCCTCCTTGATCATTGTCCGCAACTTGTGGTTCATCTTCTTCATTCGCATTTGGAGGTGGCACTTGTAGTCGAATATCGCCCAACGCCATTCTTCTCAATGCTTGACATGGAGCTTCCTCTTGATCTATCACACATTGATCAACATGCTCTTCTTGAGAGTCGTTAGTTTCATCGAACACTACGTCACGTGATACTTCAACAAGTCCGGAGGTCTTGTTGAAGACACGATAAGCGTAGGAGTTCGAATCATAGACAAGTAAGAAATTGTCGGTACCTTGCGTACCGGATACCCCTTGGGATCTCAAAGATCATAAGGAAACTACATCTACCAGATTTGAAGACCTCCAAAGGCCCCACATGTCAGCCGTAACTGGACCTGCTTTCCCAACATGGTTAGTCTCAGGGCCGCCACGTGTATCATAAGATCAGAGCTATCGCCCACACATGGGAAAGCTTCGGACTAGATACCAGTATGGCACCCACAGACCTAACCCCAGACAGAGGGAAGCTCCGGTACCGACACGTGTCCAACAGCACCAGAACTACCCGTCCGCTACGGTAAGCTCCGGAGCTGCCACGTGTCCAAACCGTCGGACCAACAACTTCAACAATCAGGCTGGTGGACCCCCAACAGCTCGGACCTTCAAGGGGCAATCAAGGACTTCAAGACCTGATTAAGTGTCATTAATACCATATTAATGACACACGATCGGAAGGCTTTTAATACCAGTAACGGCGATGTTAAGGCCCGTTACCATGCTATTAATGGTAATTAATCTTATTAATTATGTATCAGACATTAGTAACCGCCAAGGCCACTTGTCAGGCTAGGCTAATTGTGTAACGATCGGTCCTTGTACAACAAAATGACTGGTCGACGGTACACAACAGGACCTCTCTGGACTCTCTCTGAGCTCGGGAGACACTTACGCTCTCACACATACTCACTCACTCAATACAACACCAACACACCCCGTGGAGTAGGGTATTACGCTCAGGCGGCCCAAACCACGTAAACCTCTGTGTCATCTTGCCTTCACCTTCTTGAATCTCTGCGTGCCAACTACCGAACTATGAACTCCACGAACTACCAATAGTAGTGTCGGGAGATCTGCGGGATTCAACCACCGACAGTTGGTACGCTAGGTAGGGGGGGCCCGAGATTTCAAGAATGGTGAACTCAGCTGCTGAATCGTCCAACGGCAACCCTGCTGCGCAACCTGCTGGAGGCAACCCCTCCAACATGCAGCAACCAGGGGGTGCCACGGCTCCAGCAGGAGTCATGCCACCATCGCCACCGCGTGCACCAGCAAATCAAGCTGAACAGCGGGGCGGAGCATCTGCGTCGGTCACAGCGTCGGTGAATAACAACAACCCCGAACACGCGCTAAGTGCAACGCGTGCTCTTCTCCAACGCCCACCACCTCTGGGTGCATGCCAGGGCGCAATGGAGCAATGGAGGGCTGATGTGGAACACTTGGTTGCAGCAGCAGTCGATCGCATCAGCATCCAAGGTCCTCCCCCCTTGGGGCGGGCCCCATCGCAGCAATGGACTTTGTCAGGCAGACTTGGTCCGCACGCTTCCCAAAATAGGAGGCGTGATGCGTCCCAACAAGTGACGTCGCTGCCTTCCGGGGTGCGACGCACTCATACAACAATGAGGCTTTCAACTCACGACCTCGGGGCGGAGCTTGATCGCCGTTATCGTCAACACGACGGCCGTGTCCATATCGAGCGTGCTCGCGAAAGGCGAGAGGCTCGAGGCAGTCCTGCTTTCGAGGGAGTAGGAGGAGGTTGTTCTGCTCTGGCCATGCACCTACACATGGTCAGGTGGCCACAAAAGTTCCAGCCTCACCTGCCGGAGAAATTTGACGGGATTGACAGTCCTACTTGTCTTCGGGATTGACAGTCCCGTCAAATTTCTCCGGCAGGTGAGGCCGGAACTTTTTTGGCCACCTGACCATGCGTAGGTGCATGGCCAAAGCAGAACAGCCTCCTCCTACTCTCTCAGGAGCAGGACTATCTCAAGCTTCTCGCCTTTCACGAGCACGCTTGATATGGATGCGGCCGTCGTGTTAACGATAATGGCGATCAAGCTCCGCCCCGAGGTCGTGAGTTGAAAGCCTCGTTACTGTATGAGTGTGTCATGCTCCGGAAGGCAGCGACATCACTTGTTGGGAGCAGCACGCCTCCTACTTTGGGAAGCGTGCAGACCAAGTCTGCCCGACAAAGTTCGGTGCTGCGATGGGGCCCGCCATGAGGGTGGGGGGGAGGACCTTGGTTGCTGATGCGATCGGCTGCTGCTGCAACCAAGTGTTCCACATCAGCCCTCCATTGCTCCATTGCACCCTGGGATGCACCCGGAGGTGGTGGGCGTTGGAGAAGAGCACGCGCTGCATGGAGCACGTGTTCGGGGTTGTTGTGATACATTGACACTATGACCGCAGATGCTCCGTCCTGCTGTCCAACTTGATTTGCTGGTGCAGGCGGTGGCGATGATGGCATGACTCCTGCTGGAGTCGTGGCACCCGCTGGTTGCTGCATGTTGGAGGGGTTGCCTCCAGCAAGTTGCGCAGCGGGTTTGCCGTTGGACGATCCAGCAGCTGAGTTCAACATTATTGATATCTCGGGTCCCCCTACCTGGCGCGCCAACTGTCGGTGGTTGAATCCAGCAGATCTCCCAACACTACTTATGGTAGTTCGTGGAGTTCGTAGTTCGGTAGTGGGCGCGCAAAGATTCAAGAAGGTGAAGGCAAGTTGATACAGAGGTTTACGTGGTTTGGGCCGTCTGAGCGTAATACCCTACTCCACGGGGTGTGTTGATGTTGTATTTAGTGAGTGAGTATTTGTGAGAGCGTAAGTGTCTCCCGAGCTCAGAGAGAGTCCAGAGAGGTCCTGTTGTGTATCGTCGACCAGTCCTTTTATAGTACAAGGACCGTTCGTTACACAGTTAGCCTGGCCCGACAAGTGGCCCTGGCGGTTACTAATGTTTGATACACAATTAATAAGATTAATTACCCTTAATAGCGTGGTAACGGGCCTTGACAGCGCAGTTACTGGTATTAAGGGCCTTCCGATCCTGTGTCATTAATATGGTATTAATGACACTTAATCAGGTCTTGAAGTCCTTGATTGCCCCTTGAAGGTCCGAGCTGTTGGGGGTCCACTAGCCTGATTGTTGAAGTTGAAGGTCCGGCGGTTCGGACACGTGGCAGCTCCGGAGCTTACCGTCGTGGAAGAGTAGGTCCGATGTTGTTGGACACGTGTTGGTACCAGAGCTTCCCTCTCTCTGGGATTAGGTCTGGGGGTGCCATACTGGTATCTACTCTAGAGCTTTCCCATGTGTGGGCAATAGCTCCGGTCTTATGATACACGTGGTAGCCCTGGGACTAACCATGTCGGGGAAGCAGGTCCGGTTACGGCTGACATGTGGGGCCTTCGGAGGTCTTCAAATCTGGTAGATGGAGTTTCCGTATGATCTTTGCGATCCCAAGGGGTATCCGGTATGCAGGGTACTGACAGATTTCATATTTGGGGAGGGTGGAGGCCGGTATGGGGTCCCACATGGGCTCCAAAAAGAGTTAAGTATGACTTCCTTGGGGCCAAATAAGATAAATACCGAAACACAAGTCGTGGAGGAATAGATTGAATCCGAGTCAGGCACATCGGACAAGTCTGCTAGGGGACTGGACTAGTCCGATGTTAAACAGAGACGAAAATGGATAAGTCCGGTAGGGTGTCCGGACAAGTCCGGTCTTGTCCAGAGAGGAAAACGGACAAGTCTGACATGGATCGCATGTGTCCGGGGATTTGGTGACTTATTCGAAAACCGGACCAAATATCGGACGAGTCCGCACTCAAACACAAACAATTATGGAATGGAACAGAGACTCAATCGTACTAGTTCGCAGCGAAAATGGACAAGTCCAGAGGGCAACAGAGAGGGAAATCGGACTAGTCCGGGGTACAAACCGGACAAGTTCGTACTTCTACAAACTTTTAGGTGTTGTTTTGCTTCTAATTCATTTTAAACTCGTTCCTTTTTATGTGGACTGATGTTAAACATGTATTAGAATGTATGCAATGCATGACGGATGAAAATGAGGGTGTTACAAATGTACTCCCCTTAAAATGAATCTCGCCGTCGAGATTGGACGCGGAAGAGAAGAGATAGGGAAATTCATTCTTGAGATCATCCTCCAGCTCCCAAGTTGCCTCTTATTCTGTATGATGCTTCCACTAAACTTTACACCATCTAATAATCTTGTTTCTTGTGACCCTCTTCTTGGTTTCCAAGATTTTGACCGGTTGCTGAGCATAAGTCAAATCTGGCTCTAATTCCAATTCTTCCATTGGCACTTGTTTTTTCGGTACCCTTAGACACATCTTGTGCTGGGATACATGAAATACATCATGAACATCTGATAGATGTGTTGGCGTCTCCAACTTATATGCCACTTCTCCTCTTTTGTCTAAAATCTTGAATGGCCCAATGTATCGAGGTGCTAGCTTGCCTCGAATGTTAAACCTCTTATGACCTCTCATTTGTGACACTTTGAGATATACAAAGTCGCCCACTTCAAAGGTTAGTTTCCTTCTCCTATTGTCCGCATAGCCTTTTTGCCTTGATTGAGCAGCCCTCTAGTTTTCGCGAATAATCTGAACTTGATTCTTAGCTTTGCAGCATGTCAGGTCCAAACACTTGATTCTCTCCTGTCTCATTCCAGAACAAAGGCGTCCTACACTTCCTTCCATATAGTGCTTCATATGGTGACATCTTCAACCTTGCTTGGTAACTATTGTTATATGAGAATTGCGCATATGTAAAGCTTTTGTCCCAACTTCTCTCATGCTTCAAAGCACAAGCTCTTAAAATGTCCTCCAAAATCTGATTGGTCCTCTCAGTTTGTCCATCCGTTTGAGGGTGATATGCTGAACTGAAATTCAACCTTGTACCCAATGCATCATGAATCTTTTGCCAAAACCTTGAGGTAAATTGATAACCTCTACCCGACACTATCCTCTTTGGAACTCCATACAAACACACTATTCTTCCCATATGCAGTTCCGCCAATTTCTCTCCATTAAAGGTGGTCCTCACGGGAATAAAGTGAGCTGACTTAGTTAACCAATTCACGATTACCCATATAGAGTCATAACCGGACTGAGTTCACGGTAAAACAACTATGAAGTCCATTCCAAATTTCTTCCCACTTCCATTCCGGAATCTGCAATGGCTGCAATAATCCAGCTGGTCTTTAATGTTCCACCTTCACTCGTTGACACACATCACACAACGCTACATATTCAGCTATGTCCTTTTTCATGCTAGCCCACCAATAACAAGTCTTCAAGTCCTTGTACATCTTTGTACAACCGGGATGAATTGAGTAAGGTGAGTCAGTTGCCTCCTTTAATATTGTTTCCCGAATATGCTTCACATTAGGCACGACAATTCTCTTCCCAAGCCACAAAGTACCATGTTCATCCTCACCAAACCTAAATTCTCTTCCCTCTCGGGTTCTTTCTTTGATCTCCTGAATTTCCTCATCCTTTGTTTGACCCTTTCTAATCTCTTGCTCCAGGGTCGGATTTAACTCCATTATCCCCATCTCATTTCTAAATCCGAGATTCAACCGTTCAAACTCCTTGCATAACTCGGATGGCAGTTCTCGAACTGTGAGCTGATGACTTACCCCTTTCCTACTCAAAGCATCAGCCACTACATTAGCCTTTCCTGGGTGATAATTTATTCCAACAGCATATTCCTTGATAAGCTCCAACCATCTTCGTTGCCTCAAATTCAGATCCGTTTATGTTAAAATATACTTAAGGCTCTTATGATTCGTATAAATTTCACACCTATGTCCAAGGATATAATGTCTCCAAATCTTCAATGCGTGTACCACGGCTGCAAGTTACAAATCATGTGTGGGATAATTTTTCTCATGTCTATTCAATTGCCTCGATGCGTAGGCGACCACTTGACCTTCTTCCATCAGTACACATCCAAGTCCTTGTCTTGATGCATCACAATAAATATCAAAACTCTTGCTCATGTCCGGCAATACCAAAACTGGGGCTGCAGTTAAGCTTTTCTTCAACTCCTCAAAACTTTCTTGACAAGCTTGAGTCCATTGGAAATCCTTCCCCTTCATTAACAATTCCGTCATTGGCTTGTCTATCTTGGAAAAGTCCTTGATGAATCGACTGTAAATCCGACCATTCCAAGAAAACTCCTTATCTCCTTTACATTTTGTGGGGGCTCCCATTTCAGAACATCTCTCACTTTTCCTGGGTCAACCGATACTCCTCCTCCTGAGATGATAAGACCCAAAAATGACACTTCCCTTAACCAAAACTGACATTGTTGAACTTGGCATACAATTGATGCTCCCTCAATTTCTGCAATGTCAGCCTCATGTGTTCCTCATGTTCCTTCTCATCCTTCGAGTAGATCATAATGTAATCAATGAACACCACAACAAACTTATCCAAGTACTCCATAAAGACCATATTCATGAGGTACATAAAATATGCAGGTGCGTTTGTCAATCCAAAGGACATCACGGTGTACTCACAAGATCCATACTCTGTCGTGAAAGCTATCTTGGGTATGTGCGATGGTCAAATCTTCATTTGAAAGTATCCCGACCTCAAATCAATCTTGGAGAAAACACAACCACCCTTCATCTGATCAAACAAATCCTCTATGCGTGTTAAGGTGTACTTGTTCTTGATGGTCACCTAATTGAGAGCTCAGTAATCCACACACATCCTTTGTGATCCATCCTTCTTATCCACAAAAAGAACGGACACTCCCCAAGGTGCAGATCTTGGGCGAATAAAACCCTTCTCTAGTTGCTCTTGAATCTGCTTCTTGAGCTTTGCTAATTCCTTAGGAGGCATCATATATGGCCTCTTAGCTATAGGTGCAGTTCCAGGAATTAACTCAATAACAAACTCAATGTCTCGGTCAGACGGCATACCTGAAATTCGTCCGGGAACACATCCATGAATTCACACACCACTGGAATCTCCCCAACTACGGCACTGTCTATGTGGTTCAGCTCCAATTGCTTTAATGCGTGTTGAGATGCTTCAAACTCTATGGTGATCCCTTCCTCATTGGTCAGCTTCACTGTTTTTGTGGCACATTCAATGACTCCATTGTGCTTCCTCATCCAGTCCATACCAAGTATAATATCAAATCCTTGAGAATCCAAAACTATGAGGTTGGCAAAGAAGTCTACCACCTTATTCTAAGGCTTACTTTTGGACATACTATATTTGTCCTCATCTCTCCTCCAGGAGACTTAACCAATAGAGTAAACTTCATATGAGAGATAGGCAAACTATACATGGCAACAAATTTTGATGCAATGAATGAATGCGATGCTCCAGAATCAAATAACATAGTTGCCGGATTGGAGTTTGCGAGAAACATACCAATGACCACATCATCCGCTTGTTGAGCATCCTCCGTAGAGATATGGTTCACGTTGCCACGAGCAAAATTCTACTGTCCAGATTTCCTTGCGGCTGTCCTCCATTGGGTCATGGGTCTTGTCTTGGGACATTGTTTCCTTGACCGAGGCCTGACTTAGGAAATTGATGTGCAAAGTGTCCTGCTTATCCACATGTATAGCACTTCCTTGCTGCACCTGAATTATTGGGATGGACTTGGTTCTGAACATTTGCACCAGGAAGGTTGGCACTTGGTGCATAAGGCATTGGAGGCCTAGGTGCTTGCATAACAGTGCATTGCTGCACAAGCTGAGTTGGACGCGGTGCATAACCAGGGCGCTGTATAGGAGCGGAATAGTTGTAATAAGGTGCATTGGGTGGTGCAAAGCGAGGGCACACACTACTTCCATGTTGTTGTCATTGATATGGCGCCTTCCTCTTGGTGTCTTGCTCCATCTCACAGACCTTGTTCTCAACCACAGTTGCTTTGTCCACTAGTTTCTAGAAGTTGGAATAATCACAGTTCAGCAATTGTACTTGGATCTCATTGTTCAAGCCCCTCATGAACAAGTGTTGCTTCTGGCTATCCCGACTCACATCCTGAGGTGCATGCCTTGAAAGTTGAGTGAATTTGTTGAGATATTCACCCACACTCAATCTTCCCTGCCTCAGGTTCTCGAATTCTTGCCTACTGAAAATCATGACACCCTCGGGCACATAATGAGAACGGAAGCTCTCCTTGAACTCAGCCCAAGTAATTCTCTCTTGGTTCTCATGGGCGCTGCATAGCGAATCCCACCAATACGCAGCTGCTCCAACAAGTTGATGAGACGCGAACATCACCTTCTCTAGGTCACTACATTGAACAATAGCTAGCTTCTTCTCCACAGACTTAAGCCAATCATCAACATCCATAGGGTCAACAGTTTGAGCAAAAGTTGGTGGCCTAGTCCTCAAGAACTCTCCCAATCGGTTATAAGGAGGTGGGGGTGGCGGTGGAGGCATGTGGGGCTGATTGTTGTTGTTGCCAGCCTGCAACTGTCCCATAGTCTGAATCATGGTCTGCAGGAGTTGGTTTCGCATCTACAAAAGCTGCTCAAGGTTGGTAGCTCCCTGGGCAGGTCCTTGTCCATTGTTGTTCTGAGGTGCTCCATTGTTCTCCTCTTCATCTTTGCCATCCCTCTAGTTGCGAGTCCTTACCATCTAAAGAAAAGCAATAGGTAAGAATTTAGAAAATGTCTCAAACTATATGCATCAAGGGATATTAAAGTAAGTGTTGACGGTCCTTAAGTACCACATTTTGACCGTCAATTCACCTCATAATGTGTATAAAAGAAACACAAAACATAGTGATAGGGTTATACACTAACTCAATTACACAAGTGTTGGTGTATATTTGTATGCAGGTGAATTATTACCCAAAATACCAAAACATGCAGGGATGAATCCATGAAAATGGATTTCAACGGATCAGGCAATGACACGTGGCAACACATGGATCAAATGGCCCACAAATAGAAGAATACAAGGAGATCCAACGGTGTTGCACCGATATATATCAATGGGTCCCACCTGAAGCCACTTGGAGGAAGCACTCCCTGAGGGGAGCCTTGACCAGGTCGGCCGAATTAGGGGTTCGGCCGACCTCTTCCTGGCGGCAAACTCGGTCAAATGACACGTGTTGGCTCCTCCTGACTCCCTGGAGTCAACGGTGACTGATTCGCATGTTAATTGTGGCGGGAAGCGACCCTTCTCCACCTGTAAATAGACCGCCTCACCTCACTTCCCACACACACCAAAAGTTGAGAATAGTGCTACACTCCAAAGGTTTAGAGTAGTCCTAGAGGCTACCAAAGTAGAAGGAGAGTGTGGTGAAGAGTATAGGAGAAGGAGGCTTGGGCTTGTCAAGTCCCTCTTCTACGCTTGTACCCCTACAAAGGTCTTACTCAATCAAGTAAGCTTTTGTGAATTCAATACAAGTTTGATCTTTTATTCTTACTAGTTTGCACAAGTAGTTACTTGTGGGTTCACCACTTTAATTCATTAGAGGCTATAGTTGTAGCTTTGTGTTCGAAACAACTAGAGTAGTGATTTAGAACGTAAGCGTGGTGCTTAGGTTATAAATCATCAGTGGACATCTCGTAGACCCACGGATTGAAGAGGTAGGCAGTAGGTGGTGACAACCCTATCTGTCCTTCGTAATCCTCCACATTCGGCTATGCCATAGGCTCTTGGCAGTAGTCGTCCTAGTATTGCTAGGAGTAAGAACGTGCCCGAAGTAAGCATCTACTACAAACTGCCTTGAATTATGATCAATACTTTGAATTCCTCTCTTCTCCTTGCCTACCAAACAACTTTGTGTCCTTGGGTGAGCTAGTTCAATAGATTAGTATACACGTTCTTTGGATTCGATACCCTTGGGAATACTCCTTAAGGGGAAGTGCTACAATGGTATTTCCGTGCGCTTGCGGATATTTCTGTGGTGTTAGAAATACCAACAAGCATTTCTGGCACCGTTGTCGGGGAACGGTTGTTGTTAATATTTGAACCAAGATCACCCTCATATTATATCCCCCTTATCTATCATCTTACCTTTCTTATTCTTACCTTACCACCACCATATAAATGGTGCAACCCACCATTCTTTCTTACTCTGCTCTGAAGGGCAAGTTTTGTGAGCCACCGCCTTCGGCGGAACCTATTTGTTCAACCAGCTATGAACTTCGCCCTAGCTTTATAGCCATGGTTCGGGAACAATCCTTCTCAGGAACAGATTGTGAAAACCCTTACCACCATCTACGAGAGTTCAAACAACTGTGTTCATGCCTTCTAATCAAAGGTATGACACAAGAAACTCTCAAATGGAAGTTGTTTCCTTTTTCCCTCAAGGAAAAAGCCAAACAATGGTACAACCACTATGTTGGGAAGACAAACGGTGATTGGATTTAATTACGAGACAAATTTTGTCTTGCTTTATTTCCCATTGCCTGAATTGTTTCCTTATGAAAGGAAGTACTATGATTCCAGCAGATGGAGAAGGAATCCATAGGTGCAGCTTGGGACAGATGTTCTCTTTTGAAAAATTCTGGCCCAGATTTGGTAATCCCCGATCCAATGCTTTTGCAACATTTCTTCGTGGGATTGAACAAAGAGTCTGCCCTATATCTTGACACTAAGGCTGGAGGATCTTTTCTCCATATGACTCCAGAAGAAGGCGAGGATCTTCTGGACAGAATTCTAGAAAATTCTTCCTTCATTATGGGTCTTAATGAGCCTCCCCAAGAGGAAGTCGTGACAAGAACGGAGGATACACTCTTGAACAAGTATGAACCCATTTCTTGTTTACCCCAAGCCTTGCCAGAGGAATCCTCTCCCGAACCTGAGACTATGAAGGTAGAAGAAATTCAACCCTCGTAGTTTCCATTTTACTTCGAGGAAGAGCTTTTTGAAGATTATGGAAATACCTCGAAGTATTATTGCTATAGGAAACATTCATTGCCACCAACTCCACCTTAACCACCTGACGGGGTGTTCGTCCGTCAGACGGTCAAGGAGTTAACTGCTATCCTGGGCAGAGAATGGACAGCTGAAGTCGAGAATTCACCTGAAATTCTTCGGATGACCTCACCTATGGCTACCATTTTATGTTCTATTAGAGGGACACCAATGAGAATCCTATACAACCCTACTTTTGGAGCAAATTTCATTTCTGATTCTTGTGCTCTCGCCATTCTTGGCGATGTGCCATTGGCACCAACACGCAAATCCTTTCGAGATTCACTTGGAACCATTCTTGAAGGATGTGGGGTTCTGCAACAAGTGTCTGTTAGACACAAAGATGTTGAGGCTCTCCTAGATTTTCAAGTGTTCTAAATCCAAGATTTCGACATCATGATAGGGATTCCCATAGAGAAATTTCTCATGGAAGTTCCTTTGGAAGAACGCCTCAATATCAATCTTGGAGGGAGAAATTTCTCCATGTCTATTTTGCATTCAAAGAACACATCTGCAGAATCTCCCATCCAAGATGAGCCAATGGCGGAGGTTAGGACTCTTCAATTTTTAGAACCCCCTGAAATTGAAAGAGAAGAAGACTTCGTCCAAGAGGAGGATGAATTCCAGGAGGAATTTGATTTGCCAAAAGAAAAGCCTTCCCCAAAACCTCTTGTTGAGCTCAAGATTCTACCTCCAGGCCTATGTTATGCCTTTCTAAATGGCAATTTGGAAGCCCCTGTCATCGTAAGTGACAAGCTTTCAGATAATGGAGCGCTCAAACTCATAGCCATGTTAGAAAGGCACAGAGATATTTTTGTATATTCAATTCAGGATCTCAAGGGAATCAGTCCAGCGTTTTGCACCCATCGTATTCCTATTGACCCTGAGAGTGTCCCCTCAAGGGAACCTCAAAGGCGTATGAATAATGAAATGCGGGAAGTTGTCAAGAAAGAAGTCTTGAAACTTTTGCATGCCGGGATTATTTACCCTGTTCCTCATAGTGAATGGGTAAGTCTAGTTCAAGTAGTGCCTAAGAAGGGAGGCATGACGGTCGTTCAAAACGAGAGGAATGAATTAATTCCTCAACGGACCGTCACGGGATGGAGGATGTGCATTGACTACTGAAAACTTCACAAGGCAACAAGGAAAGACCATTTTCCATTGCCCTTCATCAATGATATGTTAGAGCGATTGGCAAAACACTCCTACTTCTGTTTCCTTGATGAGTATTCTGGATATCATCGAATTCCTATCCATCCCGGTGATCAAAGTAAGACCACGTTCACATGTCCTTACGGGACCTATGCCTACTGGCGTATGTCCTTTGGACTGTGTAACGCTCCTGCCACTTTCCAGAGATGCATGATGTCTATATTTTTAGACATGATCGAGGATATCATGGATGTTTTCATGGTCGATTTCTCTGTCTATGGAAAAACTTTTGATCAATGTCTATAAAATTTAGACAGGGTCTTACAAAGATTCCAGGAGAAGGACCTCGTGCTTAATTGGGAAAAGTGCGATTTCATGGTCCGGGAAGGTATCGTTCTTGGACACTTGGTGTCCGAGAGAGGGATAGAGGTGGTCAAAGCTAAAATTGAAGTTATTGAAAAACTTCCACCTCCTATCAATGTTAAGGGAATCCGCAACTTTTTAGGTCATGCGGGGTTCTACCGACGATTTATCAAGGATTTCTCCAAAATCGCTAGACCCCTCACCAACCTATTAGCTAAAGAAGCTCCCTTTTATTTCGATGATGAATGTCTTAAATCATTTGATATACTCAAAAAGGCACTCATCTCAGCTCCAATTATCCAACCTCCTGATTGGACACTGCCATTCGAAATCATGTGTGATGCCAGTGACTTTGCTGTTGGTGCGGTCTTGGGCCAAACCAAAGATAAAAAGCATCACGCAATAGCCTACGCTAGCAAAACTCAGACAGGAGCCCAAATCAATTATGCCACAACTGAGAAAGAGCTCCTAGCAGTAGTTTTTGCTATCGACAAGTTTAGATCCTATTTGGTTGGAGCAAAGGTCATGTTCTACACAGACCATGCTGCTTTGAAATATCTGCTTACCAAAAAGGATGCTAAACCCACGCTAATTCATGGATTCTTCTACTCCAAGAATTTGATCTGGAAATAAGAGATAAGAAAGGAGTAGAGAATTTAGTAGCAGATCATGTTTCACGTATGGAAGTCACACAAACCATGGACATACCTATCAATGACTTTCTACGAGATGATATGCTCCTCAAGGTGACAGACTCTCACCCTTGGTATGCGGATATCGTGAAATTTATGGTCACGGGATATGTACCACCAGGGGAGAACAAAAAGAAACTCATTTATGAGAGTCGTAGACACCTTTGGGATGACCCTTACCTCTATCGAGTATGTGCTGATGGCCTTCTTAGAAGGTGCGTCCCATTAGTCGAAGGCACCAAAATCATAGAGAAATTTCATTCTGGCCCCTACGGTGGTCATTACAGTGTTTACTGTACTCAGGCAAAGATCTGGCGGAGTGGATTCTATTGGCCTTCAATGTATGAAGATACCAAGGAATTCATTCGTAGATGTTGGAAATGCCAGAAGCATGGAGGAATCTCTGCTCGCAATGCGATGCCCCTAACATACAATCTCCAAGTGGAATTATTTGATGTATGGGGTATTGATTTCCTGGGAAATTTTCCTAGGTCTTATGATTGTGAGTATATTCTGGTTGTCGTCGATTATGTGTCAAAATGGGTAGAAGCATTGCCATGCAAGAATGCTGATTCCAAGCAAGCAAGGAAAATGTTCCATGAGATCATTTTCCCACGCTTTGGAACTCCCCGTATGGTCATAAGTGATGGAGGGTCTCATTTCATAGATAAGACCTTCCGAAACTTTTTAAGGGAACTTGGAGTCCAGCATAACATTGCTACCCCATACCACCCGCAGACAAGTGGTCAAGCAGAAACATCTAATAAACAAATTAGGAATATTATGCAAAAGACTGTCTTGGAAATGGGAACGGGATGGAAGCAAAAGCTACCCGATGCATTGTGGGCATATCGTACTGCCTACAAGACACCTATCGGTATGTCTCCTTTCCAACTTGTCTATGGGAAGACTTGCCATCTTCCTGTAGAATTGGAACATAGGGCGTATTGGGCCATCAAGCGGTGGAACATGAATCTTTATGAAGCTGGAAATCACCGATTAAAGCAAATCTCCGAGTTGGAGGAATGGAGAGATAAGGCTTACCACAGTGCCAGAATTTATAAAGAAAGAACCAAAAGATGGCACGATAAGAGGATTACGCCGAAAGAGTTCAAACCTGGAGATAAAGTTTTACTCATTAACTCTAGGGTTAAACTCTTTGGACATGGGAAGCTTAGAAGTAAATGGGAAGGACACTTCACTGTAGTAGATACTTCATCCCATGGAGCAATCACACTCCAAGGTGATGACGGTCAACTATTCAAAGTGAATGGGCACCGACTCAAATTATTTCTTGATTCCCAAAAGGATACAGAAAAAGAATTTGACGTGGTAAATCTAATCGTTTTCCATGCCATTTCTTTCAATTCTGTTTAAATTCTCCACGTCCAACTAATGGGCCCATCCAATTCCTCTTCTAGAAGGCCCATTAAATCGACCCGAGAAAATGTGGCCCGAACGGAGCCAGAAGGTGTTCGGTCGAACCCTAGGGTCGGCTGACTCTCCCTTTGCGCCGTTCACATTCTGTTTTCTCATGTTGATCCTCCTCGTTATCCTCCACAAAATCCTTGGTGAAACGTGTCGTTCCCCGCCTATTTAAAGGATGGAAACAGAGAGGAAAGTCAAACACCTCATTGAATCATCATCTTCCTCCCGTCCTCGTCATGGCCGACAAGAAGATTGTGCCTCATGCCTCCAGCTCAACCTTCAACCTGAGCGGAGACATTAAGTCGGCCAACGACAAAACTTCCCTCGCTTTGGAGTCTGTCTTGGCGATCGATGTCAAGTCTCTTGCCATGATCTCGCCTACGATGACACCGCGCGGGCGCAGCCCTACACCTTGTAGCGCTGTCCAATCGCTCTCCCCTCGGAGAATGCCTATGAAGTCGATGACGCCAGGCCGTTCGACTTTGGCTGGGCTAAGCCCAGTCAAGACACGTCTTTTCCATGGAAAAGACGTGTCTCTCCCATCGTTGCAGCCCGGCGAGGAGTTCATGTATACTTTGACGACTAAGACGGGCGATGTAGTGAGCCACCACTACAAGACGCCCACCTGTACCTCGCAGGAATGCATGGGAGATCGCTTTCTTATCCATAGAGTGCGCAAACCCGAAGGAGGCTACGCTAAGGGCCTATTCAAGCGCGTGGATAATTTGGCGATGGAGGAGTTGACGGGCTCGTCGCCCACCAAGAATAGGCGACACATCCCACTACCTGCCATCAACGGGCCACCCGACCAGTTCGAGGGCAGTGATGAGGACTCTCCTCGTGCCCCTAAAGTGGCACAGCTGACCAAGGAACCCGCTTCTCTCCGCTTGGAGAACAAGAAGCTGACGGACTTGGTGGCTGAAGGGCGCATCGAGAGGGCGGAACTGGAGGACGATATCATGGCCCTCATGGAGGAGATTGACGGTGTTCGCTGTGGCATGAGCGCTAAACTGTGGCGCTTGTGCAATGCTGTCGGGGAGCCCAACATCTACAACGCACCGTAGTTTAGATGTCCCGACAACATAGGATGCTTACTACTTAGATTTTTTATTCTTTTCCAATCATTTTTTTCCAAAGCTAGGTTAAATAATGTAAGCACCCCCATATTTTGATTTCAATAAAGTGAACTTACCGGTTCATCTAACACCGATAAATTTCCCCCTTTAGTTTATTTTGTTGAATAAAGAATTCAGTAAACAAGTACGGGGGAAACATGTCCCCATGTCACGAAATCCAGACGTGAAAAATTAATGTTGCATATCAAAACACGTTGCGACCGAATGAGAAAAATGACCCGACGAAACACAGCCACAGAAGAGCCACTAGGAGGTCGGCCAAACCCCCTGGTCGGCCAACCTATTCTCTGCTCCGTGCGACTCCGTTTCGCTCCAAAAAATCGGTTTGGATTTCCTATCCCCACTTTTATGCGCTACCCGGCTGTTTGAGTTGATTTCATATTTTTCATTGCGTATCTAAAATGAATCAACTCAACAAATTGAAATAAAATTTGGTAGTCAAGAATTTGCTTAAGCTGAAAATTTGAATACTTTATATTTCAATTCATTACCTTGTTTATGATTCCCATAATTCAATAGGAAAAAAACATCATCTAGGTATTTGACTAATGTGATATGGTAAATGAGTTCTTTAGAAATCATCCTTTTGCTTGAAATTGATTTTGACATTTGTAACTGCTTGAGGTCTTGAACTCTGCCTAAATCTCTCATTTGAAATTTAGGATGTGTTTGGTTGGGAGTCAAAGTGGGATGGGATGGATCCATCCCAGTTTTTAGGAATGGGATGGTCCCGTTTTCTGTTTGTCTAGAGGGATGGGACGATCCCTGTTTCCTGTTTGTTTTGTGGGATGGTGTGGGACGGAATGATCCCGTCTCTTGTTTGAATGAAAGGATGGGACAGGGACATGCGAGTATGAGTACTTCTGGAAGGTCGCGCACATGTCTCCACGGAGGTGGGACAGATCCGTCCCCATGTTTTCGGTGGGATGGTTCCATCCCGCATCTAAGTGGAATATTCTCTTTTGAGGGATGACTCCATCCCACATGTCTCCAAACCAAGCAACAAAAAAGTGGGATCGTCCCGTCCCGTCCCACTATAGCCACATTCATCCCTACCAAGCTCTAGATATAGCCACTTTTAGTATAGGGACAAGAATTGGCAAAACATGCCATGGTGAGGACTCAAACACTTTGAGAGATTTGAGAGATTCCAATCGAGAAGGCAAGGGCAAAAGTTCCTATGACTTTCAAATATAGCAACTACCAAATCATTTCAGTAGAGAATGATCCAAGAGAACTTCATTCTAACCGTTCCACTTTTCAAACACTAAGATTGATGTGGTATCCACATACAAAAAAGGGGAACCATGAATTCAAGTATAAGTTGAAATATCTAGTATCCTTATTTTCTACCTTATAGCAAATTCATGGAAACACTCTAGTTATTCTTGCCTTCTTTCGAGGACGAGCAAAGGACTAAGTATGGGGGAGTTTGTTGACGGTCCTTAAGTACCAAATTTTGACCGTCAATTCACCTCATAACGTGCATAAAAGAAACACAAAACATAGTGGTAGGGTTATACACTAACCCAATTCCACAAGTGTTGGTGTATATTTTTATGTAGGGAGTTATTACCAAAAATACCAAAACATGCAGGGATGAATCCATGAAAATGGATTTCATTGAATCAGGCGATGACAAGCGACAACACATGGATCAAATGGCCCACAAACAAAAGAATACGAGGAGATCCAACGATGTTGCACCCATATATATCAAGGGGGCCCACCTGGAAGCCACCTAGAGGAAGCACTCCCCGACCGGAGCCTTGACCAGGTCGGCCGAACCAGGGGTTCAATCGACCTATTCCTGGCGCCAAACTCGGTCAAATGACACGTGTTGGCTCCTCCCTACTTCTTGGAATCAATGGTGACTGATTCGCGCGTTAATTGTGGCAGGAATCGACTCTACTCCACCTATAAATAGACCCCCTCACCTCACTTGTCACACACACCAAATGTTGAGAATAGTGCTACACTCCAAAGGTTTAGAGTAGTCCAAAGGAGGCTTGGGCTTGTCAAGTCCCTCTTCTACACTTGTACCCCTACAAAGGTGTTACTCAATCAAGTAAGCTTTTGTTAATTCAATACAAGTTTGATCTTTTATTCTTAGTAGTTTTCACAAGTAGGTACCCTTGGGTTCACTGCTTTAATTCATTAGAGGCTCTAGTTGTAGCTTTGTGTTTGAAACAACTAGATTAGTGATTTAGAATGTAAGTGTGGTTCTTAGGTTATAAATCATCAGTGGATATCTCATAGACCCACGGATTGAAGAGGTAGGCAGTAGGTGGTGACAACCCTATCTATCCTTCGTAATCCTCCACGTTCGGCTATGCCATAAGCTCTTGGCGGGAGTCGTCCTAGTATTGCTAGGAGTAAGCCCGTGCCCGAAGCAAGCATCTACTACAAACTGCCTTGAATTAGGATCAATACTTTGAATTCCTCTATGTTCCTTGCCTACCAAACAACTTTGTGTCCTTGGGCGAGCTAGTTTGGAAGATTAGCACACACGTTGTTTGGATTCGATACCCTTGGGAATACTTCTTAAGGGGAAGTGCTACAATGGTATTTCCGTGTGCTTGTGGATAACTTTGTGGTGTTAAGAAATACCAACAGTAAGCAGCTACCTATACTAGCCTATGTGGACATGGCAATGCTAAAGCATCCCAAAATCCTCTATTAAGCACACAAGCAGCAAAACAAATCAAACATCGCCCCAAGCAAAAAACACATCGCTCCCTGAGTGCTTCAATGTGCTCTAAAGTGCCCATTCTATCTAGGTTGTGTCCTATGGTCAACCTGTGGCTCTGATACCAATTTGTTGCACACGGTTCCGAAAATGAACCAAGTGAACGCATATGTGTGCCCAGGACGTTCAACACACATACACGAGTGCATTCACAAAAGGATATACAAAAAATTACCACAAAAAATATTAATTAAGCATTTTCATTACACAATTTATAATCTCCTCGAATACAAGCTCTAATGAATATTAATGACATGTTTGAACTAATAAAGCGGAAATAAACTAAATACAGCAGCTATGCAGCTAAGCAAATAGCATAAGGGATAGTGCAACTCCAATCAAATCCACTGGCAAAGCTAATGGCAGACACGGCCCAGAACTCCGCATTATCATCGTTATACTCCCAATCCTGACCTGCAACTGTTGGTGGGGAATTGCAAGGGTGAGTACATGTCGTACTCAACAAGTGTGGAAAGTATGACATGTAGCTGATTCAAATGAGGAATATAATAAAGGCTATGTGCTGAAAAGTATGTTAAAGCATTTGAAAAGCAATATATTAAATGTATGTGAGGTAAACCCATCATAAAACATGTAGTTATCATAGTACCAATAAAGTATTCATTACCATCATCCATAGTTCAGATTTCACCTTTTCGTATAACCATATCCATTGCCATAAACTATAATTCAATTCATAACCATAACTATGTTATCAGCCATAAACATGAGCAATACCAAACCATGCCAAAACCCAAGTTTTCCCTAATCATGTGAGGGTTCAGGTTGCTCATAACCGGGAGCACGGCTATCATGATAGTTTTAAACACTCTGTAGAGTTTGTACCACTTTATCCATGTGTTTGTGATTTCATCACCTTTTGGTGACTGAGGAATCTCAGTTATGCCGTCTCACACATCCATTGGTGTGTGGCCAAGAGATCACAAAATAGCCTTTACAAAGGGACTACTAGCATGTACGGACCTACTAAGGTTTCACTGGTGGCGATGTCTCCAACTTAGCACATCTTCAACCAAGGGCCCCCTCTTGTGCCATTCGGATCCCATGGAGTACTGCCAACCATATCCAAACCCAATCTGACTCCTTCCCCGGTGCGCCAAATGATCCGCTTAATACGCCGCACCCATACTTGGCCTCGTGGTGGCACTGTAAATCCTGGATGGTCGCTCCACGAACCAGTCCTTAGATCTAAAGCAAGCGAAACCACCATGACATTCAACCCATCCACATACCAGGCTTGCTTAGATCGCCCTTTACCATATCATATTGACCAGTTCATATCAGCCATAATCTCATTAACGCGTAATTCAATAGTATAGTTGTTTCCCATCCCAATTAATTAAGCAAAGCAAAAAGGTACAAAGCCCTTCCCAACTCTCTACCATGTATTCCAGGTGACAAGGGTGGTTAACAAAGCTTGTAAACTTCCTACCATAGGATTCCCATCAAATTGACACAAGCATGCAGTTTTGCAAACAAAACATTTATTGTCAAAAGTGGATCAATATGTTTAAGGACATTTGCCTTGCTCTTGGACTTGATTGGGATCAAAGACCTCAAAACTCTGGTATTGGATGTCCTCCGCAGCACTTTCTAGCGCAAAACCTTCTATTCCGCACAACGAACATACAAAACAGTAATTACAATCAAATAATGCTCATATAGTACTCAATATGTCATGACATGTATGATTAATGCAATTAGGAAGTGAAACTTGTTAATGAGTTGCTATTAATGTTCATTAACTGGTTCTAATAGTTTTTAATAAGTTTGGACAGGTTTGGAATTGATTCGAATCAATTTGGAATTAATTTAGTACAATTCAGATTAAGAGGCCGGAAAAATCTGGTTTCAGGTGTCGGACTAGTCCGCCCTGGACAAACTGCAAATTAAGGTTTTTTTGATCTACAAGAATTTGGAGAATTGGGGTTGAATTTACGTGGAAAAAGAGAAAGTAGAAGGTATACAACATGTTTAGAACTCCAAAGATCAAGAACTGAAGATGGAACTTGGATCTTGATGATCTAGGGTCGATGATGAAGAGTTGAGCGTGAATTGGAGATTAACAATGAAAACTCGATGAAGATCTTGATTACTTGATCTTCTTTTGTTTCCTCCTCTTCTTCTTGCTCGAGATCTCCTTCTCCCTCCTTGATGGAGGCTCTCCACGAACTAGAGTTGAGGCAAAACGATGTAAAGTCAAGAGGTGGGGTTGTTTACCTAGGGGTGGAGGCTAGAGTTTGATGGATTTCTAGTTTGGGGAGGGTGGAGGCCGGTGTGGAGTCCCACATTGGCTCCAAAAAGAGTTAAGCATGACTTCCTTGGACCCAATGAAGGTAAATACCCAAACACAAGTAGTGGAGGAAAAGATTGAATCTGAGTCGGGCACACCAGACAAGTCCGCTACGGGATTAGACTAGTTCGATGTTGGATAGTGACGAAAACGGATAAGTCCGGTAGGGTGTCTTGTCAAGTCCGGTCTTGTCCAGAGAGGAAAACAGACAAGTCCGGCATGGATCGGACAAGTCTGGGGATTTGGTAACTTATTTGAAAACCGGGCCAAATATTGGACGAGTCCGCACTCAAACACGGACATGTACAGAACGGAACACAGACTCAATCGAACTAGTCCGCAGCAAAAATGAACAAGTCTAGAGGGCAACAGAGAGGGAAACCGGACTAGTTCGGGGTACAAACCGGACAAGTTCGTACTTCTACAGAGATTTAAGTGCTATTTTGCTTCCAATTCATTTTAAACTTGTTCCTTTTTACGTGGATTGATGTAAAACATGTATTAGAATGTATCCATGCATGACGGATAAAATGAGGGTATTACACTAATGGACAAGTCCGAACTTGGAGGACTTGTCCGAATTTAGTCAGAGAGATACCGAACTAGTCTGTGGTGATATCAGAGTAGTCTGGTGCCATGTAAACTGGAGTACTTGCGGACAAACTGCAGTACTTGCGGACAAGTCCGCACTGGGGAGACTTGTCCATTTCTAGTCAGGGACATATCAGACGAGTCCGGTGTATATCGCACTAGTCCGGATGTGCAGATTTTTGTGTAGTGAGTGAGATTTCTTTTGCTTGAGCTATTGGGGTGTGTTTCTCCAACACACTCCATACAAAATAAACTTCTCTTTTCAGCTTTTGAGATGCTTTCCTTTTGATTCCTCATTCGCCTTTATTTTTGAGCATTCCTCCTAATTTCCTAAAGAAAACATGTGCTCATCTCAATCATTTTGTTAGGATCTCATTTGTTTGTCACAAATCAACCAAAACCCACAAGGGATGCCTAGATGCACTTTCAGTTGTGGTTAGGAATAAGTCTAGGTTTGTTGCTCAAGGTTTCACACAAATTGAAGGTCTAGATTTTGATGAAACTTTTGCTCCTGTTGCTAGATTAGAAGCCATAAGAATTTTGTTAGCTTTTGCTGCATCTAAAGGTTTTAAGTTATATCAAATGGATGTTAAAAGTGCATTTCTTAATGGCTACATAGATGAGGAGGTTTATGTCAAGCAAGCACCGGGTTTTGAAAATCCAAATTTTCCTAATCATGTTTACAAACTGTCCAAAGCCTTTGTACGGTCTCAAACAAGCCCCTAGAGCATGTTATGATAGGCTAAAAACATTGTTACTTGAAAAGGGGTTTACCATGGGCAAGGTTGATAAAACTCTTTTTGTGGTTAAGCATGGCAATGACTCATTATTCGTTCAAGTGTATGTGGATGATATTATCATTGGTTGTGCTTCTCATGATCTTGCGTCCAAGTTTTCAGCTATGATGAGTTCAGAATTTGAGATGAGTATGATGGGAGAACTCACGTACTTTTTGGGGCTGCAAATAAGGCAAACCAAGGAAGGTACCTTTGTGCATCAAATGAAGTATACAAGAGATCTTCTTAAGCGCTTCAACATGGACAAAAGAAAGCCTCTTCGAACACCAATGGGCACAACAACAATGTCGAAGTGTTAATGCGACACTTCCCCAGATCTTCTAAGGACCAGCCTGCGGAGGTTCTTTGATTGGCAGGACTTAGTTCTCAATCGAGTGATCGCGCGTACGAGAGTATGAGATGGTGGTTTTTATGTGGTTCAGGCCGCAAGAGCATAACAACCTACTCCACGATGAGGTTGTATTGCTGGTGTGTGTGTGTGTGTGTGTGTGTGTGTGTGTGTGTGTGTGTTTGTGTATTGATTGGTTGTCCTTTGTAACGGTGGCGGTCTGGTCCTTTTATAGACAAGGCCGAAATCCTTACAAGTGGGGTCTGGGGCCCGACAGGTGGTCCCGGGGCAATCTTATCCTAAAGATCTAAGGCTTCCCGCATAAGCTTCTTCTGACCGCGGCTTGAAGTCTCGACGTCTTGCCGCCTCAGTCGCTAGTGGCCTATGCGTAGTCGTTGATGATGGCAGGGAATGTCCCATCCGACTGTCCTTGTCACCGTAAGCTACCAACTTGGCGGAGTGAGGTAGGCCTGCGACATCTTCACTGCGATGCGATTGGGCGCAACGGTACCTGACAGCAGGCGTGTGCTGCGTCATTTGCCTGGGAAAGATGCAAGTATTCAATGTCTGATGTGGACAAGGCACACCACCCTCTTAACTCCCGCAACCCACCACCCAGGGCAAGTTGCAGGGTACATGGCAGCTCGGGAGCTAGCCTCTTCTGGGGGGGGGGAGGGCGAGTCCTGATCTGCTGACCACATGGCAGCTCTGGAGCCCGCTCCTGAGTAGAGCAGGGGTCCTAGGGCCGCGGGGCACGTGGCAGAGCTGGAGCCCGCCTCTTCCGTGAGTTGGCCTGTCTGTTGTCTCGAGCCACATGGCAGCTCTAGATCCCTCTCCCATCGGGGAAGCAGGATCCCGTCTTGCTGGACATGTGGCCTCTTGGGTGCTCGTCCTTGAGGTGGAGCTGGACTCCTTCTTAAGGTTTATGTGGGTACTCAGGACCCCGTATCTAAGTAGACAGGTTCGGGCCTTCTGGACACGTGGCACCATCAGACCCTATCTTGGCTTGAAAGTAGGGCACCTAGGCGGCTTTAGCCTGTGCACGAGGGTACCCGGTATGCCAGGTACTGATAGTGGCCACTGGGGCCACCCTAGGGGGAGGTGATGAGCTCGAGAGTGGAGCCCTATCCCTACTTTCCCGCGCTATCTTTTGATTTTGTCTTAATCAGCCAAAACGGTATGTGCCTCTGCCATCTTGGCCACGCGTCCCTCTCTGTTTGAGGGCTCGTGGCTACGGGATGTTTGCTTGTTGTAGCTTCTTGACTGTGACAGTTCCCAATGCGGCTGTTGTGCTTCTGTTGCTTCCACTCCCACAATTATGGGAACCATCGGATTGCCTTCTCGGATCGAAGCCCCCTCGGGCCAATCTCTCTGACAAGGGACTTGGGCCCTTTTGTCAGAGATCCTATGGGTTGAGCAACGGGATTTGGCCCCCAGCGATTTGCTCGGTGCGCTCAAACGCCAGTAGGGTGTTAAAAGGAAACCTTTGTGGGCAAAGGTGGTTTCTCCTTACGCACACCCCAACGTTCGAGCCTTCGTCTTCCTCCTTGAGCACCAACTCTATCCCCACCCTCGAGGTTTTTGACTCTTGCTCCAATGGACTCAGCCTTGCCTCCTTCCCGCATAAAGTACTTAGTGTCTGTGAAGCGGCTATTCAGCTGGGAGGACGAGGAGCGGCGGGATCTGATCCGTCCCGGCTCCTTGCACTACAGGAAACGCGATAATTTGCGACAACCATCCTAATCTGCGACGGCCCGCAAATGGCCATCACAAATTAAAAAAAGCTGTCGAAAACAGACACTTATTTGCGACGGCTGCTAAAGGAACCGTCATGAATAAGACGGCCATCCCAAATAAAGGTTATTTGTGACGGCCTTTTCCATTAGCAGTTGCAAATAGTGTTAATTGCGACGTCCAAACCTAATGCCGTCGCAATTACAGTGGCCATCGCAAGTTAAAGGCCTATACCATCGGGCCGAACTCATTTCCAAACCGCTTCATCCCTACCCGCGCTGCCACCGCTCTGCTCCGCTGATGCACCCGCTGCTGGCCCGCTGCCCCCGCTCCCGCCTCCAGCCCGCCGCGCCCCCGGCCCCCCGCCGCCCCCGGCCCCGCCATGCCCGGCCCCTGCGCCTCAAGCGCCCCACTGCCCCCGGCCCCAACGGCCCCAGCCCCGCCGCCCCCTGTCGCGCCGCCCCCGGCCCCTGCGCCCCTTGCCCCCCACCGCCCCCTGCTCTGCCGCGCCCCCTCCGTCCCCAGTCCCGAACAGGAGCACCGCCGGCCACCTCCAACGCCTCTGCCATCAGTCTGACGCCGCTGGCTAGTTGTTAATTTCTAGATAATTAGTTGTTGATTGTTAATTGATGATTAGTTGTTATGCTATTTAGTTGTTAATTGTTCTTGATGATTAATTGTTATGCGAATTAATTGTTAGGTTATTGTTAATTAGTTGTTAATTCTCATTAATTGTTAGTAGTTGCTAATTAGGTTCGAATTGCAATTAATTGTTAGTTAGTTGTTAATAGTTGACCATTCTAATTAATTATTAGTTAATTTTTAATTAGTTTTGTTAATTGGATATTAATGTTACTATATATGCTTAGGTTTTATTTAATAATGTTTAAGATTTAAATTATTGCTCTCGTTTATTGTTTTGTGATTAAAATACAGTTGCTTATGTTTTCGTTAATATTTTTGATGCTTATGTATTATATATAGAAATGGCTAAACAAAAGGGTCGTCATACATAAAGTAGGCATCGTACATGTAGCGTATATGCGACCTATCGGGCCCAACCCTAACCTTCATCTGAGGTCGGGCAAAGAGAGAACGACGCCGCTGCAGTGTGGGTCACGATCGTGACCCGTGACTGGTGACATGAGGTTAATCATTAGGGTTAAGTGTATATGTGCCGGGCGGCCCATTACTAACCCTAAAAGTCTGTAACCAGGTATCTTTCCGCCGCAAGACCCCCTGTTCACATCACGCGTGTTTGTGAGTACGTATAAGACGATGAAAACTCCGAAAACGTATGTTGCGAGTATGTGTCCTTGACTCGCAACATCCGTAAGGCAAGAGGTTTCCTAGCTAACCAATTGCCCCCCTTTGTACTTTAAGAACTGCACCAGATAGGGGGGTGTAGTGTTAAATAGGCGGCGTTATGCTGCCGAAATTTTGTGATTTGTGAGACGGATGATAATCAAACATTGATGAATCGTTAGGGTTAAGTGACCAACCTGGAAGGGCACGACACACAATAAGTGTGATCGTGTCGTGTAGACCATTGTAGTGGTACCATATGCGTCAAGTTGGTACTGTATACATTAACAACAATTTCTTTCGCGTTAAACTACAGAGCCAAATATGGGTGAAGACCACAGTCGCATGTATACTGGCTGGAAGAGTAGAACTGGTGGTCACTCGGATGAGTGGTACATCTAGTTAGATAAATTTTTGGATCGGGCATTTTCATTGTCAACGAAAGATATGGTGTGGTGCCGATGTACAAAATGCCAGAACACCAAGTTTTTGAGATGATGGGAGCTTTCATTTCACTTATGTCGAAACAGTTTCACTCCACATTATAAAGTGTGGACCTTTCACGGCGAGACTAATTCTCAAGTCATAGCAGAAGTGGATGAGTATGATGATATAACAGAGGTTGATAGGATGGATCAGATGCTAGAAGCTCTGGAAGCGGAGGATCCTCTTACAAATGAGGAAGAGAAGTTCTTCGAGGAGCTAAAGAAATCACAAGAGCCATTGCATGAACACACGGTTGTGACCGTACTTGCTTTCTTGACTTGATTTATGACAATTAAGTTCAAGTACTTTTTTCCATCAACTGCTACAATGATCCTATGAAATTGATCTGCGATATCCTTCCACAACCACACAATGCACCACCAGATATGTATCAGTCAAAGATCAAGATATCTGGTCTCGGTATGAAGTATGAGAAAATCGATGTGTGCCCAGACAACTGCATGCTATTCTGGAAAGAGCACGCCAATGAGAAGATGTGCTTGAAATGTGGTAAAACGAGGTGTGTCGAAGTTGTTAATGACGATGGCAATAATGTGATGACAGATGTCACACATCAGCAGCTTTGTTACTTGCCTATGACACCTTGGTTGAAGTGGTTGTTTCTTTCAAAAAGAACCGCAAGACACATGAGATGGCACAAAGAAGGTAAACGTAAGAACAAAGAATTCTTGACGCATCCGTCCGACGGTGATGCATATAAGGCGCTAGACCGTTTCGATCCAAACTTTTCTCGTAATGTGAGAAATGTTCGCATCGGATTAGCGACAGACGGATTCTCACCGTTCAGTACGAACGCCAAGCCATACTCCTGTTGGCCCGTCTTTGTCATTCTGTACAACCTGCCACCTACTTTTTGTACGAAGAATCAGTTCATGTTTCGCAGCCTCATTGTACCTGGACCTGATCATCCCGGGTCATGTCTCAGCGTGATGTTAAAACCGCTGATCGAAGAATTGAAAGTCTTGTGGATAGGATTCGAAGCATACGACAGTTTCGAGAAGCAGAAATCCAACCTTCGAGCTGCTTATTTGTGGTCTGTCCATGATTTGCCGACATGCGGCATGTTTTCCGGATGGAGCACTCACAGTCGTCTGACATGTCCGATATGTTCTTTAGACACGGATTGCTTTCAACTAACTCATGGAGGCAAAATATCTTACTTCGATTGTCACAGACGTTGGTTGCCCTCGAATCACATATTTAGGCAGCAGAGGCATCTCTTTCGAAAGAACACTGTTGTCACTAAAGGACCACCGAAGTGTCTCAACAGGTCAAAAATTTCTGATATGTTGGACAAACTGGTGCCTGATGAAGGTTGTCCTGGATATTTCGTAGGTTATGGAGAGGTACACAATTGGACTCACATATGTGGATTTTGGGAGCTACCGTATGTGAAGTCGTTGATTCTAATGCACAACATTGATTTCATGCATTAGGAGCGTAACATGAGTGAAAGTATCATAAGCACTTGCATGGATATGCCTGGCACAACGAAAGACAATTACAAAGCTAGACTAAATTTGGCATAAATTTGTCACCATCCAACTCTTGAAATCTCTGAAAGTGGTGGGAGGCCACGTGCTTCTTTCTGTCTTCGATCGAAAGAAAAGAAATAAGTTATGAAGTGTATGAAAACTTTGAAATTCCCATATGGTTACGCAGCTAGCCTGAAACGAGCCGTAAATTTGAACACAGGAAACCTCACTTGGTTGAAGAGTCATGATTATCACATTATAATGGAAAGACTCTTACCTGTTATGTTTCGAGGCTATCTAGATGATACGGTGTGGAAGGTTTTAGCCAAACTCAGCTATTTCTATAGACAGCTTTGTGCTAAAGAAATCAAGATCGGGATGATGGATAAGTTAGATAAGGAGCTACCCATACTTTTATGTAACACAGGGTTTCTTCAATCCAATGCAACATCTGCTTATCCATCTTCCATTCGAAGCTAAAGTTGGTGGTCCTGTGCAATACAGGTGGATGTATCACATTGAAAGAGCGCTACAATATCTGAAACCAATGGTTGGCAACAGGGCAAGGGTGGAAGGTTGCATCGCTGAAGCATATGCTCTTAAGGAAGTAGGATACTTTTCAAGTGTCTACTTTGCGGAAGAAAACAATATCAATACTTCGGCGATGCGGTACAATGTGGACGAAACACCCCCTTTAATTGACCTTTCCATTATTCAAACGAGAGGCACCACCGTTGGTAGCTACACGACCTACGTGCTATCCGAACATGACAGGACTGTTGCTTTACTCTACATGTACGCAAATATAGAAGGCATGCAGAAATACTTCGAGTAAGTGTTTGTCCTACATTTATTCTAATCGACATATTTTGCTACACATGTATTCTAAAAGATGTTTTTTCACGTTCAGCGAGTTCCACAGACAATGTTGGCCACATAGACATCAACCTACAGCCAAACAAGTAGAAGGGATGCAAAAAGAAGGAATAAATGGAGGAACGAGTTTCCTATCCTGGTTTTGATATTATGTAATACTCTCTCGTCTTCTATGTATTATAAGTTACTATTATTAAATAAGTATTATTTTAACTTACGATCATTTCTGACAGTGTCGAACTCACAATGACCATGAAGATTTGCGGCAGCTATCTTATGGAATGGTGAATGTTAGAAGCTATGGTCGATATGACGTAAATGGATTTCAATTCTGTACAACTCATTTTGAAGCTCTTCGTCCTCTCGCGGCAACATTAAATTCCGGTGTTGTGACGAGAGCAATGGACACTCAAGGGAATTTAACCAATTATTATGGGATCATTAAAAAAATCTTTGAATTTACTTTTATCGGAAATAAGACCCTTCGAGTGTTATTCTTTGACTGTGACTGGTTTGATCGCACTCATGGAACTCGAGAAAACCAATTTGGAATGGTGGAAGTGAAACATAAGGACCGACTATGAGGTTACGATACTTTTGTTCTTGCACATCAAGTGGAACAAGTGTATTATCTATCTTATCCATGCACGAAGCTCAGTGCTTAGCGGGTGGTATATAAGGTGAACCCTCGTGAGCAGTTATATACTCTTGGGTATGATGGTTACCATGATAGCGAAGACGTTGAAGAAGTGTACCAAGAAGAAGAGTTGCTAGAAACTTTTATCATCGAGTTTGGTGCAGGACTCGATCAATTAGTTGGAGATGTTGAAGATGTTGAAGATGTAGAGGCAGATGATATGCGAAAACGGAAATTAGAACAGGCCACAACGGAAGATCGTTGGAATGGTTTAAGGAGTAGGGCACATGATAATGATGTTGATGATTTTTGAAAGTGATTACAAGTAATGTTTTCTTGAAGATAGTAACATGAATTTTGTATATCTTATTTGCATATTTACTGATTATCTATTGAAACAGGATGACGTCAAAGAAGGGTAAGAAGGTGCCGCCAACGAGGGGGTTCTACCCCTCTAGATTTGAGGACGCTTTTGCTGGTGCCTTGTCGACTGGGAGAAGACGCTCTCAGCTGTTGGGGCACGTTCTGAGAAGCTCTAGAGCTTCGTCACAGGTAAATAAAACTCGTTTTTGACAAATTCATTAAATTCAATTTCACATTAAACTTACTTATGAATCATTTGAATTTTGTAGTCCTCACCGGCTAACTCAGAGGATGTGGTGCCAGTTGACCTTGGCTACCCTTCGGTGAGCCAGCCCTCGGCCAGCCAGCCCTCGGCCAGCCAGCCCTCGGCTGGCAAGCCTTCTGTTCCTGACCCTTTTGACTCCGCTAGTGATGAGCCTTCTGGGTCACTTGACGTAGCACCCCACCGGACACGGAGGACGAGGAGGACACACTTTCCGGTCCCTTCACAGAGGATCGTGATTCGTCTGGTCAGAGACAGGTAATAAAAATTATAGTGTTCAATTCTTGTTTGTTTTGGTTACTTAAGTAATGAATCAATAAATATCTTGCAGGTTTGGGGCGACACGTCTTTCACTGGTGTGAGACACCAAAGACTGGTGAATGGTGTCCTCAGTTCCTTAGTGCGTTTGCACTATTCCGAGGTCATCGACGGGGTGCCTGCTCTTTCGTGGGAGGACTACGCATGCGTCCATCACCAGGAGCACAACAACCTTTAGGAGGCCGTATGGGCCGATTTTATGGTAAGTATGTTAAAAATAGTTTCAAAGTTTTAACTCGTAAACTCTTGTAACGAACATTTTTTCAATATATTCTTTATCAAATGCAATATTTACTTTAGAGGACCCGAACGACCCTCGCCTGGTTGAGGATGCGAGGAAAGTGTTTCACTATAATGCTGCCAAGGCGTTTCGACAAGCTTTGTCGAATGCTCGTGTTCAAATTATTAATGAGCACTTGAAGGCGAACCAGCATCACGTGCTACACTTCTGGCAAGAGAGTGAGAGGCACCTGATGGAGGAGGAGTACGCGCAGGTACGTGGGGTGTAGTAAGTATTTTTTCTGATAATTTCCTCGATTGTATTTTTAACGACTTACAACTGTGTGTAGGGCCACGTGAGCTGGTTGTAGGGTTAGACCGATGCATTTCGGGCCCTTTGTTGCTACTGGACTGGCGATGAGTTTAAGGCTAAGTCTGGGAAGGCTCGAGAGTGCAGAGGGGTCGAGGGGGAGAGCAGGCACGACCAAGATAACCACTTGCGTTTAGCTAAACACATGGTAAGTGTATGTAACTTATGTTTATATATTCATAATATTGACAGGAGCGCGAGACGGGGGTGCCGCCGACCCCTGCTGAGATTTGGAGGATAGGTCACAGGGACCCTTCTAAGCCTCAGGGGTGCAATCAGGATGCAGTCGAGCGATTGGTATGTTTAGAAATCATTCATATTAAAGATAACTATATGTATTGTTGAACTTACACGGTCTCCTTATTTTGCAGGCTAAGTACGGGGAGGAGGCTAGGAAGATACACGGCAAAGATTTTGATTGGGAACATGAACCAATCGATCCTCAAGCCATGTATGCAAGCGGAGGTGGAAAAGCACACAAAAGGTGAGTTTATAAGTCATTTCATCATTTTCAATTCAAAGTATTCAGGATATTACAATTTCATATTACTAAATCTTTTTTTATAGGCTCGCCATATTCAACGAAGTTGTCGACTCGAGGGCGGGGAGACCTGCGAGAGGCAGCTCCACGCAGGCTTCTTCGGTGGGCACGTCACGTCGTCGCGTCTCGCAGAGGTACATTGAGATGCAGTCCCTCCGACAAACAGCAGAAGAGAACCTCAAGTGACAGGAGAAGGAGGAATGCCAAAGGATCGCGATGGAGGCCATGATCCATTCCTAGGCAGCAGCGTTGGCGTTGATGTGGGAAGCAATGGAGGTACCAAAATAAAAACTAAAGTTCTCATTAATTCAGGATAAATGACTTACTAATAGGTAACATTTAATGTTTGCAATGACAGGCCATGGCTCGGGTGCAAGGTCTGGGGATCCAGCCACCTCCACTACCACCGGTCCTTCCAGGCGATCCTTGTTCTGCGGGTCAGGTAATTTTCTATGTCAACTTTAATTTCTAGTTTTAACTCAACTTAACCAAAATAAAACGTGGAAATGGAGTGACAGTGAAAGATAGATAGAGTGAGAGATGAAGTTAGAAGAGGGAGGAAGATAGAGAAAAAAGGATTCAGATAGAAGAGAGAGGAGATAGTTAGAGAGAAGAAAAGGATTGAGATGGAAGAAAGAGAGAGATAGAAGAAAGAGTGAGAGATAGTTAGATAGAGTGGGAGAGGAATGATGAGAGAGAGGGAGATTGGAGATAGAAGGAGAGGAAGAGAGAGAGAAAAAGGGAGATGTAGATTGAGATAGAGGGAGCAAGATAGAGGGAAAAATGATAGTAATAGAGAGATAGATAGAGAGGAATGAAAGAAGAGAGGAAGAGAGGGGATCTAGATGGAGATAGAGGGAGAGGGAGGGAGAGATGTTGATGCATTTATATTCCAACTCTAAGTTTCATTAATTGCAGGGATCTGCGATGGCTGCACAAACTCCGTCGCCGGCGCTACCGCCACCTTGAATGAGGCGTGTCGATGACTTCGACTTCGGAGGTGGCTTCGGAGGTCAGACGGGTGAGTGAGCCCTTGTTTGGTTTGTTGATGGTGATGAGATGTATCAACGATGTGTTGTGATGTGTTTTGTGACTGTTATGATGTTTATGTTACTGTTTGTTATATATTGCCTGTTCTGTGATTCTGGCCATCGAGCTAGGTAGTATTTTCATTTTTCTTTAACAAATAAAAAACCTTATTTCTGACGGTTTTTTATACAGTATCGTCGCAAATAAGGTCCCAGGCCGTAGCAATTAAGCCATTGTATTTGCGACCGCATGGCCATCGCAATTAAGGCCCTATTTGTGACGGCCAGGCCGTCGCAAATAACCGCGTGGGCCCTTTCGGTTGACCGCGTGGGACCCATCGGCTGACCTTATTTGCGATGGACAGGCCGTCGCAAATAGGGTCTTAATTGCGACGGCCAGGCTATCGCAACTAGACCTATGGGGCCCACTGACCCCCTCGCAATAATTTGCGATGGCTACCGTCGGCCGTTGCAAATAAGCCTATTTGTGATGGTGGCCATCGCAAATAAGCTTATTTGCGATGTATTATTTGCGACGGACAAAAGCCGTCACAAATAAGGAAAGCCGTCGCAAATAGCTTATTTGCCACGGTTTCTAGCTTATTTGCAACGGCCTCGGCCGTCGCAAATCGTCGGGATTCCTGTAGTGTTGCCACTGGAGTTTGGTGAGAAGGAGATTGTCTTCTTCAAGGCGTATGCATACTCCAGGTTCGTTCCTCTCGTTTCCTCCTTCCTGGTGTCACTCCTGGAGGTCCTCGGGCTCCAGCTTCACCACTTCTCGCTGAACTCTCTAGTGGTAGCTGTGGTGTTCTCGCATTTCTGCAAGATGTTGTCGAGGTGCACCCGTCCGTACCGTTGTTCCGGCAGTTCTACGCATTGAGGCGGACTTGGATGAAGAACAAGACAAGCTTCCTCGGCGGCTTCTACTTCCAACATCGGGCCAACAACCCCTAAATGTACATCACCCCGCTCCCCATAGCGAAGTGGGCCGACTCGAGGAGTGAATGGGTGATCGTATAGGTCGGTGCTCATGATCGCATGATCTTGCCCTCTAATTGACCAATACATAAGAAGAAGACCTGGGAGGAGCGCCCGGAGTTGGAGCAGGCATACACCCCGATGATGGAGAGGATCCGATTCTTGCCGGATCATGATTTGTCAGAGCAGATGGTGATGGCGGACTTCGTGTGTTGACACCTGGACCCTCTCCAGCATTGTGGCCATCCTGCATGGCTTTACTTCGGGCCAAAGGACGGCTGCCGGCTGGTGCGGGGTCGCGACACAGTGACGACTTAATGACCAAGGCGTGTGACGACCCGCTAACTTCTGACTTCTTCAACTTATGGGGTCCTGTCCACCGCTTTGCTCGAATCAGAACCTTCGGATGAAGATCCTGAGGGAGATGTCGAACTTTTGGATGAACCGTGCATCGGCCATCATCGTCCCGCCATTGGAGTCTACTCCTGCCGCAGTCTCCGTGGCGCCAAGAGTGGATGCGCCCTCCGATAGAGGGAAAGGCAACATGTCGGTCCCCAACACAAGGAACAGAAGTCGCCGATGATCAAGGTCACGAAGGAGAATCACCCTCGGTCACCACCGAAGACACCGCCATGGGCGGTCCTTGCTCCAAGTGACCTTCCACTGGCGCACCCCTCCTCAGCATCAGGTGTCGACGATTATTCAGGTGGAGACCTAGTCCATCAAAAGGTGGTTCTGCCATCGTCTACTGCCGGTATACCATCCATGGCGCCAAAGAGGGCTCCAGGAGCGCTACACCTACAGAGACACGGGCCAAGAGGCCTCAGACTGACGTCGGACGCAGCTCGGGAGGTGGCTCAGGGAGTGGCAACGTTGCAGTCAGTGGAGACACGCCGATGTAGGGTGGCAGCATCGTCGGTGGTTCCGTTGGAGGTCCGACCGAAGCGGCCACACCTGCAACGCCGTCGACGGGGCCTGAAGCCTCACGGCTGCCGAACGTCGAGGCCTGCTGGAGCTTTCGTGGGCGTCGGTAAGGCATTCTTACCAACAATTACTTCATTATCTCACTTGTTCTTCTAGCTTCGACAAATTCTAATTTGACCTGCAGGTCTACGTCAGCTGTTGTGACGCTGCTACCACCGGTGGTAGTGTACCAGAGCATTGCGAAGTCAGCCCAGGAGGCTACAGCTGTACCAGCGGAGAAGACTGCCAAGCCTGTACAAAAGAGCATTGCTTCGATGTCCGTAACTCACGTGGGTAGTGAAGCATCTCTGGCTTTTGTGCCGGAGGCACCTTCGGCCGTCGCGCTAGAGGCAATGTCGTAGTCAGCACAGTGGGCTGAGGGCCTAGCCTCTGTTGATGGATCCTAAGATATACTAACAAATCATCCCCGACAACGATGCCAGAAATGCTTGTTGGTATTTCATAACACCACAGATCATCTCCGGTAATGAGATGAGATCCGTAAGCGCACGGAAGATACCGTTGTAGCATTTCACCCATGAGTATTCACAAGGATATCATATTTAATTCAAAGGAAGGCAAATAGAGTAAAGTATATACTACTCTTATGGTCAAGCTATGGGATACTAATCAATTATCTAGACAGGGGGTAAGTTAATAATAGGGGTAGTGTGACACACACCTAGGCAATCTATTCTGAAGGGTAAATGGGTCCTAGAGGGAGATTGGATTAAGAGTTAGAGAGTTGCTCCTACAATGCTCCTAATACATATACATAGCCTAAGGTAGATACTAATGGTCATGTCAATGATGAATTCCTATGCAATGCTATTCAACACATCGGACACGGGCTTACCCCTAGCAATACTAGGGCGACTCCCGCCAAGAGCCTATGGCATAGCCGAACGTGAAGGATTACACAGGATAGATAGGGTTGTCACCAACTACTACCTACCTCTACAATCCGTGGGTCTACGAGACATCGAACACTACTTAAATACCCTAGCACCATGCTAGCATACTAAGCAAATACCTTAAGAGTTGCAGCACAAGCCATCCTAAGGCAATGAACTAAATCATCGTTGAACCAATGTTGATTGCATAGCATAGTTATTCATATTAACATAATCGTATCATAACTACATAGACTATAGTGAGGGTCTATAGTGTTTATGACCATAAGATGTGCTCATGAGAGTACAATCATAAAGACTATACCTTCCACTTACGTGGACTCCACAATCAAACAAGAAATGCTTTCTCCAAGTATACGTATAAAAGAAGACTAAAGATAATATCTTTATTGAGCACAAAGTCACAAATACAAGAAGGAATACATGAGACATACATTTCCCAATGTGGAATTGAGAAGAGAGACTCCTTCTACTCCTTTCCAAATTTGAACTTGGGACTAGAGGCTCTCCTCTCTACACCCTAACTCCTCAAATGACTATGGAAGATAGTGTATACAATAGAATGATGCCCAAGTGGTGTGTGTTGAAGTGAGGGGTATGGGGTCCTATTTATACTAGTGTTGAGGTCGGTTCCCGCCACCAAAAGCGCGCGAATCAGTCATCATTGACTCCAGGGAGCCGGGAGGAGCCAACACGTGGAAGTTGACCGCGTTTGCGCCAGGACCAGGTCGGCCGACCCCCTGGTTCGGCCGACCTGTTTAGGGCTCCAAACGGCCCGTACTTCCACCAGGTGGCTGCCAGGTGAGTCCCATTGACTGATATTGGTGCTACACCGTTGGATGGCCTCAGATACTTCTGTTTGTGGGCCATTTGATCACTGTGGTGCCACGTGTCGTCGCCTGATTGGCTTGGATGATATTTTATAGGATTGCTCCCCATACTTTTACTCAATTCCTATATAAATATCTGCATACACATATTTCTCCAAGTACAAGTGGAAATAGGTCAATTAGAAAGGTGATGTGTGAAAAAAATGATCAATCCTTCACATAATTGAGTTATATTGACGGCTGAAATTGGTATATAACAGCCGTCAACAAACTCCCCCAAGCTTATCCTTTGCTCGTCCCGAGCAAAGTCAAGACTTTAGGTTGACGATCAGGAGTTGCTAGAATGTTCTACCTTTCGAAAGTACCAAGTGCACAACAAAATACTCTACCTAGTATTGCAAAAAGTGGCTATGGTACTTCACCCTTCTTAAGTCATTATGGGAGTTATGCCTTCTCCTATTCATTGGTAATTGAAATATAGAACAGCAAATGAAGCAAGCATAGCTTAGATATCAAGTTCCACTTAAATTCTGGAGAGATTCAAATTAGATTATAAGTACCTCAATTGATTTCTCTCAATCACTCCATTGCGTATAGTGGAAATATGTCCTCACCAAGGCATTATGCCTATACTATTCCTACTCTTTGAATATGGCTTGTATGTGGAGCTTGGTAGAGAAAGTAAGGAGGCATATTTGCAACACATAATATTGCTAAGTCAAAAGAGCAATCCTTAGGAGAAATCAATTCAAACTTTTGAATCAAGACTTGTGCATGTGTGATGGAATGGAGGTGGATGTGGAAACATTGAGATGACTCCTTTTGATGTAGACTCTCTTTATTGCAAAGATGAAACATGGATACCCTTTTTTTATGCTTATGGAGTAAGCATATTTTTTTCTTTTTTTTTCTCATGCTTATGATATAAGCATGCATTTTATTTTTCTTTTTCTTGTAGACATGTCTTCTACTCCTTTTTATGCAATAACTTGAAGAGAGTGCTAACTATGAATAGCATGGAGTTTCTCTTTTTATTGTGGAATGGTGGATATGATGGAATTTTGCTTCCTTCTAGTGTAGAATTATAGCATGTGCAAATGAAGTTTTGAATTCAAAAAGAATTGAATGATTTCTCACATAGGTCTATACTAGTTTGGTTAGGCTCAATGTGAAAGCAAATAGCATATGCATAAGGTGTTGTCTATGTATGAATATCATATGGCTTTGGTAGGTATTTCCAGTCAAATGAGGGAAACTTAAATCTTGATAGAATTTCTCTGGAAATCTAAGTTCCACTTTCAAAATAGGAATAGCAGCCCTATCCTTGTTGTGGCTTTGACAATGGAGGGTTGAGTGTTGATTGTTGTGTTGCCTCCCATGGACACCATGAGTGTGGTTGAATAGAGTGTTTTCGATGTTGATCGTTCGCACATCATGGTATCCATGTGTTGGGTGTGACTTGTCATTCCTTGGCTAGGATAATGATAATCTTTAGATCCAAAGGAATGACGTGCACTCAACATACATTGAGTATGTTTCGTCATTCTTTGGCTAAGGTGTATCATATCTTTTTTCCATAAGGGAGTGACATGTGCCCAACATGCATTGGGTATGATCAGTTGTTCCCTGGGTAAGGTACAACATACCTTCTAGCCACATAGGAACAACTTGCACCCAATATAAATTGGGTGTGATCTTGTCATTCCTTGGTTATGGTACATCATAACTCTTAGCCACATAGGAATAACTTGTACCCAATGATGGTGGCAAATCCCTTGAGCTTGAATGAGTGCTTAGAATAGTTGAGAGCATAATGCTCTCACCCATTCGTGGCAGCCCATTGGTTGCTCATGGAGGGTTCCCATATCAAATCACTAGCCTCGTATAGTTATGATTGACCTTTGGGCATAATTTCCGATAGGTAGCAAACATCCTTATTTACTTCTTGGCCAAGAGATGTTGAAATGGGATCCTCTAGGGATCCCAACAATCAGCTTCTTGAATGCCTGCATAGTAATATTACTCCTGCAAACTTTCTCTCTTGAATAGAGAGGGATGGTTAGCTCCCGATACTTGTATAAATGAACGTCCGGGTTAGGTAACTGAACTTTCATTTGTACATACGGGGAAGAACAAAATCAAAGATGCATTGGTTCCAATGTCAAGTGTATCCATGATCAATGTGTTATTCATTGATAAGAGTGGAGCTTTATGGATAATTCATGTTGCATATTTTCTAAAGCTCCTGCTCATAGCAATGCATGTGATAGAAATATACTATATGGATCCCTACATCTTTTAAAGTTTCTAACCATCTTAGCTTTCAAGAGCAAATTTTATCATTTAGACCATGACAAACAAGATTCTCAATTTTATCCTCCTAAACTTCACTAGGAATTTAAAATTTAGTGACTCCTCCAAAAAATGCAATTTAATTTTAGAGCAAGGATATTACTTATTCCTAGGAGTTTGAAATCTAGTGACACCATCTATGCATGAAGCTCAATTAAAAATTATGGTTGTCACTATGTCCAAGTTTCTATATGCCAATTCACCAATTAGGTCATGCCCAAAAGTTTTATTTTCTAAACCTAGACAAAAATGACTAAGTCTACAATACAATGCTTAAAGGATTCTAGGTACTTGTTTTAGATTTTTCCAAGTAAGGTGGGATTTCCTTTTGGAGATCCAAAAGTCAATACCCACACTTACTCTTGTGAGGATGCATGAGAATTAAATGATGAGGAAGTGTCAACCTTCCTCACAAATGCAAGCAAATACATTCAATTCTATGGCAAACCAAACAATGAAAAATTCTAAATTCATACCCCACTTGAAGAGCAATTGGTGACGAAGGTCTTTGTGTGAGAAACTCACAACTTTGATTTTCGGTGTAGGCTTGATGATTGATGTCAAATACCAAGTTGAGATTGGATTTGGCAATAGATTTGGTTCTGGCTCCTCCATTGGGTCATCATCTTGAACATTTCTCTTCCTCAAAATCGAAATGAGTTTGAAGGAGAGAAGTGTTCTCAAATCCTCCCAATGGTGACTTGAGCCTTCCACTTTCTTGCCATACCACCTCTTCACAATTTTGACCTAGCTGCACTTTAATCAAGAACACACAAAACAACTCGAAAACGGGTTACGTTAGCCAAAAGCAAATTGAACCCAATTTTCAAATTGTCTTGCCCAACTTGAAATAACTTGTAAATGCAATGAGGGTCAAAGCAAATCTTTTTGGTTTGAACTAGGAAGATAAATTCAAGTGGTCATGCACGTAGTTCATATCTAATTAAATTTTGCCCCTAATTCAAATTTTTAGTTTTATGATGGTTGGAAATTTTACTTTCAAACATGCAAGTGTGGAATTTCAAACATGCAAATGCAAGGGTTGATGCAACTTGGAAAACAAATATGAGATAGCTACCAATTAACCTATTGGCAAGGACTCACCAAATTTTTGAAGTCCAATGAGTAGGACTTACCTTTGTTCTGTTCAGTGCGATGATTTGTCGTCCAATCCCGGAGTTGAAGATGTGGACGATTTCTTCTGTTTTGACATGCCAAACTCATTTGGCTGTCATTTGGACATGTTGGCCACATGGTGGCCCTATCCTCTCCCCGTTGTATTGATATAGACATGTTGTTGTAGCGACGGGTTCTCCCTCTTGCATGTATTCCTTTATGATCATAGTGAGGCTTTGTCCTTCTTAGGGGTGCCACTCTCACCATATTGATATTCCATTGAATCAACCCATACCTTGATCATGGATCAAAGGCTTCCTTGGGCATGATGACATGTGGACTCCCCAACCAAACAAGAAATGCTTCATCCACAACGTCACTTGCCCTAGGTTGAATGGGTTTGGTCGAAGTGTGGGAATCCAAACAAGTGATGTGGGATATCTTGGACTTTGAATGCTCCTTAAGTTCTTGTCCTTGGCCAAGATCTTCATGTGAATGTTGTCTTGATTTCTGCTTGACCAAGATACTTGAAGGTATGCTATTTGAACTTAAATCCCTTGAAAAGCCATAGCCTCCTTGAATACAAGGGTGATGTTAATTCCACCCTTGACCTCCATGTGAATGGTATCCATTGGAGTTGTTGTTTTAAAAAGGTCCTCATGGGTCTTAGGGAAATAATTCCCACATGTCCCATGATGACATAGATTTTCACAAATCACGTGAATATCCATGACTTGGATTATCCAAACAAATCTCCAACAACTTGGATATTCATGAAACTTCAATGGGAGGTGTAGTTTCATAATTAGCATATCCATCTTGTGAAGTGGTGTGCATGACAAGCTATGGGAACTCGAGCATTCTTCAATCCACCTCTTGAGTGGAGACCTTCTTCTCATCCATGATGAATGAGAATAGGACTCCTTCAGCTCCAGCATGAATGTGGTCATGGATTGGAGGAGCCAACCCATGACACGAGTGTTGGATGAAGAGCCAACTATCCATCCCATGGTGGAGGCAAACCAAGAAGAACTTCTTGTAGCCTTCCCCAAGCTTGGGTATGGATGACTTTGGCTCCTACTGCAAGCTAAAATTCTCCCGCAAAATGCAATGGTGTTGCCTAGCGGACATTTGTTGAGGTACGCCTTGAATCATCTTGCAGTTTAGCACTTGCGTCCTCGTTGGCCATCCCATACAATGGGTTGGCCAACACTACCCTATTTTCACACAAAGGAGAAAACAAACAAGGGTAATCCTGTCTAATAACTATTAGTACCTATAGCTTAATCACAAGTGATAGCTATCCTTCACTTTCTTTGCCTTCCCCGACAACGGCGCCAGAAATGCTTGTTGACGGCTTCTGAGATATACTAACAAATCATCCCTGGCAATGATGCCATAAATGCTTTTTGGTATTTCTTAAGACCATAGATCATCTCAGATAAAGAGATGAGATCCGCAAGCCCACAGAAGATACCGTTGTAGCATTTCACCCATGAGTATTCCCAAGAGTATCGTATTTATCCCATAGGAAGGTAAATGGAGTAAAGTATATGCTACTCTTATGGTCAAGCTATGGGATACTAATCAATTATCTGGGCAGGGGGTAAGTTGATAATAGGGGTAGTGAGACACACACCTAGGCAATCTATTCTAAAGAGTAAATGGGTCCTAGAGGGAGATTGGATTAAGAGTTAGGGAGTTGCTCCTACAATGCTCCTAATACATATACATAGCCTAAGGTAGATACTAATGGTCATGCAATGATGAATTCCTATGCAATGCTATTCAACAAGTCGGGCACGGGCTTACCCCTAGCAATACTAGGGTGACTCCCGCCAAGAGCCTGTGGCATAGCCGAACGTGGAGGATTACACAGGATAGATAGGGTTGTCACCACCTACTGCCTACCTCTTCAATCCGTGGGTCTACGAGACATCCAATGCTACATAAATACCCTAGCACCATGCTAGCATACTAAGCAAATACCTTAAGAGCTGCAGCACAAGCCATCCTAAGGCAATGAACTAAATCATCATTGAACCAATGTTAATTGCATATCATAGTTATTAATATTAACATAATCATATCATAACTACATAGACTATAGTGGGGGTCTATAGTGTTTATGACCATAAGATGTGATCATGAGAGTACAATCATAAAGACTATACCTTCCACTTACATGGACTCCACAATAAAAAAAGAAACGATTTCTCCAAGTATACGTATAAAAGAAGACTAAAGATAATATCTTTATTGAGCACAAAGTCACAAATACAAGAAGGAATACATGAGACATACAGTTCCCAATGTGGAATTGGGAAGAGAGACTCCTTCTACTCCTTTCCCCTTTTGGACTTGGGACTAGAGGCTCTCCTCTCTACACCCTAACTCCTCTAAGGACTATGGAAGATAGTGTATACAATAGAATGATGCCCAAGTGTTGTGTGCTGAAGTGAGGGATATGGGGTCCTATTTATACTAGTGTTGAGGTGGGTTCCCGCCACCAAAAGCGTGCGAATCAGTTGTCATTGACTCCAGGGAGCCGAGAGGAGCCAACATGTGGACATTGACCACGTTTGGCACCAGGACCAGGTCGGCCAACCCCCTGGTTCGGCTGACCTGGTCAGGGCTCCAAACGGCCCGTACTTCATCTAGGTGGCTGCCAGGTGGGTCCCATTGACTGATATTTGTGCTATATCGTTGGATGGCCTCGGACACTTCTTTTTGTGGGCCATTTGATCCATGTGGTGCCACGTGTTGTCGCCTGATATGCTGGGATGATATTTTATAGGATTGCTCCTCGTACTTTTCCTCAATTCCTGTATAAATATCTGCATACACATATTTCTCCAAGTACAAGTGGAAATAGGTCAAGTAGAAAGGTGATGTGTGCAAGAAATAATCAATCCTTCGCATAATTGAGTTATATTGACAGCTGAAATTGGTATATAACAGCCGTCAACAGCCTTCGCGGTTGCTGATCCAGCGGGTGGCTCCTTGGGCGACAGTGGCGCTACTGCTCGGGTAGCGGCTCAACTTCCGCTCAGTCCCCGGGGACGAGGTCCCCGGTACTAGTGGTCTCGCCTTCACCGCCGTGGGAGGAAGAGGTCCTCGATATGATCACCATGCGGCCTTCCATAACTTTGGCGCAGCCAGAGCGCCTCTCCGATATCATGGACTCGGCGCAGTCCAGCATCAACCTGATGCAATCCCACCTCCACCAGTCGCAGGCAGCTCTTGAAGCAGAGTGGGAGAAGCTGCATGCTGAGGGCGAGTACCTCCAAGCCTGGGACGACCTTCTGAGGTCCAGTATTGCTCAGGCGAAGGTGAAGTACCAGAAGGAGAGTGAGGAGCTGGAGCTGAGGCACCGCTTGGCGAAGGCCATGGACGTAATGTCCCAGAAGATTCTTGTCGATGCCAAGTTAGCCAATGACATGGCTGACGCTCGCCTGCGTGCCTTGAAGAGGGTCAAGTGGCCCTGGGTTGCCGCGAAGCGGATGTTGCTGAGTGCGAAGCTGCTATCTCTGAGCTCTATGGCGGCCCAGGTGATGACGGCTCAATCTTAGGCAGATCAGGACAGGCTGTTGTCCCGCCTCAAAGACCTTGAGCTTCGGGAGAGTGACTTGGCACGAGATCGGGCCCAGCACTTAGCTGAGTGTCAGGAACTCCTCCTACAAGATCTCAATGTCTAGGCCCCGGAGAACACAACGGAGCACCACACGCGGGAGCTCGATCTGCAGGAGCGTGAGCTGGCTCAGCGTCTGTAAGCTGGGGGTAGAGCGGTGGCAGAGACAGTGTCATCCCATGTCTTGGTGTGCTGCCGGAGTCGGTAACCTAAGATGCCATTGGAGCTAGTTTTCGAATGTCCCATCGAGGAGCGTAAGGAAACGGCGGCGGCGGAGGTCAAGGATGACGCCAAACATGTCATCATGCAATTTGCCAGAGATTGAGGCCGGCGGCCCGTCATTGTATCCTATGTTCGCCCCTTTGTAGAATTTGACTTTGTTTTTGTTTTCTTGGCTTGTCTCGTGCTTCTCAAACTGTTGCTCCATGTCCTTAGCTACGTAAGGTCATGAAGAACTTTTATCGAGTTCATTAGCTTTTGAGGGACCAACGCTTGCACAGTTGACATGGCCAATTTGTCGTAAGTTGACTTCCTGCCTATGGAACCTCCTCAGAGGACCGATGATAGGTGTGGCCAGGTGGCTGGGCACGCCAACCACTTGAGCACAGGATGTCTTCGACGGGCCCCTAGGGAGCGAGGGAGTATTAGTGGTTGACCTTGGTGTGTCCCTTCCAGGGGCACTGGGCAGGCCCCCTGAGATGTGCTAGAGCTGGATGCTCCAGCGTCATCCACCATCATCGCAGATACGTCAACGACAAGCCCCTTGAAAGGTGCCGGAGCTGGATGCTCCAACATCATCCACCATCATCGCAGAGATGCCGACGGCAGGCCCATTGGGAGGTGCCAAAGCTGGATGCTCCAGCGTCGTCCACCAACGATGTGTAGCACTTCGACGGCAGGCCTCTTGGCAGGTGTCAGAGCTGGCTACTCTGGCGTCCCCCACTATCGTCGTTGAGACGTCGATGGCAGGCCCCTTGGGTGTTGCCGAAGATGGCTGCTCCAGTGTCATCCACCATCATCGTAGAGTTGTCGACGGCAGGCCCCCTAGGAGGTGCCGGAGCTAGATGCTCTGGCGTCATCCACCATCATCGCAGAGACATCACCGGGAGGCCCCTTGGGAAGTGCCAGAGTTGGATGCTTCGGCATCGTCCACCACCGATGTGTAGCACTTTGATGGCAGGCACCTTCGAAGGTGCCAGAACTGGCTGCTCCGGCGTCATCCACCATAGTCGTAGAGTAATCGACGGTAGTCCCCCTAGGAGGTGTCGGAGCTGGCTGCTCCGACATCGTCCACCACCGATGTGTAGCACTTCGACGGCACACCCCTGGTGCACAGGTACTGCAAGAGAACCCTGTTAGCAACAAGAGTAGTGCAGGAGAGTGTACTCACTGATCAACGTTTGTTGCTATCGCCAACATGCTGAGACGTCGATGGCAGGCCCCTTAGGTGGTGTCGCAGCTGGCTGCTTGTTGATGTTTCTTACGTCACAAATCATCTATAGAAAGAGATGAGGTCCGCAAGCGCATGAAAACTGTCGTGTAGTATTTCACCCAAGAGTATTCCCATGGGTATCATATTTATCCCTAAGGAAGGCAATGGAGTAAAGTAAACACTACTCTTATGATCAATCTATGGTACACTAATCAATTACCAAGACAAGGGTAAGTTGATAATATGGATAGTGTGACACACACCTAAGCAATCTACTCTAAGGGTAAGGTTGTCCTAGCGAGGGTTAAACTACGAGACGGAGATACTCCTACCATGGTCTAATTACTCATGTACATAGCCTAATAAAGTACACATGAATATTCTAATGGTGAATACTAGGGCTTAGTGGTCCAAGAAATCAGGCACAGGTTTACCCCTAGCAATGCTAGGCAACTCCCGCCAAGAGCCTGTGGGATAGCCGAACATGGTGAATTACAAAGGACAGATAGGTTTGTCACCACCTACTGCCTACCGCTTCAATCCGTGGGTCTACGAGACATCCAATGCTACTTAACTATCCTAGCACCATGCTAGCATATTAAGTAAATACCTTAAGTCCCGCAACACAAGCCATCCTAAGGCAATGAACTAAATCATCGTTGAACCAATGTTGGGACCAAGCACTAACATATTCATACTAACATTATCATATTATTACCTAATTAGACTATAGTGGTGTTGTATGATGTTTATGATAACATGATAATGCAATTATGTATAGATAATAACAACATCTATACGTAGCACATACAACGATGCCACAACCAAACAAGGAATGCTTTGCCCAAGTATATAAGTAAATAAAACTAATAATGATATTGTTATAAATCACAAAGTCACAAATACAAGTGAAGATACATGAGTCATACCTTTCACAATTTGGACTTGGGACTAGAGGCTCCTCTCTACAGCCTAACCTCCACTAAGGAACTAGGAGAACTAGTGTATACAATAGAGTGATGCTCAAGTGATGTGTGTTGGAGTGAGGGATGAGGGGTCCTATTTATAGCTTGGAGAAGGGTCGGTTCCAGCCACCAAAAGCGTGTATTAAGTCACCACTAACTTCTTCAAGCCGGGAGGAGCCAACATGTGGAAGCTGAACGAGTTTGGAGGAAAGACAAGGTCAGTCGACTAGGGGGGTTGGCCGACCTGGTAAGTTCTCCAAACGGTCCGTGCTTTCTCTGGGTGACTTCCAAGTGGGTCTCATCCCTTGATATGGGTGCTACATCATTGGATGGTCTCGGATATTTCTGTTTTTGGGCCATTTGATCCATGTGGTGTCACATGTTGGCACTTGATTTGTTGGGATGATATTTTATAGGATCCATCCCCTTGTTTCACTTCAATTCTGTATAAAATACCTGCATGCACCAATTTCTCCAAGTACAAGTGGGAATAGGTTAAATAGAAAGGTGATGTGTGCAAGAAATTATATTTCCTTCACATAACTGAGTTATATTGATGGGTCAAATTGGTATATAACAACCTTCAACAAACTCCCCCAAGCTTATCCTTTTCTCGTCCCGAGCAAAGTCAAGACTTTAGGTTGATGATCAGGAGTTGCTACAATGTTCTACTTTTCATATGTACCATGTGCACAATAAAATACTCTACCTATTATTGCAAAAATTGGCACGGTACTTCACCCATCTTAAGTTATTATGGGGCCTATGCCATCTCCTATTCATGGGTGGTTGAAAGATAGAATAGCAAATGGTGCACACATACCCTAGAAATCAGGTTCCACTCAAATTCCGGAGAGTCCAATTTTAGATTATAAGTACCTCAATTTGATTCTCTCGGTCTTTCCTTTGTGTAGTGGATATATTTCCTCACCAAGGCATTTTGCCTACATTCATCCTACCTCTACATAAGGCTTGTATGTGGAGCTTGGTAGGGAATATAGTAGGCATATTTGCAACACATAATATTGCTAAGTCAAAAGAGCAAGCCTATGGAGAAATCAATTCAAAACTATTGGATTCAAGACTTGTGCATGTGTGATGGAATGAAGTGGATGTGGATAATTGACATGACTCCTTTTTGAGTGGACTCTCTTATTTTGCAAGTATGAAACAAGGCTACTTTTCTGTTTTTTTTCTATCTCTCTCTTTTTTTTTCTCATGCTTATGATGTAAGCATGCATTTTCTTTTTTTTGTAGCCATGTCTTCTACTCCTTTTTTTGCAATGAATTTGGGAGAGAGTATTAAGCATGAATGATATGGAGTTTCTCTTTTTATTGTGGACTGGTGGTATTATGGGATTTTGCTTACTTCTAGTGTAGAAGTATAGCATGTGCAAGTGAAGTCTTGAGTTCAAAAGGTAATGAATGAAATATCACATAGGTCTATACTAGTTTGACAAAGCTCAATGTGAAGACAAATAGCATATGTGTAAGGTCTATCAATGTAATGTATCATATGGCTTCAGTAGGTATTTACAATCAAATGAGAGTAACTTAAATCTTTTTATAATTTCTTCGGAAATTTAAGCTCCACTATAAAACTAGGGATAGCAGCCCTATCACTATATCATATCTCACAACAACATAGAATTGGATTAAGCTTTTGCTACCCACAATTTCTAAATCAAGGCAAAAGTTATTCTAGCCAATGAAAGCAATATTTTGCAGAGTAGTAAGTTGTAAACTAGGGACTTAGGAAAATTAAAACAGAGCAACTATTCATAATTTCATCTATGTGAATTCCAAATCATTCTTACCGCACATCTTTTATATTTTTTTGAAAGCAAATCTAATCTATTTATTTTTAAGTTTTTTTCTATGCAAGGTGGATGATGGGTGAATGGAAAACAAATATGCAAGGGTGTGCTACAAGTTACCTCAAGTGGGGGTCCTCCCCCAATCTTGTTCTTGGTCAAGGTCCATGACAGTGGCTGAAACCCTAACAACGGATGCAGACCAAGAGGTTGGCCTAACCTTGTTTGCAGCATGGCATTGATATTGGAGGGGTTGAGTGTTGATGTTCGGTTGCCTTCCATGGATTCTATGAGTGTGCTCGAGGAGAGTGTTATCGATGTCGCTCATCCACACCTCACGGTTCCCATAGCTTTGATGTACTAGGTTATTCCATGGCCCTTGGCTACAAAGGAATGACGTGCACTTAACATGGTTGAGTGTGTTCCATCATTCTTTGGATGAGGTGTATCATACCTTCTTGCCATAAAGAAATAACTTGTACCTCTCATGCATTGGGTGTGATCCGTCACTCCTTGGCTTAAGGTAATGATACCCTTTAGCTATGTAGGACTGACATGTACCCAACATTTGTTGAGTACGATCTATTATTCCTTGGCTTAGGAACCACATACCTAAAACCACAAAGGAACGACGTGCACTCAACATGGGTTGAGTGTGATCCGTTATTCCTTGGCTAAGGCATAAAATACCTTCTGGCCACATAGGAACAACTTGCACCCAATATACATTGGATGTGATCTTGTCATTCCTTGGTTAAGGTACATCATACCTTTTAGTCACAAAGGAATAACTTACACCCCATGATGGTGGCAATTCCCTTGAGCTTGAATGAGTGCTTAGAATAGTGGAGAGCATAATGCTCTCACATATTCGTAGCAGCCCATTAGTTGCTCACGGAGGGTTTCCATGTCAAGTCTCTGGCCTCGTATAGTTATGGTTGACCTTCCGGCTTAATTTATGATAGGTAGCAAACATCCTCATTTACTCCTTGGGCAAGAGATATTGAAATGAAATCCTCTTAGGGTTTCCAACAGTCGGATCTTTGAATGCCAGCATAGTTATTTTACTCTTGCAAACTTCCTCTCCATGATAGAGAGGGATGGTTAGCTCTCGATACTTGTACAAATGAATTTTTGGGTTAGGTAACCGAATCTTCATTTGTACGCACGTGGAAGATCAAGACCAAAGATGCATTGGGTCCAATTTCTAGTGTATCATGAACAATGTATGAATCATTGCTAGGAGTGGGGCTTTATGGATAAATCAAGTTAAACATTTTCTAAAGCTCCTACTCATAACAATGCAAGTGGTATAAATACACTATATAGACCCATTCATCTTGTAAAGTTTCTAACCATCATAGTTTTTTACAAGAGCAATTATTTATCATTTGGGTCATGGCAAACTAGATTCTCAATTTTATCCCTTGATCATTTTTTAATTTCTTGCCTAGGAATTTGAAATTTACTGATCCATGCATGAATGAGTTTCAAATTAAAATTATGAAATTACTATTCCTAGGTTTCTACATACCAATTCAACCATTAAGTCATTCTATGAGCATTACCTAGGCAGAAAATGTCTAAGTCAATTTTAGCAATACTAACAAAATTCTAGGTACTTGTTTAAAACTTTTCCCAAGTAAGGTGACATTCCTTTTTGAAGAATGAAAAAGATAAATTCCAACACTTACTCTCGTGAGGACGCATAAGAATTGAATGATGAGAAGGTGTAAACCTTCCTTACCAATGTAAGCAAAAATCATTTAATCCTAATGTAATTCAAATGATGGAAAATTTTAAACTTGTACCTAAATTTGAAGAGCAGTATTGGTTGAAGGTCATTGTGTGACAAACTCACGACCATGGAATTTAGTGTAGCCTTCATGTTCATTTTCTTCTTCCATGTTAAGGTTGGAGTTGAATGAGCTTCATATTGTTTCTCTATTGGACCACCATCTTGAGCATTCCTCCACCATGAACTCAAAATGAGATCTATGGAGGGATATGTGTTTGATGGGGCCTTCCAACCTCTTTGAAAATTTTGTCTTGGCTGCACTAAAATCAAGAAAAAACAAAACAACTCAAAAACGGGTTACGTTAGCGCAAAAAGCATGTTGTACCCTTTGCCAAATTATTTTACCTAACTTAAAAGAACTTGCAAATGCATTGAATATGAAGGGAAATATTTTTTGTTTAAATTAGAAAGATGAATTCAAGTGGTTACGCCCAAGGTTCATATCTAATTAAATTTATTTCCTAATTCAAAATTTTAGTTTTATGATGGTTGGAAATATTACTTTCCAACATGCAAGTGTGAAAATTAAACAAATGCAAATGCAGAGATTGATGGGAAATTCAAATATGCAATTGGGGAAAACAAATATGGGATAACTACCAATTTACCTATTGGCAAGGACTCACCGATTTTTTTTTGAAGTCCAATGAGTGGGACTTACCTCCGTCCCGTTTAATGTGATGATTTGCTGTCCAATCCCGGAGTGGAAGATGTGGACAACTTCTCTTGACGTGCCATGTCTCCTTTGGCATGTTAGTTGGATGGGCCACATGGTGTCCCTAGCCTCTTCGTCGTCTTGATGAAGACTTGTTGATGTAGTGACGGTTTGTTCCTTCTTGAAGATATTCTTCTTATGAGCATGGTGAGTCTTGTCCTTCTTTAGGGGTGTCACTTCGACCTCCTTGATATTCCTTAATGCCTACCCATACTTTTTATTATGGATCAAAAGCTTCCTCAGGCATGATGACATGTGAACTCCACAATCAAACTAGAAACGCTTCATCCACAATATCACTTGTCCTAGGTTGCATGGGCTTAGTCAAAGGGTAGGGATCCCAACAAGTGATTGTAGGATATCTTGGATCTTGAATGCTCTTTAAATTTCTTGTCCTTGTCCAAGAGCTTCATGTTGTCTTGATTTCTTGATTGGCCATGGACAAGATACTTTAAGGTAGTCAGGTTGAACCTAAATCCCATGAAATCCCCAGAGCCTCCTTTATTACAAGGGTGATATTGATTTCACCCTTGCCCTCCTTGTTGGTGATAGCCATTGGAGTTGTTGTTGGGAAATGATCCTCATGGGTCTTTTGGAAAATGATTCCCCAGGTGGCCCATGTTGACATGGATTTTAACAAATCATGTTGATATCCATGCTTGGATTATCCAAACACTTCTCCATTTGCTTGATCTTCATGATACTTTAATGGGAGGTGTAGTTCCTTAGCTAGCATGTCCACCTTGTTAAGTGGTGTGCATGCTAAGCTAAGAAACTAGAGCACTCTTCAATTCACCCCTTGAGTAGAGACCATATTCTCATCCATGATTAATAAGAATAGGACTCCTTCAGCTCCAGCACAAAGGTGGTCATGGATTGATGGACCAACCCATGACATGAATGTTGGATGAGGAGCCAACTATCCACCCTATGGTGGTGGCAAACCAAGAAGAAATCTTGGAGCCTCCCCCAAGCTTGGGGATAGATGACTTTGGCTCCAACTGGAAGCTGAAATTCTTCCGCGAAAGGAAATTGTGTTGCCTTGCAGACATTTGTTGAGGTACGCCATGAATCATATTGCAATTAAGTACTTGCTTCCTCGTTGGCCATCCCATGAAATGGGTTAGCCAACACTACCCTGTTTTCACCACAAAAGGAGAAAACAAACAAGGGTAATCCTGTCTAATAACTATTAGCACCTATAGCTTAATCACAAGTGATAGCTATCCTTCACTTCCTTCGCCTTCCCCGGCAATGGCGCTATAAATGCTTGTTGACGTTTCTTATGTCACAAATCATCTCTCGAAAGAGATGAGGTCCGCAAGCGCACGGAAACTATCGTGTAGCATTTCACCCAAGAGTATTCTCAAGGGTATCATATTTATCCCAAAGGAAGGCAATAGAGTAAAGTAAACACTACTCTTATGATCAAGCTATGGGATACTAATAAATTATCAAAACAGGGGTAAGTTGATAATATGAGTAGTGTGAGACACACCTAAGCAATCTACTCTAAGGGTATGGTGACCTAGCAAGGGTTAGACTACGAGACGGAGATGCTCCTACTATGCTCTAATTACTCATATACATAGCCTAATAAATTACACATGAATATTTTAATGGTGAATACTAGGTCTTAGTGGTCCAACATATCTGGCACGGGTTTACCCCTAGCAATACTAGGCGATTCCCACCAAGAGCCCGTGGCATAGCCGAACATGGAGGATTACAAAGTACAGATAGGGCTGTCACCACCTACTGCCTACCTCTTCAATTCGTGAGTCTACAAGACATCCAACGTTACTCACTATCCTAGCACTATGCTAGCATACTAAGTAAATACCTTAAGGATCATGACATCCTAAGGCAATGACTAACCTAAACATCGTTGAACCACTGTTGGATCCAAGCACTAAAATATTCATATTAACATAATCATATTATTACCTAATTAGAATATAGGTGGTGTATGATGTTTTTGATAACATGATAATGGCATTATGTCTAGATCATAACATCATCTACACTTAGCACATACATGGACTCCACAATAAAAAATGCTTTGCACAAGTATATGAATAAAGAGAGACTACTAATACTATTATTATAAAGCACAAAGTCACAAAATACAAGAGAAGATACATGAGCCATATCTTTCCCAATTTGGACTTGGGACTAGAGACTCCTCTCTACAGCCTAACCTCCACTAAGGCACTAGGAGAACTAGTGTATACAATAGAGTGATGCTCAAGTGGTGTGTTTTGAAGTGAGGGGTGAGGGGTCCTATTTATAGCTTGGAGAAGGGTCTGTTACTGCCACCAAAAGCGCGTAAATCAGTCACACAACATACTTCTTCACGCCGGGAGGAGCCAACACGTGGAAGCTGATTGAGTTTGGAGGAAAGACCAGGTAGGCCGAGTAGGGGTGTCGGCCGACCTGAAAAGTCCTCCAAACAGTCTGTTCCTACTCTGGGTGACTTCCAGGTGGGTCCCATCACTTGATATGGATGCTACACCGTTGGATGGCCTCGAATACTTCTGTTTGTGGGACATTAGATCCATGTGTTGCCACGTGTTGACGCTTTATTCTCTGGGATGATTTTTTATAAGATCCATCCCCTTGTTTCACTTCAATCTATATAAAATACCTGCATGCACTAATTTCTCCAAGGACAAATGGAAATAGGTTAAATAGAAAGGCGGTATGTGCAAGAAATGATATTTCCTTTACATAATTGAGTTATATTGACGGGTGAACTTGGTATATAATAGCTTTCAACAAACTCCCCCAAGCTTATCCTTTGCTCGTCCCGAGCAAAGTCAAGACTTTATATTGATGATCAGGAGTTGCTACAATGTTCTTTTATTACAAGTACCATGTGCACAACAAAATACTCTACCTAGTATTGCAAAAATTGGCACGGTACTTCGCCCATATTAAGTCATTATGGGGCTTATGCCATCTCCTATTCATGGGTGGTTGGAAAGTAGAACATGAAATGGAGCACACATACTCTAGAAATCAGGTTCCACTCAAATTCCGGAGAGTCCAATTTAGATTTTTAGTACCTTAATTTGATTCTCTCAAGTCTCTCCTTTATGTATAGTGGAAATATTTTCTCACCAAAGAATTTTGCCTAAATTCATCCTACCACTAAATAAGGCTTGTATGCGGAGCTTGGTAGGGAATAGAGTAGGCATATTTGCAACACATAATATTGTTGAGTCAAAAGAGCAAGCCCTAGGTGAAATAAATTAAAAACTATTTTATTCAAGACTTGTGCATTTGTGATGCAATGGAGGTGGATGTGGATATTTGAGATGACTCCTATGTATGTAGACTCTCTTATTTTGCAGGGATGAAACATGTCTACTTTATTTTTTCTTTTTCTTCCTAATGATTTGTTGTAAGCATGCATTTTTTTTCTTTTTCTTGTAGCCATGTCTTATACTCCCTTTTATGCAATAAATTTTGGAGGGAGTACTAAGCATGAATAATAGGGAGTTTCTCTTTTTATTGTGGAATGGTGGTATGGTGGAAATTTGCTTACTTCTAGTGTAGAAATATAGCATGTGCAAGTGAAGTCTTGAATTCAAGAAGTAATGAATGAAATCTCACATAGGTCTATACTAGTTTGACAAAGCTCAATGTGAAGACAAATAGCATATGCATAAGGTCTATCAATGTAATGTATCATATGGCTTTGGTAGGTATTTCCAATCAAATTAGAGTAACTTAAATCGTTTTAGAATTTCTCCGGAAATATAAGTTTCACTTTCAAACTAGGAATAGTTCCCTATCACTATATCATATCCCACAACAACTTAGAATGGATTAAGCTTTTGCTACCCACAATTTCTAAATCAAGGTAAAAGTAATTCTAGCCAATGAAAGCAATATTTTGGAGAGTAGTAAGTTGTAAACAAGGGACTTAGAAAAATTGCAACAGAGCAACTTTTCATCATTTCATCTATGTGAATTCCAAATCATTCTTACCGCACATCTCTTATTTTATTAACCTAACCTATACTACATTATTATTAATCTTTTTTCTCTCTTTCTTTTTGGGATGCTAATGTGGTGGAAAGAAATAAATAAAATAATAGGATGCAAATTGGATGTGATACAAATTACCTCAAGTGGAGGTCCTCCCCCAAGCATTTATTGTTCAAGGTCCGCTAGGGGCTGAAGCCCTAGCGGTGGATGTAGGCCATGAGGTTGGCCTAACCTTGTTGTAGCATGGTTTTGACATTGGAGGGTTGAGTGTCGATGTTGGGTTGCCTTCCATGAATTCCATGAGTTTGGTCGAGGAGAGTGTTATCGACATTGCTCATCCACACCTCAAGGTTTCCATAGATTGGATTTACCTTGTTATTCCTTTACTAAGGTAGTGATAACCCTTAGTACAAAGGCATGAAGTGCACTCAACATATGTTGAGTGTGTTCTGTCATTCTTTGGCTAAGGCGTATCATACCTTCTTGCCATGATGGAAAAACATGTACCTCTCATGCATTGGGCGTGATTCGTCGTTCCTTGGCTAAGTTAATGGTAAACTTTAGCCATAAAGGAGTGACATGTACCTAACATGTTGTGTTGAGTACAATCCGTCGTTCCTTGGCTAAGGTACAACATACCTATAACCACAAAGTGATGACGTGCACTCAACATGGGTTGAGTGTGATCCGTTGTTCCTTGGCTGAGGTATAAAATACCTTTTGGCCACAATGGAACAACTTGCACTGAATATACATTTGATGTGATCTTGTCATTCCTTGGTTAAGGTACATCATACCTTTTAGCCACAAGGAATAACTTACACCCAATGATGGTGGCAATTCCCTTGAGCTTGAATGAGTGCTTAGAATAGTTGAGAGCATAATGCTCTCACATATTCGTAGCAGCCCATTGGTCACTCATGGATGGTTTCCATATCAAATCTCCTGCCTCGTAAAGTTATGGTTGACCTTCGGGCTTAATGTCCGATAGGTAGCAACCATCCTAATTTACTCCTTGGCCAAGGGATATTGATATGGAATCCTCTTAGGGTTTCCAACAATCGGATCTTTGAAGGTCTGCATAGTTATTTTACTCTTGCAAACTTCCTCTCTATGATTGAGAGGGATGGTTAGCTCCCGATACTAGTACAAATGAGTTTTTGGGTTAGGTAACCGAATCTTCATTTGTACACACGGGGAAGAACAAGACCAACGATGCATTGGATCCAATTTCTAGTGTATCCATGAACAATGTATGAATAATTGCTAGGAGTGGGGCTTTATGGATAAATCGAGTTGAACATTTTCTAAAGCTCCTACTCATAGCAATGCAAGTGATATAAATACACTATATGGATCCCTTGATGTTGTAAAATTCATAACCATCATAGTTATTTTTTTTACAAGAGCAAAGATTTATCATTTAGGTCATGGCAAACAAGATTCTAAATTTTATCCTCCTGAACATTTTTCTTGCCTAGGAATTTAAATTTTAGTGATCCATGCATGAATGAATTTCAAATAAAAATTATGAATATCACTATTCCTATGTTGCTACATACCAATTCAACCAATAAGTCATTCCTTAAGCATTACCTAGGCAGAAAATGTGTAAGTCAATTTTAGCAATGCTTATTAAATTCTAGGCACTTTTTTAAGTTTATTCCCAAGTAAGGTGACATTCTTTTTTAAAGAATTAAAAAGAGTAATGTCAACACTTACTCTTCTGAGGATGCATAAGAATTGAATAATGAGAAGGTGTGAACCTTCCTTACCAATGTAAGCAAAAATCATTCAATCCTAATGCAATTCAAACGACGGAAAATTTTAAACTTGTACCTCGATTGAAGGGTAGTCCAGGTTGAAGGTCATTGTGTGTGAAACTCACGACCATGAATTTTGGTGTAGCCTTCATGTTCAATGTCTCCTGCCAAGTTGAGGTTGGAGTTGAATGGGCTTCATCTTGTTCCTCCATTAGACCACCATCTTGAGCATTCCTCCACCATGCACTTAAAATGAGATCAATGGAGAGATATGCACTTGATGGGGCCTTTCAACCTCTTTGCAAGTTTTGTCCTAGCTGCACTAAAATCAAGAACAAACAAAACAACTCCAAACGGGTCATGTTAGCTAAAAATCATGTTGTGCCCTTTGCCAAATTGTTTTGCCGAACTTGAAACAACATGCAAATGCAATGAATAACTAAGGGAAATATTTTTGGTTTGAATTAGGAAGATAAACTCAAGAGGTTATGCCCAAGGTTCATATCCAAATAAATTTATTTCCTAATACAAAATTTTAGTTTTATGGAGGTTGGAAATTTTACTTTCCAACATGCAAGTGTGGAAATTCAACCATGCTAAATGCAAATGCAAAGGTTCATGGGAATTTCAAATATGCAATTGGGAAATCAAATATGAGATAAGTACCAATTAACCTATTGGCAAGGAATCACCAAAGTTTTGTAGTTCGATGAGTGGGACTTACCTCTTTCTTGTTTGGTTTGATGATTTGTTGTCCAATCCAGAAGTTGAAGATGTGGACAACCTCTCTTGATTGACATACCAAATATCATTTGGCATGTGAGTTGGACATGTGGGCCACATGGTGGCCCTAGCCTCTTCGTCATCTTGATGAAGACTCATTGATGTACTAACGACTTTTCCCTCTTGAAGATACTCTCTTATGGGCATGGTGAGGCTTGTACTTCTTTAGGGGTGTCACTTCAACCTTCTTGATGTTCTTTTGAGTTAAATCATACTTTGATCATGGATCAAAAGCTTCCCTGGGCATGGTGACATGTGGACTCCACAATCAAACAAGAAACACTTCATCCACAATGTCACTTGCCCTAGGTTGCACGGGCTTGGTCGAAGTGTAGGAATCCCAACAAGTGATTGTGGGATATCTTGGATCTTGAATGCTCTTTAAGTTTCTTGTCCTTGGCCAAAAATCTTCATGTAAATGTTGTCTTGATTTCTTGTTTGGCCATGGACAGGATACTTCAAGGTAGGCTAGTTAAACTTAAATCCATAGAAATCCTCATAGCCTCCTTGATTACAAGGGTGATATTGATTCCACACTTGACCTCCTTGTGAATGGTAGCCATTGCAGTTGTTTTTTTGGAAGGAAGAATCTCCATGCGTCTTAGGGAAATGATCTCCAAGTTGCCCATGTTGACATTGATTTTCACAAATCATGGGAATATCCATGAGTTGGATAATTCCAAACATTTCTTTATTGGCTTGATCTTCATGATACTTCAGTGGGAGGTGTAGTTCCATAGCCAGCATGTCCATCTTGCTAAGTGGTGTGAATGCCAAGCTAAGGGAATTAGAGCATTCTTCAATCCACCCCTTGAGACCATATTCTCATCCACGATAAATGAGAATAGTGTTGACAGCTGCTATATACAAATTTCATCCGTCAAATTAACTCAACTATGTGAAGGATTTGTGATTTCTTGCACACGTCACCTTTCTATCTAACCCAATTCCACTTGGACTTGGAGAAATATGTGTATGCATCATTTTATGTAGGAAATGAGGAAATGTAGAGGGACCAATCCTATAAAATATCATCTCAGCCAATCAGGCGACAACACGTGACATCCCATGGATCAAATGGCCCACAAACAGAAGTATCCGAGGAGATCCAATGGTGTATCACCCATATACATCAATGGGACCCACCTGGCAGCCACCTGGAGAAAGCACACAAGAAACGGTGCAATGACCAGGTCGGCCGAACCAGGGGTTCGACCGAACTGGTCTTTGCACCAAACTCGGTCAGCCTCCACGTGTTGGCTCCTCCCAGCTCTCTGGAGTCAATGGTGACTGATTCGCGCGCTTTTGGTGGAAGGAACCGACCTCAACACTAGTATAAATAGGACCCCCTACCCCTCACTTCAACACACACCACTTGGACATCATTCTATTGTATACACTATCTTCCATAGTCCTTAGAGGAGTTAGGATGTAGATAGGAGAGCCTCTAGTCCCAAGTCCAAATTGGGAAAGGAGTAGAAGGAGTCTCTCTTCCCAATTCCACATTGGGAAAGGTATGACTTATGTATTTCTTCTTGTATTTGTGACTTTGTGCTCAATAAAGATTTTATCTTTAGTCTTCTTTTATATGTATACTTGGACAAATCATTTCTTGTTTGATTGTGGAGTCCATGTATGTGGAAGGTATAGTCTTTATGATTTCACTCTCCTGATCACATCTTATGGTCATAAACACTATTGACCCCCACTATAGTCTATGTAGTTATGATATGATTATGTTAATATGAATGACTATGCTATGCAATCAACATTGGTTCAACGATGTTTAGGTTAGTCATTGCCTTAGGATGGCTTGTGCCATGGCTCCTAAGGTATTTGCTTAGTATGCTAGCATGGTGCTAGGGTATTTAAGTAGCATTGGATGTCTCTTAGACCCACGGATTGAAGAGGTAGGCAGTAGGTGGTGACAACCCTATCTGTCCTTTGAAATCCTCCAAGTTCGGTTATGCCACAAGCTGTTGGCGGGAGTTGCTCTAGTATTGCTAGGGGTAAGCCCGTGCTCGATGTGTTGAATAGCATTGCATAGGAATTCATCATTGACATGGCCATTACTATCTACCTTAGACTATTTATATGTATTAGGAGTATTGTAGGAGCAACACTCTAACTCTCAATCCAATCTCCCTCTAGGACCCATCTTACCCTTTAGAATAGATTCCTAGGTGTGTGTCACACTACCCCTATTATCAACATACCACTATCTGGATAATGGATTAGTATCCCATAGCTTGACCATAAGAGTAGTATATATACTTTACTCCATTGCCTTCCTTTGGGATAAATATGATACCCTTGGGAATACTCATGGGTGAAATGCTACAACGGTATATTCCGTGCACTTGCGAATCTCATCTCTTTACCGGAGATGATCTGTGGTGTTAAGAAATACCAACAAGCATTTCTGGCGCCGTTGCCGGGGATAATTTGTTAGTATAACTTAGGAGTCATCAACAAGCATTTCTGGCGCCGTTGCCGGGGAAGGCAAAGGAAGTGAAGGATAGCTATCACCTGTGATTAAGCTATAGGTACTAATAGTTATTAGACAGGATTACCCTTGTTTGTTTTCTCCTTTGTGTGAAAACAGGGTAGTGTTGGCCAACCCATTGTATGGGATGGCCAACGAGGACGCAAGTGCTAAACTGCAAGATGATTTAAGGCGTACCTCAACAAATGTCTGCTAGGCAACACCATTGCCTTTTTGCGGGAGAATTTCAACTTTTAGTAGGAGCCAAAGTCATCCATACCCAAGCTTGGGGAAGGCTCCAAGAAGTTCTTCTTGGTTTGCCTCCACCATGGGGTGGATAGTTGGCTCTTCATCCAACACTCATGTCATTGGTTGGCTCCACCAATCCATGACCACATTCATGCTAGAGCTGAAGGAGTCCTATTCTCATTCATCATGGATGAGAAGAAGGTATCCACTCAAGGGGTGTATTGAGGAATGCTCGAGTTCCCATAGCTTGTCATGCACACCACTTCACAAGGTGGATATGCTAGTTATGGAACTACACCTCCCATTGAACTGTCATGAATATCCAAGTCATTGGAGATTTGTTTGGATAATCCAAGTCGTGGATATTCACATGATTTGTGAAAATCAATGTCATCATGGGATGCATGGGATTTATTTCCCTAAGACCCATGAGGACCTTTTTCAAACAACAACTCCAATGGCTACCATTCACAAGGAGGTCAAGGGTGGAATTAACATAACCCTTGTATTCAATGAGGCTATGGCTTTCCAAGGGATTTGAGTTCAAATAGCCTACCTTGAAGTATCTTGGCCAAGCAAAAATCAAGACAACATTCACACGAAGATCTTGGCAAAGGACAAGAACTTAAGGAGCATTCGAAGTCCAAGATTTCCCACATCACTTGTTGGGATTCCCACACTTCGACCAAACCCATTCAACCTAGGGCAAGTGACATTGTGGATGAAGCGTTTCTTGTTTGATTGTGGAGTCCACATGTCATCATGCCGAAGGAAGCCTTTTATCCATGATCAAGGTATGGGTTGATTCAATGGAATATCAATATGGTCAGAGTGGCACCCCTAAGAAGCACAAAGCCTCACCATGATCATGAAGGAATACACTCAAGAGGGAGAACCCGTCGCTAGAACAACATGTCTATATCATGACAACAGGGGGAGGCTAGGGCCACCACATGGCCCACATGTCCAAATGACAGCCAAATGAGTTTGGCATATCAAAACAGAAGAAATCGTCCACATCTTCAACTCCGGGATTGGACAACAAATCATCGTGCTAAACAGAACGGAGGTATGTCCTACTCATCGGACTTCAAAAATTCAGTGAGTCCTTGGCAATAGGTTAACTGGTAGTTATCACTCACCGGGCTTCAAAAATTCGGTGAGTCCTTGCCAATAGGTTAATTGGTAGTTATCTCATATCTGTTTTCCAAATTGCATCAACCCTTGCATTTGCATGTTTGAAATTCCACACTTGCATGTTGGAAAGTAAAATTTCCAACCATCATAAAACTAAAAATTTGAATTAGGGGAGAAATTTAATTGGGTATGAACTACGTGCATGACCACTTGAATTTATGTTCCTAGTTCAAACCAAAAAGATTTGCTTTGACCCTCATTGCATTTACAAGTTATTTCAAGCTGGCTAAGACAATTTGAAAATTGGGTTCAATTTGCTTTTGGCTAATGTAACCCGTTTTCAAGTTGTTTTGTGTGTTCCGGATTAAAGTGCAGCTAGGTCAAAATTGTGAAGAGGTGGTTTGGCAAGAAAGTGGAAGGTTTCATCAAGCTCAAGTCACCATTGGCTGGATTTGAGAACACTTATCTCCTTCAAACTCATTTTGAGTTTGAGGAAGAGAAATGTTCAAGAGGATGACCCAATGGAGGAGCCAGAACCAAATCCATCGCCAAATCCAACCTCAACTTGGCATTTGACATCAAACATCAAGCCTACGCCTAAAATCAAGGTTGTGAGTTTCTCACCCAAAGACCTTCGTCACCAACTGATCTCCAAATGAGGTATGAGTTTAGAATTTTCCATTGTTTGGTTTGCCATAGAATTGAATGTATTTGCTTGCATTTGTGAGGAAGGATGACACTTCCTCATCATTCAATTCTCATGCATCCTCACAAGAGTAAGCGGGGTATTGACTTTTGGATCTCCAAAAGGAAATCCCACCTTACTTGGAAAAATCTCAAACAAGTACCTAGAATCCTTTAAGAATTGTTTTGTAAACTTAGTCATTTTTGTCGAGGTTTAGAAAACAAAACTTTTGGGCATGACTTAATTGGTGAATTGACATATAGGAACTTGGGCATAGTGACAACCATAATTTTGAATTGAGCTTCATGCATAGATGGTGTCACTAGATTTCAAACTCCTAGGAATAAGTGACATCCTTGCTCTGAAATTGAATTGCATTTTTAGGAGGAGTCACTAAATTTCAAATTCACGGTGAGGTTCAGGAGGATAAAATTGAGAATCTTGTTTTTCATGGTCTAAATGATAAAAATTTGCTCTTGAAAGCTAAGATGGTTAGAAACTTATGAAAGCATCTAGGCCCCCATGAGGTATGGTTTTGGTGATTAATGACAACCATTGGATTTTACTAATGAATTTGTGAATGCAAGGTCCCCATAATCACTCAATCAAATGAAATCAATATGTCATTGGAGACCCATATTCAATCAATGTATGAGATCAAATCAATGATATGAAGACAAGAAGTGAAAGCTCTTATGTCAAATTCACTCAACCAAAATTGATGACACTTAATGCTTTACAATCATCAGAAATGCCTTTGCAACAAATATCAAAGAGGTCAATCGAGCAAGATACAAAATCACTTAGAAACAACTCGAAGCAAACAAAATCAACTCACCGGATCAACCGATGATACCTCAGAACAACACATCGGTCGAGTTGGTTCAACTGAAAAAGAAGACCTCAGAACAAAGCACTCACCGGATCATCCGATGTGAATGGCTCATCTACATCGGTCCATTAGTACAGTTTGCAATATCATTGGACCAAGTGTAGCACCGGATCATCCAATGTACAGAAATATATACATCGGTCAATCACTCCAGTAAGCATCAAGTTTGAGTCAATTCTGGAGGAAGAGCCACCGGATCATCCGATGAGAAGACAGGAGCAACATCGGTCTAACAACGGTCATATCTGACACAATGACGTCAGCTCAAGTAAACTGACCGATAATAACTAAAGGGGAGACATTGGATCATCCGGTGTTCATAGTAAAGTTCTGTCAGCCTACTTTTCCAACGGTTATTTCGGGGAGGCTGGCTATAAATACCCCCTAATCCTGTCATTTCGCCAAGTCTTGATCACCAGACACTATCAACACATCCACAAGCGTTCAAGACCAAGAGCAATCACTTCCACACCATTTCAATCACCTATACACCAAGAATTAGGCTAGAACTAGCTAGAGAGAGAGCTTGTGTGCCTCCATTTTGGGTGAGTGGACTCTCTAGGATAGTTAGAGAGCCTCAAGGGAGTGCCCTTGGTGTTTGTAACTGTGAGGAGACTTCCGGAGCTTGCCAAGGCGTTTGTGGAAGCCCGGAGGGTCGAAGTTGTACAAGGCTTGAGCTCCACCTTGCCGAAGTTGGCAAACGGAGAGGAATAGTGAAGATCCCTTGCCTTGGTGACTTGGGTGTGGCAAAACCCTTTGGTGGGTGCCACTACGTGGATGTAGGAAGATCTTGATGATCTTGCCGAACCACGGGATATCCTCGTGTCTCCTCGGGAGTTTGCATCCTGCTCCTTTCCCTTACGTTTTGTGCATTTTACATTCCGCAAAGTTCCTTTTTACTTGAATGCATAAATAGTTTGTGTAGGGAATTGGGCTTTTAGGAATTAAGTTTTATTGCTTAGATTTTTTAAAGAAGCCCAATTCACCCCCCCCCCCCTCTTGGGCATTCGATCCTTAGAATTGGTATCAGAGCAAGGTTGCTCATAGGATCATTCTAGCTTCACCGCTAGAGAGCTAAAATGGCCAAGGTTGGGGGTTCGGTTTCTATCTTCGAGGGCAAGAACTTTGCCTATTGGAAAGCACGCATGCGAGCTTATATAGAGGCTATTGCTCCCGAAGTATGGGAAGCGACCCACGCGGGGTTTGGAGAACACAACTATGTTGGTGATCAAATTAAATGGGATGCTAAAGCTAGGAATGCAATCTATGAATGTATTAGTCAAGATGTATTTGCTAGAATTGCTAGTAAAGAAAAAGCTTGTGAAATTTGGGCTTGCTTAATAGAGATTCGTGAGGGTTCTTCTAGAGTCAAGGGACTTAAATATCACATGCTTAAAGCAAAATATGATGAATTTAAGATGCTACCTTATGAAAATGTCAATGAGATGTTCTCTCGCTTAAATGTGCTTATTGAAGAAATAAATGCTCTTGACATTGCTTCTGTTGGCAAGGGACTCATCAACCGCAAGATCCTCATGCTCCTTCCCAAGCCAAAGTACAACATCATCAACTCCATGCTCCAAAAAGAGTCACTTGACCACATTGAAGTTTTAGAGCTCATTGGAGAAATTCACGCTCATGAGATGAGTGTGCTTGGAATGATGGAGCAATCATCTTCAAAAACAATTGCTCTAAAGGCCTCCACCAAGAGAACAAATTTCAACAAAAAAGAAAGTGGTTGAGCCTGGCCCAAGTGAACATGAGCAAGCATCAAGTGAAGATGACGATGGTGAGCTTGCATCAATGATGAAAAAGTTCTCTCGTTTGAGCTCCAAGATTGCCAAGAAGGGATACACCTTTGATCCCGAAAAGAAAGCATTTCTACCAAAGAGAGATGACAACAAAACTTGCTATAATTGTGGTGATCAAGGTCATATCTCCTATGATTGTCCAGAACCGGACAAAAGAAGAGAGAACCACAAGAGCAAGCATCACAAGCTTGAAGAAAGTGATGATGATGAAGAAGAGGCCAAACCTAAACCAAGAACCTTTGGGAAGAAGAGATATGACAAGGGAAAGAAGGAAAGACTCTTTCCAAAGATGAGAAATGGCCCACTAAAGGTGTTCGTGTGTGAGGCAAATGAATGGGTCACCGACGAAGAAACAAGTGATGAAGAGAGTGAAGCGGAAGAAGAAAGTTTGGCCGGCCTCGCCATTGCCAACAATGATGGCTCACCTATACCTCTACCTCCCATGTGCCTCATGGCTAAAGGTAACACCAACGTATATGATGATTCTAGCAATGATGAGCTTTCCCCCGATGATTTGACTTTTTTAATAAATGAATATCATGCTATCATTAAGAGGGAAAAGAGTATGGTTAAAACTCTCGAGGAAACTCGTGCTAGACTTGAGTGTACTAACCTTGATTTGCTTGACAAGTATGAAAGCATACTTAAAGAGCATGACACGCTCAAATCCCATGTCAAGCAAATTGAGGAGGATAAGGCTAAAATCAAGCTAGACCATCATGAGCTTAACTTAGCACACCAAACATTCTTGGGAGAGCACAACATGTTGATACAAGAACATCAAACACTTAATATTGCTTATGAAGTGCTTGATCAAGAGTTAAAAGATATGAAGAAACAAACTCTTAATGATAAGATATCCATTACTTCTCATTCTACTAATGCTTTGCACAAGTCGTTGTCTTTGAAAGCAAATGATAGGGAGAAGGACTTGTTGGATGAAATTGAGAGTCTCCGCACTAGTGTGGCTAGACTATCAAAAGGAGAAGTCAAGCACAAGGAAATCCTCTTCCAACAAGCAAAAACCTTCAACAAAAGAGGACTTGGATCTTTCCCGGTGCCCAACAAAGGAAAGGTGCCCTCACCGGAGCTAAGAACAAGTTTCATCAAGGAAGTTGGTTCATATTGCCAACATTGTGAGGTCACCGGGCACCACACAAGGGAGTGTCCTCTTCCTAACCGACCTTCTCCAAAATTGCCTACTAACTACAAGTCTACTTTCAATGACCATCATTATCTCTTAAGCAAAGTAGATGGCAAGGTAAAGGCAAGGTTCATCGGCAAGGACATAAAGGGCATGAAGGGGAAGCTCCCCAAGCAACATTGGGTCCCAAAGACACTTGTATCACACATACAAGGACCTAAGTTGGCTTGGGTGCCAAAATTCAAAAATTGAATTCATGTGTGTAGGTGAACTACAAAGCCGGTGAAAAGCATTGGGTACTCAATGGCGGGTACACTCAACACATGACCGGCAATGATGGTATGTTCACCTCCATAGAGGACCCCCGACAATCATGAACAAGTCACCATTGGTGATAATTCTAAGGGGAAGGTAATTTGGTTTGGTAAGATTGTATTCTTCATGGTTTATTTATTTCAATTGTTGCATGTTAAGTCACTTAGTTTCAATTTGCTTTCTATTGCACAAATTTTGTGATTTTTGGCTAACATGCACTTTTAGAAAGAACGATGTTGTGACACGCCTAAAGTTGAGGAGAGCCATGATCAAGGGGGAGCTTCAAGTTTCAACATCTACACATCGACGGAGAATTATTCATTTGTAAAATTTATGTCAATGATATTATTTTTGGTTCAACTAATAAAGCTCTTAGCCATGAGTTTGGCAAAAATGATTTCTAGGGATCTCGAGATGTCAATAATTGGAGAGCTCAACTTCTTCCTTGGATTCCAAATCAAGCAACTTCAAGAGGGGACCTTCGTCTATCAATAGAAGTACACCAAGGACCTCTTGAAGAAATTTGAGAAGGGAGACTGTAGCTCAAGAAGCACTCCAAGGGCAACAAATTGTCATCTCGACGCGGATAAGGACGGTAAACCTATTGATCAATCCAACTACCGTTCTATAAATGGTTCATTGCTTTATCTTACCGCATCTAGGACCGAAATCATGTTGTGCCAAAATTCTTTATATGAAGCAAACCCTTTTGGACTTTGGTATTAAACTTGGTTGTGTGCCTCTCCTTTGTGTCAATGAAAGTGCGGCTTAAGATAGCTAAAAACCCCGTTCAACACTCCCGCACTAAGCAAATTGATATTCGCCATCATTTCTTGAGGGACCATGAAGCTAAGGGAGACATCTCATTGCGAGGTGTTAGGTCCAAAGAACAATTGGCGGATATCTTCACTAAACCACTTGATGAGAAAATTTTTTCTAGGCTAAGAAGTGAATTAAATGTGCTAGATGCAACAAACGTCATGTAAGAATGCACCTCATATAGGTCTTGCCTAACTCTCAAAGGATAGGGGTGAGCAAGGGTTAGCTTGGGACGGAGGTTCTTTTGGGTTTCCCCAAGGCTTGGAGAGTGGCTCTCCCTGAAGAAGCCTTTGAAAGGTTCAAATTTGGCAAGATAGATTTATTTTATGTCTTGCATGATGCCTGCCATATAGACTTATAATTTCTTGCATTATAAAATGTTTGGCATTGCATACAGTAGATTGTCACAAAGGGGAACCCACCTCATGAGAAATAGACTTGTTTGAAATGCAATATCTCAACTCATATAAGGTGGAAAGAACAAAATGTTAGGTGCATTAATGCCTAGATGAACATGCTTTAAAGAGATAGAAGTCTTCATACTCTACCTCACAAAGCATGGGCCTTACATTTTATTTGGACAATTTCCTCCTATTTTTCTTGGTGTTCCATTTGCTTTAAGGCCTAGCCAAGTTATTGGCATATTAGTATTTTTGAGGGGTAAGGGGTTGCCCAAAAAGTCCTAAGGCATGTGTTTCTCTTTGCTTGTTTGTTTGGTCAAAGGACATATATGGGATGTTGCTGTTCAGTAGTCATCGGATTATCCGATGCCTAGGTCAATCTACCATCGGATCAATCATTGTTCAATCTCCCAAGGCCAATTCAGTCAGTATCTCAATTCAATCGACGAGTTCATTCTGAAAAACATCGGTCGATCCGGTGTTCACTCTTCTGGAGCTGTGCCAAATTCCACCGATGCTACTTCCTCCCACGTCGGACCATCCGGTGTCAACATTCCATTTTTGAATACCCTTACTGTGCCATTCAACCGATGCTCTCATCCCTCAACGTCGGTCCATCCGGTGTCAATGGTACCTTTTTGAATATCCTTACTGTGGCATTTGCTCGATGTATCTATCGTTCAACATCGGTCCATCCGGTGTTAAAATGTCGGCTAGGGTTTGGGGCCCACTATTTAAACGGCAGCTCGCTTTCCTTCTCTCTCCTGATCCCGACGCCGCCACACACCTCCGCCGCCGACCTCACTCGCCCTTGCGCCATCGCCGCCGCCGGACGCCGTCGCAGCCCTCTGGCCGCTGCCGCCCGTCGCCGCCCGCCGCCTCCGGTCGCCGCACCACCGCAGCTCCATCGCCGCCGCCGCCACTTGCCTCAACTACAGCCGCCGCCGCCCAAGGCCGCCGCCTCCATCACCAAGCGCCGACGCCGCTCCTGCGCCGCCGACCACCGCTCGCGCACCACCGCTGCCTCTCTCCACCATCGTGGTACCTCCCTCTACGGTCACCACCCCATCGCTAGGGTTTCCCGGCCCGTTGATCTCCGTGTCGCCGTTCCGTGTGTTCAACGTCGTCGACTCCATTCACACGCCCGATCGCAATGGCTCGCGACAAGAAGAACAAGGGCAAGGCCATCGCAGAGCCGGCCACGAAGAAGCAAAAATTGTCGAAGGAGGAGAAGAAGGCGTTGATGGCCGCTCGCACCACCGAGGAGCGTGAGCCTGGCTGAGGTGGATCACTGAGGATCCGTGAGGCTCGTCCGAGGCAGCCTCCTGTGATCGATGACTCCGAAGCCGAAGAATTGCTGGAAGAGCCACTCGTCCGCCGGCGCTCAGCCCGGACCCGTGGGGGACATCCCCCGGTAGCACCGCGTCCGAGACCGATGGCTGCCGATCGTCGTGAGGACAGGGAGGCCCAGCGAGCCATCTACGAGATGGACACCACCGTACGTGTCGATGAAGGTGTCCATTTGGCTGATTACCAGAAGATGAAGGCCAAGCAGCTCCACAGACTTAGGTGGAGTGTGCTGCTTGAGGAGTGGTACCCGCAGCCCAGAGAAGCTCTTGTGGACAGTCGTTTTTGGACTCTGACGTAGGCGTCCCTCTACGAGACCTACAGACCCCGAGGTCACAAGTTGTTCCAGCACAACTTTCTGGACTGGGATCAGCTTGCTCTGGCTGCCGAGACGGAGATTCACCCATACTTTGAGAGGTACAGAGGTGTGGTGCACCTGTTGTCCTATGAGTGGAGTGCTTATGTGGAGGATTGGGTACGCGTGTTCTACACCACCCTCTACGTCTCTGAGGGCAGAAGATCGATTTATTTCATGTTCATGGGACAGCACTACCACTTGACGAGGCAGACTCTGGCGCAGCTGCTAGGCGTGGACCTGCACGACACTTGCGTGCATGAGAGAGTATATGGTCAGGCAGACCCGCCGAGGAGGCCGCTCACTAGAGGAGTGACACCAGCTCTGGATGAGATACGTTCTTTGTTTGGTCCTACCTTCTCCCCAGACCAGCTGAGGGTACCGGCTCTGTTGACCCCAGCTGCGCGCACAGTGCACCTCACCTTGCGCCGCATGCTCTTGCCGAGGTCAGGTTACTTGGAGGGGTTCACCAGCCTACAGTAGACTCTCATGTTCTACATCATGAACGGGATGGAGTTCGACATAGTGGACGTCCTCATATGCGAGATGGAGGACGTGATCACAGATGGAGTGGGGATGATGAGGCAGCTCGTGTATGGACACTGGATCAGCTACCTGCTCTCCATGATGGTCCCTGAGGAGTCCGTCGTGCATGACCGTCTCACTGGCGAGAGTGTCACACGATTCGGTCACTACCGTGCCCCAGCTCCTGGAGACCGCCGCCTTGGCCGTCCAGTCGAGCATCGGGTCCGTGCACGCCTATCTGAGGAGGACTGGTCATACCTGGAGAAGGAGGATGAGAGGGTAGCTGAGGCAGAGGCTAAGGGTGAGGACTTGCAGCATATCTGGTTCGAGAGCAACACCGATGACAGTGTCGAGGAGTACTTTCCACCTCCACCCTCACCCAAGCAGCACGACGCGGAGGCTGGAGGCTCTATAGTGCCACCACCTACTCCACCTCCCGTCACTGAGGCTCAGGTCTCCCAGACGTCAGAGCTCACATCACTTCTTCAGTAGATGGTTGAGCAGCAGCATCTGGACAGGCTTGCAGCTGAGCAGGCCCGAGCAGAGCAGGCCCGCCCGACTTCTGGAGCTCCAGCAGCATCAGCAGGAGATGCATCGTCAGATTGCCCGTGAGAGGCGAGAGGACACTGACCGGCTGACGGGGCTGATCGACCAGATGCATCAGCACTCCCTCGACCAGCAGCAGCAGACGCAGCAGGCGATGATGGGCATCCTGGGGTTGATCACCAACCTCTACGCCCAGACCGGGATTGCCCTCCCATCGCAGCTGCCAGGCGTCGCTCCACCACCACCAGACCTGGCTCTAGCTGCCGCTCCGGTGCCGTCTACGCCGATCCCCTCCTTCAGCATGTCTCCTTTGCTGGCTCCTGGCGCGCCGATTCACTCCCTGCTGCCGGCTGTGACACTGTTCCAGCAGACGCTGGCCTCCATGGTCAGTGCCCCTGTTCCAGCAGCTCCTACACAGCAGGCACCAACGGTGGCTCCTACGGCTCCGGCAGCTCCTTCCACCGCTACTCCAGGCAGCAGCTCCGACGACAGCGATGGTGACCAGTTCGTCATCGCGCCCAGTTCTTAGGGTCCTTAGGCACTCGGATCCCTTTTTGGTGCCTTGATGCCAAAGGGGGAGAAGAGTTAGAGGAGTCAGAGGGAGGAGAGTTTAGTCTCAGGGGGGAGTGTCCTAGCTATAGGCGGAGTCCTTCTTTTGAGTTATCTTTTGTAATTTGGAGTTTATCTACATTATCTTGTGTAATTCAATGTTTTTGCTACTCATTTGTTGTTTATTGAGTACTCTTAAGTTATTAATCGATTGAGCTTATTTGGTGCCTATCTTATGATCATTTATTCACTTGAGTTATTCTTTGATTGAGCGTTCAAATTTTAAGTGTGATAATCTTGTATTCATTGCATATCCGTTTAAGTTTCATTCTATCAAATTCATTACTATTGCCCTTTAATTGTTGTGTTGTCATCAATCACCAAAAAGGGGGGATTGAAAGCATCTAGGCCCCCATGAGGTATGGTTTCGGTGATTAATGACAACCATTGGATTTTACCAATGAATTTGTGAATGCAAGGTCCCCATAATCACTCAATCAAATGAAATCAATAAGTCATTGGAGACCCATATTCAATCAATGTATGAGATCAAATCAATGATATGAAGACAAGAAGTGAAAGCTCTTATGTCAAAGTCACTCAACCAAAATTGATGACACTTAATGATTTACAATCATCAGAAATGCCTTTGCAACAAATATCGAAGAGGTCAATCGAGCAAGATACAAAATCACTTAGAAACAACTCGAAGCAAACAAAATCAACTCACCGGATCAACCGATGATACCTCAGAACAACACATTGGTCGAGTTGGTTCGACTGAAGAAGAAGACCTCAAAACAAAGCACTCATCGTATCATCCGATGTGAATGGCTCATCTACATCGGTCCATCAGTACAGTTTGCAATATCATTGGACCAAGTGTAGCACCGGATCATCCGATGTACAGAAATATACACATCGGTCAATCACTCGAGTAAGCATCAAGTTTGAGTCAATTCTGGAGGAAGAGCCACCGGATCATCCGATGAGAATACATGAGCAACATCGGTCTAACAACGGTCATATCTGACACAATGACGTCAGCTAAAGTAAACTTGACCGATGATAACTAAAGGGAAGACATCAGATCATCTGCTGTTCACACTAAAGTTCTGTCAGCCTACTTTTCCAATGGCTATTTCGGGGAGGCTGGCTATATATACCCCCTAATCCTGTCATTTCGCCAAGTCTTGATCACCAGACACTATCAACACATCCACAAGCGTTCAAGACCAAGAGCAATCACTTCCACACCATTTCGATCACCTATACACCAAGAATTAGGCTAGAACTAGCTAGAGAGAGAGCTTATGTGCCTCCATTCTGGGTGAGTGGACTCTCTAGGATAGTGAGAGAGCCTCAAGGGAGTGCCCTTGGTGTTTGTAACTGTGAGGAGACTTCCGCAGCTTGCCAAGGCGTTTGTGGAAACCCGGAGGGTCGAAGTTGTACAAGGCTTGAGCTCCACCTTGCTGAAGTTGGCAAACGGAGAGGAATAGTGAAGATCCCTCATCTCGATGACTTGGGTGTGGCAAAACCCTTTGGTGGGTGCCTCAATGTGGATGTAGGAAGATCTTGACGATCTTGCCGAACCACAGGATAAATCCTCGTGTCTCCTCGGGAGTTTGCATCCTCCTCCTTTCCCTTACGTTTATGCATTTTACATTCCGCAAAGTTCCTATTTACTTGAATGCATAGATAGTTTGCGTAGGGAAATTGGCTTTTAGGAATTAAGTTTTATTGCTTAGATTTTTTAAAGAAGCCCAATTCACCCCCCCCCTCTTCGGCATTTGATCCTTACAACTTAAAAGGTGTAGGGATCCATATAGTGTATTTCTATCACATGCATTGCTATGAGTAGGAGCTTTAGAAAATATGCAACATGAATTATCCATAAAGCTCCAAACTTATCAATGAATAACACATTGATCATAGATACACATGACATTGGATCCAATGCATATTTGATTTTGTTCTTCCTCGTATGTACAAATGAAAGTTCGGTTACCTAACTCGAACGTTCATTTGTACAAGTCTCGGGAGCTAACCATCCCTCTCCATTCAAGAGAGGAAGTTTGCAGGAGTAATATTACTATGCAGGCATTCTAGAAGTTGATTGTTGGAATCCCTAGAGGACCCCATTTCAACATCTCTTGGCCAAGGAGTAAATGAGGATAGTTGCTACCTATCAGAAATTGTGCCCGAAGGTCAATCATAACTATACGAGGCTAGAGATTTGAAATGGGAACTCTCCATGAGCAACCAATGGGCTGCCACGAATGGGTGAGAGCATTATGCTCTCAACTATTTTAAGCACTCATTCAAGCTCAAGGGATTTGCCACCATCATTGGGTACAAGTTATTCCTATGTGGATAAGAGTTATGATGTACCATGACCAAGGAATGACAAGATCACATCCAATTTATATTGGGTGCAAGTTGTTCCTATGTGGCTAGAAGGTATGTCATGCCTTAGCCAAGGAACAACAGATCACACACAACCCATTTTGAGTGCATGTCATTCCTTTGTGGTTCTAGGTATGTTGTACCTTACCCAAGGAACAACTGATCATACCCAATGCATGTTGGGCACATGTCACTCCCTTATGGAAAAAATATATGATACACCTTAGCCAAAGAATGACAAACATACTCAATGTATGTTGAGTTCATGTCATTCCTTTGGATCTAAAAGGTTATCGTTATCCTAGCCAAGGAATGACAAATCACACCCAACACATGGGGACCCTGATGTGCGGACGATCAACATCGAAAACACTCTATTCAACCACACTCATGGTGTCCATGGGAGACAACACAGCAATCAACACTCAACCCTCCATTGTCAAAGCCATGCTGCAACAAGGATAGGCCAACTCATGGCCTACCTCTGTCATTAGGGTTTCAACCCCTATCACGGACCTTGATCAAGAATAAGCTTTGGGGAGGACCCCCACTTGAGGTAACTTGTATCACACCCACTGCATTTTTATTTCAGATCATCCATTGCATATTTATCTTCCATTCATCCACCATCCACCATGCATCTGAAACAATATATATATATATATATATATATATATATATATAGGTTAGATTTGCTTTCATCAAATAAAGATGTGCGGTAAGAATGATTTAGAATTCACATAGTTGAAATGATAAATAGTTGCTTTGTTGTATTTTCCTAAGTCTCTAGTTTACAACTTGTTAGTCTCCGAATATTGCTTTCATTGATTTGAAATACTTTTACCTTAATTTGGAAGTTTTGGGTAGCAAAAGCTTAATCTAATTCTAGGTTGTTGCAAGATTAGAATTATCAATAGGGCTGCTAGCCCTAGTTTGAAAGTAAAACATAGATTTCCGGAGAAATTCTAAAAAGATTTAAGTTTCCCTCAATAATTGGAAATACCTACCAAAGCCATATGATGTTCATACATGGACAAAACCATATGCATATGCTATTTGCTTTCACATTGAGCCTAGTCAAACTAGTATAGACCTATGTGAGAAATCATTCAACTCTTTTTGAATTCAAGCCTTCACTTGCACATGCTATACTTCTACACTACAAGTAAGCAAAACGTCCATCATATTCACCATACCACAACAAAAAGAGAAACTCCATGTTATTCATGTTTAGTACTCTCTTCAAAATTCATTGCAAAGAAAGGGAGTAGAAGACATGGCTACAAAAAAAAGAAGCATGCTTACATCATAAGCATGAGAAAAAAAAGAGAGAAAAGAAAAGTAGCCATGTTTCATCCCTTCAAAAAGAAAGAGAGATTATACCAAAAAGGAGTTATCTCAAGTATCCACATCCACTTCCACTCCATCACACATGCACTAGTCTTGAATCAAAAAGTTTGGATTTGAATTCTCCTAAGGCTTACTCTTTTGACTTAGCAATATATGTGATGCAAATATGCCTACTTACTTTCCTTACCAAGCTCCACATACCAGCCATATTCAATGAGTAGGAATAGTAGAGGCACAATGCTTTGGTGAGGAAATATTTACACTATCCACAAAGGAGTGACTGAGAGAATCAAATTGAGGTACTTAATATCTAAATTGAATTCTCCGAGATTTAAGTGGAACTTGATTTCTAGGCTATGTTTGCTCCATTTGCTATTCTACCTTTCAACTACTCATGAATATGAAAAAGCATAAGCCCCATGATAACTTAAGAAAGGTAGGGTATCATAGCCAATTTCTGCAATACTAGGTAGAGTATCTTGTTGTGCATTAGATACTTTTGAAAATAAGATATTGTAGCAACTCCTGATCATCAACCTAAAGTGTTGACTTTGCTCGGGACGAGCAAAGGATAAGCTTGGGGGAGTTTGTTGACAGCTGTTATATACCATTTTAATCCATCAATTTAACTCAAATATGTGAAGGATTTGTCATTTCTTGCACACATCACCTTTCTATCTAACACAATTCCACTTGGACTTGGAGAAATATGTGTATGCAGCATTTTATGCAGGAAATGAGGAAATGTAGAGGGAACAATCCTATAAAATATCATCCCAGCCAATCAGGCGACAACACGTGGCATCCCATGGATCAAATGGCCCACAAACAAAAGTATCCGATGAGATCCAACGGTGTATCACCCATATAAATCAATGGGACCCACCTAGCAGCCACCTGGAGAAAGCACACGAGAAACGGTGCAATGACCAGGTCGGCCGAACAAGGGGGTCGGCCGACCTGGTCTTTGCACCAAACTCGATTAGCCTCCACGTGTTGGCTCCTCCCGGCTCCCTGGAGTCCATGGTGTCTTATTCGCGCACTTTTGGTGGCAGGAACCAACCTCAACACTAGTATAAATAGGACCCCCTACCCCTCACTTCAACACACACCACTTGGGCATCATTCTATTGTATACACTAGCTTCCATAGTCCTTAGAGGAGTTAGGATGTAGAGAGGAGAGCCTCTAGTCCCAAGTCCAAATTGGGAAAGGAGTAGAAGGAGTCTCTCTTCCCAATTCCACGTTGGGAAAGGTATGGCTTATGTATTCCTTCTTCTATTTGTGACTTTGTGCTCAATAAAGATATTATCTTTAGTCTTCTTTTATATGTATACTTGGACAAAGCGTTTCTTTTTTGATTGTGGAGTCCATGTATGTGGAAGGTATAGTCTTTATGATTTCACTCTCATGATCACATCTTATGGTCATAAACAGTATAGACCCCCACTATAGTCTATGTAGTTATGATATGATTATGTTAATATGAATTACTATGCTATGCAATCAACATTGGTTCAATGATGTTTAGGTTAGTCACTGCCTTAAGATGGCTTGTGCCATGGCTCCTAAGGTATTTGCTTAGTATGCTAGCATGGTGCTAGGGTATTTAAGTAGCGTTGGATGTCTCGTAGACCAAAGGATTGAAGAGGTAGGCAGTAGGTGGTGACAGCCCTATCTATCCTTTGAAATCCTCCACATTCGGCTATGCCACAGGCTCTTGGCGGGAGTCGCCCTAGTATTGCTAGGGGTAAGCCCGTGCCCGATGTGTTGAATAGCATTGCATAGGAATTCATCATTGACATGACCATTTGTAACTACCTTAGGCTATGTATATGTATTAGGAGCATTGTAGGAGCAACTCTCTAACTCTCAATCCAATCTCCCTCTAGGACCCATTTTACCCTTTAGAATAGATTGCCTAGGTGTGTGTCACACTACCCCTATTATCAACTTACCTCTGTCTGGATAATGGATTATAATCCCATAGCTTGACCATAAGAGTAGTATATACTTTACTCCATTGCCTTCCTTTGGGATAAATAAGATACCCTTGGGAATACTCATGGGTGAAATGCTACAACGGTATATTTCGTGCACTTGCGGATCTCATCTCATTACCGGAGATGATCTGTGGTGTTAAGAAATACCAACAAGCATTTCTAGTGCCGTTGTCGGGGATGATTTGTTAGTATAACATAAGAGCCGTCAACAAATAGGACTCCTTCAGCTCTAGCAAAAATGTAGTCATGAATTGGTGGACCAACCCATGACATGAATGTTGGATGAGGAGCCAACCATTCAACCAATGGTGGAGGCAAACCAATAAGAACTCTTGGAGCCTCCACCAAGCTTAGGAATGGATGTCTTTGGCTCCTACTGGAAGCTAAAATTCTTCTGCAAGAGGCAATGGTGTTGCCTAGCAAACATTTGTTGAGGTACACCATGAATCATCTTGCAGTTGAGCACAAGCGTCCTCGTTGGCCATCCCATGAAATGGGTTAGCCAACATTACCCTGTTTTCACCAAAAAAAGGAGAAAACAACAAAGGTAATCCTGTATAATGACTATTAGCACCTGTAGCTTAATCACAAGTGATATCTATTCTTCACTTCCTTTGCCTTCCCCGGCAACTGTGCCAGAAATGCTTGTTGAAGTTTCTTACGTCACAGATCATCTCTCGTAAGAGATGAGGTCCGCAAGCATACGGAAACTATCGTGTAGCATTTCACCCAAGAGTATTTATAAGGGTATCGTATTTATCCCAAAGGAAGGCAAAGGACTAAAGTAAACACTACGCTTATGCTCAAGCCATGGGACTAATCAATTATCAAGATAGGGGTAAGTTGATAATATGGTTAGTGTGACACACACCTAAGCAATCTACTCTAAGGGTAAGGTTGTCCTAGCGGGAGTTAGACTACGAGATGGATATACTCCTACTATGCTCCAATTACTCATATACATAGCCTAATGAAGTACATATGACTATGCTAATGGTGAATACTAGAGCTGTGGTCCAACATATCGGGTCCGATTTTACCCCTAGCAATACTAGGCGACTCCCGCCAAGAGCCTGTGGCATAGCCGAACATAGAGGATTAGAAAGGATAGATAGGGTTGTCACCACCCACTGCCTACCTCTTCAATCCATGGGTCTACGAGACATCCAATGTTACTCACTATCCTAGCACCATGATAGCATACTAAGTAAATACCTTAAGACATCCTAAGGAAATGACTAACTGAAACATCGTTGAACCAATGTTGGATCCAAGCACTAACATATTCATATTAACATAATCATATTATTACCTAATAAGACTATAGTGGTGGTGTATGATGTTTTTGATAACACGATAATGGTATTATGTCTAGATCATAACAACATCTACACCTAGCACATACATAGACTCCACAATAAAACAGGAAACGCTTTCCCTAAGTATATAAATAAAGAGAGACTAATAATACTATTATTATAAAGCAAAAGGTCACAAATACAAGAGAAGATACATGAGCCATACCTTTCCCAATTTGTACTAGGAACTAGAGGCTCCTCTCTACAGCCTAACCTCCACTAAGGAACTAGGAGAACTAGTGTATACAGTAGAGTGATGCTCAAGTGGTGTGTGTTTAAGTGAGGGGTGAGGGGTCCTACTTATAGCTTGGAGAAGGGTCGGTTCCCGCCACCAAAAGTACGAGAATCAGTCACCACTGACTTCTTCAAGCCGGGAGGAGCCAACACGCTGAAGTTGACCGAGTGTGGAGGAAAGACCAGGTCGACCGACTAGGGGGGTCAACCGACCTGAAAAGTCCTCCAAATGGTCCATGCTTTCTCTAGGTGACTTCGAGGTGGTCCCATCACTTCATATGGGTGCTACACCGTTGGATGGCCTCGGATACTTCTTTTTGTGGGCCATTTGATCCATGTGGTGCCACGTGTTGATGCTTGATTGGCTGGGATGATGTTTTATAGGATCCATCCCCTTGTTTCTGTAATATCTATGTGTGTTGAATACATTGGCTTGTAGTGAATACACTTACTTTGACGATAAAAGTTTTGAATATCACCAAAACACCTTTTTATTAAGGTCGTACTAGTTCTGGTTAGCTCCGGTGGGAGCTTGGTTATACCAGTTTTGGTAAGCTGCGGCACTAGGTTCTACTAGCTTTTGTTAGCTCTTGCTCAAGGTCCGGGTTACTCTGGCAAGGTCCGACTTGAACGCAGTGCTTCTGCTTTTCATTTGCAATGTTTCGTACTTGCTTTACATTGTTGGAAAGGTTGCTTAGTATTCATTTGCTAAGTTTTTGGTGCGTTTTGGTTGATATGGATGATATTGTGTTACTGTGGTTTTGCAACATGCTTATGTGAGGTTCTCACATAAGGTGTTGTGTTCGGAAATAACTTGAGTCAAGTCGAGGACTTGGGCTTGTATGGATTGGTTGTTTATTCATGTGCAGGTGTTGCTTGAGTTCAAGACATGGCTGGTGATGAGATCCATTGAACTAGTCTCAGAGAGGAGATGAGGTTCCAACAACCAAATTCAGGAGGAATTGTGGTTGAGCTGATCAGGAGGTTGCGCAGCATGATTGAATCAAGAACAATGCATGTGAAGATATCGTGAACATCACTGGAAGATGTTTGCACGTGTGCAAGGAGTGCATGGACGTGGCTACATGGTTCCGATACGTGATGAAAAGATGTGGACGTAAAGAGTTGGTCGGAAAGGTCCAACTGACTAGGTTATGGACTTAGGCTATGGCTGAGTCGGGTTTGACTCAAATATGGAAAGATTTGAGGTGGTTATGATAGGATTTCGTGTGGGTCATGAATTTTAGCTGTTTAGGAATGTGGGGTACGTTCCTAAGGTGTTTGGAAGTCTTAAGATTGCTTCTATCTGCGTATAGAAGAATCCTAAGCAGTTATGGAAAGTTACAATTCGTGAACAGAGTAGGATTAGGTTCCTGATCTGAGTTGAGTAGGCTTTCGAGCTGGTTATATAAGCAAGGGAGCCTAGAGCTCGTGGTACACGACTTGGGGGCTGTTCCTCTTGTGTTATATTGAATAAAATTCGTAGTTTGAAGGAACTTTTGTGCCTTGTTCGTCTGACTTGTTCCAGACAAGTTTTACTCGTCGAGTTTTTGGACAGCACTACCTTTCGTCAGTGGTTTTATCTTAACTCGAGTTTTACAGATCCAATTGACGTGATTCTTTTTGGGTTGTCTTCAACTTGATTATCTATCATCTGTTAAAATTAAACAGTCAATGGATTTGTGGTCTATGATCTACACGAGTTTCTTTCATTGCTCCAGAACTTTTTTTTTCTCGGGTAGGGCAGATTGACCTTTGTTTGATCTTTCGATCATAACTTGAGTTTTTCTCGATGGATTTGAGTGATTCTTGTTGTGTTATCTTCGTGACATGATTCTATCTGATATCTATCCCTTTTGTCACGGTGAAACACGTTTAGATTAGTCTCACACATGATTTCTTTAACATATTGTTTTTCTGCCGAAGGGGTTGGGGTTTAATTGTTTCCGCTGCGTAAGATTTTTAAATCTACCATTCACCCCCCTCTGGTAGCTTCTCACATGCTCTTCGATCCTACAATTGGTATCAGAGCCACGTTGCTCTAATCTTTGTGATTTGCACGTGTTTTTGACTAATCATCATGGAGAAGTACTCCACCAAACATTGTGTGTTTGCTGGTATTGATTTTCAGGTTTGGAAGGCATGCATGGAGGCTTTCATCCAGGCACAAGGCTTTGCAATATGGGAGAAGGTATACAAGCCTTATGAAGTGCCATCAAACGATCAAGTTACAGCTACAAATCTGAGAGATGTCGACAACAACAACAAGGCTCGGAACTTGATCATACAAGGATTAACTCAAAGCGACTTTGACCGTGTTGCACACCTCCGATCTGCATACGATGTGTGGGAAGCACTTTGTGACTACCACAAAGGATCCAACACGATCAAAGAGGTAAGGCAAGACATGTTCATGAAAGAATACATGCGCTTCGAGATGCAACCCGGTGAGCCTATTGATGACCTTTTTGCTCGCTTTAATAAGATTCTCAGCAACTTGCGTAGTGTCAATGTTAATTTTTCAGATGCTGAAAATGCTAGGCAATTGCTAAGTGCATTAGATATGTCAATTTGGGAGATGAAAGTCACATCTATTCGTGAATCTACTGTCATGAGTTCACTTACTTTAGATATGCTATATTCCAAGTTAAAAACTCATGAAATTGACATAATCTCACGTAAGAACCCCAACAAGTCTATTGCTTTTGTTTCTCAATGTGACATGCCTATTTCCGGTCAAACATCATATTGTGGTACACTTGCTTTGCTGTCCTCTCTAACCCTTGAACAGATTGAGGAGTTTCCAGAGGAGGAGCTAGCGCTCATCTCTAACCGGTTCTCAAAAGCATTGCAAAATGTGAGAACTAGAAGGAGAGGAAGCTCCGGACCTCAACGATGCTTTGAATGTGGTAAGACAGGACATTTTTGTTCAGATTGCCCTAACCTTTCAGGTTCTACTTCCCGGGATAAAAAGAAAACAAGAACGAAGCACTCCTCTGCAAAAGATACGAAGAAAAAGAATGGTTTTACAGGTCATCAACTGGTGCATAGTTTTATCTCCGCAATCCAGGAACTTGGCTCAAGCGACGTGGACATTGGAAGTGACGAAGATGAAGATGACTTGGCAAACTTGTGCTTTATGGCGGGCAAGTCAAGATCAAGTATGGAGGAGGCAAAACACAACAGCGACAATGAAGAGGTATGTCCTACTTGCGAAGAAATGTGTGATGCTATTTATCGTGCCACTATTATTGTTAAGATAAAGGACAAAAAGCTTAGGGACAATGCTGTTAAAATTGAGTCACTAGAATCTGAAATTAATCGTTTGAAATCCTTGATTCCTAGTGATGATTCTTGTTCCTCATGTGACTTAATATATGAACAATTTTTCTCCCTAAGAAGTGCACATACCTCCACACTTGATAAACTTGAACTTGAAATTGAAAAGAACAAAAAGCTTGATGCACTTAATATTGGAAACTTAAAAGATGCTTCTTGTTCTACAATTGATTTGCACTGTTCTAGTTGTGATGATCTTGATAAGAAACTGCAAGATTCTATGAATGAAATTTCTATATTGAACAATGCTTTATGTTCTCATGAAGTTAAATTTTGTTCCAATTGCAAACTAAAAGGAAAAACTTCATGTGATAATTGCCTTGATCTGTCCAATAAACCTGATAACATGCATAAGACATTAGATAGGTTTTGTAATGGGAATAAGAATCTAAACTTACTGCTGAATTCATCCAAGTCTTGCAATGATAAAACTGGTTTAGGTTTTGATTCTCATGCTCATGCTAAGGCACATCCACCTAAAATTGTAAAGTCATTAGGAAGTGGTTTGATTCAAACAGTTCCTAAAAAAAAAGAAGTGGTTTTCAAATCTGCAGGAGTATTGTCTCATTCGGTTTCAAATAAAAATGTTGTTTGCTCATCTAGACATGAACACAAAGTTAAATTTCATTGTACCTACTGTGGTAGAGATGGTCATGTCATAAATTTTTGTTATAGACTAGCTAAACAACAGAAAAGGGAAAGAATGGTTGCTAGATCTCATAACTTTCATGCAAAATTTGCTGCACATATTGAACTGAATGTACAACCTGCTATTTTGAGTCAAAAACATTCAAAGTTTACCTCCGGACCTTCTGTTTTTGCCTCCGGAGCTACTGATTTGTGTGCTACACAAGTAACACCTTATAGGTCAGTAGTTAAGAATAAAAAATCTCAATCTTTGACTCATAAACCTGCTATTTTGTCTCAGCTTTCGCGTGTTTTTCCTGCTGAACGTCGCGTGACTCAGTACTGGATTCCTAAATGCCTTTTGACTAACCCCAGTATTGAGTCATCGATGTATTGTGCTTCTATGTAGGTTACACGTTTGAGGAAGGATAACATTTTGATTGTGGGTTCAGGTTGCTCACGCCACATGACCGGTAACAAAGATTGGTTCTCCTCCCTCTCTTTTGTGTCATGTGTAGAGAATGTTACTTTTGCCGATAATTCTTCAACTCCTATAATTGCTAAGGGTACGGTTAGAGTAAATGATCACTACACTTTGAAGGATGTGGCACTTGTCAAAAATTTGAAATACAACTTTCTTTCTGTTTCACAATTGCTAGATGAAAATCAAGAAATTATTTTCAATAAAAACTGCTGCAAAGTTGTAAGTTCAAATAGTCAGATTATTTTTAACATGTCTCGGTTTGGAAGAGTTTTTAAAGAAGATTTTGATATGTATTCCTCTAATCATAGGTGTCTAGTTGCTAATGATTCAAAGGACCTATATTTTTGGCATCGTAGACTTGGTCACGTAGGCTTTGATCACCTAACGTGTGTTAGTGCTCTTGATCGCATACGTGGGATGCCTATGCTTAAAGGGGACAAAGAAATTGTGTGCTCTTCTTGAAGACATGCTAAGATGGTTGCAGATTCACATACTCCTCTCACAATGATCATGAAAACTAAACCTTGTCAACTTTTGCATCTTGACACCATAGGACCTTCACGTGTTCAATCCTTCGGAGGTAAATGGTATGTACTTGTGATTGTTGATGATTATTCTAGATACTCTTGGGTTTACTTTATGGCGTCTAATAATGAAGTTTTTAGTCACTTTAGAGCTTTATTTCTTAGATTATAAATTGATTACCCAGGATCTTTAAAAGCAATTAGAAGTGATAATGGAACTGAATTTAAAAATCAATTTTTTGATCACTTTTGGGCTGAAAATGGAATAGATCATCAATTTTATTCACCATATGTACCTCAACAAAACAGTGTTGTAGAAAGAAAGAACATAACCTTAGTTGAGATGGCTAGGACTATGCTTGATGCATATCAAACTCCTAGGAAATTTTGGACTGATGCGTTAGCAACCGCTTGTGATTTCTCAAATTGTGTTTTCTTGCATGCTAAGCTAGGTAAAACACCATATGAGCTCCGGTTTGGACATAGGCCTAGTGTTACACACTTTCGATTCTTTGGTTGCAAATGCTTTGTTAAGAAACATGGTAATCTTGATAAATTTGAACCTAGATCCGTTGATGGCATGTTTCTTGGTTATCCATCTCATACTAGAGGCTACCGTGTGCTTTTACTTGACACTAACAAAATTGTGGAGACTTGTGAAGTGTCTTTTGATGAAGCTAGCCTAGGTACTAGCTCAAACATTGCAGATCCAGATCCATATCCGTAGGGGGAGAGCATTTTCGTTGAAGATGAGGAAGAATTGGAGCTGTTACCAGAAAATTCAGCAGCTAAAGACTTTGGTTCAGCTCCGGATGTTAATTCTCAACCAGCACCGACAACCATCAATGCTGATTCAAATCATCCTCAAGTCACAAGCTCATTGATTTGTGATGAACATGAAGAATAAGAAGCTTGTGAGACATATGTTCCCCTATGGTTTTACAAAGATCATCCCCTACAACAGATGATTGGAAGCTTGCACGAATGAGTCACATGGTCCAGGTTTTGCGATCCAAACTCTTATGCTCATTCTGCTCTTGTTGCTTCTTTTGAACCCAAAGATATATCACACGCACTCACTAATGAATCTTGGATTATTGCCATGCAAGAAGAGTTAGAAAATTTTGAAAGAAATAATGTTTGGAAACTTGTACCTCCACCTCAAGGTCACACTTTAATTGGAACTAAATGGGTATTTAAAAATAAACAAAGTGAGGATGGGGTTGTGGTTAGGAATAAGGCTAGGTTGGTTGATCAAGGTTTCACTCAAGTTGAAGGTCTAGATTTTGATGAAACTTTTGCTCCCGTTGCTAGATTAGAAGCCCTAAGAATTTTGTTAGCCTTTGCTGCATCTAAAGGTTTCAAGCTATATCAAATGGATGTTAAAAGTGCTCTTCTAAATGGCTACATAGACGAGGAGGTTTATGTCAAGCAACCACCAGGTTTTGAAAATCCAGATTTTCCTAATCATGTTTACAAACTGTCCAAAGCCTTGTACGGTCTCAAACAAGCCCCTAGAGCATGGTATGATAGGTTAAAAACATTCTTACTTGAAAAAGGGTTTACCATGGGCAAGGTTGATAAAACTCTTTTTGTGCTTAAGCATAGCAATGACTCATTATTCGTTCAAGTGTATGTGGATGATATTATCTTTGGTTGTGCTTCTCATGATCTTGTGTCCAAGTTTTCAGCAATGATGAGTTCCGAATTTGAAATGAGTATGATGGGTGAACTCACTTACTTTTTGGGGCTGCAAATCAAGCAAACAAAGGAGGGTACCTTTGTGCATCAAATGACGTATACAAAAGATCTCCTAAGGCTCTTCAACATGGACAAAAGCAATCCTCTTCAGACACCAATGGGAATAGCAGCAACACTTGAACTTGATGAAGATGGTGAACCAGTGGATCAAAAAGAATATAGAAGCATGATCGGATCACTTTTGTACCTCACGGCATCAAGACCAAACATACAATTCAGCGTATGTCTTTGTGCATGGTTTCAAGCCTCCCCACGTGCTTCACATCATCAAGCCGTCAAAAGGATTCTCAGCTACTTCCATGGAACTCAAGAATTTGGAATTTTTCTTCCTTCTTCCTCAAACGTTACTTTGAAAGCTTTTTCGTATGCTGATTTTGGGGGTTGTAGGATTGATAGGAAAAGTACTTCCGGTGCTTGTAATTTTCTTGGTAATTCTCTTGTTGCTTGGTACTCTAGAAAACAAAATTCAGTTGCACAATCCACAGCCGAATCTGAATATGTAGCTGCTGCTAGTGCTTGCTCACAAATTCTTTGGATTGTTCAAACACTTAAGGATTATGGGGTTGATCTAGATAGTGTTCCACTGTTTTGTGATAACACTAGTGCCATTTGCATGGCTAAAAACCCCGTGCAACATTCTAGAACTAAGCACATTGACATTAGGTATCACTTTCTCGGAGATAATGTTGAAAAAGGAAACATTGTGCTTCACCATGTAGATACCGAACAATAATTGGCTGACATTTTTACAAAACCTTTGGATTTCACTCGTTTTTGTTACATTCGTAGTGAAATAGGGGTTATGCATCCTCATGGCTTAAATTGAGGCGGGGGGGGGGAGGGGTTTGAAACTTGGGAAGTCTATGTGTGAATCTGAAATTAAAATTATATGAGCATAGTATTTCATACATATATGACTTTGTGATTCCTTTTACATGCTGAAAGTTCTTACTACATTACTCGTGTTATACATTTTGTAGTTTTTGCCATGTCTAGTATTTGGAATAATTACTTACACTAAAACTGGTCATGGTCGAACTTTCTTGCTGTTTTGAACTTGTTACATGTTCACAAGTGCTTTTAATCATTAAGAATTAATCAAGTAATCAACTCACATGTTAAGTTTTTATGAACAAATATAAATTGAGAAAAGATCAAGAGAATATGCATGCATCGCACTTCTTCTTTTGAGATAGCTTATCATTGCACTTAGATATGAACTTGGAAGAAGTTGTGTATGACTAAAACCATGTCCTTAAGCTTCTGATTGTCAAATGACATAGGCTTGGCTTTGTTGGTTCGAATAAGGCAGATGCGCATATAATCTCTTGCAAATATCATATGATCTAAATTTATGCTTTGAAAAATAATAAAATGCAGCAACTAGTGTCATGCTTTCAGGTTTTGAAATAGTTAAGTTTGTGAGATCATGACTTGCTTAAATTGAAAATTACATTTGATATCTAGCATTGCTTACACTACTTTATGTATCTCATTGATGTGATAATGTAAGGTACCTGATAGTATGACTTGGATGAGCTTTGTTTATATGTATATGTTATAATATGCTCATAACAACTAAAGTTGGAGAAATAATTTGTTTATATGCTCATGACTTGCTGAATACATTGTCAAAGGGGGAGAGATAAGCATGAAGAGAAAGATAATATGTGCATAAGGAGAGATAATAAAGGGGGGAGAGATAATATGGGATAATTTTTTGATTTTCTTCTTATTTTACTTTTGATTTACAAAGGGGGAGAAATTGCCTTCAAAACTATTATGTGAATAAGCCAATGTTCGGATTTTAAATGGTGTTGCCAATGCATTCATCAAGGGGGAGATTGTAAGACCTATGTGTTCTGAATACATTAGCTTGTAGTGAATACACTTGCTTTGACGATAAAAGTTTTGAATATCACCAAAACACCTTTTTATTAAGGTCCGACTAGTTCTGGTTAGCTCCGGCGGGAGCTTGGTTATACTAGTTTTGCTAAGCTCCGGCGCTAGGTTCTACTAGCTTTTGTTAGCTCTGGCTCAAGGTCCGGGTTGCTCTGTCAAGGTCCGGAACTTGACTACAGTGCTTCTGCTTTTCATTTGCAATGTTTCATACTTGCTTTACATTGTTGGAAAGGTTGCTTAGTATTCATTTGCTAAGTTTTTGGTGCGTTTTGGTTGATATGGATGATATCGTGTTACTGTGGTTTTGCAACATGCTTATGTGGGGTTCTCACGTAAGGTGTTGTGTATGGAAATAACTTGAGTCAAGTCGAGGACTTGGGCTCGTATGGATTGGTTGTTAATTCATGTGTATGTGTTGCTTGAGTTCAAGACATGGCTTGTGATGAGATCCATTGGACTAGTCTCAGGGAGGAGATGAGGTTCCAACAACCAAATTCAGGAGAAATTGTGGTTGAGCTGATCAGGAGGTTGCGCAGCATGATTGAATCAAGAATGATGCATGTGAAGATATCGTGGACATCACTGGAAGATGTTTGCACGTGTGCAGGGAGTGCATGGACGTGGCTACATGGTTCCGAGACGTGATGAAGAGATGTGGACGTAAAGAGTTGGTCGGAAAGGTCCAACCGACTAGGTTATGGACTTAGGCTACGGCTGAGTCGGGTTTGACTCAAATATGGAAAGATTTGAGTTGGTTATGATAGGATTTCGTGTGGGTCTCGAATTTGAGTTTTTTAGGAATGTGGGATACATTCCTAAGGTGTTTGGAAGTCATAAGATTGCTTCTATCTGCGTATAGAATAATCCTAAGCAGTTATGGAAAGTTATGATTCGTGAACAGAGTAGGATTAGGTTTCTGATCTGAGTTGAGTTGGATTTCGAGCTGGTTATATAAGCAAGGGAGCCCAGAGCTCGTGGTACACGACTTGGGGGCTGTTCCTCTTGTGTTCTATTGAATAAAATTCGTAGTTTGAAGGAACTTCTGTGCCTTGTTCGTCCGACTTGTTCCAGACAAGTTTTACTCATCGAGTTTCTGGACGGCACTACCTTTCGTCGATGCTTTTATCATAACTCAAGTTTTACAGATCTAATTGACGTGATTATTTTTGGGTTTTCTGCACAACTTGATTATCTATCATCTGGTAAAAATTCACGGTCATTGGTTTTGTGGTATATGATCTACACGAGTTTCTTTGCAGCGTTCCAGAACTGTTTTTTCTCAGGTAGGGCTGATTGACCTTTGTTCGATCTTTCGATCATAACTTGAGTTTTTCTTGACGGATTTGAGTGATTCTTGTTGTGTTATCTTCGCGACTTGATTGTCTTTGATATATATCACTTTTGTCACGGTGAAAAACGTTTATATTAATCTCACACACGATTTCTTTAACAGATCGTTTTTCTGCCGAAGGGGTTGGGGTTAATTGTTTCCGCTGCGTAAGATTTTTAAATCTACCATTCAACCCCCCCCCCCTCTGGTAGATTTTCACGTGCTCTTCGATCCTATAGTTTCACTTCAATCCTGTATAAAATACATGCATGCACTAATTTCTCCAAGGACAAGTGGAAATAGGTTAAATAGAAAGGTGACGTGTGCAAGAAATGATATTTTCTTCACATAATTGAGTTATATTTATGGATGAAATTGGTATATAACATCCGTCAACATGTACTCAACTCTTGTTGCTATTGTCAACATGGTGAGACGTCGATGGCAGGCCCTTTGGGTGGGGCCAGAGCTGGCTGCTCCGACGCCGCCCACCATCATCACAGAGACGCCGACGGCAGGCCCCTTTGGTGATGCCAGAGCTGGCTGCTTCGACATCATCCACCATCGTCGTAGAGTCGTCGACAGCATGCCCTCGGTGTACAGGCCACCACAAGCAAACCCCGTTAGCAACAAGAGCAGGACGGGAGAGTTTTCTCACAGATCAGTGCTTGCTGCTACCGTCAACATGTAGAGACATCGACGTCATACCACTTGGGTGATGCCTGAGTTGGCTGCTCCGGTGTCGCCCACCATCGTCGCCGAGACACCCACAGTAAGCCCCTTGGGTGGTGCCGGAGCTTGCTGCTCTAGAGTCATCCACCATCGTCGTAGAGTCATCGACAGCAGGCCGCCTGAGAGGTACCGGAGATGGATGCACCGGTGTCATCCACCATCATTGCAGAGATACCGACAGCAAGCCCGTTGGGAGGTGCCAGAGCTGGATGCTCCAGCGTCGCCCACCATCATCGTTGAGACATTGATGGTAGGCCCATTGGGTGGTGTTGGGGCTGGTGTTGACGGTCCTTAAGTTCCACATTTTGACTGACAATTCACCTCATAATATGCATAAAAGGAACACAAAACATAGTGGTAGGGTTATACACTAACCCAATTCCACAAGTGTTGGTGTATATTTGTATGCAGGTGAATTATTACCCAAAATACCCAAACATGCAGGGATGAATCCATGAAAATGGATTTCAACGAATCAGACGATGACACGTGGCAACACATGGATCAAATGGCCCACAAACAGAAGAATACGAGGAGATCCAATGGTGTTGCACCCATATATATCAAGGGGCCCAACCTGGAAGCCACCTGGAGGAAGCACTCCCCGAGGGGAGCCTTGACCAGGTCAGCCAAACCAGGGGTTCGGACGACCTCTTCCTGGCGCCAAACTAGGTGAAATGACATGTGTTGGCTCCTCCTGAGTCCCTGGAGTCAATGGTGACTGATTCACACGTTAATTGTGGTGGGAACCGACCCTTATACACCTATAAATAGACCCCCTCACCTCACTTCTCACGCACAACAAAATTTGAGAATAGTGCTACACTCCAAAGGTTTAGAGTAGTCCTAGAGGCTACCAAAGTAGAAGGAGAGTGTGGTGAAGAGTCTACGAGAAGGAGGCTTGGGCTTGTCGAGTCCCTCTTCTACACTTGTACCCCTACAAAGGTGTTACTCAATCAAGTAAGCTTTCGTGAATTCAATACAAGTTTGATCTTTTAATCTTAGTAGTTTGCACAAGTAGTTACTTGTGGGTTCACTGCTTTAATTCATTAGATGCTCTAGTTGTAGCTTTGTGTTCGAAACAACTAGAGTGGTGATTTAGAACGTAAGCGTGGTGCTTAGGTTATAAATCATCAGTGGATATCTTGTAGATCCACGGATTGAAGAGGTAGGCAGTAGGTGGTGACAGCCCTATCATTCCTTTGTAATCCTCCACATTCGGCTATGCCATAGGCTCTTGGCGGGAGTCGTCCTAGTATTGCTAGGAGTAAGCCCGTGCCCGAAGCAAGCATCTACTGCAAAGTGCCTTGAATTAGGATCAATACTTTGAATTCCTCTCTATTCCTTGCCTACCAAACATCTTTGTGTCCTTGGGTGAGCTAGTTCCAAAGATTAGCACACACGTTCTTTGGATTCGATACCCTTGGGAATACTCCTTAAGGGGAAGTGCAACAACGGTATTTCCGTGCGCTTGCGGATAACTCTGTGGTGTTAAGAAATACCAACAAGCATTTCTGGCGCCATTGCCGGGGAATGGTTGCTGTTAATCTTCGAACCAAGATCACCCTCATATCATAGCCCCTTATCTATCATCTACCTTTCTTATTCTTACCTTACCACCACCATAAAAATGGATCAACCCACCATTCTTTCTTACTCTGCTCTGAAGGGCAAGTTCTGTGAGCCACCGCCTCCGGCAGAACCTATTTGTTCAACCAGCTACGAACTTCGCCCTGGCTTTATAGCCATGGTTCGGGAACAATCCTTCTCAGGAACGGATTGTGAAAACCCTTACCACCATCTACGAGAGTTCGAACAACCGTGTTCATGCCTTCTAATCAAAGGTATGACACAGGAAACTCTCAAATGGAAGTTGTTTCCTTTTTCCCTCAAAGAAAAAGACAAACAATGGTACAACCACTACGTTGGGAAGACAAACGGTGATTGGAGTGAATTACGAGATAAATTTTGTCTTGTTTTCTTTCCCATTGCCCGAATTGTTTCCTTACGAAAGGAAGTACTATGCTTCTAGAAGATGGAGAAGGAATCCATAGGTGTAGCTTGGGACAGATTTTCTCTTTTGACAAATTCTGGCCCAGATTTGTTAATCCCTGATCCAATGCTTTTGCAACATTTCTTCATGGGATTAAACAAAGAGTCTGCCCTATTTCTTGACATTATAGCTGGAGGATCTTTCCTCCATAAGACACCAGAAGAAGGCAAGGATCTTCTGGACAGAATTCTAGAAAATTATTCCTTCATTATGGGTCTTAATGAGCCTCCCCAAGTGGAAGTCGTGTAAAGAACGGATGATACACTCTTGGACAAGGATGAACCCATTTCTTGTTTACCCCAAGCCTTGCCAGAGGAATCCTCTCCCGAACCTGAGACTACGAAGGTAGAAGAAAGTCAACCCTCGTAGTTTCCATTTTACTTCGAGGAAGAGTTTTTTGAAGATTATGGAAATACCTCGAAGTATTGTTGCTATAGGAAACCTTCATTGCCACCAACTCCACCTGAACCACCTGACAGGGTGTTCGTCCGTCAGACGGTCAAGGAGTTGACCTCTATTCTGAGCAGAGAATGGATAGCTGAAGTCGAGAATTCACCCGAAATTCTTCAGATGACCTCACCTTTGGTTACCATTTTATGTTCTATTAGAGGGACACCAATGAGAATCCTATACAACCCTACTGTTGGAGCAAATCTCATTTCTGATTCTTGTGCTCTCGCCATTCTTAGCGATGTGCCATTGGCACCAACACGCAAATCCTTTCGAGATTCATTTGGAACCATTCTTGAAGGATGTGGGGTTCTGCGACAAGTGTCTGTTAGACACAAAGATGTTGAGGCTCTCCTAGATTTTCACGTGTTCGAAATCCAAGATTTTGACATCATGATGGGGATTCCCATAGAGAAATTTCTCATGGAAGTTCCTTTGGAAGGAAGCCTCAATATTAATCTTGGAGGGAGAAATTTCTCTATGCCTATTCTGCATTCAAGGAACACATCTGCAGAATCTCCCATCCAATATGAGCCCATGGAGGAGGTTAGGTCTCTTCAGTTTTTAGAACTCCCTGAAATTGAAGGAGAAGAAGACTTCGTCCAAGAAGAGGATGAATTTCAGGAGGAAATTGAATTGCCAAAAGAAGAGCCCTCCCCAAAACCTCCTGTTGAGCTCAAGATTCTACCTCCAGGCCTATGTTATGCCTTTCTAAATGGTGATTTGGAAGCCCCTGTCATCATAAGTGACAAGCTTTCAGATGATGAAACAATCAAACTCATAGCCATGTTAGAAAGGCATAGAGCTGGTTTTAAAAATTAACTTCAGGATCTCAAGGGAATTAGTCCAGCGTTATGCACCCATCGTATTCCTATTGACCCTGAGAGTGTCCCCTCAAGGGAACCTCAAAGGTGATTGAATAATGCGATGCGGGAAGTTGTCAAGAAAGAAGTCTTGAAACTTTTACATGCCGGGATTATTTACCCTGTTCCTCATAGTGAATGGGTAAGTCCAGTTCAAGTAGTGCCTAAGAAGGGAGGTATGACGGTCGCTCAAAACGAGAGGAATGAATTAACTCCTCAACGTACTGTCACGGGATGGAGGATGTGCATTGACTACCGAAAACATAACAAGTCAACAAGGAAAGAGCATTTTCCATTGCCCTTCATCGATGAGATGTTAGAGCGATTGGCAAGACACTCCTACTCCTGTTTCCTTGATGGGTATTCGGGATATCATCAAATTCCTATCCATCCTGATGATCAAAGTAAGACCACATTCACATGTCCTTGCAGGACCTATGCCTACCGGCGTATGTCCTTTGGACTGTTTAACGCTCCTGCCTCTTTCCAGAGATGCACGATGTCTATATATTCAGACATGATCAAGTATATCATGGAAGTTTTCATGGACGATTTCTCTGTCTATGGAAAAACTTTTCATCACCGTCTAGAAAATTTAGACAGGGTCTTACGAAGATCAAGAGAAGGACCTTGTGCTTAATTGGGAAAAGTGCCATTTCATGGTTCGGGAAGGCATCGTTCTTGCACACTTGGTGTCCGAGAGAGGGATAGAGGTGGACAAAGCTAAAATTGAAGTTATTGAAAAACTTCCACCTCCTATCAATGTTAAGGGAATCTGTAGATTCTTAGGTCATGCGGGGTTCTATCGACGATTTATCAAGGATTTCTCCAAAATTGCTAGATCCCTCACCAACCTATTAGCTAAAGAAGCTCCCTTTGATTTAAATGATGAATGCCTGAAATCATTTGATATACTCAAAAAGGCACTCATCTCAGCTCCAATTATCCAACCTCCTGATTGGACGCTGCCATTCGAAATCATGTGTGATGCCAGTGACTTTGCTATTGGTGCGGTCTTAGGCCAAACAAAAGATAAAAAGCATCACGCAATAGCCTACGCTAGCAAAACTCTGACAGGAGCCCAACTCAATTATGCCACAACTGAGAAAGAGCTCCTAGCAGTAGTTTTTGCTATCGACAAGTTTAGATCCTATTTGGTTGGAGAAAAGGTCATAGTCTACGCAGACCATGCTGCTTTGAACTATCTGCTTACCAAAAAGGATGATAAACCCAGGCTAATTCGATGGATTCTTCTACTCCAAGAATTTGATCTGGAAATAAGAGATAAGAAAGGAGTAGAGAATTCAGTAGCAGATCATCTTTCACGTATGAAAGTCACACAAACCATGGACATACCTATCAATGACTTTCTACGAGATGTTATGCTCCTCAAGGTGACAGACTCTCACCCTTGGTATGAGGATATCATGAACTTTATGGTCACGGGATACGTACCACACGGGGAGAACAAAAAGAAACTCTGAGAGTCATAGACACCTTTGGGATGACCCTTAGCTCTATCGAGTATGTGCCGATGGCCTTCTTAGAAGGTGCGTCCCATAAATCAAAGGCACCAAAATCATAGAGAAATGCCATGCTGGCCCCTACGGTGGTCATTACGGTGTTTACCGTACTCAGGCAAAGATCTGGCAGAGTGGATTCTATTGGTCTTCAATGTATGAAGATACCAAGGAATTCATTCGCAGATGTTGGAAATGCCAGAAGCATGGAGGAATCTTTGCTCGCAATGCGATGCCTCTAACATACAATATATTAGTGGAATTATTTGATGTATGAGGTATTGGTTTCATGGGACCTTTTCCTGGGTCTTATGATTGCGAGTATATTCTGGTTGCTGTCGATTATGTGTCAAAAGTGGTAGAAGCATTGCCATGCAAAAATGCTGATTCCAAGCAAGCGAGGAAAATGTTCCATGAGATCATTTTCCCACGCTTTGGAACTCCCCGTATGGTCATAAGTGATGGAGGGTCTCATTTCATAGATAAGACCTTCCGAAACTTTTTAAGGGAACTTGGAGTCTAGCATAACATTGCTACCCCATACCACCCACAGACAAGTGGTCAAGCAGAAACATCTAATAAACAAATTAAGAATATTCTGTAAAAGACTGTCCTGGAAATGGGAACGGGATGGAAGCAAAAGCTACCAGACGTGTTGTGGGCATATCGTACTGCCTACAAGACACCTATCGGCATGTCTCCTTTCAACCATGACTATGGGAAGACTTGCCATCTTCCAGTAGAATTGGAACATAGAGCGTATTGGGCCATCAAGCGGTGGAACATGAATCTTAACGAAGATGAAAATCACCGATTGAAGCAAATATCTGAGTTGGAGGAATGGAGAGATAAGGCGTACCACAGTGCCAGAATTTATAAAGAGAGAACCAAAAGATGGCACGATAAGAGGATTACGCCGAAAGAGTTCAAACCTGGAGATAAAGTTTTACTCTTTAACTCTAGGGTTAAACTCTTTGGATATGGGAAGCTTAGAAGTAAATGGGAAGGACCCTTCACTGTAGTAGAGACTTCATCCCATGGAGCAATCACACTCCAAGGTGATGACGGTCAACTATTCAAAGTGAATGGGCACCGACTCAAATAATTTCTCGATTCCCAAAAGGATACAGAAAAAGAATTTGATGTGGTAAATCTAATCGATTTCCATGCCATTTCTTTCAATTCTGTTTAAATTCTCCACGTCTAACTAATGGGCCCATCTAATTCTTCTTCTAGAAGTCCCATTCAATCGACTCGAGAAAATATGGCTCGAATGGAGCCAGAAGGGGGTCGGTGGAACCCTTGGGTCGGCCAACTCTCCCTTTGCGCCGTTCGCGTTCTGTTTTCTCATGTTTATCCTCCTTGATATCCTCCACAAAATCCTCAGTGAAATGCGTCATTCCCCGCCTACTTAAAGGACGGAAACAAAGAGGAAAGTTTTACACCTCTTTGAATCATCATCTTCCTCCCGTCCTCGTCATGGACGACAAGAAGATTGTGCCTCATGCCTACTCCAGCTCAACCTTCAACCTGTGCGGAGACATTAAGCCGGCCGACGACAAAACTTCCCTCGCCTTGGAGTCCATCATGGCAATCGATGTCAAGCCCCTTGCCATGATCCCGCTTGCGACGACTCCGCGCGGGCGCAGTCCTACACCTCGTAGCATTGTCCGGTCGCTCTTCCATCAGAGAACGCCGATGAAGTCGACGACGCCGGGCCGTTCGAATTTGGCTGGGCTGAGCCCAGTCAAGACATGTCCTTTCCACGGAAAAGATGAGTCTCTCACATCGTTGCAGCCCGGCGAGTAGTTCATGTATACTTTGACGACTAAGACGGGCGATGTAGTGAGCCACCACTAAAAGATGCCCACCTATACCTCGACGGAACGCATGGGAGATCGCTTTCTTATCCACGGGGTGCGCAAACCCGAAGGAGGCTACACTAAGGGCCTATTAAAGCAAATGGATAATTTTGCGATGGAGGAGTCGACGAGCTCGTCGCCCTCCAAGATTAGGCGGCACATCCCACCACCTGCCATCAACAGGCCACCCGGCCAGTTCGAGGGCTGTGATGAGGACTCTCCTCGTGCCCTTAAAGTGGCACAGATGACCAAGGAACTCGCTTCTGTCTTCTTGGAGAACAAGAATCTAACGGACTTGGTGGCTAAAGAGCGCATCGAGAGGGCGGAAATGAAGGACGATATCATGGCCCTCAAGGAGGAGATTGACGGTGTTTGTCGTGGCATGACCGTCAAACTGTCGGGGAGCCCGACATCTACAATGCACCATAGTTTAGATGTCCCGACAGCATAGGATGCTTACTACTTAGGATTTTTATTCTTTTCCAATCATTTGTTTTCCAAATCTAGGTTGAATAATGTAAGCATCCCCATATTTTGATTTCAATAAAGTGAACTTACCGGTTCATTTAACACAGGTAATGTTCCCCCTTTTGTTTATTTTGTTGAATAAAGAATTCAGGAAACAAGTGTGGGGGAAACATGTCCCCAAGTCACGAAATCCCGACGTGAAAAATTAACGTTGCATATCAAAACACGTCGTGACCGAATAAACAAAATGACCCGATGAAACAGATCCTTAGAAGAGCCACCCGAAGGTCGGCCGAACCCCCTGGTCGGCTGACTTGTTCTCTGCTCCGTACGACTCCGTTTCACTCTAGAAAAATCGGTTTGGATTTCCTATCCCCACCTTTATGTGCTACCCTGCTGTTTGAGTTGATTTCATATTTTTCTTTGCATATCTCAAATGAATCAACTCATCAAATTAAAATAAAATTTGGTAGTCAAGAATTTGCTTAAGCTACTTTATATTTCAATTCATTATCTTGTTTATGATTCCCATAATTCAATAGGAAAAAAACACATCATCTAGGTATTCGACTAGTGTGATATGGTAAATGAGTTCTTTAGAAATCATCCTTTTGCATGAAATTGATTTTGACATTTGTAACTATTTGAAGTCTTGAACTTTGCCTAAATCTCTCATTGGAAACTTATATACCCACCAAGGCCATATGATATATTCATTGAAAACCACAAGCATATGCCACTTTGCTTTTCATTGAACTTTGTCAAACCCGTGACCCAATTGAGTGACATGCATGAACTTTTTGAATTGAAAAGTCTTGTGCGGATTCATGCAAAATTTCTCACATTGAGAGTTTGCATCCATCGATTACCCATCCGCCAAAACAAAACTCCATACAATACAAATGAAAGCCTCTCTAAAAATAAAAAGGAGTAGAAGACATGGCTACAAGAAAAAGAAAAAGCATCCACTCTTGAAAAAGAGTAAGAGTGCTAAAAAAATAGCCATGTTTCATCCTTAAAAGAGAGCAAATTCATGGGAGTTATCACCTCACCCCTCCATTCCATTCATGTGCACAAGAATTTTCCCTTCACTTTGTTCATTGCATAAGTCTCTCATAGGATCAAGTTTTGACTTAGTAACATATGAATTGCAAATGTGTGCCACATTCATCCCTACCAAGCTCCAGATATAGCCACTTTTAGTAATAGGGACAAGAATTGGCAAAACATGCCATGATGAGGACTCAAACACTTTGAGAGATTTGAGAGATTCCAATCGAGAAGGCAAGGGCAAAAGTTCCTATGACTTTCAAATATAGCAATTGCCAAATCGTTTCAGCAGAGAATGATCCAAGGGAACTTCATTCTAACCGTTCCACTTTTCAAACACCCAAGATTGATGTGGTAGCCACATACAAAAAAGGGGAACCATGGATTCAGGTATCAGTTGAAATATCTAGTATCCTTATTTTCTAACTTATAGCAAATTCATGACAACACTCTAGTCCTTCTTGCCTTCACTCGAGGACGAGCAAAGGACTAAGTGTGGGGGAGTTTGTTCACGGTCCTTAAGTACCACATTTTGACTGTCAATTCACCTCATAATGTGCATAAAGAAACACAAAACATAGTGGTAGGGTTATACACTAACCCAATTCCACAAGTGTTGGTGTATATTTGTATGCAGATGAAGTATTACCCAAAATACCAAAACATGCAGGGATGAATCCATGAAAATGGATTTCAACGAATCAGGCGATGACATGTGGCAACACATGGATCAAATGGCCCACAAACAGAAGAATACGAGGAGATACAATGGTGTTGCACCCATATATATCAAGGGGGCCCACCTGGAAGCCACCTGGAGGAAGCACTCCCCGACGTGTTGGCTCCTCCCGACTCCCTGGAGTCAATGTTTACTTATTCGCGCGTTAATTATGGCGGGAACCGACCTTTCTCCACCTATAAATAGACCCCTGCACCTCACTTTTCACACACACCAAAAGTTGAGAATAGTGCTACACTCCAAAGGTTTAGAGTAGTCCTAGAGGCTACCAAAGTAGAAGGAGAGCGTGGTGAAGAGTCTAGGAGAAGGAGGCTTGGGCTAGTCAAGTCCCTCTTCTACACTTGTACTCCTACAAAGGTGTTAATCAAGTAAGCTTTTGTGAATTCAATACAAGTTCGATCTTTTATTCTTAGTGGCTTGCACAAGTAGTTACTTTTGGGTTCACTGCTTTAATTCATTAGAGGCTCTAGTTGTAGCTTTTTGTTCGAAACAACTAGAGTAGTGATTTAGAACGTAAGTGTGGTGGTTAGGTTATAAATCATCAGTGGATATCTCGTAGACCCACGCATTGAAGAGGTAGGCAGTAGGTGGTGACAGCTCTATCTTTCCTTCGTAATCATCCACGTTCGGCTATGCCATAGGCTCTTGGCGGGAGTCGTCCTAGTATTGCTAGGAGTAAGCCCGTGCCCGAAGCAAGCATCTACTACAAACGGCCTTAAATTAGGATCAATACTTTGAATTCCTCTTTGTTCCTTGCCTACCAAACAACTTTGTGTCCTTCGGTGAGCTAGTTCAAAAGATTAGCACACACGTTCTTTGGATTCGATACCCTTGGGAATACTCCTTAAGGGGAAGTGCTACAACGGTATTTCTGTGCGCTTGCGGATAACTCTGTGGTGTTAAGAAATAACAATAGTTGGCTGCTCCGGTGTTGCCCAGCTTTGTTGTACCGTCGTCGACGGCAGGCCTCCTAGGAGGTGCCAGAGCTGGCTACTCCAACATCGCCCACCAACGTCATCTAGTCATCGACAGTAGACCCCCTGGGAGGTACTAGAGCTGGCTGCTCTGGTGTCATCCACCACCAATGTGTAGCACTTCGATGGTAGGCCCTTGGTGTACAGGCTACCACAAGCGAACCTTGTTAGCAACAAGACCAGGGCATGGGAGTGTACTCACTTATCAATGCTTGTTGTTGTTGTCAACATGCTGAGATGTCGATGGAAGGCCCCTTGGATGGTGTCGGTGCTGGCTATCCTACACACGTTAAAAGTGGGACTAGTTTGCTCGCCAGTTTTACCTGTTCCTCTTCCTTAGCTTTGTGATGCCTTACTGTCCTCAGTTGACACACAAGGCTTGGGTAATACAATGCATTAGTGCTTCGGGGTCCAGCTCCCGCCGTCGTAGGGTGAGATCCTTCTGGCCCCAAGTACTCGGTCGCAGTGTTGAGATGCAGGTGTGCCTGCTTAGGTTACAGGGCAGGGTTAAGCAGTTCACATGCCCTGGACCTCCAGTTTAGCTTAGTCTTTTCCTGGGAGGCCATCCGGCTTCATAGAACTCCAAGGATAGGCGCAGCCGTGAGAACCATTCACACATCACAGGTACCTCAAGCAAGCCCACCTGCAGTAGGATTGCACGACTCTAGCAAGGGTGAGATAGAAAGTGTACAACCGTGTATATGAATAAAATATACAGTAAGCAAGCTTAGCATGGTTGATCATAAAATTAGTGTGTAATTAAATGAACATTGTTAAGGTAACATGAAGTAAGACAGTGATTCTTTCATATTAGTATTTGTAGGAGGAGACAAACTTTTACAAAAGAGGGCAATTGCCTGCTTCCGGATGCCGAGGGAGATAGGGTGCACAGGCTTAGGGTTCGGGACCAGGCTAAGCTGACTGCGCACTCTAGACCTGACCCTCCTGGAGCTTGGTTGTCCTAAGTGCTTCTCTTAGACACTATGAACACCTTCCCACTGGCCTACTAAGCTAATATATACAGGGTGCTCAAAGCTCCAAGGATGGTTGTGACGGTTACCGGGCAACTTGTCTTTGGTGGCTACAGGTGGGGCATTGGGCAAGTGTTCCTTCTTTCTTCCTTGGTCCCCCGCCTTGCGAGGGGTCTGAGCATAGCCGAAACTGATCTTGACATCTTTGACGGGAGTGTCGGTGCTGCCAGAAGGTTGCATATGGGGTGCAGCGGGTGAGCTGCACTGGCGCGAGCTTGGCAGAGGCTGACTTGGCCCTGCGTTGTCCTGGGCTGGTGCTAGGTCTGTTGCGAGGGCTTGGAGCTTCTCCAAGGCTAGCACCGCAGTACTGCAGTCTCTGCGGATCCTGAGGACGCCGGAGGGGGTCGGCATGTTCAGGACAAGGTAGCCGTAGTGGGCTATGTCCATGAATCAGTATAGGGTAGGCCTCCCGATGTTGGCGTTGAAGGGGAGGCTGATGTCCGCAATGTTGAATAGGATGCTCTCGGTCCTGTAGTTATCGGGTGTCCCAAAGATCGCTCGAAGGTTGATGTTGTCGTACTGGTGATGTTCCCTGGCCCCACCCTCGAGAATGGCCTCGAGGGGGTGAGCTTTTGCACTGGGATCTACAGCTGGTTCAAGGCCGCATGGCAGATGAGGTTGAGGCCGGCCCCGCCATCTATCAAGACATAGTGGAGCATGATGTTGGCAATGGTGGGGGCGACCAGGAGAGGCAGGATCCCGTCTCGTGCCATGTTCATGGGGCATTCGGAGGCGTCGAAGCTGATCGGTGTCTCCTTCCACTTGTGGTGCATCACTGGAGTGGGAGCAGGGTCTATCGAAGCCACTGCCCCGCGTATGGTTGGCAGCGTTTCAGGACAAGGGATCCCAAGATCCCCAGAATATGACATGGAGTGTATTGCAATTCTCGTGGTTGCTGCTGGCGTCGGAGTCCTCATTTTGGTCGACCACCTTTACGACCCGTCCCTGCTTCTGGTACTCCATCTCCTTATTGTCGTCGTTGACCTTGGGGACGACACTCTGCTTGCTCTCCCGCTGGCGAAAGGGGGCACCATCGCTACACTGCTGTGCCCACTCTTCGTATCGCTCGACACATCTCTTGATGTCCTGACACTCGCTTGCAGTGTGATCGCAAGTCTTGAGCACCCGGTAGGGCTCGAGGCTGTCAACAGTAGCATGGAGGTCTTCCACCACCGACCGCTGTTGCTGCAGCAACGGGTGACCCATGCAGCGGTTTGTTCTAGCCTCCGCCCCGGTTCTTGTTCTCCATTTTGCCGCTACCTGGGGTAATGGAACCGTCGTCACTCTGGCCAACGCCGCCCTCGGGCTGGGTGTGCCAGTCACGGCCTTCTGCCGCCCGGGCACGCCGGTCGGTGATGGAGAAGAGCTTGGAGACATCTTGCACGTTTTGCGTGGATAGTTTCCCGAGCATCATCTGGTCACGCACTCCCTACCGGAATGCTACTATGACAGAGGCTTCGGGATGTTGGGGATGGTGTTGCGTACCTGGGAGAAACGCTGGATGAACGATCGTAATGTCTCCTTGGGATGCAGGCGCACAAGGTGGAGGTCGAGCTTGGTGTCAGGGTGCATGTAGGAGCTGCCAAAGTTTGTCGTGAACTGCCGACAGAGCTCATCCCAAGAGGTTATGGACCCCTCGGGCAAGTTCATCAGCCATGATAGAGTTGAGCCGATCAGGGCAACGGGGAAGTAGTTCACCAGGACGGACTCATCCGCTCCTGCAGCAAGGGGCGTTGTGGTGTAGATCTGTAGGAACTCGGCTGGGTTGATGCTCCCGTCAAACTTCTCCAGTAGTTGTGGCCGGAACTTGCGCAACCATTTCGTCAGGCGGAGGTATGGCGCCAAGGCCATGAACCCTTCGATGGGCTTCGCTGGTGAGGCGTACGGAATAGCATACCACAGAGGGGTTTGTTGTGCCATGTGTGGCTGCTGTGGAGCCTGCTGCTGTGGTATTGGTTGTGCAAAGTACTGCTGTTGCGGCACTTGCTGCACAGAGTACTACAGGGGTGTAGTCAACCCAACGTAATCCTAGTTTTACAACGGCAGTGGAGGGTTTACCTGGGGTACTCCTAGGACGGAGGACTCCTCCTGCAAAGACCCTCGAGGGTTGTACTAAGCGTCAAGGTTGCGCTATCTCTCCCCCTACCGCTCGATGATGATGCGGCCATCTATCTGAGCTTCACAACAGTGAAGCTCAGCCCTCAGGTCCTTCGCGAGGATCTTGCGAGCGCTGGTAAGCCTTGTGGATATGGAGTCGATGGTGCGATGGTAGATGGGCAGCGTGCATGATAACGACACGTGACGTCTCCCTCTGTTGGGAGAGTTGTTGGCTGCCATGACTAAGTGGCTGATGTCGTGGACCCACTGCTGAGCCGCTCCATGGGAAGTCTTCATTGACGGTGGGTGCTGGAGCAAGGCCCTAGCTGATGCCAGGGCGTTCTCCGGACTCACAACCGGTGGCTGTGAGGGTGCTGATTGGGCTAAGACGTGCCCGGAGGCGCGACCCTTTCCAGCTGCATCTGCACGGGAGCATGATGGACCAGATTGCGCCGCTCGGGCGATGGATCTAGTAATTGGACGGCGGCCTCGGAATCCGCCATCTACGGGTTTGATGAAAACCATAGTGGCGATAACGCAATCACTTTTTTGAGGGAAAAGTCCCCTACCTAGCACGCCAAATGTCGAAGTGTTAATGCAACACTTCCCCAGATCTGCTAAGGAGCAGCCCGCTGATGTTCTTTGATCAGTAGGGCTTAGTTCTCAATTGAGTGATCGAGCGTACAAGAGTATGAGACTTTGGTTTTTATATGGTTCGGGCTGCAAGAGCATAACACCCTACTCCACGGTGAGGTTGTATTGCTGGTGTGTGTGTGTGTGTGTGTGTGTGTGTGTGTGTGTGTGTGTGTGTGTGTGTGTGTGTGTGTGTGTGTGTGTGTGTGTGTGTGTTGATTGTCTGTACTTTGTAACAGTGGCGGTCAGTTATTTTTATAGACAAGGCCAGACGCTTTACAAGTGGGGTCCAGGGCCCGACAGGTGGTCCCGCGGCGATCTTATCCAAAAGATCTAAGGCTTCTCGCATAAGCTTCCTTTGACGGCAGCTTGAAGTATCCCTGTCTTGCCCCCTCGATCACCAATGGGCCATGTGTAGTTGTCAGTATCCTGTGTACCGGGTACCCCATGATACCGCAAGAAACTATAAGGAGTTCCTCCAGTCCAAGTTGAAGACCTCCGAAGGCCGCACGTGTTACACAGTACTGGACCCACATCCCTCGTTTTGGTAGCTCCAGCATTGCCACGTGCAAACAAGGCCGGACCTAACTCCCTCCATAGGGGAGCTCCGTCTTGCCACGTGTCAAGTGACCCCGGACCTAACCACCAGCAGAGGGAAGATCCGGTACTGCCACGTGTATAGTGGCTCTGGACCTGCCTCCCCATGATGGGTAGCTCCGGAGCCGCCACGTGTCGAGCCTCCAGACCTATGACCTCAACGAAAGACTGACAGATCTCCAATGGCTCGGACTTTCAAAGGACAGTAAAAGCTATAGTTTCAAGACCTGATTATGCGTCATTAATGTTATATTAATGACATATGATCAGTGGGCTTTTAATAGGAGTAACACCTTTATTAAGGCGCGTTATCACACTATTAATCACACTTAATACTCGTAGATCGTGTATTTGGCTATTAACTACACCAGGGCCACATGTCGGGCCAGGCAAGTGTTGTAACGGCCAGGCCTTAGGCTATAAAGGGTTGTATCGCACGATACACGGACAGGCAAGCTCACACGCTTACAAGCGCCACTAAAATTCATACATACAACAAACAACCCATAGAGTAGGGTGTTACACTCAGGCGGCCCGAACCACGTAAAATACCTCATGTCATTATCTTTTATGTAATCTCACGCGTGGCCCAACCAATCAAGAACCTCCATGGGCTACGATCTATTAGTACCGGGGGAAGTGTCGATTGCACACTTCGACAATAGTCGTTGATGACGGCAGAGAATTGTAACACCCTCATTTTCATGCATCATGCCCTACATACACTCATATACATGTTTAACATTAACCCACAACAAGAGGAACGAGTTTAAAATTGATTCGGAGCATTTAAAATTGATTTTGAGCAAAACCGCACTTAAAATGTAGGAAAGTGCGGACTAGTCTGATTTTGCTGAGGACTAGTCCGATTTCTCCCTGACTAACAATGGACTTGTCCGTTTTTGCTGCGGACTAGTCCGGTTTTGGCTCTGGAAACCTTCAGACTTGTCCGATTTTGGGTGGACTAGTCCGATATTCCATGAATCCTAGAAAAATTGCTAAGTCCTTGGACTTTTCTGGACTAGTCCGGTATTCCAGCGGAATTGTCCAATTTCCTCTCTGTTTAAAGTCGGACTTATCCGATCTTAGGCCAGACTTGTCTGATTTTCTCTCTGGACGACTTCGGACTAGTCCGGTCCTATCCGGACTTGTCCGATATTTCGTGACTCCGAGTTGATCTTTTGTTTTACGACTTGTTTCTTGGGTTTCACGTTAAGTGGGCCTAGGTACATCGTGCCTAAATCTTTTAGAGCACATGTGGAACTCTAAACCGGCCTCTACTCATCCCAAACTCGAAATCCATCTAACCCTAGCCTCCACCTCTATATAAACAGCCCCACCCCTTGGATTGACATCTATTTGCCACTTTTCCACCCACCCAAACCCTAGTTTGTGGGGAGCCACCATCAAGTAGGGAGGAGAAGATCCCAAGCAAGAAGAAGAAGAGGAGGAAACGAAAGAGGATCAAGATCTCCACCAAGTTTCGTTCTTCATCACCAATTCATCCCCAAGTTCATCCCCAACCCTAGATCACCAAGATCCAAGTGTTACCTCCATGTTTCTTGATTCATTGGAGTCCTAAACACCTGGTATATCTTCTATTCTCTTTTCCTTACGTGAATTCAACCCCTAATCTCCAAATTCACGTCGATCTAGAAAACCCTAATCTGCTGATCTCGCGAAGTGTGGACTTGTCCGGTCCCTAGCCGACTAGTCCGATCTTTCTGGTTACATTGTGTTGAATTAATTCTAAAAATTGATCTAATCAAATCCAAACCTATATAAACTTGTTAAAAGCTATTAGAACTAGTTAGTGATCATTAACAGCAATCAATTAACAAGTTCTACCTTGCATTTGCATCAATCATGCATGTCATGTCATATTGAGTAATATTTGTGCACTCTTTGATTGTGTTTCTTGTCTTGTATGCTTATTGTGTGGATTAGACGGATTTGCACTAGAGAGTGCCGCGGAGGATCTCCAGCACCAAGAGTTTGAAGGCTTTGACCCTAATCAACAGCAAGAGCAAGGCAAGTGTCCTTGAAGCATATTGACCCTGTTTTAAAATAAATGTTTTGTTTGCAAAACTGCATGCTTGTGTCAATTTGATGGGAATCCTATGGTAGGAAGTTTACTAGATTTGTTAAACCACCCTTGTCAACTGGAATTTATGGTAGAGAGTCGGGAAGGGTTTTTACCTTTTGCTTCGCTTAATCAACTGGGATGGAAAACAACTATACCACTCGATCTAATTATGCCTGGATGAGATTATGGTTGACATGAATTGGTTAAATATGATATGGTAATGGGTGATCTAAGCAAGCCTAGTATGTGGATGGGTTGGATGTTATGGTGGTTTGCTTGCTTTAGATCTAAGGACCGGTTCATGCGAGAATAAGTTAGGACTACAGTGCCACCATGAGGCCAAGTATGGGTGCGGCGTAGCTGATTAATTAGGGCTTTGCTAGTACTGTTTGGACCATTGTGGATGCTCGGGGAAGGGGTAGTCGGATTGGGTTTGTTGATGATTGGTGGGACTACCCTGGGATCCGAATGGCTCAAGAGGGGGCCCTTGGTTGAAGATGTGCTCTGCGGGAGATATCGCCACCAGTGAAACCTCAGTGGGGTCTAAATAGGCTAGTAATCCCTTTGTAAAGGCTATTTTGTGATCTCTTGGCCACACACCAATGGAAGTGTGAGACGACATAATAAAGGTTCTAGTCATCGAAAGGTGATGAAATCACAAACACGTGGGTAAAGTGGTACAACCTCTGCAGAGTGTTAAAAACTATCATGATAGCCGTGCTCCCGGTTATGAGCACTTGGACAACTTCCATGATTAGAGGGAAATTGTAATTTGGGATGGTTATGGTTTGGTAATGGTTATGGATGGTTATGGATTTATTTCTGGTATTGAATATGGTTATTGGCAAATGGTGAAATCTAGAATTATTGATGAGGATGGTGATTTATGGACTGGTATTATGATATTACTTATGATTATGATAGGTTTGATTCATATAAATATAATATATTGCTTTTCAAACATTTTAATGTACTTTTTGGCACTTAACCATTATTATTGTCGACATTTGAATAAACCACATGTCATACTTTCCACACTTGCTGAGTACGACATGTACTCACTCTTGCAATCCCACCCAACAGTTGCAGGTCAGGATTGGGAGTTTAATGGTGATAATGCGGAGTTCTAGGCTGTGTCTACAGTCAGCTTTGCCTGTGGTGTTATTGGAGCTGCGCTATCCCTTATGCTTAGTTTGCTTAGTTGCTTAACTAGTTTATTTCCGCTGTATTAGTTGAACTTGTCATTAATATTCATTAGAGGTTGTATTCGAGGATAATATGGTTTGTGTAATAAAATTTGGTTAATTAATCTTGTTCTGTGGTAATTATCTATATATCGTTTATGATTGCACTCGTGTATGTGAGATGAACATCCTGGGCACACATATGCATTAGCTTGGTTCATTTTTCGGAACCGGGCATCATAGATTGGTATTAGAGCCACAGGTTGACCGTAGGATGCAACCTAGATAGAATGGTCACTTTAGAGCACATCGGGGCACTCAGGAATCGATGTGTCTTGGTTGGTGTGTTGTTTGCTATATATTGCCTGCTTGTGTGCTTAATAGAGGATTTTGGGATGCCTTAGCATTGCCATGTCCACCTAGGCTAGTGTAGCTAGCTGTTTAGTTTCATATTCCTTGATGCATATAGTTGGGAATACGTTCTACCTCTCTTTTCTTTCTTGCCCGATCTCTACTTCAATGGAAGAAGGACACAACCAGAAGATCCACTATCTTAGACGAAGCTGTATGGAAGATGAGAACAAAGGTGGTGTGTCCAAGAGCAAGTTTTAAAATAAGGGGGTAGAATCCTTCTCCAACCTTATTGTTTTGGATTCATAAGGATCGGACATGACACTTGGAACGGATTGACTACGGAAGCATAATGGAGTGGTCCAATATGCCACAAGGACAAAGCAATCGACAGGTGATAAAGAAGTTAGCATTGGAGTTGATGCGTCACAATAAATGTCAAAGCTAACCAATCATCAAGGACTACTCCAACGCAGTGAAGCGCATGACTAAGTTGCTAACAAGGGGAAAGCTTCTCAAATGGACTCTATCTTGCTAGGACGACATCGAGAAGGTGAAGAGGAGATTTATAACTACACCTGTGCTAGTATTACTAGACGTGAGCAAGAAATTTGGATTTGTACGACGCATCAAGACAAGGACTTGGATGTGTATTGATGCATGAAGGTCAAGTGGTCGCCTATGCATCAAGACAATTGAAGAAACATGAATAGAATTACCGCATGCACGATTTGGAACTCGCAGCCATGGTACATGCATTGAAGATTTGGAGGCACTATATTCTTGGACATAGGTGTGACATTTATATAGATCATAAGAGTTTGAAGTATATTTTCACACAAATGGATCTGAACTTGAGGCAACGGAGATGGTTGGAGCTCATCAAAGATTATGATTTGGGGATTAACTATCATCTGGGAAAGGCCAATGTAGTGGCCGATGCTTTGAGTAGAAAGGGAGTAAGTCATCAACTCACAGTCCGAGATTTACCATTCGAGTTATGTAAGGAGTTTGAAAAGTTGAACCTCGGATTTCTAAATGAGATAGAGATGATGGAGTTAAACCCAACCTTGGAGCAAGAAATTTGAGAGGCACAAACCGCAGATGAGGAGATCAAGGAAATCAAGGAAAGGATCGAGGAAGGGAGAGAATTCAGACTTGATGAAGACGAACGTGGTACCTTATGGCTTGGAAAGAGGATCGTTGTGCCTAATATAAAGCATATTCGGGAGACGATATTAAAAGAGGCACATGACTCACCTTACTCGATTCACCCCGGTTGTACGAAGATGTACAAAGACTTGAGGACTAGCTATTGGTGGGATAGCATGAAGAAGGACATAGCTGAATACGTAGCATTGTGTGATGTGTGCCAACGAGTCAAGGCGGAACATCAAAGGCCAGACGGATTATTGCAACCGTTGAAGATTCCAGAATGGAAGTGGGAAGAAATTGGAATGGAATTCATCGTTGGGTTACCCCGTACTCAGTCCGGGTATGACTCAATTTGGATAATTGTGGATCGCTTAACCAAGTCTTCTCATTTTGTCCCTGTGAAGACCAAATATACAGCTGCACAATTGGCCGAAATATACATGGAGCATATTGTGTGTTGACATGGAGTCCCTGAGAAGATAGTCTCGGATAGAGGTTCACAATTTACCTCTAGATTTGTGCAAAAAATTGCATGAAGCATTGGGAGCGAGGTTGAATTTTAGTTCAGCATATCATCCTAAAATGGATGGACAAACCGAGAGGACCAATCAGATTTTGGAGGACATGTTAAGAGCTTGTGCTTTAAAGCATGGGAAAAGTTGGGACAAAAGCTTGCCATACGCGGAATTTTCATAGAACAATAGTTACCAAGCAAGTTTGAAGATGTCACCATACGAAGCGCTTTATGGGAGGAAGTGTAGGACACCTTTATTCTGGAATGAGGCAGGAGAAACTCAAGTATTTGACCCGGATGTGTTGCAAGAAGCCGAAAAGCAAGTCCAAATAAGTCGAGAGAACCTGAGGGCTGCCCAATCAAGGCAAAAAGCTATGCGGGCAATAGGAGAAGGAAACTAACCTTTGAAGTGGGAGATTTTGTTTACCTCAAGGTGTCACCAATGAGAGGTCATAAGAGGTTTAACATAAGAGGCAAGCTCGCACCTCGTTATATTGGACCATTCAAGATTTTGGACAAAAGAGGAGAAGTAGTGTATAAGTTGGAGATGCCAGCTCATCTTTCGGATGTACATGATGTCTTTCATGTTTCCCAGCTCAAGAAGTGCTTGAGAGTGCCAGAAGAACAAGTGCCAATGGAAGAATTGGAACTAGAGGAAGATTTGACTTATGTCGAGCAACCGGTCAAAATCTTGGAAACTAAGGAGAGAGTCACAAGGAACAAGGTTATTAGATGGTGTAAAGTTCAATGGAAGCACCACACAGAAAAAGAAGCAACTTGGGAGCTAGAAGATGATCTCAAGAAGGACTTTCCCTATCTTTTCTCTTCCGCATCGAATCTCGAGGGCGGGATTCGTTTTAAGGGGGGTAGGTTTGTAACACCCTCATTTTCATGCATCATGCCCTACATACACTCACAAACATGTTTAACATTAACCCACAACAAGAGGAACGAGTTTAAAATTGATTCGGAGCATTTAAAATTGATTTTGAGCAAACTGCACTTAAAATGCAGGAAAGTGCGGACTAGTCCGATTTTGCTGAGGACTAGTCCGATTTCTCTCTGACTAACAACGGACTTGTCCGTTTTTGCTGCGGACTAGTCCGATTTTGGCTCTAGAAACCTTCGGACTTGTCCGATTTTGGGCGGACTAGTTCGATATTCCATGAATCCTTGAAAAATTGCTAAGTCCTTGGACTTTCCCGGACTAGTCCGGTATTCTAGCGGACTTGTCCGATTTCCTCTCTGTTTAAAGTTGGACTTGTCCGATCTTAGGCCAGACTTGTCCGATTTTCTCTCTGGATGACTTCGGACTAGTCCAGTCCTATCCGGACTTGTCCGATATTTCGTGACTCCGTGTTGATTTTTTGTTTTACGACTTGTTTCTTGGGTTTCACGTTAATTGGGCCTAGAGACGTCGTGCCTAACTCTTTTAGATCCCATGTGGAACTCTAAACTGGCCTCTACTCATCCCAAACTCGAAATCCATCTAACCCTAGCCTCCACCTCTATATAAACAGCCCCACCCCTTGGATTGACATCTATTTGCCACTTTTCCACCCACCCAAACCCTAGTTCGTGGGGAGCCACCATCAAGGAGGGAGGAGAAGATCCCAAGCAAGAAGAAGAAGAGGAGGAAACGAAAGAGGATCAAGATCTCCACCAAGTTTCGTTCTTCATCACCAATTCATCCCCATGTTCATCACCAACCCTAGATCACCAAGATCCAAGTGTTACCTCCAAGTTTCTTGATTCATTGGAGTCCTAAACACCTGTTATATCTTCTATTCTCTTTTCCTTACGTGAATTCAACCCTTAATCTCCAAATTCACGTCGATCTAGAAAACCCTAATATGCTGATCTCGTGGAGTGCGGACTTGTCCGGTCCCTAGCCGACTAGTCCGATCTTTCTGGTTAGATTGTGTTGAATTAATTCTAAAAATTGATCTAATCGAATCCAAACCTATATAAACTTGTTAAAAGCTATTAGAACTAGTTAGTGATCATTAAAAGCAATCAATTAACAAGTTCTACCTTGCATTTGCATCAATCATGCATGTCATGTCATATTGAGTAATATTTGTGCACTCTTTGATTGTGTTTCTTGTCTTGTATGTTTATTGTGTGGATTAGACAGATTTGCGCTAGAGAGTGCCGCGGAGGATCTTCAGCACCAAGAGTTTGAAGGCTTTGACCCTAATCAACAGCAAGAGCAAGGCAAGTGTCCTTGAAGCTTATTGACCCTGTTTTAAAATAAATATTTTGTTTGCAAAACTGCATGCTTGTGTCAATTTGATGGGAATCCTATGGTAGGAAGCTTACTAGATTTGTTAAACCACCCTTGTCACTTGGAATTTATGGTAGAGAGTCGGGAAGGGTTTTTACCTTTTGCTTCGCTTAATCAACTGGGATGGAAAACAACTATACCACTCGATCTAATTATGCCTGGATGAGATTATGGTTGACATGAACTGGTTAAATATGATATGGTAATGGGTGATATAAGCAAGCCTGGTATGTGTATGGGTTGGATGTTATGGTGGTTTGCTTGCTTTAGATCTAAGGACCGGTTCATGCGAGAATAAGCCAGGACTACAATGCCACCACGAGGACAAGTATGGGTGCGGTGTAGCTGATTAATTAGGGCTTTGCTAGTACTGTTTGGACCATTGTGGATGCTCAGGGAAGGGGTAGTCGGATTGGGTTTGTTGATGATTGGTGGGACTACCCTGGGATCCGAATGGCTCAAGAGGGGGCCCTTGGTTGAAGATGTGCTCTGTGGTAGACATCGCCACTGGTGAAACCTCAGTGGGGTCTAAATAGGCTAGTAATCCCTTTGTAAAGGCTCTTTTGTGATCTCTTGGCCACACACCAATGGAAGTGTGAGACGGCATAATAGAGGTTCTAGTCATCGAAAGGTGATGAAATCACAAACACGTGGGTAAAGTGGTACAACCCTTGCAGAGTGTTAAAAACTATCATGATAGCCGTGCTCCCGATTATGAGCACCTGGACTACTTCCATGATTAGAGGGAAATTGGAATTTGGGATGGTTATGGTTTGGTAATCGTTATGGATGGTTATGGATTTATTTCTGGTATTGAATATGGTTATTGGCAAATGGTGAAATCTGGAGTTATTGATGAGGATGGTGATTTATGGACCGGTATTATGATATTACTTATTATTATGATGGGTTTGATTCATATAATATAATATATTGCTTTTCAAATGTTTTAATGTACTTTTCAGCACTTAACCATTATTATTGTCGACATTTGAATAAGCCATATGTCATACTTTCCACACTTGCTGAGTACGACATGTACTCACTCTTGCAATCCCCCCCAACAGGATTGGGAGTTTGATGGTGATAATGCGGAGTTCTAGGCCGTGTCTACCGACAGCTTTGCCTGTGGTGTTATTGGAGCTGCGCTATCCCTTATGCTTAGTTTTCCTAGTTGCTTAATTAGTTTATTTCCGCTGCATTAGTTGAACTTGTCATTTATATTCATTAGAGGTTGTATTCGAGGAGAATATGGTTTTTGTAACAAAATTTGGTTAATTAATCTTGTTCTGTGGTAATTATCTGTATATCGTTTGTGATTGCACTCGTGTATGTGTGATGAACATCCTGGGCACACATATGCGTTAGCTTGGTTAATTTTTCGGAACCGGGCGTCACAGGAATGTCCCATACGACTGTCCCTATCGCCGTAAGCTACCTAGTTGGCGTAGTGAGGTAGGCCTGCGGCGTCTTCACTTTGATGCGATTGGTCGCAGCGTTACCTGACAGCAGGCATACGCCGTATCAATTGCCTCGGGAAGATGCGAGTCTTCAATGCCTAATTTGGACAGGGCGCACTACCCTCTTAACTCTCGCAACCCACCGCCCAGGTCAAGTTGTGGGGTACGTGGCAGCTCGGGAGCTAGCCTCTTCTGGAGGTGTCGGGTCCCTACCTGCTGACCACATGGCAGCCCCGGAGCCCGCTCCTGAGTAGAGCGGGGGTTCTAGGGCCATGGGACACTTGGAAGAGCCAGAGCCCGCCTCTTCTGGGAGGTGTCCTGTCCATTGTCTCGAGCCACGTGGCAGCTCCGAAGCCCTCTCCCATGGGGGGAGCGGGATCCCGTCCTGCTGGACACATGGCCGCTTGGGAGCTCGTCCCTGAGGGGAAGCTGGACTCCTTCTTGAGGTTCATGTGGGTACTTCGTACCCCGTATCTGAGGTAGAGGAGTCCGGGCCTTCTGGACACATGGCATCTTTGGACCCCGCCTTTACTCGAAGGTAGGGCACCTAGGCGGCTTTAGCCTGTGGGTACCTGGTATGCCGGGTACTGAGAAAAGACATTGGAACTTGATGAAGATGGTGAACCCGTGGATCAAAAAGAAAATAGAAGCGTGATTGCATCACTTTTGTACCTCACGGCATGAAGACCGGACATACAACTCAGCATATGTCTTTGTGCACGGTTTCAAGCTTTCCCACGTGCTTCAAATCGTCAAGCCGTCAAAATAATTCTCATACTTACATGAAACTCAAAAATTTGGCATGTTTCATCCTTCTTCCTCAACCATTACTTTGAAAGACTTTTTGGATGCTAATTTTGGGGGTTCTGGAATTGATAGGAAAAGTACTTTGGATTCTTGTCATTTTCTTGGTAATTCACTTGTTGCTTGGTCCTCTAGAAAACAAAGTTCAGTTGCACAATCCACAGCCGAGTCTGAATATGTAGCTACTACTAGCGCTTGCTCACAAATTCTTTGGATTGTTCAAACACTTAAGGACTATGGGGTTGATCTAGGTTGTGTTCCGCTGTTTTGGGATAATACTGGTGCCATTTGCATTGCTAAAAACACTGTGCAACATTTGAGACCAAAGCACATTGACATTAGGTATCACTTTCTCCATGATAATGTTGAAAAAAGGAAACATTTTGCTTCACCATGTAGATACCGAACATCAATTGGATGACATTTTTACAAAACCTTTGGATTTCACTCATTTTTGTTACATTCGTAGTGAAATAGGGATTATGCATCCTCATGGCTTAAATTGAGGGGGAGTTTTGAAACTTGCAAAGTCTATGTGAGAATCTAAATTTAAAATAATATGAGCATAATATTTCATACATATATGACTTTGTGATTCCTTTTACATGCTTAAAGTTCTTACTACATTACTCATGTTATACATTTTGTAGTTTTGCCATGACTAGTAATTGGAGTAAGTACTTACACTAAATCTAGTCATGATCGAACTTTCTTGCTATTTTGAACTTGTTGCATGCTCACAAGTGTTTTTAATCATAAAGAATTAATCAAGCAATCAACTATTCACATGTTGAGCTTTAATGATAAAATAAAAACGAGAAAAGATCAAGAGAATATGCATGCATTGCACTTCTTCTTTTGAGATGGCTTATCATTGCACTTATATATGAACTTAGAAGAAGTTGTATATGACTAAAACCATGTCCTTAAGATTCTAATTGTCAAATGACATAGGCTTGGCTTGGTTGGTTAGAATAAGGTAGATGCGGCATATAATCTCTTGTAAATATTATATGATCAGAATTTGTGCTTTAAATAATATTGAAAATTGAAAAATACAGCAGCAAGTGTCATGCTTTCAAGTTTTGAAATAGTTAAGTTTGTGATATCATGACTTGCTTAAATTGAAAATTACATTTAATCTCTAGCACTTTATGTATCTCATTGATCTGATAGTGTAAGTTACTTGATAGTATGACTTGGATGAGCTTTGTTTTATATGTATATGCTATATTATGCTTATAACAAATTGAAATTTCTCTTTTGTACCTTGCTGAATACATTGTCAAAGGGGGAGAAGTTGATCACACATTGCACACATTCACAAGTGTTTTGGCACGATTCTTCTAGGGGGGGGATTTTTTTTCTTCTCATTTTATTTATGATTTACAAAGGGGGGGAAATAAGTATAAAGGGAGAAATATTTGTTTTGAAATTTCTTTCTCATTTGATTGTTTTCAAAACATTTCATGTGAATAATCCAATGTTCGGATTTTAAGTAGTGTTGCCAATGCATTCATCAAGGGGGTGATTGTGAGACCTATGTGTGCTAAATACATTGGCTATGATGATAAATGTTTTGAATGCTGCCAAAACACCCTTTTAACAAGGTTCGACTCTAGGTCCGAGCTCCTGCAAGGTCCGATAATAGGTCTGACTTGTTTTGGGTAGCTCTGGCAAGATCCGACGTAAGGTCCGACTTACTTTGTCTAGGTCCGTGTTGACGGCTGTTATATACCAATTTCACCCGTCAATATAACTCAATTATGTGAAGGAAACATCATTTCTTGCACACATCACCTTTCTATTTAACCTATTTCCACTTGTCTTTGGAGAAAGTAGTGCATGTAGGCATTCTATGTAGAATTGAAGTGAAACAAGGGGATGGGTCCTATAAAATATCATTCTAGACAATCAGGCAATGCCATGTGGTATCACATGGATCAAATGGCCCACAAACAGAAGTATTCGAGGCCATCCAACAGTCAATGAGGATCATCTGGAAGTCACCGCGAGGAAGCACACCAGAAATGGTCAACATTTCTTTTCGGCTGACTAGGGGGTTCGACCGAACCCTTCCTGACGCAAAACTCGGTCATCTTCCATGTGTCGACTCTCTGTGGTACCCTAGTCAAGATGAAGACTGATTCGTGCGATTTTGGTGGTGGGAACCTACCCTTCTTCAAGCTATAAATAGGATCCCTCACCTCTCACTTCAACACACACCACTTGAGTATTCATCCATTGTATCCACTACTCTCCATATGTTTAGAGCAGTATAGGCTGTATAGAGGAGAGTCTCTAGTCCATATTCCATGTAGGGGAGGAGTAGGAGTCTCTTCCCAATTTCCAATTGGGAAAGGTATGGCTCTAATATTCATATTTGTATTTTTGACTTTGTTCATTAAAGATGTTATCTTTAGTCTTCCATTGTTCATATACTTGGATGCAGCATTTCTTGTTTGATTGTGGATTCCATGTATGTGGTAGGAGTAGTATTTATGATGATGCTATACTATTATCAATATATCATCATAAAAGATATAAACCTCCATTATAGTATAATTAGCTATGATATGGTAATGTTAACATGAATCACTTATGCTATGAATTAACATTGGTTCAACAATGATTTAGTTCATTGCCTTAGGATAGCTTGTGCCTAGGCTCTTAAGGTAATTACTTAATATGTTACCATGGTGCTCGGATAGAGAGCAGCGTTAATTGTCTCGTAGACCCACAGTTTGAAGAGGTAGGCAGTAGGTAGTGACAGCCCTATATGTCTATTGTAATCCTCCATGTTCGGTTATGCCGCAAGCTCTTGGTGGGAGTCGTTCATGTGGGCATCTCTCCTTTGCATACAATGCAAGGACCAATCACTAGAGCACGTGCGCGACAATTGGATCTCCAGGTACATTCTAACATTGTCAATTGTTTTTTGAGAACTTACGCTTGTTTCCATGCATGTTTTATTGATTAGGAACAATAGAGAGGACCAGCAAGGGCTTGGAGGAGTCCAAGGTGTCAAGGAGGAGAAGATAGGACACGTAGACCAAGGAGGAGCCCAAGTCCAAGTCGACTTCAGCTCCACGTCAGGTTCTAGGAGCTGCCTTCACCAAAATTGACATTCCAGACACATACGGAGTCGGATTTGGACGTTATATATATGGTTGGAACCGCGATTTCATAAAGCTTCCAATGGAACCAGCCCCACCTCAAAATTCCTTCTAAGTTGACGGGAATCAGCGAAACAAGTGGGTGTCTAGAATCTGTCCAGTGCTGCGCCACCGTCTTTTGGGCTGCTGGCCCGTGTATCGTGTGGAAGCCTATTAGGGTTGCGTCCAGGGGTCTTGAACGGCCCTAAACTTATTTTATACAGCAGCTGTCACCACATTAAGGTTGGTTTTTGCTTAGATACAATCTGTCATTGAACAGTGTCGCCGATCATCGGTTATGAGACCCCAAGTCGTGGTTAATTCAGTTTTGATTGCAACTTCTCTGTTCTTGCTTGTGTTCTTGATTGCGCTTGCAAGGATAATACTTCGTGGCGAGGTCATTCGTGTGACATGGGTGATAACCAACGGAGCAGTGGTGTTGTGATTGCGGGGTTTCGTTCGTTCAGAGCCTTGGATCATCAACGTCGAGATCTCCACCCAATCAAGTTTACCCTACCTCTCGGATGATCGGGACTCATCCTCCTATCAGTCGTTCTAATTTGCTAGGGTTAAACCCGTGCCCGATGTGTAAATCCACGTTGCATGAGAATTCATAATTGACATGATCATTAGTTACTAACTTAGGTTATGTATATGTACATTAGAAGCATAGTAGGAGTCTCTACCTTACCCTTAGCCTAGTCCCTCTTTACCTCACTTATCCACTTAGGGTAGAATGCTCTTGTGTGTGTCACACTACTCTAATTATCATTTATCCATCTTTCTAGAACCTTCCCTTGGCCAACCTAGCCTCTCCACTTGATGATTGTTTTACTTCCATCTAGCCTTCCTTTGGAAGAATATAAATGACACCCTTTGGGAATAATTTTAGAGGGGAAATTCTACATCAATAGATTCCATGCGCTTTGGGATTTATATGTATAATCCAAAATCTACTAACAAGCATTTCTGACACCACTACTAGAGATGAATTGTTAGTCGTGCGTAGAAACTGTAACACCCTGATTTTTGAGTTTTGGCAAATTAAAAACATAAATGAGCGTTTAGAGTTAATAATAGGAAGAAATTGTTTTTATACAAAAAATATAAAATATATGCATCTCATATTACATTTTGCATTCATCTTCAAGTACTGAAAATTTAAATTACCAAAATAAATATTCAAAAAGTAATTTATTTTCCATAACGAAAATGAGATAAAAGAAATAAATGTAACTAAAGGTATATATCTATAAATGTGTGTATATAATATTTTCATAATATGATGAATTGATGCAAAAAGAATTAAGTAGGATCAAAAGGAACAAACGTAAAAGAATTAGAAATAAAGATGCAAGTAAAAATTTAATCAGCCACCGGATTAGTCCGGACAATAACGGACTAGTCTGAATGCTTTTATTGGACAATAACGGACTTGTCCGGTATAATACCGGACTAGTCCGGTGTGCACAGACTGTACAGACTTAATAAAATTTTCCCCACTCCGGACTTGTCTGTTACAACAACGGACTAGTCCGATAAATGTTACTCGAACACTTCGGACTTGTCCGGTATTAAACGGACTTGTCCGATATACCTTTTCGTATAGGAACAGACTTCTCCACTACAAAATGGACTAGTCCAGTACTTATAGTTAAATTGCATTGTAATTTTCACCACACTTGATATGTATAAATAATAAAGAAATAAAAATAAGAGACAAAGAAATATATATAAAAAGGTATATAATAGAAGTAAATAGAAAAGAAAAGAAAAACAAAGTCACGCATGGCCAGAGCACTGGCAGTACATGCTGACCGCACAAGCAAAAAATAAAGAGAGAAAGGAAGCACCCCCTAGCGAGAAATGAAAAATGAAAAAAAAAACAAAAGTCAACTTCAGCTGGCTGGCCACACAATACCCCTGGCAGCATACCCTGGCCGCATAAGGCCTCCTTTGGATAGACCGGGGTTGGCTGGGATTCAGAGTGGATCCTGCTCATATAGGCTTCGTTTGGAAGAGAGTGGATTGTAGTGGATCCAGATCCAATCCACTCTACTCGTGGGTTGAAATACACTTCCACCTAAAATACTCGTTGTGTGTCGAAATTGTATTTGGATAGGGAGTGGATCCATCGGATGTACTCCCGATCCACGCCGTTTGAGTGGAAATCCACCGACTCCTCCTCTCATCGGGACACAAATCCTCGCAGTCGTGCGACTCGCGACTCTGCCGCCATTATGAGTCCTCCTCCTCTGCCGACAACTCTGCCGCCACTACCCACCCTACTCTCCCGCGGTCCTGCCGCCACCCACCTGTTAGGGAATCAGCGGTAAGCTACTCTAGCAACTCTACCGCATCACCCAAGAAACATGCGAGTACAGAGGTCATGGATCGTTACCACTAGACGCGCAGCGCAGCGGAACGTTGATGCGCGTCGGTGTAAGGGAAGTAGACGATCTCATTTGTCTTCTCCTCGTCCTCGTCACAGCAGCAGGTAGACGATCACGATCGTCGTAGCCGATCAGCGCAGCAGTAGCAGCAACGCCTCCACGGAGTCCACACTTACGGAGAGGAACGCTGTGCACCGGTGTGCTAGCACCGCGTGCGCGGTAAGGGTCTCGCGGTGAGGCCTGCGAGGGGTGGCGGCTAGGGCTATCACGTGGTGGGATGATTAGCCCCTAACCCTACCTCTCATATTTATAGGCGTACTAATGGGCTTTTAGGTCGCAGGCCCATTAGTACCCTAATTGCTTATGGATCAAATATCCAATAGGCCTGAACCCGAATTGTTATGATTGCCTCTTGGGCACATCACCAACAATCTCCCACTTGCACTAGAGATAATCATCTAGCCAAGATTTTCGATATTCCAACTCCTTAAGTGTGTGACCCGTTAGGTTCATGAGCAGTCGGTTGTGAATGGAAACCATTTCCAACCACAAGTCAGTAGAGGTACCTAGCAGGACATACTGACTCCCGACTGTACATAAAGATCATATCGGCTGAACCTAGATACATTCAACATGCTAATCCCTTTGCCTCACGATACCAGTCAAGCTCAAGGCGAGATGCGTGCCATCCTTGTGATAGCTCGACCATTCACTCGATCAAATAGTGGATTCATTCTATGACTAACTTTTAGTCACTGTGATTAACCTTTAATCACCTTGGCATGGCCATGCACTTTCAAATCCAACTATCTCGAGGGGCCCAGAGATATCTCTCCTGTTATTTAGGAGGGGCAAATCCCATCTTGATCCGCGCACATCACATTCTATGTTTCATGATATACCCGAAGACTACTTTTATGACTACCCAGTTACGGAGTAGCGTTTGGTAGTCTCAAAGTACACAACTACGCATAGTGAGAAACAATGGCGATCTCAGGTCTAAGGATCTAGCAGGTGTATCACTCAAGACCAACTGATGGCACATATGGAAATAACAATCCCAGCAATGTCTTGGAGTGGGTCAATCCAACACCATGTTCACTAACATGTGTTCACATTATTAATTTAATATCTCTATATCTATGATCCGTGAAACGTGATCATCAATTAATACATGTGCTAGTCTGTATGCAATCATTATCTCATATAATGATATAGACTAGGGATCATCTAGAGTAACATTACTTTTAACAAAGAGTTTCACGAACAAGTCACATACTTGATGATCAATGTGGATAATGATTACTCATATAACAATTTATTTAATAGTACATAAACATAGCTGTCACAAGTCTCCCAATACACATTATGATCACTGATGTAAGTATCTAATACCCATAGATCTCGTGTGTGCCTCATGCTTTGATTGTGGAAGAGGTTTTGTCAACAGATCTGCAATATTCAAATCCGTGTGCACCTTGCATATCTTCACATCACCTCGGTCGATGATCTCTCGAATGAGGTGATAGCGTCGTAGTATGTGTTTGGATCGTTTGTGTGATCTAGGCTCCTTTGCCTGTGCGATGGCTCCACTATTGTCACAGTAGAGATCCACAGGACTGGACGCACTAGGAACAACACCCAACTCAGAAACAAATTTTCTGATCCAAACAGCCTCCTTTGCAGCTTCAGAAGCTGCAATATACTCCGCCTCTGTGGTTGAATCTGCTACTGTATCTTGCTTGGAACTTTTCCAGCTCACTGCCCCTCCATTGAGGCAGAATACAAAACCGGATTGCGATCTAGAATCATCCTTATCAGTTTGGAAGCTGGCATCGGTGTAACCTTTTACAACGAGCTCTTCTTCACCTCCAAACACTAAGAATGCATCCTTAGTTCTTCTTAAGTACTTAAGGATGTTTTTGACAACGGTCCAATGAGCCTCACCAAAATCTGATTGATATCTACTCGTGATACTTAGAGCATAAGATACATCTGGGCGTGTACATAGCATGGCATACATGATGGATCCAATAGCCAAAGCATAAGGAATCGCTCTCATCCTCTTTTGCTCATCAGGTGTCGAAGGACACTGACTCTTGCTTAGAGTAATGCCATGTGACATTGGCAAGAAACCTTTCTTGGAATCTTGCATATTGAATCGATTCAATATCTTGTCAATATATGTATCTTGACTTAATCCAATTAGCCTTTTAGATCTATCTCTATAGATCTTTATGCCCAAAATATACGTTGTCTCTCCTAAATCCTTCATTGAGAAACTTTTTCTTAATGAGGATTTAACATCATCAAGCATTGGAATGTCATTTCCAATCAATAATATGTCATCTACATATAGGACCAGAAATACATGTGTGCTCCCACTAAACTTCTTGTAAATACAAGGTTCTTCTACGTTCTCGATGAAACCAAACCCTTTGATTACTTCATAAAAATGCAGATTCCAACTCTGAGATGCTTGCTTCAGTCCATAGATGGACTTTTGAAGCTTGCATATTTTACTAGCATTTTTAGGATCGAAAAAACCCTCAGGTTGTGTCATGTACACATCCTCAGTCAGACTTCCATTAAGAAAGGCTGTTTTGACATCCATCTGCCATATTTCATAATCAAAATATGCAGCAATGGCTAGAAGAATCCGAACAGACTTAAGCATTGCAACGGGTGAGAAAGTTTCATCATAATCAACACCTTGAATTTGTTTGAAACCTTTCGCTACCAAACGCGCTTTATAGATGTGAACATTTCCATCCATATCAGTCTTTTTTTTTTGAAAATCCATCAACAATCGATAGGTCTCACACCTTCGATTGGATCAACCAAGTTCCAAACTTGATTTTCATGCATGGATTCAATTTCAGATTCCATGGCTCCAAGCCACTTCTCAAAGTCGGGTCCCATCATTGCTTCAGTATAGGTCGTGGGCTCATTATTGTCTAACAATAACATGTCATGTTGCTCCGTGGTTAGAAGCGTTAACTTTTCAGTCGCACGACGTACCCTCGTAGACCTTCGTGGGGCTGGTGTTTCATCAACTGGTTGCACAACATCTTGTACATCCTGTATATGATCGGTGGGTGTTGAAACATTTTCAGGTATTTCTTGAATTTCTTCAATATGCACCTTGCTCCCACTAACTCCTTTTGAGAGAAACTCTTTCTCCAAGAAGACACCATTGCGAGCGGTAAACACTTTACCCTCTGCTTTATTATAAAAATAATACCCTTTGGTTTCCCTAGGATATCCCACAAAGAAGCATTTGTCTGATTTTGGAGTGAGTTTGTCTGACGTCAAACGTTTGACATAAACATCACATCCCCAAACTTTGAGGAAAGACAATCCGGGACGTTTCCCGGTCCACATCTCATATGGTGTCTTCTCAACAGACTTAGTTGGGACTCTGTTTAGTGTAAACGCAGCAGTTTCAAGAGCATAACCCCAAAAGGATAGTGGAAGATATGCTTGGCTCATCATCGACCTAACCATGTCCAACAAGGTTCGGTTCCTCCGCTCGGACACCCCATTCCATTGAGGCGTTCCAGGTGGAGTCAATTTTGGAACAATTCCACATTGTTTCAAATGATCATAAAATTCATGGCTCAAATATTCACCCCCACGATCAGATCGTAGAAATTTGATTGTCTTGCCCAATTGATTCTGTACTTCATTCTGAAATTCTTTGAACTTTTCAAAGGATTCAGACTTGTGCCTCATTAGGTAGACATAACCATATCTACTAAAGTCTCGGTAAATGTGATGAAGTACTGAAAACCACCTCTGGCAATTGAACTCATTGGTCCACATACATCTGTGTGTATAAGTCCCAACAAGTCAGTCGCCCTCTCACTTTGACCAGTGAAGGGTGCTTTGGTCATCTTCCCAAACAAACAAGATTCGCATGTGTCAAGTGATTCAAAATCAAATGAGCTTAGTAAACCATCTTTATGGAGTTTTTCAATGCGTTTCTCATTTATATGACCTAAGCGACAATGCCAAATAAAAGTGGGACTTAGATCATTATGACAAGCCCTTTTGGTATTAATGTTACAAACAGTTTTATCCTCAAGATCAAGAACATATAATCCATTCACCAATGGACATTGAGCATAGAAAATATTATTGTAATAAATAGAACAACATTTGTTCTTTATTACAATCTCGTAACCATCAACTTCTTCTAAACACGAAGAAGAGATAATGTTCTTGCTCAAAGTAGGAATGCAATAACAATTATTCAATTCCAAAACTAATCCTGAGGGTAATGACAAGTGGTAAGTTCCGACAGCTATGACCGCAACCTTTGCTCCATTGCCAACACGAACATCCAACTCGCCTTTTGCAAATATTCTAGTCTCACTTAGACCCTGCAATGATTTGCAAGTGTGAATCATCGATCCGGTATCAAATACCCATGATTCACTAGAAGATAATGCAATGTTAATTTCTATAACATTTATACCTGAAGCGGAAGTCTCACTTCCCTTCTTCTTCTTCATATCCTCCAAGTACTTCTTGCAGTTCCTAGACCAGTGTCACTTACCATGACAGTGAAAGCATTCATCATCAGGAGAAGGGCTAGATTTGCCCTTTGGCTTAGACTTTGAGCTTGAGGGCTCATCAGGAACCTTTCCCTTGCCTTTGCCTTTAGGATGCGTCACACGCTTCCTCTTTTTATTCTCCTTTTGTACCATCATCACATGAGTGGCATTTTTCTTAATGCTTTCTTCGGCTGTTTTAAGCATCCCATGCAATTCAGCCAAAGTTTTCTGCATGCCATTCATTTGAAAATTCAATATGAATGGCTCGTAGCTCGGTGGGAGCGACTGGAGAACAACGTCAATAGCCAGATCATCCTTGAGTTCAGAACCAAGTTTGCCCAAAGTTTCAATGTAACCAATCATCTTGATTACATGAGGGCTGACCGGGCTACCCTCCGCCAGCTTGCATGAGAACAAGGACTTTGAGATATTGTATCTTTCAGCTCTTGTTTGATTCTCAAACATTCCACGTAGTCCCTCAATCATAGAATAAGCATCTGTATGCTCATACTGTTTTTGCAGATCAGGGGACATAGTGGCAAGCATGAGGCAGCTTACATTAAGCGCATCATCGCAGTGCTTCGTATAAGCTCTACGTGCTGCATTAGTTGCATCAGCTGGGAGGTCATCAGGGTAAGGCTGCAGAAGAACGTACTCGGTTTTCTCTTGCCTGAGAACGATTCTCAGGTTGCGGTACCAATCGATAAAGTTAGCTCCATTGAGCTTTTCCTTTTCAAGCACAGATCGCAAATTGAAACCGGAATTGTTACTAGCAGACATGATCTACAATAGAAAATAAATATGCAAGGTTTAACATTATGTTATGTACCAATCTTCTATTAACAGTTTAATAAAAGATATTACTACTATATTATCATCGTCTTCCCTCTAACGATATATAGTGGTTCAAGATCCATATTCACTAATTCCTAGTGAGCTTTGGCTTCACGGCTAGGAAAATAGTGACATAGGTAAACAACAATTGTTAATCATATCCCTATATGACTCTTCTTTGTTGGGTGACATCCAATGCCCTGGCTCCCAACTCTATGCCATAAAGCCCAAAACCGTTTTGATAGCTTTGTTGAGTAAACCAACACTATGCATGTGAATGTCCAACATTCACCCTATGAATTATGATAGATGATGGTACTTTTCTTTGGCAAACCTACCACACAACGATCAAAATAACATAGGTGCAGCTATTGGTAAATGGCATCAAATGCTCAACTTTTGTGAGGGAAGCTATTCTATCATGACAAAACATCTACCATATGAAGAGCATGAAAAGAAAGTAATAAGCATCACAGGCATATGATAATATCACATTGTGAATAGTATGGCCTTTAGAATCATAATGGTCTCCATCGCCATGGTTCCATTAAGATCTGAGCTGCCATGCCTCCCTTCTTGTGGTGATCTCCATCTCCACCATGCTTGACGACATCTCCATGATAATAAAAAAAGCTAATACAACTAATAGCTACCAAATAAATTACAAGAGAGATCAAGCATCACAGGTCAACACGCAGGTCGTTATACAATTATGTGACAACCTCAACCCGGTTGTGTTAATTTTGCAGCACGCAGGCCGCACGAATATTACACACAGATTATCACATCACATTAGGCCATACCATTCACATCATTCCCTGCAAAAACGAGTTAAGCGTAGAACAATTTCTAGCGCAAAACGATATTATGTAATCGCTATAGCAGACAGCAAAACAGCGCCCTGAACACCAAACGGAATTACATAGATCGCATCTATGAAATCACTATGAAAATCTCATCGGATTGATCAAATCACCCCGAATCCGAGACATTCAGAATGTCTCAAATTTTCAATGTGATCGGTTATTCATGAGTAGATCGCGACTCATGACCGTGGTCTGTTGGCTCAATCTGTTAGCTATGTACGCGATTAGTCCCGATGGTGATTCCAGCCGGTAGGGACAGGTTGCGCACACAACAGAGAAGGAGCACGAACTGACCCTTTAGTCATATACGATCGCAATCTACTCTAACCAATTCCAAACCCCAAAAACCGTGCGAAAAATTCTTCATATGAACATGTCTGCAGTAGATCCAGACCAAAAACTACGCAAGTCGGCTCTGATACCACTGTTAGGGAATCAGCGGTAAGCTACTCTAGCAACTCTACCGCATCACCCAGGAAACATGCGAGTACAGAGGTCATGGATCGTTACCACTAGACGCGCAGCGCAGCGGAACGTTGATGCGCGTCGATGTAAGGGAAGTAGACGATCTCGTTCGTCTTCTCCTTGTCCTCATCACAGCAGCAGGTAGACGATCACGATCGTCGTAGTCGATCAGCGCAGCAGTAGCAGCAACGCCTCCACGGAGTCCACACGTACGGAGAGGAACGCCATGCACCGTTGTGCTAGCACCGCGTGTGCGGTAAGGGTCTCGGCGTGAGGCCTGCGAGGGGTGGCGGCTAGGGCTATCACGTGGTGGGATGATTAGCCCCTAACCCTACCTCTCATATTTATAGGCGTACTAATGGGCTTTTAGGTCGCAGGCCCATTAGTACCCTAATTGCTTATAGATCAAATATCCAATAGGCCTGAACCCGAATTGTTATGATTGCCTCTTGGGCACATCACCAACACCACCCTCCTCTCCAGCGACTCGCTTCCGCCCACCCTCCTTCTCTCTTGACGTTGCTCCAGGCCGACTCCGGCGAAGGCGGCACTTCTCTTTCGGCAGATCGACGGTGAAGGGGACGAGGCGATGAATGGGAGTGTCGCTGCGCTGCGCCACCATATCTCATGCCTCTCCCGGCTGCGTAGCCTCGCTACCTCCCGTGAGGCCCACCGTCAATGCTGCCGCAACCGGCTGCGGGGTCGGGAGCACGAAGAAGACGCAGCTGACGGCGTCGCTTGTGAGGCGGCTGTGCAACCAGGGGCGGCTCGACTGCGCGCGGCGGCTGCTGCTGGAGGCGCTGCCGGGCCCACCACCGAAGCAGCTCTGCAATGTGCTCCTAATCGCCTGCATGGCCCGCGGCAGGCTGCACAACGCCGGGCTGTTGCCGAGAAAGGTATGATCAGTGTATACTTGTGAGAAACTCAACACAGACAATAAGTCATAGATTCACAATTGTACACCTTTGAATCATAGGACTCAACTAACTCAGAAATTCAAAACCCAGACATAGCGATGCAGGTGATCTGCATCACAAGATCTAAACCTTCGGCGTCCAGCTTCTGGCATCACTTGGAGCTCCAATAAGCACGTCATATTCGTAATATGACTAGTGAGGACCCTTGTTGCAGCATAACGAGTACAACAGAGGTAAGTTGCAAGGAATGCAATTGCAGATCAGCTCACTGCTAAGCCATGGGCGTCTCCTCATACTCGCCAGGTGAGATTGGATCACGGGCTAAAGGCCTGGGGATCCATGGCATGTAGGCTCCCTCATGGCACAAGTTCTGCAAAGAAAATGCAAACAAACCTGGCTTTAGTTCTAATACATGGAGAACTTCCAAATCCTCCCCACCCTTAGGCACCAATCTAAAAGAATGGTACCCATAACAGTGGCTGGTATCTGATGTATGCAAGAACTAGAGTGAAAATGAAACCACTTTTCCTTTTGTCTGCAGTAACCTGGTATAAATATGCACATTCAGTTATGCCAAAATATTCTATGTGACATTCTGGAATCATTTTTCGACTTGGCCGCAGAGGTTCCTTGTGAAGGTGGGAAGCACAGGATAATTCTCCCTATGTTCCAATAATCTGAATCGGAAATGACATTAGTTTGGACTTGTGATTCCATTTTTGTAACCTTATTCGTCTTATCATAACTGCTGACTTTTGAGCCTTCAGGAGTAGAGGGCTAAAAGGCAGTTGGAGCGGTACAATATAATGTTATATTTATATTTATTTGTTTGTTGTAAACTTTTTATTCTGTGTATGCTCTTTGAGCAGTTTGAAACAATGTTGAGCTTCATCCTGGCAACCTTGAAATTTTTGTGGTGTGTGTGTATTGTTGGCTTCCTTGAAATTTTTGGTGCTTCATTGTTATTGCTCATTTTACTACAGAGGCTGATGAACTCCGTTTCATAGATGGTGCCCAGGGATCAATGGTAAGTTGATGAACTCCGTTTCTTAGATGGTGCCCAGGGATCAATGGTAAGTGTCATTTCGAAAAATATGGGTAACGATTCAATCACTGTACCAAGAAAAGTTGAACATCTGTTTTCTGGCTGCTCCAAGAGGAGCATAGTTGTCCTTGTGATTCATGCTTCTCATGCTAATGTAATTCTGCTCTTTTATGTTGTCTTTCGGTAGCATTCTCTGTTTGTTTGTAATGTTGTTGATCTTTTCATCTTACTTTTGTGCAAGTTAATGATGTGGCCCGTAAAATGCAGGTACTGTTCATGATGTCTTAGAAGTCAAGAAACTCATATACTCAGTGTTCTTAGTTGTCAGAATTTCTTGCTTGTAGCTAAAAAAAATCTTTGCCATGCTGATATCATGTTTATTTTTAATTAGCGTATCAGGAATATGTCATCTATCCGGTAACAACATTTGCCATTGAGTCTCCAAAAGATATAGTTTCTTCATATTTGTGCTTTCAGTATCACACAATGTTTTTGTTAATTTGTCATCAAATGTGGCCATTCATTGATAGATGCTTCAACAATTGTACTGATTGTTGGATAATTGATATGATAGATGATATATTTCAGAATACATTAATCACATTGTTTGAACAGTGATGTATTTATTATTTGCTATCAAAGAAGTATGAAATGTTAAAAAAATATTTTTTAAAATTTTTTATTTTAATTTTCTACGATCTCCATTTTTATGTCATTTGGCAAGTCTTGTAATTATCTAACATATTTCTTTCTTTTGCGGAATGAGATATTTAATCTTCTATGAGAAATAAACAATCAATGGTTAATAGAATACATCGTAGCTAGTGATGCAACCATGCTGGAATCAAAATCCACGCCAGCACAAAAATCCACGCCTGAATATTGCCAAATACGTAATGTGACAAGTGATTAGCAGCTACCTGGCGGTAGGGATCTGGTGGTAACTCAACCCATGCGTGGACTAGTTTCCACGTGGATCAACATCCCCACTAGCCAAACGAGCCCCTAAGGGACAAAATACACGCGTGAAAGTAGAACCCGGTGTGAGCAAAACTTGCGTTTGGCGATGGCGTGGAGCGGGAATGGTCTGATCCAATCCTGGTCAAACCACAGGTGTAGGAAAACTCTTCACCCAAGTTCGGGAACGGCTCCCTCACCACATCACGCTCATCCTCGACAGCACCTCCGCGCTGACTGATCCTCCAACAGCTGCACCATGCACCTTTCCAGCTCATAGCCGCCCCCTCCTCTTCCTCACGCTCGCCGACATCGCATCAGAGGAAGCAATCGAGGCGGTGGCAGCTTCGATTGAGGCCTTGCTGCTGGAGAGGTCGCTAGCCAGGTCCGTGCATGCGCCCGCCAGATCTACAAAATCGTCGACCCCACCGTTGGTTGCGGCCGTTGGCAGCCCTGTGGCTCGGGGATGGCGCGTACGCCGCCGCCGCCTGTGCTGCCTTATGAGGAAGCGGACAGGCTCACCAAGTACCTCGTAGTCAGCAACTCTGTGGTCGGGTCACTCTCGAGGCCAGCGCCTCCTGAGAGTCCCTCGACACCATGCTCCTCGCTACCACCTCGTTTTACATAGGGTTACCAGCAGAAGCTCCTCCTAGTCGTATGTCACCCTCAGATCTTCTTGTTCATTTTCCCTTTTTCTTTTGATTTTTTAATGTCTGCACACTCAGGTTGGTTGATTTCATTTCTTCCTTTTCGATTTGTACCCTTTGGAAGCATCACAATTTTGGTTGCATTAGGTCTGTTCCATTCTCACAATCTTGTAGTATACATGTGTTTTGCTACCGCATTGTGCTATAATAATCTGAATAATAATTGGAGTTAAAACATATTGAGAGGAACCTTAGTTGCATGTTTCATGCTTTCTTTCAGTTCGTTTTTGGTGCATTATCGATGGTTGTGACGTTGAAGAAATAATTAGTTACTTGCATTTAAATTGTTATGTTAGTTGGTGCTAGACCTTATCAGTCACCGGAGATTCTGTATTTGTTGATTAATGGTGTTTGCAAGCTAGATACTGCTGATACAAGTAGTGCTAAACTGATCGATATTTTGTAGGTAGACTGATAAAGAAATCATTGACCTACAATGTAATAGTACTGTTGTTTGTCATCTCCATATAAATCATGTCTATGGTTTCTAGGAATATGCAATTTCATGTTGAGATGATGTTATAATCAAACATGTCCATAGATATGATATGTTATCTTTTGCTTGAGATAATTCTTGTTCTTATTTATTCAAATTAGTTCATCTTTTGATCAAATTATTCGAACAGTCTGCATCTACTTGAGTGTTGCTTACTTTTATGATTCAAAGGATATTATGTTTGAAATAACTGCAAGTGTGCAATTTTTTTCCCAGCCTTCATCCAGTGTGCTTGAAATGCAGAGTTGTTGTTTTGGGTATCTGTGTTGACATGAAAAAAAAAGGAATTTTATCATCAGCTTCATCCATTACTTGATGTCAGTAAGACATTGCTTCTTTGCTTCTACAAATTCTTATTTGAACTTCGCAACTATTTTGATCAATCAACATTATGTCATTTTTTCAACCACTTTACATCCTGGTGCGGACACATGTTTCCTTGTTTCTGCAGGATGTGATCACAGGCAATGCGATGATCAAGTTATTTAGTGCTATGAAGGTAGTAGTCCAGTTTGTAGTGAGACTATAAACTAGTACTTTCTACTATACTCAATGTTTTGTCACCATTGATAATGCTTTTCTGTTCTGAAGATATGTTATTCATTTAGCAAAGATTGTATGTATGTGATCATTGGTTAGTGCTCCGAAGCGGTGATTCATAGTAATACATTGTATGTGACTATCTGTTAGTGCTCAGGAGATGCGACTAATGCAACACAGCTGCGGTAAGCAGTAGAACTACCGAGAAATTCGATTGATATAAATCATTATAATGTTGCTAATGTTTCCATTCAGAGATTGTTTTAATATGAGTTATCGTTTTAATATTTGTTTCATTTTTAAATTTCTAAATAGCATAGGGACAATTGTTCTAGAGGTCACTTGTGAATGATTGTCATTATCACTATTTATTTCTGATGTTCCTTTTTTATTTTTATTTTTTTAATCTATTTTGTTGTCACAATTATGCTTATTTATGTTTGGAACATACGAAAATGAAAGAAATATGTAACACCTAAGTCCAAAACAATTTGTAATGTCTTGGCCACACACCGATGGAAGTGTGTAATGTGACTGACGGGTCACAGACATAATTGAGGTTTTTTAGTCACCGAAAGGGGACAAAATCACGAACTTATGGGTAAAGTGATACAAACTCTGCAGAGTGTTAAAAACTATCATGATAGCTGTGCTCCCAGTCACAAGCACCTGGACAACTTCATGATTAGAGTTGGACTTGGAATTTGGGATGGTTTGGACATGGTTATGAATTCGGTTATGAGCATGGTCAGTTATGAAAGTATGAAATTGGCTTATGGTTATGATATTAATTGTTGGCTGGTTATGCATTATGATGGTAAATGAGATGTTAGAAATGGATTATGATAATTACTCGGGATATGATGAGAATTAAACTCAAATAAACATTTTAGGATGCTTTTACAAGTTTATGAAATGTATTTTTCTGCAATTAGCCTTTTATTATCATTCTTGTTTTTAGCTACATTTCATATTTTCCCACATCTACTGAGTACGACATGTGCTCACTCTTGCTATTTTCGCATTAATTCAGCAACAAGAAATATTTTGGAGGTCATCATGGAGTACTAGGCATGCGTACTACCATCGATTGCCTGTGGAGTTGGAGTCGCCTACGCTAGTTTATTTTCGGCTGCAATAGAATCAAGGTATATTTATTATTCGTGACATGGTTAAATTTTGAATATAATTTATGATGTTGATGTGTATGTGTGAGGCAACATCCTGGGCGTCCGTACACTGCACTTAGTTATTTTTCCAGAATCGGGTATCACAAATTTGTATCAGAGCCGTGTCGACCGTAGGATGCAAGCCTAGGTAGAATGAACACCACAAAGCACATAGAAACTATTTTCTAAAAAGCTATTTTTGAATTGCTTGCTGTTGCACTTTATTTTTACAGATTAAGCCACCATAAAGTGTTCTATGGTACCACGTCTCTCCTGCTAATTCAGCTACACCTTGAGCTGCTTGCTGCCGCGTTTTGCTCTCCTTTTCGTCTCTTTTTGGACTGCTACACACTCTATTTTCGCTGCTACTTGGCTGTTGTAGTGCGTTGAACATTTGCTTCTTTGCTCGCTGCTGCGTTTTTCCGTTTTTCATCTCTTTTGTTGCTGCTTTTCGAATGCAATTTCTGGCATATTTTGATGCGCTTGCTGCTGCAATTGTTGCTAATATATTTTTTGTGAAAATGTGTTGTTTTGCTGCTAGCTGTGAGTAAACTATTTTGCTAACTACTGCAATTCCATCCTTTTTCCTTTCTTTTTGCTGCTGTACACCCTATTTTTCCCTCCTCTTTGCTGTTGTATTTTAAAAAACTTGCCACTAAATATTTTTCTTATTGTAAAATCCCAATATTTTGCTAAAAAATTATATATATCAAGTCATTTGGTGATATCAAACTAATTCGATTAACTGAATTAAAGCTAAATTGACTTATATGATGTGAATTCAAAATTCAAATTATACGAATCAACATTTGTAAATTTTATATTATGCCTAAGATAGGAGTCATAAAATCTCATGTTTGATAAAAGATTATGTCAATCATCACATAATTAATTACATGGACTTCAATTGATTGAATCGTAATACTTACGTAAACTTGAGATTTAAATCAAATTAAAAATCAATTTGCTTAGAATAACAATTTGAATTCATATTTGGCTTCGTCATATTTTTTTGACCCCCCTGCCAAATTTCAACAGATTTGGAATTCTTTTGCTAGTTTGTTTGGATTGGCAAAGTGGAGAAGAGGGAGGGGGTTTTTGGGCCCACCTTTCAGTGTGAAGAGAGTGCTATGTTTTCAGCTTTGCTCTGTGCGCGCGCCACCACACACATGCAAAACTCCACGCAGCTGTTGCCCAGCCGACTACAACTCACCTCTGTTCCTCCTCATTCTATCTGCTTGCTCTTCCTTCACCCCGAAGGCAGAAACGGAGGCCTTGCTTCAATGTTTGACGATCCTCATGCACGGTGCATGTCCCTGTTCACGGTTCTGAGCGCCGCCCTGCTATTGTTCTTGTTGGTGATGTGCACAAGAGGCAATCATAACAATTCGGGTTAAGGCCTATTGGATATTTGATCCGTAAGCAATTAGGGTACTAATGGGCCTACAACCTAAAAACCTAGTAGTACGCATATAAAAATGAGGGGTAGGGTTAGGGGCTAATCACCCCACCGCGTGAGAGCCCTAGCCGCCACCCCTCGAAGGCCTCACGCCGAGACCCTTGCCGCGCGCGCGGTGCTAGCACACCGACGCCCGGTGTTCCTCTCCGCACGTGTGGATTCCGTGGAGGCGCTGCTGCTACTGCTGCGCTGATCGGCTGCGACGAATGTGTTAGTCTACTGCTGCTGTGAAGAGGGCGAGGAGGAGACGAACGAGATCGTCTACTTCCCCTACACCGACGTGCGTCTTCGTTCCGTTGTCCTGCGCGTCTAGTAGTAACGATCCATGACCTCTGTACTCGCATGTTTCCTGGGTGATGCGGTATAGTTGCTAAAGTAGCGTACCGCCGATTCCCTAACAGTTGTATCAGAGCCAGGTTTGCGTAGTTTTTATTCTAGATCTTCTTAGTAGATGGGATCTACTGTAGACATGTTCATACGATGAATTTTTTGCACAATTTTTGGGGTTTGGAATTAGTTAGAGTAAATTGCGATCGTAGATGACTAAAGAGTCAGTTCGTGCTCCTTCTCTGTTGTGTGCGCAACCTGTCCCTACCGGCTGGAATCACCATCGGGACTAATCGCGTACATAGCTAACAAATTGATCCAATAGACCACGGTCATGAATCGCGATCTACTCATGAATAACCAGTCACATTGAAAATTGAGTCATTCTGAATGACTCAGATTTGGATTGATTGAATCAATCCGATGAGATTTTCATAGTGATTTCATATATGCGATCTATGTAATTCCGTTTGGTGTTCATGGATTACATAACATAGTTTCGCGCTAGAAATCGTTATACGCTTAACTCGTTTTTGCATGGAATGATGTGAATGGTATGGCCTTAATGTGATGTGATGATCTGTGTGTAAATTCGTGCAGCCTACGTGTTGCAAATTTAACACAACCGGGTTGAGGTTGTCACATAATTGTATAACGACCTGCGTGTCGACGTGTGATGCTTGATCTCTCATGTAATTTGTAACTATTAGATGTATTAGCTTCTTTTATGATCATGGAGATGGCTTCAAGCATGGTGGAGATGAAGATCACCACAAGAAGGGAGGCATGGCAGCTCAGATCATGATGGAACCATGGCGAGGAGAGTATTATGATTTTAAGGGCCATAATATTCACAATATGATATGATCATATACCTACGATGTTTACGTATTACTATTATTTTCATGGTTTTTATATGGTGGATATTTTGTCATGATAGAATAGCTTCCCTCGGAAAAGTTGAGTATTTGATGCCATTTACCAATAACTGCACCTATGTTATTTTGATCGTTGTGTGGTAGGTTTGCCAAAGCAAAGTACCATCATTTATCATAATGCATAGGGTGAATGTTAGACATTCACATGCATATAGTGTTGGTTTACTCAACAAAGCTATCAAAATGGTTTTGTGCTTTATTGCATAGAGTTGGGAGCTGTGGCATTGGATGTCATCCAACAAACATGAGTCATATAGGGATATGATTAACAATGGTTGTTTACCTATGTCACTAATTTCCTAGTAGTGAATCCAAAGCTCACTAGGAATTAGTGAATATGGATCTTGAACCACTATATGTCATTAGAAGGAAGACGATGATCATATAGTGGTGATATCTTTTATTAAACTATTAATAGAAGATTGATACATAACATAGTGCTAAACCTTGCATATTTATTTGTTATTGTAGATAATTTCTCCTAGTAACAATTCCGGTTTCAATTTGCAATCTGTGCTTGAAAAGGAAAAGCTCAATGGAGCTAACTTTATTGATTGGTACCGCAACCTGAGAATCGTTCTTAGGCAAGAGAAAACCAAGTACGTTCTTCTGCAGCCTTACCCTGATGACCTCCCAGCTGATGCAACTAATGTAGCACGTAGAGCTTATACGAAGCACTGTGATGATGCGCTTAATGTAAGTTGTCTCATGCTCGCCAGTCCCTTGATCTGCAAAAATAGTATGAGTATACAGATGCTTATTCTATGATTGAGTGACTGTGTGGAATGTTTGAGAATCAAGCAAGGGCTGAGAGATACAACATCTCAAAGTCCTTGTTCTCATGCAAGCTGGCGGAGGGTAGCTCGGTTAGCCCTCATATAATCAAGATGATTCGTTACATTGAAACTTTGGACAAACTTGGTTTTGAACTCAAGGATGATCTGTCTATTGACGTTGTTCTCCAGTCGCTCCCACTGAGCTACGATCCAATCATATTGAATTTTCAAATGAATGGCATGGAGAAAACTTTGACTGAATTGCATGGGATGTTTAAAACAGCCGAAGAAAGCATTAAGAAAAATGCCACTCATGTGATGATGGTGCAAAAGGAGAATAAAAAGAGGAAGCGTGTGACGCATCCTAAAGGTAAAGGCAAGGGAAAGGTTCCCGATGAGTCTTGAAGCTCAAAGTCTAAACCAAAGGGCAAATCTGTCCCTTCTCCTTATGATGAATGCTTTCACTATCATGGTAAGGGGCACTGGTCTAGGAACTGCAAGAAGTATTGGAGGATAAGAAGAAGAAGGAAAGTGAGACTTCCACTTCAGGTATAAATGTTATAGAAATTAACATTTCATTATCTTCTAGTGAATCATGGGTATTTGATTCCAGATCGATGATTCACACTTGCAAATCGTTGCAGGGTCTAAGTGAGACTAGAAGATTTGCCAAAGGCGAGTTGGATGTTCGTGTCGGCAATGGAGCAAAGGTTGCGGTCATAGCTGTTGAAACTTACCATGTGTCATTACCCTCAAGATTAGTTTTGGAATTGAATAATTGATATTGCATTCCTACTTTGAGCAAGAACATTATATCTTCTTCGTGTTTAGAAGAAGTTGATGGTTATGAGATTGTAATAAAGAACAAATGTTGTTCTATTTATTACAATAATATTTTTTATGCTCAATGTCTATTGGTGAATGGATTATATGTTCTTGATCTTGAGGATAAAACTGTTTGTAATATTAATACCAAAAGAGCTCAACGTAATGATCTAAATCCCACTTTTATTTGGCATTGTCGCTAAGGTCATCTAAATGAGAAACGCATTGAAAAACTCCATAAAGATGGTTTACTAAGCTCATTTGATTATGAATCATTTGACACGTGCGAATCTTGTTTTCTTGGGAAGATGACCAAAGCACCCTTCACTGGTCAAAGTGAGAGGGCGACTGACTTGTTGGGACTTATACATACAGATGTATATGGACCAATGAGTTCAATTGCCAGAGGTGGTTTTCAGTACTTCATCACATTTACCGATGACTTTAGTAGATATGTTTATGTCTACCTAATGAGGCACAAGTATGAATCCTCTGAAAAGTTCAAAGAATTTCAGAATGAAGTACAGAATCAATTGGGCAAGACAATTAAACTTCAACGATCTGATCGTGGAGGTGAATATTTGAGCCATGAATTTTATGATCATTTAAAACAATGTGGAATTATTCAACAGTTGACTCCACCTAGAACGTCTCAATGGAATGGGGTGTTCGAGCATAGGAACCGAACCTTGCTGGACATGGTTAGGTCGATGATGAGCCAAGCATATCTTCCACTATCCTTTTTGGGTTATGCTCTTGAAACCACTGCATTTACACTAAACAGAGTCCCAACTAAGTCTGTTGAGAAGACACCATATGAGATGTGGACCGGGAAACGTCCTAGATTGTCTTTCCTCAAAGTTTGGGGATGTGATGTTTATGTCAAACGTTTGATGTCGGACAAACTCACTCCAAAATCAGACAAATGCTTCTTTGTGGGATATCCTAGGGAAACCAAATGATATTATTTTTATAATAAAATAGAGGGTAAAGTGTTTACCGCTCGCAATGGTGTCTTCTTGGAGAAAGAGTTTCTCTCAAAAGGAGTTAGTGGAAGCAAGGTGCATCTTGAAGAAATTCAAGAAATACCTGAAAATGTTAATACCTGAAAATGTTTTAGCATCCACTGATCCTATAGAGGATGTACAAGATGTTGTGCAGCCAGTTGATGAAACACCAGCCGCACGAAGGTCTACGAGGGTACGTCGTGCGACTGAAAAGTTAACGCTTCTAACCATAGAGCAGTATGACATGGTATTGTCGGAAAATAATGAGCCCACGACCTATACCGAAGCAATGATGGTACCTGACTCTGAGAAGTGGCTTGGAGCCATGGAATCTGAAATTGAATCCATGCATGAAAATCAAGTTTGGAACTTGGTTGATCCAATCGAAGGTGTGGGACCTATCGATTGTAAATGGATTTTTAAGAAAAGACTGATATGGATGTAAATGTTCACATCTATAAAGCGCGATTGGTGGCAAAAGGTTTCAAGCAAATTCAAGGTGTTGATTATGATGAAACTTTCTCACCCGTCGCAATGCTAAAGTATGTTCGGTTTCTTCTAGCAATTGCTGCATATTTTGATTATGAAATATGACAGATGGATGTCAAAACAGCCTTTCTTAATGGAAGTCTGACTAAGGATGTGTACATGACACAACCTGAGGGTTTTGTCGATCCTAAAAATGCTAGTAAAATATGCATGCTTCAAAAGTCCATCTATGGACTGAAGCAAGCATCTCGGAGTTGGAATCTGAATTTTGATGAAGTAATCAAAGGGTTTGGTTCCATCAAGAGCGTAGAAGAACCTTGTATTTACAAGAAGTTTAGTGGGAGCGCACATGTATTTCTCGTCCTATATGTAGATGACATATTATTGATCGGAAATGACATTCCAATGCTTGATGATGTTAAATCCTCATTGAGAAAAACTTTCTCAATGAAGGATTTAAGAGAGGCATCATACATTTTAGGTATAAAGATCTATAGAGATAGATCTAAAAGGTTAATTGGATTAAGCCAAGATACATATACTGACAAGTTACTGAATAGGTTCAATATGCAACATTCTAAGAAAGGTTTCTTGCCAATGTCACATGGCATTACTCTAAGCAAGAGTCAGTGTCCTTTGACACCTGATGAGCAAAAGAGGATGAGAGCGATTCCATATGCTTCGGCTATTGGATCCATCATGTATGCCATGATATGTACATGCCCTGATGTATCTTATGCTCTAAGCATCACGAGCAGGTATCAATCAGATTATGGTGATGCTCATTGGACTGTTGTCAAAAACATCTGTTGGTACCCTGCATACCGGATACCCCTTAGAACTGCACAGAGTGCAAAGGAACTCCACCTATCTGAGTTGAAGACCTCCGAAAGGCCCCACGTGTCAATTGTAACAAAACCTGCATCCCTCATATGGTTAGTACCAGTGCTGCAACGTGTATCATAAAACCGGAGCTACAATCCCTACATGGGAATGCTCCAGACTAGATACTTGTGAGGCACCCCCGGACCTAACCCACGACAGAGGGAAGCTCTAGTACTGACACGTGTACCATGACACCGGATCTACTTGTCCAAGACGGTAAGCTTCGAAGCTGCCACGCGTCCAACCGCCGGACCTTCAACCTCAACAGGCAGATTGGTGGACCCCCGACGGCTCAGACCTTCAAGGGACATTAAAGGATTCAAGACCTGATTATGTATCATTAATGCTATCTTAATGACACACAATCAGAAGACCATTAATACTAGTAACACCGCTATTAGGGCGCCTTACCATGCTACTAAGGGTAATTAAGTACACTAAACTGTGTATTAGGCATCAATAACCGCCAGGGCCACATGTCGGGCCAGGCTAACGATGTAACGGTCAGCCCTTGTACTATAATAGGACTGGCTAAGCGATACGCGCTCAAGGGGCACACACACTTAAGGGGATCTCTCTGGCTCACGCTCTCACAGGCTCATACACTCAATACAACAACAACACACCCGTGGAGTAGGGTATTACGCTTGGGCGGCCCGAACCACGTAAATCCTCGTGTCAATTCACCATCTTGTTCTGAATCTCCGCGCGCCCTAAGCGAACTAAGAAACTCCGCGGGCTGCCAACTGTAGTATTGGGGGAATTGCCGGAACTTGACTCCAACATTTGGCGCGCCAGCTAGGGTGCGCCTGAGATTCAAAGATGGTGAATTCTACTGCTGGATCATCCAACGGTAACCACGCAGAGCAACCTGCTGGAGGTAATCCCTCCAACATGCAACAGCCAGTAGGTGCTGTAGCCCCAGCAGGAGTCATGCCACCGCCACCACCGTCTGCTCCAGTGAATCAACTCGGACATCGAGATGGGGCGTCTGCGTCGATCACTGCATCGGTGAAAAACAACCCCGAACACGCGCTTATTGTTGCGCATGTTCTTCTCCAACTTCCACCGCCTCTAGGAGCACTCCAGGGTGCGATGGAGCAGTGGAGAGCTGATGTGGATCATCTGGTGGCAGCAGCAGCCGAAGGCATCAGGAATCAAGGCCCTCCCCCCTTGGGGCGGGCCCCATTGCAACGTTGGACCTTGTCGGGTAGACTCGGTCTACAAGCATCAGAACACAGGAGACGTGCTGCATCTCAACAAGCGACATCACTGCCTTCCGGGGCGCGACGTACTCACATGGTAACAAGGCTTTCGACTCACGACCTCCGGGCGGAGCTCGATCATCGTTACTTGCAACAGGACGGTCGCGTCCACATCGAGCATGCTCGCGAGAGGCGAGTGGCTCGGAACAGTCTTGCTCCTGAGAGAGTAGGATGAGGCTATTCTACCTTGGCCATGCACCTACGCATGGTCAGATGGCCGTAGAAGTTCCAGCCTCACTTGCCGAAGAAATTTGACAGGACTGTCAAACCCGTCAAATTTCATCAAATCTACTTCATTGCTATCCTTGCGGCTGGGGGAAATGAGGCTGTGCTGGCCAATTATATCCCTGTGGCTTTGACTGGGACTTTCAGGTCTTGGTTCATGAGCCTTCTGCCTGACTCCATCAATAGTTGGGCGGAGTTGTGCCAACAGTTCATCGCCAATTTTGGGAGCTCATACACCCGACCAAGCACGAAACTGGATCTTTTTGCTGTCAAGCAAAAAGGGGGAGAGTCCTTGCGATCTTTCATCCAGAGGTTCTCCCAGGTATGAAATACCATTCCTTCTATCTCAAGCGCTTATGTTATTGTAGCATTCAGACAGGGCGTTCGAGACAAGAAAATGCTGGAGAAGCTGGCGACCAATGAAGTCACTAGCGTCACGGAACTCTTCAGCTTGGCAAACAAATGTTCCAAGGCTGCGGAAGGTTGTGAAATGCACTCCCAACCACCTCCAGAGGCCAACAAAAAATCCTCCAAGAGTGAACCCTCTACCTCCAGGAGTGGTAAGAAGAAGAAAAAGTCCATCAGCAAGAAGAAGTCGTCGGCCAGCACACCTACTGCCGCTGCTGCCACAGCTCCAGGTGGCCGGGGGCCGGACCCAAAGAAACAACCTCGGTCGTCGTCTGAAGATGGTGGCAGCTCCAAGATGTGGTGTCCCATACACAAGACGGACAGCCACAACCTGGAAGACTTTCGAGAGGCCCGGAACCTTGTCGAGCGCTACAACAAGCGCTGGGAAGAAGATCCTTTCCGTCAAAGGGAAGGAAAACAAAAAGTCGATGAAGCTCCAGCTGAAGAGGAGATAGGATTTCACGACCCCAAAAAGGTCTTGAAGGTTGTTTACATCTCCGTTGACGACGTCTCCGACGTCTCCGACAACGAGTGTTGAAAGACCATGAACACCATCTTTGGTGGTCTGTGGGGCATCACATCTGATGAGGACATCACTTCTATGGATACAAACAACACTCTATTGAACATACAAGATGCAATCAATAGGGTTCATACACAACAATTAATTTCAGAGGTGAACTCGTTCTTAAATATTTCCTTATATGTTTTTGAGCATAGATTGCTACTTAATGATTTATTTATGATTAGGATCCATGGAGAGGTTCAAGGAGTACTTGGAGGGAGTATTAGGGACGTGGAAGACCAGAGAATTCGTTCAAAGAAGATGGAAACCGAACCAAACTCCAAATTGTATCCAAATCGGAGTCCAGAAGCAGTACGCACTAAAACGGACGCCCAGGACGCATACGAACTCCGTTTTGGACGTTCTACATATGCACGGAAAGGGGACAGGATATCCTTTCCAATGGCGCCGGTCCCATGTCAAAATACCATGGGAGTCGACGGAAATCGTCGAAACAAAATCAAGTACAGAATCTGTCAGGGTGCTGCACCACCGTATTGGGCCATCGGGCCTTGTATCAAGTATAAGTCCATTATTTTCGTGTCATAGGGTTAGGTCACGACCCTAGCACCCCCTTGGACGTCCTCCCACATATATATACTCTATGCTAGCCGCCATAGACAATTGGGTTTTGCATAGATTAATAATATCGCTATTCTACAGTTTGTGAAACCCCAACTTCACGATTTCAGATTGTGTCTTCTACGTTCTTACTTGTGTTCTCGGTTGCAGTTGCAGGGATTAGCCTTCTTGGCGAGGTCAAGCGTGTGCAGCACGGTTGATAACCAACGGAGCGGCGGTGTAGTGATTGCAGGGGTTTTTCGTGTTCTACTCGAGAGCCTCGGATCATCAACGTCGAGATCTCCATCAATCGACTTATCATTACCTTTCGGAAGATCGGGACTCACTCATCTTTTTCCTATCAATTGGTATCAGATTTCCAGGTTGCCCGTTAGGTAATTCATCTATCCATTACATTAGTTTTGTTATTCATACCTAGAGTCCACAAAAAAGCCACAAAAAATTTGCAGTTTAGTAGATCTATTCATTACTTTGTCCAAACCACCATTGAGCCTTTGCAACTTTCGTTTTCAGTTTGGTTTTGTTGAGTATGTGTCCGTTGTTGATTCATATTGCTGGTTTAGAAAGTGTTTTTGGTCTTAGTTTGAGTTTTGCATTGTGTGATTCATCCTTTTGAATCATGTCATCACGTCCAGATTAGATTCGCCTCTGTCCAGTTCGGTATTTTCATCATATCTCGCTCATACGAACTCGGATTTTAGAGTTCTTATACTTTCTGGAAAGCTTAAGAAGTTTTCTATAACTTTATTATTCATCATTCTCCCATAAAATATAGTTATCGATGTCGAAACTGCATTAGATCTGAATCTATTATTGACCTAAAAATTCTGAACAGTCTGTATTTCGTGGGCAGTATCTCCTATTGTTCTTTTCCAAAATAGGTCTTCCATATATTGAAATTAAAGAGGAGAGATATATATACAATCTTGCTTTTCTAAGTTTTCCAATTTAGAGTCTATAAGTGTGCCTATTTGTCCTTGGAAGATTGAGCAGAAAATCTGCAACAGACACACGAGATATCTTGGATTGATTTTCATTGTGTTCTTCCCTTGCAGCACATTCTAAAAAAAAGGAAGAAAAAAGAAAAAGGCAAGTGCAAAACAAGAAACAAAAGCCGCACAAAAAAAGAGGAAAAAAACAACAAAAAAAACAAAAGTGCTTGCATTCTTTGTGTCATCTAGTTTTGTCTCATGTCTTGCTAGCTTGAACTAGGAACACATTTAGGCCAGCAACTTTGACAAATACTTTGGACACATATTCAAATTTACTATCTGATTTCATTGTTACTAATCCTTGCTACATAGAAAGTGCCATCCAAGCTACACCTTACTCTTGAGCAGAATCGATACACCTTTGCAATCATCCCACGCTTCATTGGTTTCTTTATACCGTCCACCATTTGCCACCTGCACTGTCGGTAAGAACACTTGTAAGAGCGTGGTAAGACGCTTGAGAGTGTGTGATTCCACTTCCACTTTGCCATTATCCTTTGTAGTTGATAGGGATAACTTATTTTTTGTGTTGTCTTCTGTTTGCTACTAACAATGTCAGGTAAAAGCAAGAGTCATGCATTATATGCTGAGATGATGGAAATGATGAAGATGACGATGAAGTTGCTCAGTAAAAATCAAGCATCAACCAATGATTCACATGACATTCAGACCACCTTTACAACACCTTACACAAGAAGTAATTACATTCACCCATCTCTTCCTTCTTATGATGGTTTTTGTTATGATGAATATATTACTTGGGAAATAGAGGTGGATAAAATTTTTGGACAATGTCATATGTGTGATAGGAGAAAGATTAGAAATGTTGCAAGTGCATTTGTAGATTGTGCATTAACTTGGTGGAACAATTTAAATGAATTAGAAAAACCTCGAACATGGAAAGAAACGAAAATTCTTATGCGAGAAACTTTTGCTAATGTATCTATGTGCAAAGAAGAAATTCAGCAATTTGAGGAGAAATTTCTTGTTGTACCTCCTTTTGTGTCTAACGTTTTGCAGGAAAATATAGAAAATAATATAGATGATGCAAAAGAGAACGAGATTTTTGACAACACTTGTGAAATTTTAGATGGATCAACTCATAATGCACTCAAAATCATTGCTGAAAATGGTAAGGCAAAATATTCTACAAATACAGAAGGTGAGAAGTTTTTGGATGTTCTGAATTTTTCCACCAATCATGCTATTTTCGAGAAACAACTATTAGAATCGTTTATTTATACACCATTGCCACATGTTGATTTTCCTGCTGATCCTTCTATTAAAAATGAGTTGTGTGCTAATAATTATATTGTACCTATGCTAGGACAACTGAATGAATTTGATACTTTATCACCCACATGTGCTGAAATTAAGAATTTGATTCCAATTACTTGTGAAAGGGATGAGCTGAAATTGTTATCTTCTCTAAATACTTTGGGTTATATTGAATTTGACACTCTTTGTGATCTAAATATTTTAGAGAGGAGAATATTTTCACAATCTGAATTGCCTTTATTAAGTAGAAATATTTTTCATGCTATAGGCAACTATGAAGATAGTGGTGAATTTATGGTGCATAAAGTTTACATATGTTCAAATGTGCAAGCTCCTTTTGTGCTGCAACAACGTGGTGAAATGAATGGATGCACTAACACTAATAATGTATTGTCAAGTTTTTCTAGCATTTTTTTATTGCAGCAAGGACAACAAATAAAAAATAAGCATTGTTTATTGCGGTCGTGCAATATGGACAGTGTTCATTCTACCCCTAAAACAATCCTTTTTCCTCGACATACGAGCAAGCCGAGGACGGCTTGTCATAAAGAAGGGGAGAATGATGAGATCATGCACATTATTATTGCACCTACAAACATGACACAATGTTTATTTGTTTGGGATCCCGGCTCAAGTGAATATGCACTCTTATTTGATGGGCAAGATCAAGATGGCGCACTATGTCGGCCACCACCTTGGCCTCCTCCATTCATGCATACAAGAAGATTTGATGGCGTTGCACATTTGGACCAACACATGAGAGGAGATGAACTTGAGTCGAGGACGACTCCAATTCAAGAAGGGGAGGATGATGAGGACATCACTTCTATGGATACAAACAACACTCCATTGAACATACAAGATGCAATCAATAGGGTTCATACACAACAATTAATTTCAGAGGTGAACTCGTTCTTATATATTTCCTTATATGTTTTTGAGCATAGATTGCTACTTAATGATTTATTTGTGATTAGGATCCATGGAGAGGTTCAAGGAGTACTTGGAGGGAGTATTAGGGACGTGGAAGACCAGAGAATTCGTTCAAAGAAGATGGAAACAGAACCAAACTCCAAATCGTATCCAACTCGGAGTCCAGAAGCAGTACACACTAAAACGGACGCCCAGGACACATACGAACTCCGTTTTGGACGTTCTACATATGCACGGAAAGGGGAGAGGATATTCTTTCCAATGGCGCCGGTCCCTTGTCAAAATACCGTCGGAGTCGACGGGAATGGTCGAAACAAAATCAAGTACAGAATCTGTCAGGGTGCTGCGCCACCGTATTGGGCCATTGGGCCTTGTATCAAGTCTAAGTCCACTATTTTCGTGTCTTAGGGTTAGGTCACGACCCTAACACCCCCTTGGACGTCCTCCCACCTATATATACTTCATGCTAGCCGCCATAGATAATGGGTTTTGCATAGATTAATAATATCGTTGTTCTACAGTTTGTGAAACCCCAACTTCACGATTTCAGATTGTGTCTTCTACGTTCTTGCTTGTGTTCTCGGTTGCACTTGCAGGGATTAGCCTTCTTTGCAAGGTCAAGCATGTGCAGCACGGTTGATAACCAACGGAGCGGTGGTGTAGTAATTGAAGGGGTTTTTCATGTTCTACTCGAGAGCCTCGGATCATCAACGTCGAGATCTCCATCAATCGACTTATCATTACCTTTCGGAAGATCGGGACCAATTTTCCTATCACACCTTGTGGGCAAACAAGACAACTCCAAACCACTCAACTAGAGAGACACCCTTCTCCCAATGTACAGAGATGAAGCAGTCCTTCCTCCGGAAATCACCTTGGGGTCGCTCCGGGTCTGGACCTTCGACATAGCCACGCAGGACCAGCTCCGGTGTGAAGACCTTGACCTCGTTGAAGAGGGAAGGTTCCGAGCAACTGCTCGAAATGCACGATGCTGCCAAGCGCTCCGGCGTTATCACCAAAGGCATGTGCATAGCCGACAGCTCGAGGAAGGTGACCTGGTGCTACAGAAAATACAAACTCGAGAAGGGTTAAACAAACTTTCCCCCAGCTGGGAAGGACCCTTTCGAGTGATCAAAGTATCCCGTCCCGGATGCGTTCGCTTGACAATCGAGGATGGGACACCGCTCCCTAATCCTTGGAACATTAAGCACCTCCATAAGTTTTACGCTTAATATCACAGAGATGAGTCTGTAATTACATATGATGTATGTTATAGTGTAATTGTACTCATACGGGTAGCTCCTCCGAGAGGACAGTCGGACCTTTCCAGGAAGGTCCGAAAAGTTCAAGCAACACTTGGCATAGTCCCAGAACAAAAAGTGTAGCTAGCTACCCTGGGTCGAACAAGAAATGTAACACACTTAGCTTAGTTTCGTACCCTAAGAGCGTACTTGTCTCCCCTGTACCCCGGACCTATAATGAAAGACATTGATATGTGAAAACAGACTCCACGTGCATTTATTTTGTATAGGCTCATTCTTTTTTATTTTTCTCTTTTTTGTCTATAACAAAGTTGTGCAATTCTTAAGAAGCTTTAGCTCGAACAATTCATATATAATTCAAGTTGCATTCTTATTTCTTTCGGGTCTCAACATCGTTGAATGGCCTACCCGCCTGAACCCCAAGTCAATCTAAGTTCGGAGTGTGCTATCGACTTAGCCTGGTCCTGCACCCTAACTACGCCACTCTACCTACACCTCCGCAGGACTAATTAAGGTGAGTCCAGAAATTGATTGGACCTGGAGAAAATAAACAAACGCGCTTGATTGTATATAGAATTGTTGTGCACCTAAAATTTCATATGGAAATAGTAAGTCGCAAATGAGTTATAGATAAGAAATGGACTTTACTGTTTTTCTTGACTTCAGTGTGCAGGAAAAATGAAAATCCCACGATGATGGTGGACAATGCTGGAGCTATCAAAGCTTCGACATCCCCCAAGGGGGCCCACCGTCGATGTTTTAAACATTGATAGTGGGCGTCGCCGGAGCTATCAAGTTCCAACAAATCCAGGGGCAGTTTCAACGTAAAGAAATAAAAGGAGTTAAAGAAAATATGGTAGAAGTACACCCCAATGGGTCCTGCTATTGACGCTCTTCGTGTTGACAGTGGTCGCTGCTGGAGCTACTAAGCTCCGACAACCCCAGAGGGCCAGCCGTTGACGCTCTACGTGTTGACAGTGGTCGCTGCCGGAGCTACTAAGCTCTAACAACCCCAGGGGGCCCCTGCTATCGATGCAACAAAACTTCGGACCTATACTCTACAAGTTCGAAGCACTCAAGTCTTCAACAAAATGCTACATCCTTTTGGTACATGTTCACAATCAAATTGTGTACATCTACCAGGGGGCCAAGTAAGACAAAGGTTGAAGACAAAAAATGAAATTCATAAATTGCTTTGGATTTCATTCATCTGAAGACAATAGAATACAAAATTGGAGAAAAAAAGAGAAGATACAAGTGGGAGCTAAAAGGAGAAAGTCCTAAATGCTACGGAAGAACGAGGCGACCTTCTGGGCAACCTCTGACACGCTGGTTTTGGTGGCGTCTCCCTCTCCGTCAATGGGACCTTCAAGCACCGGGTTTAGAGGGAAATGAGGATCCCGGCTTGTGTAGAACATCAACATGTATTCTGCGACGTTCTGCGCAAGGGATTTTCCTTCAATTTCCAACTAATCCGCGATGACATTGCCCATCGCGCTGAGTTTGTTGCCAATCGAGCTCAGCGCCCCCAACGCATGGTCCAGCTCTGACTCCGGATTGTCCCAACGCACGGGACTAAAGCCTAGTTGCGTCAGTGCCACATCGGCTTTGCCCACGAAGTCCCATACATGTTGAGACTCTGCAACCCTTGAGCGTCGAATGTCATCCAAGGACCTCTTGGCTGCCGCAAGCTCCGAACCCTCCCGGGCAAGGCGCTCGACCTCCTTGGCGTGCTGTTGAATCCTCTCAGCAACTCGCTTTTCAAGGTTGCCAAGCTCCTTCTCCCGGACGTGGATCCGGTTCCAACAGTCAACCAGGTCTTTCTCCCGGCCTCGCACCTTCTTCTCCCTGGCAGTGACTTCAACCTCCCTTTTGGTAAGGTCCTATCCCCGCTGCCAGGCCTTCTCCTCCTCGCTCTTGCAGAGCTCCTCCAGCTTCTTGGTGTGCTCTGCAAGGCTCTTGTCACTCAGAGCTAACCTTTGGGTGAGCTCCTCCTCCCTCTTCACGAGGTCATCCCTCAGCTCCAGGAGTTTCTGCCTTTCCCCTTCGAGCTTTTTCTCTCGCTCGTCGAGACCCTCCCGGTGCTTGATGAGACCTTCGTGGATGGTATTGACGTTCTCCTGGCGACAATTTGCCACCTCATTAGCAGCCAGGGCTTGTTCGTATTTAGCCCGGGACTGATTGTCAAGGGATTGCACCATGCTTTCCCTCTCATCCAGCAACTACCCCAATACTCCATTTGGGCCTTCTCCCTCTTGACCCACTCCTTGTCGTCGACAAACTTTGTTTGCGCCAGATTGGTCCTGAATTGGAGTCGGTTGCGCCACCTCCTAAGAGCTTGCCGCTCCTCCTCCAGGGCCTTGCTGTCGTGATAAAATGCAAGCTAGACCTGACGAAGGCTGGAGCAGGCATTGTCTATGGATAACGATAGGGGGATTGCCTCTGGACTTGTCGAAGTCCTCTCTGCTAACTCCAGAGGGTTCTCCAGAACAAAAATTGGGTCCCACTCTACAAGAACACTCCCGTGAGCTTCCGCGGCACTAGGGCCACCCTCCGGGAGTGCCTCGGTCATCGCCGAGGTAGGTCGTGCCATGGGAGTTTCTACCTCCTGAGTCAGCTCCGAAGGTCCTGCCACCAGGTCATCATCAACTGGCCCCTCAGGCAAGGGACCGGTCGCTTCGTCTTGTCACCCTATCTCAGGAACGGGTGCCTCTGGAACTACCAACTCTGGGGCACGTAGTGAAGACCCAGCCGGAGCTAAGGCCATCTCCGGCCCCAACAATGGTGCTTCCTCCACTGCCGGTTCAAGCACCAGCGCTTCGACCTCCATGGCACCTGTTGGTTTAGACACCAGCACGTTGACCTCCACAAATTCGGGTGCCGGCACCTCCAAGTCAACTGGCTCAGGCACCGAAACTTCATGAACCGCCGGCTCCGCCGCTGGGACTACAGCTACCTCCGGTTCTGAGGTTGGAGCGTTCGTCATCACAACATCCAAAACCGGAGCTTTAGCCTCCGGAGGTGGTGCCGCTGGTATATCTTCATTCCCATGGTCCGGCGCTACCACGGGAGCTTCGGGAGATGAGTCGAGGTCCAGAACCACGACAGCTGGCGCCAGAGCTGTCGTGACCTCAGCCACCACCTGGAGCAGTGCTAGAATTGGAGCCGGAGCCTCCGCCTGTACAGCATCAGTTGCTGTCGTAGGAACCGGAGCTTCAGCCCCTTTTTTGGATACTCTGTGGATGAAGGATAAAGAAGCTCAAAATATGGTTATAGTAAAAATAACAAACTGAGGTAAAAAGCAAATTTACCTTGGAAGTCTTCCGCTCTAGCTAGCGCGGAACCTCTTCACCAGACGCTCAGAGCCCGACCCAGTCGCAACTGGTGTAGTAACACCGGAAGGCTATGACGCCCGATTCTGAAAAATGAACCAAGCTAACGCATATGTGTGCCCAGGATGTTCAACACACATACACGAGTGCATTCACAAAAGAGTATACAGAAAATTAGAACAAGACAAGATTAATTAACCAAATTTTATTACAAATTCAGAATATCCTTGAATACAAGCACTAAAGAATATTAATGACAAGTTCAACTAATGCAGCGGAAATACTCTAATTAAGAAAACTAAGCAAAAGGGATAGCGCAGCTCCATGCAACACCACAGGCAAAGCCGACGGTAGAAATGGCCTAGAACTCCGCATTATCGCCATTAGACTCACAATCCTGACCTGCAACTGTTGGGGGGAGGGGGGATTGCAAGAGTGAGTACATGTCGTACTCAGCAAGTGTGGAAAGTATGACATGTGGCTGATTCGAATGACTAATGTAATAAAAGCTAAGTGCTGAAAAGTACAGTAAAAAATTTGAAAAGCAATGTATCATTTTTATGTGAAGTAAACCCATCATAAACCATGTAACCATCATAATACGAGTCCGTAATTCACCATTACCAATAACAATAATCAATGTCATAAACCATGATTCCATCCTATAACCATAACCATAACCATAATATCAACCATAACCATTACCAAACCATAACCATCCCAAATCCCATTTTCCCTCTATAGGATCGAAGATAACGTGAAAAGCTACCAGAGGGCGGTGAATGGTAGATTTAAAAATCTTACGCAGCGGAAACAATTAAACCCCAACCCCTTCGGTAGAAAAACGATCTGTTAAAGAAATCGTGTGTGAGACTAATCTAAACGTGTTTCACCGTGACAAAAGTGATAGATATCAGAGAGAATCAAGTCACGAAGACAACACAATAATAATCACTCAAATCCGCCGAGAAAAACTCAAGTTATGATCAAAGATCAAACAAAGGTCAATCTGCCCTACTCAAGAAAAAAACAGTTCTGGAACGCTGCAAAGAAACTCGTGTATATCATAGACCACAAATCCAATGACCGTGAAATTTTGACAGATGGTAGATAATCAAGTTGTGAAGACAACCCGAAAAAATCACGTCAATTGGATCTGTAAAACTCGAGTTATGATAAAATCACCAACGAAAGGTAGTGCAGTCCAGAAACTCGACGAGTAAAACTTGTCTGGAACAAGTCGGACGAACAAGGCACAAAAGTTCCTTCAAACTACGAATTTTATTCAATAAAACACAAGAGGAACAGCCCCAAAGTCGTGGACCACGATATCTGGGCTCCCTCGCTTATATAACCAGCTCGAAAGCCAACTCAACTCAAATCAGGAACCTAATCCTACTCTGTTAACGAATCATAACTTTCCATAACTGCTTAGGATTCTTCTATACGCAGATAGATGCAATCTTAAGACTTCCAAAAACCTTAGGAACGTATCCCACATTGCTAAACAACTCAAATTCGTCACCCACACGAAATCCTATCATAACCAACTCAAATCATTCCATATTTGAGTCAAACCCGACTCAGCCGCAGCCTGAGTCCATAACCTAGTCAGTTTGACCTTTCCGACCAACTCTTTACGTCCACATATCTTCATCACGTCTCGGAACCATGTAGCCACGTCCATGCACTCCTTGCACACGTTCAAACATCTTCCAATGACGTCCACGATACCTTCACATGCATTGTTCTTGATTCAATCATGTTGTGCAACCTCCTGATCAGCTGAACCACAATTCCTCCTGAATTTGGTTGTTGGAACCTCATCTCTTCCCTGAGACTAGTCCAATGGATCCCGTCACCAGCCATGACTTGAACACAAGCAACACCTGCACATGAATAAACAACGAATCCGTACGAGCCCAAGTCCTCGACTTGACTCAAGTTAGTTCCGAACACAACACCTTACGTGAGAACCTCACATAAGCATGTTGCAAAACCACAGTAACACGATATCATCCATGTCAACCAAAAACACACCAAAGACTTAGCAAATGAATACTAAGCAATCTTTCCAGAGATGTAAAGCATGTACGAAACATTGCAAATGAAAAACAGAAGCATTGCGGTCAAGTTCCGGACCTTGCCAGAGCAACCCGGACCTTGAGCCGGAGCTAACAAAAGCTAGTAGGAACTAGTAAACCCAAAAGCCGGAGCTAGAAAAATCAACTCGGAGCTTTAGCAAAAACACGCCGGAGCTATCAAAGACATGTCGGAGCTAAAGACAAAACTCACCAGAGCTAACCAAAACTAGTCGGACCTTAATAAAAAGGTGTTTTGGTGATATTCAAAACTTTTATCGTCAAAGCAAGTGTATTCACTACAAGCAAATGTATTCAACACACATAGGTCTTACAATCTCCCCCTTGATGAATGCATTGGCAACACCATTTAAAATCCGAACATTGGCTTATTCACATAAAAGTTTTGAAGGCTATTTCTCCCCCTTTGTAAATCAAAAGTAAAATGAGAAGAAAATCCAAAAATTATCCCATATTATCTCTCCCCCTTTATTATCTCTCCTTATGTACATATTCTCTTTCTCTTCATGCTTATCTCTCCCCCTTTGAGAATGTATTCAGCAGTCATGAGCATATAAACAAATTATCTCTCCCCTTTTAGTTGTTATGAGCATATTATAACATATACATATAAACAAAGCTCATCCAAGTCATACAATCAAGTACCTTACATTATCACATCAATGAAATACATAAAGTAGTGTAAGCCTTGCTAGAGATCAAATGTAATTTTCAATTTAAGTAAGTCATGATCTCACAAACTTAACTATTTCAAAACCTGAAATCATGACACTAGTTGCTGCATTTTATTATTTTTCAAAGCATAAATTTAGATCATACGATATTTGCAAAAGATTATATGCGCATCTGCCTTAATCTAACCAACCAAGCCAAGCCTATGTCATTTGACAATCAGAAGCTTAAGGACATGGTTTGAGTCATACACAACTTCTTCCAAGTTCATATCTAAGTACAATGATAAGCCATCTCAAAAGAAGAAGTGTGATGCATGCATATTCTCTTGATCTTTTCTCAATTTATATTTGTTCATAAAAACTCAACATGTGAGTTGATTACTTGATTAATTCTTTATGATTAAAAGCACTTGTGAACATGTAACAAGTTCAAAACAGCAAGAAAGTTCGAATATGACCAGTTTTAGTGTAAGTAATTATTCCAATTACTAGACATGGCAAAAACTACAAAATGTATCACACGAGTAATGTAGTAAGAACTTTCAGCATGTAAAAGGAATCATAAAGTCATATATGTATGAAATACTATGCTCATATTATTTTAATTTCAAATTCACACATAGACTTCCCAAGTTTTAAAACTCCCCCTCAATTTAAGCCATGAGGATGCATAACCCCTATTTCACTACGAATGTAACAAAAACGAGTGAAATCCAAAGGTTTTTTAAAAATGTCAACCAATTGTTGGTCGGTATCTACATGGTGAAGCACAATGTTTCCTTTTTCAACATTATCTCGGAGAAAGTGATACCTAATGTCAATGTGTTTAGTTCTAGAATGTTGCACGGGGTTTTTAGCAATGCAAATGGCACTAGTGTTATCACAGAACAGGGGAACACTATCTAGATCAACCCCATAGTCCTTAAGTGTTTGAACAATCCAGAGAATTTGTGAGCAAGCACTAGCAGCAGCTACATATTCAGATTTGGCTGTGGATTGTGCAACTGAATTTTGTTTTCTAGAGGACCAAGCAACAAGAGAATTACCAAGAAAATGACAAGCACCGGAAGTACTTTTCCTATCAATCCTACAACCCCCAAAATCAGCATCCAAAAAAGCTTTCAAAGTAACGGTTGAGGAAGAAGGGAGAAAAATTCCAAATTCTTGAGTTCCATGTAAGTACCTGAAAATCCTTTTGACGGCTTGACGATGTGAAGCACGTGGGGAGGCTTGAAACCGTGCACAAAGACGTACGCTGAATTGTATGTCTGGTCTTGATGCCATAAGGTACAAAAGTGATCCGATCATGCTTCTATATTCTTTTTGATCCACGGGTTCACCATCTTCATCAAGTCCAAGTGTTTTTGCGGTTCCCAGTGGTGTCCGAAGAGGCTTGCTTTTGTCCATGTTGAAGCGTCTTAGGAGATGTTTTGTATACTTCGTTTGATGCACAAAGGTACCCTCCTTTGTTTGCTTGATTTGCAGCCCCAAAAAGTAAGTGAGTTCACCCATCATACTCATCTCAAATTCTGAACTCATCATAGCTGAAAACTTGGACACAAGATCATGAGGAGCACAACTAAAGATAATATCATCCACATACACTTGAACAAATAATGAGTCATTGCCATGCTTAAGCACAAAAAGAGTTTTATCAACCTTGCCCATGGTAAACCCCTTCTCAAGTAAGAATGTTTTTAATCTATCATAACATGCTCTAGGAGCTTGTTTGAGACCGTACAAGGCTTTGGACAGTTTGTAAACATGATTAGGAAAATCTGGATTTTCAAAACCTGGTGGTTGCTTGACATAAACCTCCTCATCTATATAGACATTTAGAAAATCACTTTTAATATCCATTTGAAATAGATTATAACCAATAGATGCAGCAAAAGCTAACAAAATTCTTATGGCTTCTAATCTAGCAACAGGAGCAAAAGTTTCATCAAAATCTAGACCTTCAACTTGAGTGAAAACTTGAGCAACCAACCTAGCCTTATTCCTAACCAGAACCGCATCCTCACCTTGTTTATTTTTAAATACCCATTTAGTTCTAATTAAAGTGTGACCTTGAGGTGGAGGTACAAGTTTCCAAACATTATTTCTTTCAAAATTTTCTAACTCTTCTTGCATGGCAATAATCCAATATTCATTAGTGAGTGCGTGTGATATATCTTTGGGTTCAAAAGAAGCAACAAAAGCAGAATGAGCATAAGAGTTTGGATCGCAAAACCTGGACCGTGTGACTCGTTCGTGCAAGCTTCCAATCATCTGTTGTGGGGGATAATCTTCGTAAAACCATAGGGGAACAGATGTCTCACAAGCTTCTTCTTCTTCATGTTCATCACAAATCGATGAGCTTGTGACTTGAGGATGATTTGAATCAGCATTGATGGTTGTCGGTGTTGGTTGAGAATTAACATCCAGAGCTGAACCAAAGTCTTTAGCTGCTGAATTTTCAGGCAGCAGCTCCAATTCTTCCTCATCTTCAACGAAAATGCTCCCCCTCCTGCGGATATGGATCTGGACCTGCAATATTTGAGCTAGTACCTGGGCTAGCTTCATCAAAAGACACTTCACATGTCTCCACAATTTTGTTAGTGTCAAGTAAAAGCACACGGTAGCCTCTAGTATGGGATGGATAACCAAGAAACACGCCATCAATGGATCTAGGTTCAAATTTATCAAGATTACCATGTTTCTTAACAAAGCATTTGCAACCAAAGACCCGAAAGTGCATAACACTAGGCCTATGTCCAAACCGGAGCTCATGTGTTGTTTTACCTAGCTTAGCACGCAAGAAAACACGATTTGAGACATAACAAGCAGTTGCTAACGCATCAGCCGAAAATTTTCTAGGAGTTTGATATTCATCAAGCATAGTCCTAGCCATCTCAACTAAGGTTCTGTTCTTTCTTTCTACAACACCGTTTTGTTGAGGTACATATGGTGAAGAAAATTGATGATCTATTCTATTTTTAGCACAAAAGTGATCAAAAGTTTGATTTTTATATTCAGTTCCATTATCACTTCTAATTGCTTTTAAAGATCCTGGGTAATCAATTGATAATCTAAGAAATAAAGTTCTAAAGTGACTAAAAACTTCATTCTTAGACGCCATAAAGTAAACCCAAGAGTATCTAGAATAATCATCAACAATCACAAGTACATACCATTTACATCTGAAGGATTGAACACGTGAAGGTCCTACGGTGTCAAGATGCAAAAGTTGACTTGGTTCAGTTGTCATGATCATTGTGACAGGAGTATGTGAACCTGCAACCATCTTAGCATGTCTACAAGAAGAGCACACAATTTCTTTGTCCCCTTTAAGCTAAGGTAGCCCACGTATGCGATCAAGAGCACTAACACGTGTTAGGTGATCAAAGCCTCCGTGACCAAGTCTACGATGCCAAAAATATAGGTCCTTTGAATCATTAGCAACTAGACACCTATGCTTAGAGAAAGACATATCAAAATCAGCTTTAAAAACTCTTCCAAACCAAGACATGTTAAAAATAAGCTCACTATTTGAACTTACAACTTTGCAACAATTTTTATTGAAAATAATTTCCAGATTTTCATCTAGCAATTGTGAAACAGAAAGCAAGTTGTATTTCAAATTTTTGACAAGTGCCACATCCTTCAAAGTGTAGTGATCATTTACTCTAACCGAACCCTTAGCAATTATAGGAGTTGAAGAATTATCAGCAAAAGTAACATTCTCTACACGTGACACAAAAGAGAGGGAGGAGAACCAATCTTTGTTACCGGTCATGTGGCGTGAGCAACCTGAATCCACAATCCAAATGTTCTCCTTCCTCAAACGTGTAACCTACATAGAAGCACAATACGTCGATGACTCAATACTGGGTTTAGTCAAAAGGCATTTAGGAATCCAGTACTGAGTCACGCGACGTGCAGCAAGAAAAACACGCGAAAGCTGAGACAAAACATCAGATTTGTGAGTCAAGGTTTGAGATTTTTTATTCTTAACTTCTGACCTATAAGGTGTTACTTGTATAGCACAAAAATCAGTAGCTCTGGAGGCAAAAACAGGAGGTCCGAAGGTAAACTTTGAATGTTTTTGACTCAAAACAGCAGGTTGTACATTCGGTTTAATATGTGCAGCAAATTTTGCATGAAAGTTATGAGATCTAGCAACCATTCTTTCCCTTTTCTGTTGTTTAGCTAGTCTATAACAAAAATCTATAACATGACCATCTCTACCACAGTAGGTACAATGAAATTTAACTTTGTGTTCATGTCTAGATGAGCAAGCAATATTTTTATTTGAAACCGAATGAGATAACACTCCTACAGATTTGAAAACCACTCCTTTTTGTTTAGGAACTATTTGAATCAAACCACTTCCTAATGAATTTACAATTTTAGGTGGATGTGCCTTAGCATGAGCATGAGAATCAAAACCTAAACCAGTTTTATCATTGCAAGACTTGGAAGAATTTAGCAACAAGTTTAGGTTCTTATTCCCGTTACGAAACCAATCTAATGTCCTATGCATGTCATCAAGTTTATTGGACAGATCAAGGCAGTTTTCACATGAAGTTTTTCCTGTTAGTTTGCAATTGGAACAAAATTTAACTTCATGAGAACGTAAAGCATTGTTCAATATAGAAATTTCATTCATAGCATCCTGTAGTTTCTTATCAAGATCAACACAAGTAGAACAATGCAAATCAATTGTAGAACATCTAGCATCTTTCAAGTTTTTATCATTAAGTGCAGCAAGCTCTTTGTTCTTTTCAATTTCTAACTCAAGTTTATCAAGTGTGGAGGTGTGCGCACTTCTTAATGAAGACAATTGTTCATATATTAAATCACATGAGGGACATGCATCATCACTAGGAATCAAAGTTTTTAAACGGTTGATTTTAGATTCTAGTGATTCAATTTTAGCAGCACTATCCCTAAGTTTTTTGTCCTTTTTCTTAACAATAATAGTGGCACGAGAAATAGCATCACACATTTCTTCGCAAGTAGGACATACCTCTTCATTGTCGCTGTTGTGTTCTGCCTCCTCCATACTTGATTTTGACTTGCCCGCCATGAAGCACAAGTTTGCCAAATCATCTTCATCTTCATCACTTCCAATGTCCATGTCGCATGAGCCAAGTTCCTGAAGTGCTGAGATAAAACTGCTCACCAATTGACGTCCTGTAAAACCCTTCTTTTTCTTTGTATCTTTTGCAGAGGAGTGATTCGTTCTTGTTTGTTTTTCCTCCCGGGACGTAGGACCTGAAAGGTTAGGACAATCTGAACAAAAGTATCTTGTCTTACCACATTCGAAGCATCGTTGAGGTCCGGAGCTTCCTCTCCTTCTAGTTCTCACATTTTGCATTGCTTTTGAGAACCTTGTAGAGAGAAGTGCTAGCTCCTCCTCTAGAAACTCCTCAATCTGTTCAAGGGTTAGAGAGGACAACAAAGCAAGTGTACCACAAGATGAAGATTGGTCGGAGCTAGGCATATCACGTTGAGAAACAAAAGCAATAGACTTGTTGGGGTTCTTACGTGAGATTATGTCAGTTTCATGAGTTTTTAACTTGGAATATAGCGTATCTAAAGTAAGTGAACTCATGACAGTAGATTCACAAATAGATGTGACTTTCATCTCCCAAATTGACATATCTAATGCACTTAGCAATTGCCTAGCATTTTCAGCATCTGAAAAATTAACATTGACACTACGCAAGTTGCTGCGAATCTTATTAAATCAAGCAAAAAGGTCATCAATAGAATCACCGCATTGCATCTCAAAGCGCATGTATTCTTTCTTGAACATGTCTTGTCTTACCTCTTTGATCGTGTTGGATCCTTCGTGGTAGTCACAAAGTGCTTTCCACACATCGTATGCAGATTGGAGGTGTGCAACACGGTCGAAGTCGCTTTGTATTAATCCTTGTATGATCAAGTTCCGAGCCTTGCTGTTGTTGTCGACATCTCTCAGATTTGTAGCTGTAACTTGATCGTTTGATGGCACTTCGTAATGCTTGTATACCATCTCCCATATTGCAAAGCCTTGTGCCTGGATGAAAGCCTCCATGCGTGCCTTCCAGACCTGAAAATCAATACCAGCGAACACACAAGGTTTGGCAGAGTACTTCTCCATGATGATTAGTCAAAAACACGCGCAAATCACAAAGATTAGAGCACCGTGGCTCTGATACCAATTGTAGGATCGAAGAGCACATGAAAATCTACCAGAGGGGGGTTAATGGTAGATTTAAAAATCTTATGCAGCGGAAACATTTAAACCTCAACCCCTTCGGCAGAAAATCGATCTGTTAAAGAAATCGTGTGTGAGACTAATCTAAACGTGTTTCACCGTGACAAAAGTGATATATATCAGAGAGAATCAAGTCACGAAGACAACACAAGAATAATCACTCAAATCCGTCGAGAAAAACTCAAGTTATGATCGAAAGATCAAACAAAGGTCAAGCTGTCCTACTCGAGAAAAAAACAGTTCTCGAACACTGCAAAGAAACTCGTGTAGATCATAGACCGCAAATACAATGACCGTGAAATTTTGACAGATGATATATAATTAGGTTATGAAGACAACCCAAAAAAGATCACGTAAATTGGATCTGTAAAACTCGAGTTATGATAAAATGACCAACGAAAGGTAGTGCAGTCTAGAAACTCGACGAGTAAAACTTGTCTGGAACATGTCGGACAAACAAGGCACAAAAGTTTTTACAAACTATGAATTTTATTCAATAGAACACAAGAGGAACAGCCCCAAAGTCGTGCACCACGAGCTCTGGGTTCCCTCGCTTATATAACCAGCTTGAAAGCCATCTCAACTCAAATCAGGAACCTAATCCTACTTTGTTCATGAATCGTAACTTTCCATAACTACTTAGAATTCTTCTATACGCAGATGGAAGCAATCTTAAGACTTCCAAAAACCTTAGGAACGTATCCCACGTTCCTAAACAACTCAAATTCGTGACCCACATGAAATCCTATCATAACCAACCCAAATCTTTCTATATTTGAGTCAAACCCGACTCAGCCGTAGCCTGAGTCCATAACCTAGTCGGTTGGGCGTTTCCGACAAACTCTTTACGTCCACATCTCTTCATCACGTCTCGAAACCATGTAGCCACGTTCACGCACTCCTTGCACACGTGCAAACATCTTCCAATGACGTCCACGATACCTTCACATGCATTGTTCTTGATTCAATCATGTTGCACAACCTCCTGATCAGCTCAACCACAATGCCTTTTGAATTTGGTTGTTGGAACCTCATCTCCTCCCTGAGACTAGTCCAATGGATCCCGTCACCAGCCATGACTTGAACTCAAGCAACACCTGCACATGAATAAACAACGAATCCGTACGAGCCCAAGTCCTCGACTTGACTCAAGTTGGTTCCGAACACAACACCTTACGTGAGAACCTCACATAAGCATGTTGCAAAACCACAGTAACACGATATCATCCATGTCAACCAAAAACACACCAAAGACTTAGCAAATGAATACTAAGCAATCTTTCCAGAGATGTAAAGCAAGTACGAAACATTGCAAATGAAAAACAGAAGCATTGCGGTCAAGTTCCGGACCTTGCCAGAGCAACCCGGACCTTGAGCTCGAGCTAACAAAAGCTAGTAGGAACTAGTAAACCCAAAAGCCGGAGCTAGAAAAATCAACACGGAGCTTTAGCAAAAACACGCCGGAGCTATCAAAGACATGTTGGAGCTAAAGACAAAACTCACCGGAGCTAACCAAAACTAGACGGACCTTAATAAAAAGGTGTTTTGGTGATATTCCAAACTTTTATCATCAAAGCAAGTGTATTCACTACAAGCCAATGTATTCAGCACACATAGGTCTTACACCCTCTAATCATGTAGGTCATCCAGGCGCTCATAACCGGGAGCACGGCTATCATGATAGTTTTAACACTCTGTAGAGTTTGTACCACTTTACTCACGTGTTTGTGATTTCATCACCCGTCAGCGACTAAAGAACCTGCCTTATGCCAATTACACTTCCTTTGGTGTATGGCCAAGAGATCGCAAAATAGCCTTTACAAAGGGATTACTAGCCTATTTAGACCCCACTGAGGTTTCACCGGTGGCGATGTCTCCAACTGACCACATCTTCAACCAAGGGCCCCCTGTTGAGACATTCAGATCCCAGGGTAGTCCCGCCAATCATCAACAAACCCAATCCGACTACACCTTCCCCGAGCATCCATAATGGTCCAAATAGCACTGGCAAAGCCCTAATTAATCAGCTATGCCGCACCCATACTCGCCCTCGAGATTCGGACGGATTAAAGAAGATATGAGAAAACCCTTGATAACATCTTCACGCTTCCATGTAGCTTCATCCGGGGTCATGAATCTTCTTGTAGTGACAATCTTCTACAGAAGTAGAGACAGGAATGAAGATAGAAGGAACCTCAATCTATATGCATGCATCAAGGGATATAAAACTAAACAACTAGTTATACTAGCCTAGGTGGACATGGCAATGCTAAAGCATCCCAAAATCCTCTATTAAGCTCACAAGCAAACAGTATATATAGCAAACAACACACCAAAGAAAAACACATCGATTCCTGAGTGCTCCTATGTGCTCTAATATTTCCATTCTATCTAGGCTGCATCCTACGGTCAACCTGTGGCTTCGATACCAATCTGTGACGCCCGGTTCCGAAAAATGAACCAAGCTAACGCATATGTGTGCCCAGGATGTTCAACACACATACACAAGTGCGTTCACAAAAGAGTATACAGAAAATTACTACAAGACAAGATTAATTAACCAAAATTTATTACAAATTCAGAATATCCTTGAATACAAGCACTAAAGAATATTAATGAAAAGTTCAACTAATGTAGCGTAAATACTCTAATTAAGCAAGCTAAGAAAAAGGGATAGCGCAGCTCCATGCAACACCACAGGCAAAGCTAACGGTAGACATGGCCTAGAACTCCGCATTATCGCCATTAAATTTACAATCCTGACCTGCAACTGTTGGGGGGGGGGGGGGATTGCAAGAGTGAGTACATGTCGTACTTAGCAAGTGTGGAAAGTATGACATATGGCTGATTCAAATGACGAATGTAATAAAGGCTAAGTGCTGAAAAGTACAGTAAAACATTTGAAAAGCAATGTATCATGTTTATGTGAAGTAATCCCATCATAAACCATATAACCATCATAATACCAGTCCATAATTCACCATTACCAATAACCATAATCAATGTCATAAACCATGATTCCATCCCATAACCATAACCATAACCATAATATCAACCATCACCATTACCAAACCATAACCATCCCAAATCCCATTTTTCCTCTAATCATGTAGGGTATCCAGGCGCTCATAACCGGGAGCACGGCTATCATGATAGTTTTAACACTCTGCAAAGTTTGTACCACTTTACCCACGTGTTTGTGATTTCATCACCCGTCGGCGACTAAAGAACCTCCCTTATGCCAATTACACTTCCTTTGGTGTATGGCCAAGATATCACAAAATAGCCTTTACAAAGGGATTACTAGGCTATTTAGACCCCACTGAGGTTTCACCGGTGGCGATGTCTCCAACTGAGCACATCTTCAACCAAGGGCCCCCTCTTTAGCCATTCGGATCCCAGGGTAGTCCCGCCAATCATCAACAAACCCAATCCGATTACCCCTTCACCGAGCATCCATAATGGTCCAAATAGCACTGGCAAAGCCCTAATTAATCAGTTATGCCGCACCCATACTTGGCCTCATGGTGGCAATGTAGTCCTGGCTTATTCTCGCATGAACCGGTCCTTGGATCTAAAGCAAGCAAACCACCATGACATCCAACCCATCCACATACTAGGCTTGCTTAGATCACCCATTACCATATCATATTGACTAGTTCACATTAACCAAAATATCATTAATACATAATTAAATGTGTAGTATTGTTTTCCCATCGCAATTAATTAAGCAAAGCAAAAAGGTAAAAAGCCCTTCCCGACTCTCTACCATAAATTCCAGGTGACAAGGGTGGTTTAACAAGTCTAGTAAACTTCCTACCATAGGATTCCCATCAAATTGACACAAGCATGCAGTTTGCAAACAAAACATTTATTTTTTAAAATAGAATCAATATGCTTCAAGGACAATTGCCTTGCTCCGGCTGATAGGGTTGCTCAAGCACTTCGAAGTCTTGGTTCTCGAAATCCTCGTACACGACTTCTTGAGCACTTCCCTCTACTCGATCACACATACAAGAATATACATACAAATCAACATAATGCACACAAACTAATCAACATGCGATGATATGCATGCATGCAAAAATCAATTATTAATTAAATATGGTTGTTTATTAATTAGATGCAACTAGTTCATACATGTTCATTCAAGTTTACGGGGTTTTAGCGAGAATTAATGCGGCTGAAAATAAATTTATGGTGCAACAACGATTAAATTACGTTTATTAGATCAATTACATTGCTAAAATTTGCATAGGAAAAACGAATCCTACCGTAGACGCGAGGGTTCGATGATCGCGGGATGATGGCGATGCGTAGACTAAGTGGATGGCGCAACGGTCATCCGGCGGTACGACGATGACGAAGACGACTCTGGCGGACGACGGTACCCTCCTATTTTTCTTCCTCTTCTTCCGCTCTTTTTTTCTTCCTTTGCTTCCGTGGCGGTGCCTCTGTTCTTCTCCTTTTTTTCTCCACGGCGGCTAGGGTTTTTTGGTGCTTTGGCAGTGCTGGATCGCTTCTGGCATCGGGAAAACACAAGGGCCTCATGGCTTTTATAGCCGCGGAACACGGCGCTAGGGCACGAGCGGCACTGTGGCCGACTCGGCTTGGGCGGCGCGCGGGATCGGGCAGGGGCGCGTGGGCGCGCTGCAGCGTTAGGCTGAGCGGGCGCGCTGGTGGCGCGGGGTCGCGCTGGGAGCGGGGCCGGTCGGGCGTCTCGGGCGGGAGCGGGCAGACGCGCTAGCGCGTGGTGCGGTCGGCGCGCGAGTTCGCGGGGCCAGGGAGCGCTGGTTGGCCCTGGCTTGGCCTGGCCGACTGGGCTGCCTTTTTTTTTTCTTTTTCCCCTTTTCTTCATTATTTCTTTTCATTATGATTATTATTATTATTTTATATATTTTATTATTTATATTTCTGATATATATTATTTATTTATATATATTTTTTTATATTGTTAATTATTATTTATTTCTCTTTTTATGTATATATATACTTATCTTTTATTTTTCTATTATTTGTTATTCTTTTATTTTATTTATTTAGTTATTTACTTAGTTAAAGTTATATTTTTTCTTTCTTTATGTTTGTCATTTATTAAATTATTCTTAGCAACTTATTGTTTCTTTCTTTCATAATAAATTTTTTTCCTTTATTTCTTTACTTCCATATTCATTATGCTTTAATTTCTTTTAATGTACTTACTCTGGTAAATAAATTTCTTTTAGCTTATTTATTTTGGTAATAAATTTTCAATACATGAGGATGAATGAAAAATGCAAAATGCAATATGAGATGCATATATTTTATATTTTTATTTATAAAAACAATTTCCTCCCATTATTAACTCTAAATTCTCATTTAAATTTTTAATTTGCCGAAACTCGAAAATCAGGGTATTACAAAGGCTCTTCGAAGCTTGCTGCCGCCGTCAGCGACGTCTTGGTTGGGGCCCCCTTCGACTAAGAAGGACCCTTAGACCTAGAGCCCTTAGCTGGCCCTGGTGCCGGAGTCACCTGGTCGGAGCTGGCGTTCCGGGGAGACGCCAATGCTGGAGTTTGTGTCACCGTCGAAGGCCTTCCGCGCCGAGGAGAAGGGATTGAGGCAGATGGAGCTGGCCTCAAAGAGCTTCCATCAACACGTCTCAGCTTCCTCTTCCTGTCGGAAGGTTCAGCGAGGTCTTTGCCCTTGCCTATGTCTTCAACTCTTTGGCTCGGGCCGGAAGCGCGACCACCCTCGGAAGCTCCAGGGATCACCAATCTGGTGGTCGAGCGCCTATCTACCTCACCGAGGTCGTCAAGCACCGGCATGCTCCTCCGGAGCTCCTTGCTGAACTCTGCCTCCATGTTCAAAGGGAAGAAAGCCGCCGGTGGAGTTAAGTCGTCGCCCTCAATGTTAATGCCATGCTGGAACTTCTTGAGATGAAGCTTCAAAGCAGCGCCGTCCAAATTGGACCTCAGACTGGTTTCAATCCGGTCATCATCCATCACGCTGTTGAGGGCCCAGGCGAGCTTCTCCCTCTCCTTCAACGGAGCCCACCTGTTGACCACGAAGTTGCAGAAGACCATGTGGGGGGTCACCCCTCCTTCCACACATTCGCGGATTCTGGTCAAGGCAGGGTTGAAGGCCTCTGACAACACCGGAACCACACTGCATGCGTCAGTGTCAACATTGGGAAGACCTTCAGGCAGCTCCAACTTCTCATGCTCCTCTGCCATGATGATAATCCAATCCTTCATCCAGTCGTCCCACTTGCCGGAAGGAAACGACCTCAAGTACTTGTAAGGGCATTTCTTGCGCTTCACAAAATAGTAGAAGCCAAGATACTCGGAACTCTTGCCGGTGGTGTGGATGGTGAAGAAGGTACGGAAAAGCTCGACGCAAGGGGTAATACCCACCCACATCTCCCAGAAGTGGACAAATGTTGACACAAGAAGAATAGAATGGGGGCCAAGGTGGTACAACTACAGGCCATAGAAGTCTAACAACATCAAGAGGAAAGTTGAGAAAGGTGGGATCATACCCACCATGGTGTACGCAAAGAAGTACACCATGTCACCGCCGTGCTTCTTCGTGAACAAGAGCTGGCCTGCGTGGACCAGATGGTTGAAGGAGTTGCTGGATCACCCCATGTAGGTCTGGACCTTCTTTAGGTCATCATCACTCATGAGATGGCTCTTGCGGAGACCGAACTCCATCACGGCAAAGTGGAGCAAAGGATGGAAAGTTAGGTGGAGGTTGAGAGGCTCTGAGCGCAAAGATGATCAAAGGCGTAAAGAGTCTTCAACCCGTGCGCACTTTCCTTATTAAGTAAGACTCTGCGATGCTTGGATGAAAACTGCAATGAGATCAAGAGAACTTTTCAAAAATCCACCCCGTCAATAACGTGTGGACCTGGGGCCACCCCGACGAAGAGATTAAGGTCCTTACCCAAGGCCAACCGTTGTCATGATGAGCGGCGGGAAACCCAAGGGCAGCGGCCTGACAGGGAGCGTGGAACCGATATGATTTTCGTATTGGGAACCGGCGACCTTCAATTGCGTGAGATTCGGACACGCAAATCTCACCTGCCACGTCCAGAAGATGGCACACAGCGATGGTTTAACTATGAACTATCACCTCAATGGTACATCCAAAAATCCTTGAAGACACGGCGCAGAAATCGAAAGATGGACCCACCTCCGGCAGAACAACTTAATCCAGAGGGTCTCTCCCAGAGGTGGGCCAGGGGGCCACCGTCGGTACCCTGCGTATCGGATACCCCATGAACTGCAAAGATTGCAAAGGAACTCCACCTATCTAAGTTTCAGACCTCCGAAGGCCCCACGTGTCACTTGTAACCGAACCTGCCTCCCTTATATGGTTAGTCCCAGTGCTGCCATGTGTATCATAAAACCGGAGCTACAATCCCTACTTGGGAATGCTCCGGACTGGATACTTGTGAGACACCCCCGGACGTAACCCCCGACAGAGGGAAGCTCCGGTACCGACATGTGTACCATGGCACCGGATCTACTTGTCTAAGACGGTAAGCTCTAAAGCTGCCACGCGTCCAACCGCCGGACCTTCAACCTCAACAGGCAGATTGGTGGACCCCCAACGTCTCGGACCTTTAAGGGACATTAAAGGCTTCAAGACCTGAGTATGTGTCATTAATGCTATCTTAATGACACACAATCAGAAGACCCTTAATACTAGTAATGCCACTATTAAGGCGCATTACCACGCTATTAAGAGTAATTAAGTACATTAAACTGTGTATTAGGTATCAGTAACCGCCAGGGCCACATGTCAAGCCAGGCTAACGATGTAACGCTCAGCCCTTGTACTATAAAAGGACTAGCCGAGCGATACGCGCTCAAGGGACACACACGCTCAAGGGGCTCTCTCTGGCTCACGCTCTCACAAGCTCATACACTCAATACAACAACAACACACCCGTGGAGTAGGGTATTACGCTCAGGCGGTCCGAACCACGTAAATCCTCGTGTCAAGTCACCATCTTGTTCTGAATCTCTGTGCGCTCTAACCGAACTAAGAAACTCCGTGGGCTGCCAACGGTAGTACCAGTGGAATTTCCGGAACCAGACACCGACAACATCCTTAAGTACTTGAGAAGGACTAAGGATGCATTCTTAGTGTTTGGAGGTGAAGAAGAGCTCATGCCAGCTTCCAAACTGTAAGGATGATTCTAGATCGCAATCCGGTTTTGTATTCTGCCTCAGTAGGGGGTAGTGAGCTGGAAAAGTTCCAAGCAAGATACAGTAGCAGATTCAACCACAGAGGCGGAGTATATTGCAGCTTCTGAAGCTACAAAGGAAGTTGTTTGGATCAGAAAATTTGTTTCTAAGTTGGGTGTTGTTCCTAGCGCGTCCAATCCTGTGGTTCTCTATTGTGACAATAGTGGAGTCATCGCACAGGTAAAGGAGCCTAGATCACACAAATGATCCAAACACATACTACGACGCTATCACCTCATTCGGGAGATCGTTGACCGAGGTGATGTAAAGATATGCAAGGTGCACACGGATTTGAATGTTGCAGATCCATTGACAAAGCCTCTTCCACAATCAAAACATGAGGCACACACGAGATCTATAGGTATTAGATACTTACATCAGTGATCATAGTGTGTAGTGCGAGACTTGTGTCATAGCTATGTTTATTAAATAAATTGTTATATGAGTAATCATTATTTACATTGATCATCAAGTATGTGACTTGTTCGTGAAACTCTTTGTTAAAAGTAATGTTACTCTAGATAATCCCTAGTCTATATGATTATATGAGATAATGATTGCGTACAGACTAGCACATGTATTAGTTGATGATCACGTTTCACGGGTCATAGATATGGAGATATCAAATTAATAATGTGAACACATGTTCGTGAACATGGTGTTGGATTGACCCATTCCGAGACAATGTTGGGATTGTTATTTCCATATGTGCCATTAGTTAGTCTTGAGTGATACACCTTCTAGATCTTTAGACCTGAGATCGCCATTGTTTCTCACTATGTGTAGTTGTATACATTGAGACTACCAAACGCTACTCCATAACTAGGTAGTCATAAAAGTAGTCTTTGGGTATATAATGAAACATAGAATGGCATGTGCGCGGATCAAGATGGGATTTTCCCCTCCTTAATAACAGGAGAGATATCTCTGGGCCCCTCGAGATAGTTGGATTTGAAAGTGCATGGCCATGCCAAAGTGTTAAAGGTTTATCACAGTGACTAAAAGTTAGCCATGGAATGAATCCACTATTTGATCGAGTGAATGGTCGAGCTATCACAAGGATGGCACACATCTCACCTTGAGCTTTACTGGTATCGTGAGGCAAAGGGATTAGAATATTGAATGTATCTAGGTTCGGCCGATATGATCTTTATGTACATTTGGGAGTCAGTATGTCCTGCTAGGTACCTCTACTGACTTGTGGTTCGAAACGGTTTCCATACACAACCGACTGCATTTGAGCCTAACGTGTCACACACTTAAGGAGTTGGAATATCGAAAATCTTGGCTAGATGATTGTCTCTAGTGCAAGTGGGAGATTGTTGGTGATGTGCCTAAGAGACAATCATAACAATTCGGGTTAAGGCCTATTGGATATTTTATCCATAAGCAACTAGGGTACTAATGGGCCTGCAACCTAAAAGCCCATTAGTACGCTTATAAATGTGAGGGGTAGGGTTAGGGGATAATGACCTCCCACCACGTGACAGCCCTAGCCGCCACCCCTTGAAGGCCTCACGCCGAGACCCTTACCGCGCGCGGTGCTAGCACACCGGCGCACGGCGTTCCTCTCTGCACGTGTGGATTCCGTGGAGGCGCTACTGCTACTGCTGCGTTGATCGGCTGCAACGAACATATTCGTCTACTGCTGTTGTGAAGAGGGCGAGGAGGAGACGAACGAGATCGTCTACTTCCCCTACACCGACACGTGTCTTCGTTACGCTGCGCTACGCGTCTAATGGTAATGATCCATGACGTTTGTACTCGCATGTTTTCTGAGTGATGCGGTAGAGTTGCTAGAGTAGCGGACCGCCGATTCCCTAATAGTTCTTCGCCAGGTGTCCCATCGACTTCACCCTCTGCTGAGCTCATGGGAGGCGGCACCTACATGTTTTCTTTGCTTCACAGCGACCCCAAAGTGCTGCCCCATCTTCACCTTGCTGTTGCAGAGCAATTGCCTTCCTCCTTGGCATGTTTCTGTGCCAGCCAAAATCCTAGCTGTGTGGTGAGTTGGGACCAGGTTTCTTCATGCCTTGATGTTCACAAGCTTATTTCGCAGCTCTCTGACCATTTTGCTGATTAGCTCGAGCCTTCCCAGAGCAGAGTTCAATGGTTCCATTGCCGCCGCATCGAAGGCTTGCTCTGGTCCGGACGTCGCTGCGGTGTTCCCGTCAAGCCAACCCCTGTACCATTCCAACATTAGCTCCAAAAGGTCCAAAATACTATTCTCTCCACGTCCCTCCATTGGATTGAGATCTGGTGTCTCAGTTTAGCCGGTACATCAAAATTTGTGGCCACTGTTTGAACCCTAGGTCATCGAGGAACACCACCTTGCAGCTGATTTCTTTGCAATTAGAGTTCATATTCGAGTTTCCTGTATTACAGAGGTCCTGTAGGGTCAAAAATTCGAACTTGTTCGACCATTTCCAAGCCATTCCCATGTCACCGTCGAACCTCCTCCGCTGCCACCGTCGGCGGTGACATTACGGTCGCCTCCGTGTGACACAGTATTGTCCAATTTGTGTTCCCGGGTTTGGGGAACAATTCTTGTTTTTTTTGTCACGGCCTTTTGTGGCCCACAGACACGGGAACGCCCGAGCGAAGCTACTGCAAAGCCACCATTTTTTCCTGTCCTGAGGTAGAAGAAGGATCTGTACCGTGGACCCCACTGTCAGCCACATTTAAATATCAGATTTGCTTACAACTTAGAAATTCATATCTCCTACAGTATTTGTCCAAAACTTCCCAAGTAAATTTGGTTAGACTCCTTATGATCTCTACTTTCCAGTGGTACATATTAATCAGTATGTAAATCCATATTATGTCCTCAATAATTCCATGAATCAAAAGACTTTAGAAATTATTTCAGATGTTCTTTTTGTTATAAAAATTTCAAGTTTGGCCAGACTCTAAATAATAAATACTTTGAACTCTAGTAAAAATATGAGAGCCATTTGAGGTGATTTGAATGGTCAAATTGTGTTCCCAACCTATATGAATCTAAAAAATTACAAAATGTCCAGAAACATTTTCAGAATATTGTCCAAACTTCTAAAATCAATATCTCACAGTAGAATGCTTAGAAAATTATGCAACCAACTCTGTTGGATCACTCTTGACCTCCTCTAAACAAAAAACCAACTCCTGTCCATGTTAAAGCATCAGGTTGTTCATGAAAATTCTAGGAAGACTTAAACTTCATAGAATTTTGGAGAACCCTAACTGCCATGAACATAACCCAATTTGGCCAAGAAGCCTCTCATACTACATGTTGTCTACTGTAAAAGTTTCAGGGGTATAGAACTTCTTTTACTACAGTGAACTATGTTTCACATCTCTATGTCCAACACATTCCTCATGTCACTTCATATCCACAGTTCCCTAAGCTTCACTTTCATTCCTCCTTTGTTGTTTTCCTATGTACAGCAGAGCTCCTTCTGTAGTTCTTGTACAGCAGGTTGCTGTTCTCTTATCATTCTCATAGTTTTCTTCCTTATTAATCTATATGCTCTTATGGTGCATATTACACTTTGTCTCATGATCCAATATTTGTTTACTTGATTGTTTCTTTTTTTCTCTGCACAACAGAGACAGGCTTGTCCATTTCTATCTAAGTTTAGTGCTGCTCGAGTTGTAATCACTTTCACTTCCTAAGTTACTTAATTGCATTTACTTATATGCATATTTATATCGTTAGAGAACACGCCGAAGGCGATCAATGAGAAGGACGACCCTGAGGCGAGGATTTCTCTGTTGAGTAAGCTGTAATGAAGTCCATGGCAGAGTTTACTAACTGATCTTCCCTGACTTCTATTCTGCAACCCAAGGCAAGCCCCGGTTTGCATTTAACAGCATTCTGAAATTTTATTTGTATCACAATATATGGCTTAGAATGTATTGTGCATTTGGTCTCGGTTTTCTTGGAGTTCTCCACTTGCATGACCAGAGAACCCATGCGAGCAGGGTAGATGTTTAAGTTCTCGATATCTCCATGCCATGCTTAATGTTATAGTTGCTTCGGTAGAAGTTAGTAATTGGAATCTACTCGCGAATTCAGTATTTGGGTTCACACAGAATTGGTAGAGTGAGAGATTCACCATTTGGTTAAATATGAGACCGTTCATAGAGTAGGAGCAGCATGACATAGGGTCCTGTGAGCTGTAGCCCTGCCTGTATCAGTCAAGGACCGATCCGTGTGCAGCCCTGTTGAGCAAGTTTGAATGTACCAAAGGCATACTAGATATATGGGAGCCAGTAAACCGATGTAACTTGTCCACCTTAGTGTCGAAGCATACCCCTCCGCCATATAGGTGCGGGTTGCGAGCAGCAAGGTGTTAAACTGCCAGCGGGTACGTCGTACTCCGTGTGGAGGCCTCTTGCTCATAGCGGTGGGACCGGTTCACCGTGTAGGTAGTGGGTGAAAGGTCGCCACATACAACATCAGTGGATTGTGACTTTGCAGCTCGGAGTGTGGGTGTATGTGTCATGCTATTCGGGTATCTCTTCAGGTGTATGCCGATTGGAGTCGCCGTCCCTCGCAGTTATTGAGTATCGCCTGTTCACTGAGTCTTAACGTAGTTAATTATTTGGATCTGAATATTATTGAATCATTCTTTATGAAATAATTATGTATTGATACTTGTGTGTTTAGAACAAGTTGCTCACTAAATTTCAGATTCATGAAGCCTTAATTTGCGGCTAAAAGTTGAAAGTAAGGACTAACATTTAGGCAAGTCTTTTATTGCAAACTGTTGTCCTATATTACGTATATTCTGCATATAGAGTTCCATGCTTAGTGGAGACGGTTAAGTCTTGCTGAGCCTTCATGCTTACAGTTGTTATTTTAAGTTTTTGCTGTAGATAATGATTTATATGATGAAGGGTACACCGGTGAGGCGTTGCACGCCACCGTGATGTGCCGCGGTGTGGGAACCTTGCACGCCGCTATGATGTGATTTTTGTGCTGCTAGTGTGATTCCGCTTGTGGAATGAACATAATGACTTTTGCATAGCTTACACTTGAGTGTCGAGAGCTATGAAATTATCTTCCGCTGTAGTGTATTTTAATGTATATTATTTGTAAAAGACAAAGCTTGTATAACACTATATTATTTCATGTACTATGATGTAGCTTTTTCTGTGTGCTGTTGGGTGCCGCATCACACGATACAACCCAATTGCGAATCCTGGAATGTAGGGACACTGATCTTAACAGCCTGGTATCAGAGCCGCATTGGGAATAGCACACTTAAAAATGCTCGTATTACACGAAAAATTTATGTTTATGGTGAGGAATCGATAGTAGCCCACATCAGGACTATTATTAGCATAGTTACTTAAGGTGGCATAGCTAACATATGTGTTATTATATTATATAACGATGCTCCGACGTCAGGTAAGAGGTAAGGTACGCTGCCGCAAGCGGATCAATTGTAGTAAGCTCTCCGTACGAGAGGTAGTACGATGATTGTCCCCCATGGCTTGGCACAGGAGTTAATATGAGTCTCTGAACCTTCTCATGGTTCTGGAAACATATGAAAATGTTGTTCCCCGGCGTGCTTCAGGCAAAAGCGAGGATACCCCATTGTGTGATCAAAAACACGAAGTATGCAACTCTTGAACGTTCAATTTTCAACAGGCCATACACAGTGCTGATCCCTAGCGCAAGAGATAAATAATATGGGCACCTATCATGCGGTTGAAAAGCACATAGTGTTTTCTTAATAAACACGCGAAAGTGCCTCCTACTAGTGCAGCATTAGACAAAGACGTGGGACCCCGTCGGGTGATACATAACCCGATGCGCCTCCTACTGGTGCGGCATTACGCAAAGATGTGGGACCCCCGTCGGGTGGTTGTAGGATCGAAGAGCACGTGAAAAGCTACCAGAGGGGGGTGAATGGTAGATTTAAAAATCTTACGCAACGGTGAAAGCATCTAGGCCCCATGAGGTACGGTTTCGGTGATTAATGACAACCATTCGATATTACTAATGAATTTGTGAATGCAAGGTCTCAATAACACTCAATCAAATGAAATCAAAATTACATTGGAGACCCATATAAAATCAACGAATGAGATCAAATCAAATCATATGAAGACAAGAAGTGAAAGCTCTAACTTGATATCACTCAATGCTTGAAGACAATCAAAACAACATTTCAAACAAGTGTCAAAGAGGTCACAAGTTCAAATTCCGAAAGAACAACTCAAAACAACTCGAAGTCAACAAGTTGAACACACCGGATCATCCGATGGTCTTTGAGTTGACACACATCGGTCGAGTTGGTTCAACTGAAGAAGAAGACCTCAGACAAATGCACTCACCGGATCATCCGATGTGAGTGGCTCAGTGACATCGGTCCATCATCACAGATTGCAATACCATTGGACCAAGTGAAGCACCGGATCATCCGATGTGCAGACTTACACACATCGGTCGATCACTCCAGTGAGCCTCAAGATCAAGCAAAATTCTGGAGGAAGAGCCACCGGATCATCCGATGAGAAGACAGATCAACATCGGTCTAACAATGGTCATATCTGACACAGTGACATCAGCTAATTTGGCTTTGACCGATGTTAACTGAAGGGGAGACATCGGATCATCCGGTGTTCGCAGAGAAGTGATGTCAGCCTACTTTTCCAACGGCTATCTCGTGGAGGCTGGCTATTTATACCCCTTCAACCTGTCAAATCGACAAGACTTGAAGCCCAGACATACTCTACACATCCTAGAGCATTCAAGCAATAGAGCTACCACTTTCACATCATTTGCTCATCATTTGTACACCAAGAGATAGGCTAGAACTAGCTAGAGATAGTGCTTGGGTGCCTCCATTCTTGGTGATTGGAGTCTCTAGTGTAGTGAGAGCCATAAGGGAGTGTTCCTTGGTGTGTGCGACTTCCGGAGCTTGCCAAGAAGATTGTGGAAGCCCGGAGGATCCCAAAGTGTACAAGGCTTGAGCTCCACCTTGCCGAGGTTGGCGAACGGAGAAGAATAGTGAAGAAGCCCCTTGTCTCGGTGACTTGGGAGTGGCAAAACCCTTCGGTGGGTGCCACAACGTGGATGTAGGAAGATCCTTGTGATCTTACCGAACCACGGGATAAACTCCGTGTCCCTTGAGCGTTTGCATCCCTCTCCCTTTTTACTCTTATGCAATATTCATTCCGCAACTTTAATGTACATTGATTGCATAGTTTAATTGCATAGGGAATTGGGCTTTAAGTTGTTAGTTTTTAATTGTCTTAAAATTTGAAAGAAAGCCCAATTCACCCCCCCCCCCCTCTTGGGCGTTTCGATCCTTACAATTGGTATCAGAGCAAGGTTGCTCATAGGATCATTCTAGCCTCACCGCTAGAGAGCGAAAATGTCCAAGGTTGGGGGTTCGGTTCCTATCTTCGAGGGCAAGAATTTTGCCTATTGGAAAGCACGCATGCGCGCTTACCTTGAGGCTATTGCCCCCGAAGTATGGGAAGCGACTCATGCGGGTTTTGGAGATAATGCTTATATTGGTGATCAAATTAAATGGGATGCTAGAGCTAGAAATGCCATTTATGAATGCATTAGTCAAGATCTATTTGCTAGAATAGCTAGTAAAGAAAAAGCATGTGAAATTTGGGCATGCTTAATTGAAATTCATGAGGGTTCCTCTCGTGTTAAAGAACTTAAATATCACATGCTTAAAGCAAAATATGATGAATTTAAAATGCTTCCTCATGAAAATGTTAATGAAATGTTTTCACGCTTAAATGTTCTTATTGAGGAGATTAATGCTCTTGACATTGCGTCTCTTGGCAAGGGACTTATCAACCGAAAGATCCTCATGCTCCTTCCCAAGCCTAAGTACAACATCATCAACTCCATGCTCCAAAAGGAATCACTTGACAACATTGAAGTTTCGGAGCTCATTGGAGAAATACACGCTCATGAGATGAGTGTACTTGGGATGATGGAGAGTTCATCCTCTACAAGGACAATTGCTCTCAAGGCTTTCAAGAAAACGAAGAAAATGATCAAGCCTAGTTCAAGCAAAGAAGAGCAAACATCAAGTGAAGATAATGATGATGAGCTTGCATCAATGATGAGAAAATTCTCCCGCTTGAACTCCAAGATTGCCAAGAAGGGATACACTTTTGATCCCAACAAGAGAGCCTTCCTCCCCAAGAAAGAAAGTAGCAAGACTTGCTATAATTGTGGTGAACAAGGCCACATCTCCTACGATTGTCCAAAACCGGACAAGAGAAGGGAGAACCACAAGAGCAAGCATCACAAGCTTGAAGATAGCGAGGATGAAGAAGAAGAGGTCAAGCCCAAGGCAAGAACGTTTGGAAAGAAGAAATTTGACAAAGGCAAAAAGTCAAAATTATGTCCAAAGAAGAGACAAGGACCTCAAAAGGTGTTCATGTGTGAGGGGAATGAATGGATCACCGACGAAGAGTCAAGTGAAGAAGAGAGTGAAGAAGAAGAAGAAAGCTTGGCCGGACTTGCCATTGCCAACAAAGATGATTCACCTCTTCCCCCACCTCCCATGTGTCTCATGGCGAAAGGTAACTTTGAGGTATGTGATGACTCTAGTGATGATGAGCTTTCCCCCGATGAATTAGTTTCATTGATTAATGAATATCACACCATCATTAAAAGGGAAAAGAACAAAGTCAAGGCGCTAGAACAAGCTCATGCTAAACTTGAAAATGCTAACCTTGATTTGCTTGGCAAGTATGAAAGCATACTTAAAGAGCATGACACGCTCAAAACCTATGTCAAGCAAATTGAGGAAGATAAGGCTAAAATTGAGCTAGACAATCATAAGCTTGGCTTAGTTCATCAAACGCTCTCGGATAAGCACAATGAGTTAGTTCAAGAGCATCATGCACTTAATCTCTCTTATGAAGCCATTGAACTACAATTAAAAAATAAGGAGAAAGAAACTATTGATGGCAAGGTACCCATTGTTTCAAATGCTACTAATGCTTTCCATGAGTCTTTGCCTTTGAAAGAGAATGCAAGGGAGAAGGAGTTGATGGAGGAGATTAAAAGTCTCCGCACAAGCTTAGCAAGACTATCTAAGGGAGAAGATAAACATAAAGAAATCCTCTTCCATCAAGCAAAGGGCTTCAACAAGAGAGGACTTGGATCCTTCCCGGTGCCCAACAAAGGAAAGGTGCCCTCACCGGAGCTCAAAACAAGCTTCATCAAGGAAGTTGGCTCCTATTGCCAACATTGCAAGGTCACCGGTCATCATACAAGGGAGTGCCCTCTACCTAACCGACCTTCTCCAAAATTGCCGACTAACTATACATTTACCTTTGAGAATCACTATTATTTGTTGAGCAAAGTAGGTGCTAAGGTGAAGGCAAAGTTCATTGGCATAAACGTAAAGGGGATGAAAGGGAAGCTCCCCAAGCAACTTTGGGTCCCAAAAGCACTTGTATCACATATACAAGGACCAAAGCTAGCTTGGGTGCCTAAAGTCAAGAACACGTGACCGTCCACGAGGTGACTTCAAGAGAGGACCTCCACCATCAAAGAAAATCTACCAAGGACCTCTTGAAGAAAGTTGAGAATGGGAGCCCAACGCGGATATGGACGGTAACCCTATTGTCAAATCAAATTACCATTCCATAAATAGTCTATTGCTATATCTTTCCGCATCTAGGCCCCATGTCATGTTAAATGAATGCTTGTATGATTATGTGCCTCTCCTTTGTGACAATGAAAGTGCGGTTAAGATAGCTAAAAACCCCATTCCCGCACTTGATGAGAAACCTTTTCTAGGCTTAGAAATGAATTAAATGTGCTAGATGCATCTAACGTCATGTAAGTTGCCATGTTCATGTAAGGATGCATATCATATAGGTCTTGTCTAACTCCCAAAGGATAGGGGTGAGCTAGAAATAGTTTTCCCTGAGGAAGCCTTTGGAAGGTTTAAACTTGGCAAGATAGATTTATTTTATGCCTTGCACGATCCCTGTCATATAAACTTGCACTCATTTAATTTCTTGCGCTATAATTTGTTTGGCATTGCATACGGTAGATTGTCACAAAGGGGAACCCACCTCATGAGAAGGAGACTTGTTTGAAATGCAATATCTCAACTCATATAAGGTGGAAAGAACAAAATGTTAGGTACGTTAATGCCTAGAGGATCATGCTTCAAAGAGATAGAAGTCTTCATACTCTACCTCACAAAGCATGGGCCTTACATTTTATTTGGATATTTTCCTCCATTTTTCTTGGTGTTCCATTTGCATTAAGGCCTAGCCAAGCTATTGGCATATTAGCTTTTTGAGGGGTAAGGGGTTGCCCAAAAAGTCCTAAGACATGTGTTTCTCTTTGATTGTTTGTTTGGTCAAAAGACATATATGGGATGTTTTCGTTCTGTTGTCATCGGATTATCCGATGCCTATGTCATCCCTCATCGGTCCAATAGGTGTTCAATCTTCAAAGCCCAATTCTGTCTGAAGTTCAAATGATCCGACGCGTTCATTCCTAAAAACATCGGTCCCCCCGATGTTCACTCTTCTAGAGCTGTGGTCAATTCAACCGATGTCTACTTCCTCCTACGTCGGATCATCCGGTGTCAACATTCCTCTTTTGAACACCCTTACTGTGCCATTCGACCGATGACCCAAACCCTAAACGTCGGTCCATCCGATGTCAACAGCAATTTTTGAATACCCTTACTGTGGCATTCGACCGATGTGCACTTCACTTATCATCGGACCATCCGGTGTTATATTTTCGGCTAGGGTTTGGGGTCCACTATTTAAACCCGCGCGACCGCCGCCGACCCTTCTCTCTCCCCGACGCCTCCCGTTCCATCGCCACGACCTCCGTGCCGCCGCTGCCCAGGCCCGCGCACCGCGCCTTCTCCCTCGGCGCTGCCGCCGCCCGTGCCCGCGCACCGCCGCCTCTCCTCGCCGCTTGCCGCTCCACGCACCGTCTCCACCACCATCAACCTCGCCGCCGTCTCCACTTCACACCCGGTCTCCATTTGATCTCCGTCGCCTAGGTTTGTCCCGTGCCGTGCGACATCCATCGGTGTTTCCGCTATTCTTTCTTTGTTCGTCGCTAACCCTAGCTCACCTTTGCATCTAGATGGGTCGTGACCGCAAAGGAAAGGGAAAAGCGATCGCGGAGCCCGCCGCGAAGAAGCGTAAACTTTCGAAGGATGAGAAGCAGGCTCTAATGGCCGCTCGCGCCGCCGAGGAGCGTGAGCGCGGCCGAGGGGGTTCCCTGAGGATTCGCGAGGCCCGTCCGAGGCATCCTCCCGTGATCGACGACTCCGACGCCGAGGAGGAGCCAGTTGAGCCTCTCGTCCGTCGGCGCTCAGCCCGGATGCGTGGGGGTCACGCCGAGGCTGCTCCTCGTCCGAGACCGATGGCTGCCGACCGTCGTGAGGACAGGGAGGCCGAGAGGGACATCTACGAGATGGACACGGTCGTCCGTGTCGGTGAGGGAGTCCGGTTGACGGACTACAGGAAGATGAAGGCCAAGCAACTCCGAAAGCTCAGATGGAGTGTATTGCTTGAGGAGTGGTACCCGCAGCCCCGGGTAGCTTTGGTGGACAGTCGGTTCTGGACGGTTACGCAGGCGTCTCTCTACGAGACCTACAGACGCCGTGGCCACAAGCTGTTCCAACACAACTACATGGATTGGGCTCAGCTTGAAGTGGCCGCAGGGACAGAGATCAGGCCGTTCTTTGAGAGGTACAGAGGTCTGGTGCAGCTGCTATCTTATGAGAGAAGTGCTTATGTGGAAGAGTGGGTCCGTGTCTTCTACGCGACCCTGTACATCTCAGAGGGCAGGAGGTCGATTGCCTTCATGTTCAATGGTCAGTGCTACCACCTCACGAGGCAGACTTTGGGGCATATTCTTGAGTTGGACCTGGACGACACCTGCTTGCACGAGAAGGTCTATGGGCAGGCAGATCCGCCGAGGAGGCCACTTACTGGAGGGGTAGCACCACAGCTTGACGAGATCCGCTCTTTGTTTGGCCCCTCGTTCTCTCCAGACCAGCCGAGAGTTCCAGCTCTCCTGACCCCAGCTGCGCGCATTGTGCACCTCGCCTTGCGCCGCACGCTCCTGCCGAGGTCAGGTTACTTGGAGGGGTTCACGAGTCTGCAGCAGACTCTCCTGTTCTACATAATGAATGGGATGGATTTTGATATCGTGGACATACTCCTCTGTGAGATGGAAGACGTAATCACGGATGGAATCGGCATGATGAGGCAGATGGTCTACGGACACTGGATCAGTTACATTTGCTCTATGGTGGTGCCTGAGGGACATACAGCACAAGCCCGGCTAGCTGACGAGAGTGTGACTCGCTTTAGTCACTATCGTGCCTCTGCTCCTGGAGACCGTCGCCTTGGTCGTCCAGTTGAGCGCCAGGTCCGGGCCCGTCTGTCAGAGGAAGACTGGTCCGACCTAGAGCGGGAGGACGAGAGGCTTGCTGAGGCTGAGGCTCAGGGGGAGGACTTGCAGCACGTCTGGTCCGAGAGCGACACAGACGAGAGTGTCGAGGAGTACTTCCCTCCGCCTCCACCTTCACCGAGGTAGCACGACGCCGAGGCAGGAGGATCAGCTGCTCCGCCACCGACACCACCTCCTGTGTCCGAGGCGTAGGTGACGCAGCCGTCTGAGCTGACGTCGCTCCTCCAGCAGATGATCGAGCAGCAGCGCCAGGACAGGCTCGCTGCTGAACAGGCCAGGGCAGAGCAGGCTGCTCACCTGGCACAGCTGCAGCGGCAGCAGCAGGAGCTCCAGCTGGAGATCGCCCGTCAGAGGCGAGAGGATACGGACCGGTTCACCAACCTGGTAGATCAGATGCACCGTCGTACCCTCGACCAGCAGCAGCAGACCCAGCAGGCCATGATGGGGATCCTAGGGTTGATCACCAACCTTTACACTCAGACCGGGATCGCCCTTCCTCCACAGCAGCCTGGACTGGGACTGGCTCCAGGTGTTGCTCAGGTGCCTACTACTCCTATCCCTTCTATCAGTATGTCACCACTTCTGGCATCCAGCGCACCGATTCACTCACCACTGCCGGCGACGATCTTGTTCCAGCAGACGCCGGCGTCCGTGGTGAGCGCTCCACTTCCTCCAGCTCCACCGGCTCCTCCAGTACCCACTTCCTCTCCTCCAGCACCGGCAGCGGACCCTCCAGCTCCCGCCGCCCCGGCAGCTCCTACGACCGGCGACTCCAGCTCCGACGACTGCGACGGTTCTCAGTTCGTCCTCGCGCCCAGCTCTCAGGGTCTATAGGCGTTCTGATCCCTTTTTGGTGTCTTGATGCCAAAGGGGGAGAAGATGTAGAAGAGTCAGGGGGAGTGGTAGTCTCAGGGGGAGTGTAGGGGGAGTGTGTGTGTGCTTATCCTTTGTATTCATGCTTGAGTACTCTTTTGTAATTTTAATTAAGCACTCTTTCACTTGTCTCATTTGCTTATGATTTTAATCAATTGAGCTTTTCGCACCACAAATTTCTTTTGCGTTTTACAAGCTTAATGTGTCCTATGCTGTATTCATTGCATATATACTTGAGTATTATCATCAAATTCATTATTATTGCGCTTTAAATTATTGTGTTGTCATCAATCACCAAAAAGGGGGAGATTGAAAGCATCTAGGCCCCATGAGGTACGGTTTCGGTGATTAATGACAACCATTCGATATTACTAATGAATTTGTGAATGCAAGGTCTCAATAACACTCAATCAAATGAAATCAAAATTACATTGGAGACCCATATAAAATCAACGAATGAGATCAAATCAAATCATATGAAGACAAGAAGTGAAAGCTCTAACTTGATATCACTCAATGCTTGAAGACAATCAAAACAACATTTCAAACAAGTGTCAAAGAGGTCACAAGTTCAAATTCCGAAAGAACAACTCAAAACAACTCGAAGTCAACAAGTTGAACACACCGGATCATCCGATGGTCTTTGAGTTGACACACATCGGTCGAGTTGGTTCAACTGAAGAAGAAGACCTCAGACAAATGCACTCACCGGATCATCCGATGTGAGTGGCTCAGTGACATCGGTCCATCATCACAGATTGCAATACCATTGGACCAAGTGAAGCACCGGATCATCCGATGTGCAGACTTACACACATCGGTCGATCACTCCAGTGAGCCTCAAGATCAAGCAAAATTCTGGAGGAAGAGCCACCGGATCATCCGATGAGAAGACAGATCAACATCGGTCTAACAACGGTCATATCTGACACAGTGACATCAGCTAATTTGGCTTTGACCGATGTTAACTGAAGGGGAGACATCGGATCATCCGGTGTTCGCAGAGAAGTGATGTCAGCCTACTTTTCCAACGGCTATCTCGTGGAGGCTGGCTATTTATACCCCTTCAACCTGTCAAATCGACAAGACTTGAAGCCCAGACATACTCTACACATCCTAGAGCATTCAAGCAATAGAGCTACCACTTTCACATCATTTGCTCATCATTTGTACACCAAGAGATAGGTTAGAACTAGCTAGAGATAGTGCTTGGGTGCCTCCATTCTTGGTGATTGGAGTCTCTAGTGTAGTGAGAGCCATAAGGGAGTGTTCCTTGGTGTGTGCGACTTCCGGAGCTTGCCAAGAAGATTGTGGAAGCCCGGAGGATCCCAAAGTGTACAAGGCTTGAGCTCCACCTTGCCGAGGTTGGCGAACGGAGAAGAATAGTGAAGAAGCCCCTTGTCTCGGTGACTTGGGAGTGGCAAAACCCTTCGGTGGGTGCCACAACGTGGATGTAGGAAGATCCTTGTGATCTTACCGAACCACGGGATAAACTCCGTGTCCCTTGAGCGTTTGCATCCCTCTCCCTTTTTACTCTTATGCAATCTTCATTCCGCAACTTTAATGTACATTGATTGCATAGTTTAATTGCATAGGGAATTGGGCTTTAAGTTGTTAGTTTTTAATTGTCTTAAAATTTGAAAGAAAGCCCAATTCACCCCCCCCCCTCTTGGGCGTTTCGATCCTTACAAACGGAAACAATTAAATCCCAACCCCTTCAGAAGAAAAACGATCTGTTGAAGAAAATGTGTGTGAGACTAATCTAAACGTGTTTCACCATGACAAAAGTGATATATATCATAGATAATCAAGTCACGAAGAAAACAAAAGAAGAATCACTCAAATCCGTTGAGAGAAACTCAAGTTATGATCGAAAGATCGAACAAAGGTCAATCTGTCCTACCCGAGAAAAACAGTTCTGGAACGCTGCAAAGAAACTCGTGTAGATCAGAAACCGCAAATTCAATGAACGTGAAATTTTGATAGATGATAGATAGTCAAGTTGTGAAGACAATCCAAAAAGAATCACGTCAATTGGATCTGTAAAACTCGAGTTATGATAAAACCACCGACGAAAGGTAGTGCTGTCCAGAAACTCGACGAGTAAAACTTGTCTGGAACAAGTCGGATGAACAAGGCACAAAAGTTCCTTCAAACTACGAATTTTATTCAACACAACACAAGAGGAACAGCACCAAAGACATGCCCACGAGCTCTGTGCTCCCTTGCTTATATAACCAGCCCTTAGACCAACCCAATCTCAACTAGGACTCTAATCCTACTCAAATCCCGAATCGAAACTTTCCATAACTGCTTAGGACTCTTCTATACGCAGATAGAAGCAATCTTAAGACTTACAAACACCTTAGGAACGTATCCAACATTCCTAAAACAACTCAAATCCGTGTCCCATAGGAAATCCTATCATAACCAACTTGATACTTTCCATACCGAGCCATTACCGACTCCGCCGCAGCCAAAGTCATCAACCGATACGATCCGATCCTTCCAACCAGATCTTCCCATCCATAAACCATTTTCAGAACCATGTTGCCACGTCATGCACCGCATGCATACATGCAAACACCTTCCTTCGACTTCCAGTAACTTTCATATGCACTGCCCTTGATTCAATCATCCTGCGCGACCTCCTGACCCGCTCAACCACAATTCCTCCTGAATTTGGTTGTTGGAACCTCATCTCCTCCCTGAGACTAGTCCAAAGGATCCTATCACCAGCCAGCAACACCTGCACATGAACAAAAAACCAATCCGTACGAGTCCGAGTCCGTGACTTGACTCAAGTCAGTTCTGAACACAACAACTTACGTGAGCACCTCACATAAGCATGTTGCAAAACCACAGTAAAACTATATAAACCATATCAACCAAAATGCGCCAAAAACTTAGCAAATGAATACTAAGCAATCTTTCCATAGATGTAAAGCAAGTTCGAAACATTTCACAGTAAAAGCAGGAACATTGCAATCAAGCTCCGAATCTTGCCAAAGCTAGCTGGAGCTTGAGACGGAGCTTACCAAAGCTAGTACAACCTAGTGTCGGAGCTTACCAAAACTAGTACAAAGACATGACGGATCTATCAAAGACATGCCGGAGCTAAGGACAAAGCTCACCAGAGCTACCAAAAAACATGTCGGACCTAGACAAAGAAAGTCGAACCTATTGTCGGATTTTGTAGAAGCTCGGAGCTAGGGTCGGACCTCGCCAAAAAAGATGTTATGGCAGCATTCAAAACTTTTATTGTCAAAGCCAATGTATTCAACACACATAGGACTCACAATCTCCCCCTTGCTGAATGCATTGGCAATGCCATTTAAAATACGAACATTGGCATGAAAAGTTTTGAGAATAATTTTCCCCCTTTTTGAAAATCAAATGAGATAGAAATAAATTTCTCCCCATATACATATTCCACCCCCCCTTGCATAATTCACCATATTATCTCTCCCCCTTTGACAATGTATTCAGCGAGGTTCAAGAGAGAAATTTTAATTGTTACGAGCATATTATAACATATACATATAAAACAAAGCTCATCCAAGTCATACTATCAAGTAACTTACAATATCACAACAATGAGATACATAAAGTAGTGTAAGCCATGCTAGAGATCAAATGTAATTTTCAATTTAAGCAAGTCATGATCTCACAAACTTAACTATTTCAATACCTGAAAACGTGACACTTGTTGCTGCATTTTATTAATTTTCAAAGCACAAATTTAGATCATATGATATTTGCAAGAGATTATATGTGCATCTGCCTTATTCTAACCAAACCAAGCCAAGTATATGTCATTTGACAATCAGAAGCTTAAGGACATGGTTTTAGTCATACACAACTTCTTCCAAGTTCATATCTAAGTGCAATGATAAGCCATCTCAAAAGAAGAAGTGTGATGCACGCATATTCTCTTGATCTTTTCTCAATTTATATTTTTTTGTACAAACTCAATATGTGAGTTGATTACTTGATTAATTCTTTATGATTAAAGGCACTTGTGAACATGCAACAAGTTCAAAACAACAAGAAAGTTCGATCATGACCCGATGTAGTGTAAGTAATTATTCCAATTACTAGTCATGGCCAAGACTACAAATACATGAGTAATGTAGTAAGAACATTCAGCATGTAAAAGGAATCACAAAAACATATACGTATGAAATACTATGCTCATATTATTTTAATTTTAGATTCACACATAGACTTCTAGGGTTTGAAAACCCCCCCTCAATGTAAGCCATGAGGATGCATAACCCCTATTTCACTACGAATGAAACAAAAACGAGTGAAATCCAAAGGTTTTGTAAAAATGTCAGCCAATTGTTGTTCGGTGTCTACATGGTGAAGCACAATGTTTGTTTTTTCAACATTATCACAGAGAAAGTGATACTTAATGTCAATGTTCTTTGTTCTCGAATGTTGCACAGGGTTTTTAGCAATGCAAATGGCACTAGTGTTATCACAAACAGTGGAACACTATCTAGGTCATCCCCATAGTCCTTAAGTGTTTGAACAATCCAAAGAATTTGTGAACAAGCGCTAGCAGCAGCTACATATTCAGATTCAGCCGTGGATTGTGCAACTGGGCTTTGTTTTCTAGAGGACCAAGCAACAAGAGAATTACCAAGAAAATGACAAGCACCGGAAGTACTTTTCCTATCAATCCCCTACAACCCCCAAAATCAGCATCCGAAAAAGATTTCAAAGTAACGGTTGAGGAAGAAGGAAGAAAAATGCCATATTCTTGAGTTCCACATAAGTACATGTGAATCCTTTTGACGGCTTGACGATGTGAAGCACGTGGGGAGGCTTGAAACCGTGCACAAAGACATACGCTGAATTGTATGTCTGGTGTTAATGTCGTGAGGTACAAAAGTGATCCGATCATGCTTCTATGTTCTTTTTGATCCACTGGTTCACCATCTTCATCAAGTTCAAGTGTTGTTGCTGTTCCCATTAATGTCCGAAGAGGCTTGCTTTTGTCCATGTTGAAGCGCCTTAGGAGGTCTTTTGTATACTTCGTTTGATGCACAAAGGTACCCTCCATGGTTTGCTTGATTTGCAGCCCCAAAAAGTGCATGAGTTCTCCCATCATACTCATTCAAATTTTGAACTCATCATAGATGAAAACTTGGACACAAGATCATGAGAAGCACAACCAAAGATAATATCATCCACATACACTTGAACGAATAATGAGTCATTGCCATGCTTAAGCACAAAAAGAATTTTATCAACCTTGCCCTTAGTAAACCCCTTTTCAAGTAAGAATGTTTTAAACCTATCATACCATGCTCTAGGGGCTTGTTTGAGACCGTACAAAGCTTTGGACAGTTTGTAAACATGATTAGGAAAATCTGAATTTTCAAAACCCGATGGTTGTTTGACATAAACCTCCTCATATATGTAGCCATTGAGAAAAGCACTTTTAACATCCATTTGATATAGCTTAAAACCTTTAGATGCAGCAAAAGCTAACAAAATTCTAATGGCTTCTAATCTAGCAACATGAGCAAAAGTTTCATCAAAATCTAGACCTTCAACTTGAGTGAAACCTTGAGCAACCAACCTAGCCTTATTCCTAAACACAACCCCATCCTCACTTTGTTTATTTTTAAACACCCATTTAGTTCCAATTAAAGTGTGACCTTGAGGTGGAGGTACAAATTTCCAAACATTATTTCTTTCAAAAATTTCTAACTCCTCTTCCATGGAAATAATCCAAGATTCATTAGTGAGTTTGTGTGATATATCTTTGGGTTCAAAAGAAGCAACAAAAGTAGAATGAGCATGAGACTTTGGATCGCAAAACCTGGACCGTTTGACTCGCTCATGCAAGCTTCCAATTATCTGTTGCAGGGGATGATCTTTGTAAAACTGTAGGGGAACAGATGTCTCCACAAGTTTCTTCTTCATCAGGGCCATTGCAGATTGATTTGCTTGTGGCTTGTGGATGATCAGGACAAGCAGAGGTGGTAGTCAGAGCTTGTTCACAGTTCGGAGTTGGACACGTGTCAACTTCGGAACTACCAGGTAGTATCACCGGCTCTTCTTCATCTTCGAAAGTACCCTCCCCCTGAGGATATGGATCTGGACCTACAATGTTTGAGCTAGTACCTGGGATAGCTCCATCAAAATACACTTCACAAGTCTCCATAATTTTGTTAGTGTCAAGTAAAAGCACACGGTAGCCTCTAGTATGAGATGGATAACAAAGAAACATGCCATCAATGGATCTAGGTTCAAATTTATCAAGATTACCATGTTTCTTAACAAAGCATTTGCAACCAAAGACCCGAAAGTGCGTAACACTAGGCCTATGTTCCAACCGGAGCTCATATGGTGTTTTACCTAGCTTAGCACGCAAGAAAACATGATTTGAGACATAACAAGCGATTGCAATCGCATCAGCCCAAAATTTCCTAGGAGTTTGATATTCATCAAGCATAATCCTAGCCATCTCAACTAAGGTTCTGTTCTTTCTTTCTACAACACCGTTTTGTTGAGGTACATATGGTAAAGAAAATTGATGATCTATTCCATTTTCAGCACAAAAGTGATCAAAAGATTGATTTTTAAATTTAGTTCTGTTATCACTTCTAATTGCTTTTAAAGATCCTGGGTGATCAATTGATAATCTAAGAAATAAAGTTCTAAGGTGACTAAAAGCTTCATTCTTAGATGCCATAAAGTAAACCCATCATCAGTAATCACAAGAAATACCATTTACCTCCGAAGGATTGAACACGTGAAGGTCCTACGGTGTCAAGGTGCAAAAGTTTACCCGGTTCAGTTGTCATGATCATTGTGAGAGGAGTATGTGAACCTGCAACCATCTTAGCATGTCTACAACAAGAACACACAATTTATTTGTCCCCTTTAAGCTTAGGCATCCCACGTATGCGATCAAGAGCACTAACACGCGTTAGGTGATCAAAGCCTACGTGACCAAGTCTACGATGCCAAAAATATAAGTCCTTTGAATCATTAGCAACTAGACACCTATGCTCAGAGGAAGACATATCAAAATCAGATTTAAAAACTCTTCCAAACCGAGACATGTTAAAAATAAGCTCACTATTTGAACCTACAACTTTGCAGCAGTTTTTATTGAAAATAATTTCCAGATTTTCATCTAGCAATTGTGAAACAGAAAGCAAGTTGTATTTCAAATTTTTGACAAGTGCCACATCCTTCAAAGTGTAGTGATCATTTACTCTAACCGAACCCTCAGCAATTATTGGAGTTGAAGAATTATCGGCAAAAGTAACATTCTCTACACGTGACACAAAAGAGAGGGAGGAGAACCAATCTTTGTTACCGGTCATGTGGCGTGAGCAACCTGAATCCACAATTCAAATGTTCTCCTTCCTCAAGCATGTAACCTACATAGAAGCACAATACATCGATGACTCAATACTGGGGTTAGTCAAAAGTCATTTAGGTATCCAGTACTGAGTCAAACGACGTGCAGCAGGAAAACCCCGCGAAAGTTGTGACAAAACAGTAGGTTTATGAGTCAAAGGTTGAGGTTTTCTATTCTTAACAATCGATTTAGAAGTTGTTACTCATTTAGAGCGAAAACCAGTAGCTCCGGAGGTGTGGACATCTGTTTCGAAAGAAACAGCTGAAGCTCCGGATGCACAAACCAAAGGTCCAAAAGCAAAAACTGAAGCTCCGAAGGGAACAACAGAAGGTCAGGGAGCTTTCGGAGCTATCGGAACAACCGGAGCTATCTTTGCAAGTATCTTACTAGAGGGTCTGGAAGCTACCTTTTCAAATTTTTGACTCATTAAAAAAGGTCGCATGTTTCTAATTTTAGGTTTAGCATGAAAGTTATGAGATCTAGCAGATATTTTATCCTTTTTCATTTTTTAGCTAGTATATAACAAAAATCTACGACATGAACATTTTTATCACAATAAGTACAGTGAAATTTAATTTTGTAATCATGTCTAGATGAGCACCCAACATTCGAAACAGAATTAGATGAGCACCAAGAAAATGACAAGCACCGGAAGTACTTTTCCTATCAATCCCCTACAACCCCCAAAATCAGCATCCGAAAAAGATTTCAAAGTAACGGTTGAGGAAGAAGGAAGAAAAATGCCATATTCTTGAGTTCCACATAAGTACATGTGAATCCTTTTGACGGCTTGACGATGTGAAGCACGTGGGGAGGCTTGAAACCGTGCACAAAGACATACGCTGAATTGTATGTCTGGTGTTAATGTCGTGAGGTACAAAAGTGATCCGATCATGCTTCTATGTTCTTTTTGATCCACTGGTTCACCATCTTCATCAAGTTCAAGTGTTGTTGCTGTTCCCATTAATGTCCGAAGAGGCTTGCTTTTGTCCATGTTGAAGCGCCTTAGGAGGTCTTTTGTATACTTCGTTTGATGCACAAAGGTACCCTCCATGGTTTGCTTGATTTGCAGCCCCAAAAAGTGCATGAGTTCTCCCATCATACTCATTCAAATTTTGAACTCATCATAGATGAAAACTTGGACACAAGATCATGAGAAGCACAACCAAAGATAATATCATCCACATACACTTGAACGAATAATGAGTCATTGCCATGCTTAAGCACAAAAAGAATTTTATCAACCTTGCCCTTAGTAAACCCCTTTTCAAGTAAGAATGTTTTAAACCTATCATACCATGCTCTAGGGGCTTGTTTGAGACCGTACAAAGCTTTGGACAGTTTGTAAACATGATTAGGAAAATCTGAATTTTCAAAACCCGATGGATGTTTGACATAAACCTCCTCATATATGTAGCCATTGAGAAAAGCACTTTTAACATCCATTTGATATAGCTTAAAACCTTTAGATGCAGCAAAAGCTAACAAAATTCTAATGGCTTCTAATCTAGCAACATGAGCAAAAGTTTCATCAAAATCTAGACCTTCAACTTGAGTGAAACCTTGAGCAACCAACCTAGCCTTATTCCTAAACACAACCCCATCCTCACTTTGTTTATTTTTAAACACCCATTTAGTTCCAATTAAAGTGTGACCTTGAGGTGGAGGTACAAATTTCCAAACATTATTTCTTTCAAAAATTTCTAACTCTTCTTCCATGGAAATAATCCAAGATTCATTAGTGAGTTTGTGTGATATATCTTTGGGTTCAAAAGAAGCAACAAAAGCAGAATGAGCATGAGACTTTGGATCGCAAAACCTGGACCGTTTGACTCGCTCATGCAAGCTTCCAATTATCTGTTGCAGGGGATGATCTTTGTAAAACTGTAGGGGAACAGATGTCTCCACAAGTTTCTTCTTCATCAGGGCCATTGCAGATTGATTTGCTTGTGGCTTGTGGATGATCAGGACAAGCAGAGGTGGTAGTCAGAGCTTGTTCACAGTTCGGAGTTGGACACGTGTCAACTTCGGAACTACCAGGTAGTATCACCGGCTCTTCTTCATCTTCGAAAGTACCCTCCCCCTGAGGATATGGATCTGGACCTACAATGTTTGAGCTAGTACCTGGGATAGCTCCATCAAAATACACTTCACAAGTCTCCATAATTTTGTTAGTGTCAAGTAAAAGCACACGGTAGCCTCTAGTATGAGATGGATAACAAAGAAACATGCCATCAATGGATCTAGGTTCAAATTTATCAAGATTACCATGTTTCTTAACAAAGCATTTGCAACCAAAGACCCGAAAGTGCGTAACACTAGGCCTATGTTCCAACCGGAGCTCATATGGTGTTTTACCTAGCTTAGCACGCAAGAAAACATGATTTGAGACATAACAAGCGATTGCAATCGCATCAGCCCAAAATTTCCTAGGAGTTTGATATTCATCAAGCATAATCCTAGCCATCTCAACTAAGGTTCTGTTCTTTCTTTCTACAACACCGTTTTGTTGAGGTACATATCGTAAAGAAAATTGATGATCTATTCCATTTTCAGCACAAAAGTGATCAAAAGATTGATTTTTAAATTTAGTTCTGTTATCACTTCTAATTGCTTTTAAAGATCCTGGGTGATCAATTGATAATCTAAGAAATAAAGTTCTAAAGTGACTAAAAGCTTCATTCTTAGATGCCATAAAGTAAACCCATCATCAGTAATCACAAGAAATACCATTTACCTCCGAAGGATTGAACATGTGAAGGTCCTACGGTGTCAAGGTGCAAAAGTTTACCCGGTTCAGTTGTCATGATCATTGTGAGAGGAGTATGTGAACCTGCAACCATCTTAGCATGTCTACAACAAGAACACACAATTTATTTGTCCCCTTTAAGCTTAGGCATCCCACGTATGCGATCAAGAGCACTAACACGCGTTAGGTGATCAAAGCCTACGTGACCAAGTCTACGATGCCAAAAATATAAGTCCTTTGAATCATTAGCAACTAGACACCTATGCTCAGAGGAAGACATATCAAAATCAGATTTAAAAACTCTTCCAAACCGAGACATGTTAAAAATAAGCTCACTATTTGAACCTACAACTTTGCAGCAGTTTTTATTGAAAATAATTTCCAGATTTTCATCTAGCAATTGTGAAACAGAAAGCAAGTTGTATTTCAAATTTTTGACAAGTGCCACATCCTTCAAAGTGTAGTGATCATTTACTCTAACCGAACCCTCAGCAATTATTGGAGTTGAAGAATTATCGGCAAAAGTAACATTCTCTACACGTGACACAAAAGAGAGGGAGGAGAACCAATCTTTGTTACCGGTCATGTGGCGTGAGCAACCTGAATCCACAATTCAAATGTTCTCCTTCCTCAAGCATGTAACCTACATAGAAGCACAATACATCGATGACTCAATACTGGGGTTAGTCAAAAGTCATTTAGGTATCCAGTACTGAGTCAAACGACGTGCAGCAGGAAAACCCCGCGAAAGTTGTGACAAAACAGTAGGTTTATGAGTCAAAGGTTGAGGTTTTCTATTCTTAACAATCGATTTAGAAGTTGTTACTCATTTAGAGCGAAAACCAGTAGCTCCGGAGGTGTGGACATCTGTTTCGAAAGAAACAGCTGAAGCTCCGGATGCACAAACCAAAGGTCCAAAAGCAAAAACTGAAGCTCCGAAGGGAACAACAGAAGGTCAGGGAGCTTTCGGAGCTATCGGAACAACCGGAGCTATCTTTGCAAGTATCTTACTAGAGGGTCTGGAAGCTACCTTTTCAAATTTTTGACTCATTAAAAAAGGTCGCATGTTTCTAATTTTAGGTTTAGCATGAAAGTTATGAGATCTAGCAGATATTTTATCCTTTTTCATTTTTTAGCTAGTATATAACAAAAATCTACGACATGAACATTTTTATCACAATAAGTACAGTGAAATTTAATTTTGTAATCATGTCTAGATGAGCACCCAACATTCGAAACAGAATTAGAAAGCATTCCTGCAGATTCAAAGGTCAGATCCTTTTGTTTAGGGACAATTTTGATTAAACCTATTCCAAATGATTTTACAATTTGAGGTGGATGTGTTTTAGAATAAACATGAGAATCAAAACCTAAATCAGTTTTATCATTACAAGATTTAGATGAACTCAGTAGCAAGTTTAGATTTTTGTTCCCAACACAAAACTGCTCTAGCGTCCTATTCATGTCATCAAGCTCTTTAGACAATTCTAGGCAGTTTCCATATGAAGTTTTTCCTTTTAATTTGCAATTAGAACAGTATTTAACTTCATGAGAACGTAAAGCATTGTTCAGAATGGAAATTCCATTCACTTCATCTTTTAGTTTCTTATCTAGATTATCACATGCAGAACAATGCAAATCATCTATTGAACAACAAGCATCTTTTAAGTTTTATCATTAAATGCAGCAAGCTCTTTGTTCTTTTTAATTTCTTCATCAAGTCTATCTAGAGTGGAGGAGTGTGCACTTCTTAATGTGGACAATTGTTCATAGATTAAGTCACATGAGGGACATGCATCATCACTAGGAATCAAAGTTTTTAAACTGTTGATTTTAGATTCTAGTGATTCAATTTTAGCAGCATTATCCCTAAGCTTTTTGTCCTTTTTCTTAACAATAATAGTTGCACAAGAAATTGCATCACACATTTCATTACACGTAGAACATACCTCATCGTCATCACTGTTTTGTTCTGCATCCTCCTGACTTGATCTTGATCTTGTTTTACCCGCCATGAAGCATAAGTTGGCCAGATCATCATCATCTTCATCACTTTCAAAGTCTACATCACTTGAACCGAGCTCTTCAAGTGCACTGATGAAGCTGTTGATCATCTTGCGTCCTATGATACCCTTCTTTTTCTTGTTGGGGTTTCCAGAGGTGGTCTTGACCTTGTTCTGTTTTTCTTCATGGGTAGTAGGACCTGAAAGGTTAGGGCATTTTGTACGAAAATGTCCTGTCTTACCACATTCAAAACAGCATTGAGGTCCGGAGCTTCGTCTCCTTCTAGTTCTCGCATTTTGCAATGCTTTTGAGAACCTATTAGAGATTAGTGCTAACTCCTCTTCTGAAAATTCCTCTATCTGCTCCAGGGTTAGTGAGGACAACAGAGCAAGAGTATTGCAAGATGATGATTGGCCGGAGCTAGGAATATCATGTTGTGAGACAAATGCAATAGACTTATTTGGATTCTTACATGATAAGATGTCAATTTCACGAGTCTTCAGTTTAGAGTAAAGCACATCTAATGTAAGAGAACTCATGATAGTTGATTCACGAATAGATGTTACTTTCATCTCCCAAATTAACATGTCTAATGCACTAAGAAGTTGCCTAGCATTTTTAGCATCAGAAAAGTTAACATTGACACTACGTAAGTTGCTGAGACTTTTATTGAAGCGAGCAAAGAGGTCATCGATAGACTCACTGGGTTGCATCTCGAAATGCATATATTCCCTTTTGAACATATCCTTTTTTACCTCCTTGATTGTGTTGGAGCCTTCATGATAATCACAGAGAGCTCTCCAAACATCGTATGCTGATCTGAGGTGCGCGACACGATAAAAATCGCTTTGAGTGAGTCCCTGTATGATCAAGTTGCGAGCCTTGTTGTTATTGTCGATGTCTCGCAGGTTCGTAGCTGTAACTTGATCGTTTGACGGCACATCATAAGGCTTGTACACCTTTTCCCATATGGTGAAGCCTTGGGCCTGGATGAAAGCATCCATGTGTGCCTTCCAAACCTGAAAATCAATACCAGCAAATAAACAAGGTTTAGCGGAGTATTTCTTCATGATGATTAGTCATAAACATGTGCAAATCACAAAAATTAGAGAACCGTGACTCTGATACCAATTGCAGGATCGAAGAGCACGTGAAAATCTACCAGAGGGGGCGTGAATGGTAGATTTAAAAATCTTACACAACGGAAACAATTAAATCCCAACCCCTTCGGCAGAAAAACGATCTGTTAAAGAAATCGTGTGTGAGACTAATATAATTATGTTTCACCATGACAAAAGTGATATATATCAGAGAGAATCAAGTCACAAAGAAAACACAAGAAGAATCACTCAAATCCGTCGATAGAAACTCAAGTTATGATCGAAAGATCGAAGAAAGGTCAATCTGTCCTACCCGAGAAAAACAGTTCTGGAGCGCTGCAAAGAAACTCGTGTAGATCAGAAACCACAAATCCAGTGACTGTGAAATTTTGACAGATGATAGATAATCAAGTTGTGAAGACAACCCAAAAATAATCACGTCAATTGGATCTATAAAACTCGAGTTATGATAAAAGCACCAACGAAAGGTAGTGCTGTCTATAAAATCAACGAGTAAAACTTGTCTGGAACAAGTCGGACGAACAAGGCACAAAAGTTCCTTCAAACTACGAATTTTATTCAATAGAACACAAGAAGAACAGCCCCAAAGTCATTCCCACGAGCCCTAGGATCCCTTGCTTATATAACCAGCCCTTAGGCCAACCCAATCTCAACTAAGACTCTAATCCTACTCAAATCCCGAATCGAAACTTTCCATAACTGTTTAGGACTCTTCTATACGCAGATAGAAGCAATCTTAAGACTTCCAAACACCTTAGGAACGTATCCCACATTCCTAAAACAACTCAAATTCGTGTCCCACATGAAATCCTATCATAACCAACTCGATACTTTCCATACCGAGCCATAACCGAATTCGCCGCAGGCAAAGTCATCAACCGATATGATCCGATCCTTCCAACCAGATCTTTCCATCCATAAACCATCTTCAGAACCATGTTGCCACATCATGCACCGCATGCATATGTGCAAACACCTTCCTTCGATGTCCAGTAACCTTCATATGTACTGCCCTTGATTCAATCATCTTGCGCCCGACCTCCTAACCCGCTCAACCACAATTCCTCCTGAATTTGGTTGTTGGAACCTCATCTCCTCCCTGAGACTAGTCCAAAGGATACTGTCACCAGCCATGACTTGAACTCAAGCAACACCTGCACATGAGCAAACAACCAATTCGTGCGAGCCCAAGTCCGCGACTTGACTCAAGTCAGTTCTGAACACAACACCTTACGTGCGCACCTCACATAAGCATGTTGCAAAACCACAGTAAAACGATATCAACCATATTAACCAAAATACGCCAATAACTTAGTAAATGAATACTAAGCAATCTTTCCATAGATGTAAAGCAAGTTCGAAACATTTCACAGTAAAAGCAGGAACATTGCAATCAAGCTCCGAATCTTGCCAGAGCTAGCCGAAGCTTGAGCCGGAGCTTACCAAAGCTAGTACAACCTAGTGCTGGAGCTTACCAAAACTAGTATAGCCTAGCGCCAGACCTTAACAAAGACATGCCGGAACTATCAAAGACATGCCGGAGCTAAGGACAAAGCTCACCGGAGCTACCCAAAAACATGTCGGACCTAGACAAAGAAAGTCGGACCTATTGTCGGACCTTGCAGAAGCTCGGAGCTAGGGTCGGACCTTCGCAAAAAAGATGTTATGGCAGCATTCAAAACTTTTATTGTCAAAGCCAATGTATTCAACACACATAAGTCTCACAGTGGTAGAAAACTTGGTCACGTACCTTGAGACGTGGCTCAGCTCGGGGTAGCCCTTATGGAATGATACGGGACGCATGTCTTACTTTCATATATATTATTGTGACTGCCTGAAATGATCTCCCGTGCGGGCTGTGCCGTACAACACCATAGTTTTGTAAAAGTAGTGTCTTATGCAGGTACACTAACCACGTGATCGTATTGTGCTTAGAAATGTTGTTAGTGACCGTTTATAGCGCCACTGATTGATACGTATATGCCGGTAATAACCGGTTAGGATTTTCACTTTTGTGAGGCACGTAGTACCGACATGTATTCCATTCATCATTAATAACTTTGCTATAAAATGGAACCGAGAAGATGTAAGAGTACACATATTAGCTATCGAACTCTGATTAGGTTTTGAACTCACATGATTCAAAAACAGAGAGCCCTGTTTTCTGCCAGAAAAAATATCTGACTTTGAAAAGCCATAACTCCCAGTAGAAAACTCCAATGAAGATGTACCATACATTGTTAGAAATAAAAGAAAGTACACTAAAATTTTATGTTCATCCCAGAGCAGAATCCAACTCTAATCTGTTCAAAATTTTGAAATTCCAAACTCTGTCAAATCTGGACAGAAACTGGAAACAATTTCTGGACTCTTTACTAATTCGACCATAACTCTCTGTACAAAATTCAAATGGGTTCATATGATATATTTCCGGAAATCTTACAAGATGTGTAAAAATTTTGTAATTTAAATTTCTGTCAAATTTTTATATTATCTATTTGTATATTTGTGCTCAAACCAGCCATATACAAAGGAGGTGCTGTTAAAATTTCACTAAAAATCTTGTACCTTTGTCAAACTTTAAAAATCCATATCTCTGAAACCTGAATAGATCTGGAGACAAAAAAATACATTATGGTAAGTGTAGAAGAATACCTACAACTTTGTAATTCAAAGTGTCTTCCCATGTGACCCATAACAAATTCAAATTCCAGGTGCAAACTGGTACTCTGCAGAATTGCTGGCAGAAACCAGTCAGCTCATCTGTCAACTTTAGACAGTCATATCTCCTAATTACCAGTTGACATAGGTAAAACTTTACTTTTCTTGAAATATTAGTAGGTCCTCTACTAATTTCTTACTCAACCCCTAAGCTAAAACTTGCATTAATAGGGCCTAAGTATATTTGTTGCTAAGTCTGTTCTAGCAGTCCAGAATCGGAACCTTAACATGCCCAGTTTGAATTTTGCACGCTATAACCTGTATAACACTTGTTGAGGGTTGAACCATTGAATTTATGGTATGTTAACATGATGTTGTAAAATTTTGTAATTGGAATTATCTCCATATATTGAACTTTTGTATCTGTATAAACTATGTACAAAAACCCACATATACAGGGGAGGTTCTGTCAAAATTCCCAGCAATGTGTGTCAACTTCAAACCTGTATAACTTTTATTCCAGAGCTTTCCTGAAGGTGTTATTGTACAATATGGAAAGGATAGGAAATGAACTAAAACTTTTGTACTCAACTATAATCCTAGATCTGGCATCAACTGTATGAAAATATTGAGTTCATACAGGATGGTCAGCTGGAACAGAACTGTGATCAACACTTCAGTTTTGAACTTTCTTGTACCATTTGATTAACACTTCCATAAATTTCAAACCAGAAGTGCTATGAAGGCCAATAGATACTTTTTGGAAATATTGGGAAGTCATATACTAGTTTTCTATTCACTTCAAGGCCAAAATCCCCTCCTAAGTTGGTGTAATTTTAAGATATACAGAAACTGTACAGAAACCCCAAATTTGGGTACTGTTTCTGTACTTTTCTGTAATTTGCCCATAACCTTCAAAATAAAAATCACTAAGAGTCATGTGTTATATTTGTAAGAAGCTTATGAGTCATACTAAAACTTTGTAGTTTTGAGTTTTGATGACTTTGGATCAGAAATGCAAGAAACAATTGGATCAAGTGGGTAACTCCAAATGGAATGCTGCTGCAAGTCTCCAGAAAAACTGTCAATTTTGCAAAGCTATATCTTTTCAATGACAATTGATCTGATGGAAACTAAACACTTTATGGAAAGGTATTAAAGTTAACTACAACTTTCTTATTCAACTCTAGAGTTGATTCTACTGTTAGCTAGCTCAAATCTCGGTTATATGCAAACTGATCAATCTGGACAGTGAGTCAGCAAAATCAGTTTGAAATTTCCAATTATTTCAACTTTAGTTTCACTTCCATGAGTTGCACATCACATTCCCATGGATATTAATTGGAGTAAGTTCTTGGCCTCCTATCTCAAAACTTAAGGGGGAAGGCATGCACCAAAGATAACAGATGTATCCTATCAACCTCAATGACAAGCTTATTTATTCCAATTGAAGATCTCCAGCTCCACTTGCCAGCACTCTACAACCTGAGAAGAGCTTGGAAAGAAGTACAATGAAGAAAAAGATAAGCCAGTAGAGTGATCTTGAGCTTTACGAAGATTGAGATTTCATAGTGTTTTTCCCATCCATCTTGCCAGCACTCTTCTCATGGGTTCATGAACTTGGTCAAGTCTTTAAGGTGACAGTCATTGTTAGCACCTCTTGGTGACCAAGTTATCCGTACCTTGCATAGTTTGAGATATTCCTTGATCGTGTTAAATGGTCTTACTCATTCTTGCTCACCACCTAAAAGATGGTGCACCATACATATTGTGAATCATTGAGTGTTGCACCACATATCAAGAGCAAAACCTTGTATGTTGCATCATATATATGCACCATTTGCACCATACCATATGCATGTGCAATGCACCATACTATGCACCATTTGCACCATACCATATGCATGTGCATTGAACCATATTACATGTGATGCATCATGAAACATCATTACTAATGAAATAAGAGAAATATGATGCAAGATTAATACTAAAAATCTGAACAATATTGTGTACCTTATTCAAACTATTAAGTGGTGTCTAATGACCTTGATCTTCTCACAACCCTTGTATGTCATCATACTATGCTTCAATCTTTTCATTGAGTAATACCAGGAAACCGATTACTCAATGTCCTTTGTAATTAAACAAAAGCTTGAACTTCATCCTTGACTTGTTTAGGCTCAAGTACCTCATTATTGAAACTATATCGTCCTTCATAATGAGATCATTGTTAACTATTCGATATTTTCAAAACCTTAATTCTCTTTATTCGTGGGGATTCCATTGGATTGTTAACCTCGCTAAGCTCCTTGAACTTGTTTCAAATTCTTGATTTGATATATGGTGACTTAGACATGTCAAAAAAAACCTTGGTAGTTACCATATGTTGGGTGTCTTTGGACTTTGAAGACATAAGAGGAATTGTATATTAAATTCCCTTATGACTATTCTTTCTTCACATAATGGGATACTGATTCCTTGCGAGTTCAGTGATCCATGACTATTCTCGTGAAACACCTTGATTCTTGTCTGGAGAAATACTACATGGACTTTATAAGGATGAGTGTAAAACAAGGCAAGGAAAACAAGAACAGTTGTAGGGTTAGTTCAAGGGTATAAAGATGATCAAAAGAAGCGAAGACAAAGGTTGATTATTCAAGTCAAGGCTAGGACATTGAAGTGCCTATTTTCAATGCTAGAGAAAGCATTGCAAGACACTAACAGAAGCTCAAGCATCCCGTCAAGTTTGTCAAGATAGAGACTCGAGTCACCGAAGGTGAACATGGTGGTTCTACAAGGTGCGCCAATGTATTCACTATATCACCGGAGATGTGCTTGGCAGCAATAAGACTTTCTCAAACCAAATTCTTCTAGAACGTCATCATCTTTTCTTAGTCAACAACACTCTTTTACCAATTGTTCTCTAATCATCTCCGTTGTTCCTCTTACTTGAATCTCGGGACGAGACTCCTTTAAGGGGAAGGGTTGTAAAATTCCAAGATTTTGCTAAAAAGATATATATACCAAATCATTTAGTGATATCAAACTAATTCGATTAATTGAATTAAAGCCAAATTGACTTATACAATGTGAATTCAAAATTCAAATTATACGAATCAACATTTGTAAATTTAATATTATGCCTAAGATAGGAGTCATAAAATCTCGTGTTTGATAAAAGATTATGTCAATCATCACTTAGTTAATTAAATGGGCTTCAATAGATTGAATCATAATACTTACGTAAACTTGTGATTTAAATAAAATTAAAAAATAAATTTCTTAGAATAACAATCTGAATTCATATTTGGCTTCGTCATATTTTATTTTACCCTCCTGCCAAATTACAACAGATTTGAAATTCTTTTGCTAGTTTGTTTGGATTGGTCAAAGTGGATAAGAGGGAGGGGGTTTGTGGGCCCCACCTGTTAGTGTGAAGAGAGTGCTATGTTATCAGCTTTGATCTGTGCGCGCGCCAATACACCCATGCAAAACTCCACACGGCTGTTGCCCAGCCGACGACAACTCACCTCTGTTCCTCTTCATCCTCTCTGCTTGCTCTTCCTTCACTCCGAAGGCAGAAACGGAGGCCTTGCTTCGGTGTTTGATGATCCTCTTGCACGGCGCACGTCCCTGCTCACGGTTCTGAGCGCCACCCTGCTGTTGCTCTTGGTCGGGCGTTTCCGTCGACTTCACCCTCTGCTGAGCTCACGGGAGGCGGCGCCTGCATGTTTCCTTTGCTTTGCAGTGACCCCCAAGTGCTGCCCCATCTTCACCTTGCAGTTGCAGAGCAATCGCCTTCCTCCTCGGCAAGTTTCTGCGCCGGCCAAAATCCGAGCTGTGTGGTGAGTTGGGACCAAGTTTCTTCGTGCCCTGATGTTCACAAGCTTATTTCGCAGCTCTTTGACCATTTTGCTGGTTAGCTCGAGCCTTCCCGGAGCTGAGTTCGACGTTTCCGTTGCAGCCGCATCGAAGGCTTGCTCTGTTCCGGATGTCGCTGCGGGTTTCCCGTCAAGCCAACACCTGTCCTGTTCCAACATGAGCTCCAAAAGGTCCAAAATACTCTTCTCTCCACGTCCCTCCATTGGATTGAGATCTGGTGTCACAGTTTAGCCGGTACATCAAAATTTGTGGCCACCATTTGAACCCTAGGTCAGCGAGGAACACCACCTTGCAGCCGATTTCATTGCAATTAGAGTTCATATTGGAGTTTCCTGTATTACAAAGGTGCTGTAGGGTGAAAAGTTCGGACTTGTTCGACCATTTCCAAGCCATTCCCAAGTCACCGTCGAACCTCCTCCGCTGCCACCGTCGGCGGTGGCATTACGGTCGCCTCCGTGTGATGCCATGTTGTTCAATTTGTTTTCCCGGGTTTGGCATTCAATTCTTGTTTTTGTGTCACTGCATTTGTCGCCCACAGACACGGGAACGTCCGAGCGAAGCTACTGTGAAGCCACCAGTTTTTCCTGTCCTTAGGTAGAAGAAGGATCTGTACCGTGAACCCCAATGTCAGCCACATTTAAATTCCAGATTTGCTTAAACTTAGAAACTTCATATCTCCTACAGTATTTGTCCAAAAATTCCCAAATAAATTTGGTTAGACTCCTTATGATCTCTACTTTCCAGCGGTACATATTAATCAGTATGGAAATCCATATTATGTCATCAATAATTCCATGAATCAAAAAGACTTTGGATTTATTTCAGATGTTCTATTTATTCTAAATATTTCAAATTTGGCCAGACTCTTAATAATAAATACTTTGAACTCTAGTAAAAATATGAGAGCCTTTGAGGTGATTTGAATGGTCAAATTGCGTTCCCAACCTGTATGAACCTAAAAAATTACAAAATGTCCAGAACATTTTCAGAATATTGTTCAAACTTCTAAAATCAATATCTCACAGTAGAATGCTTAGAAAATTATGAAACCAATTTTGTTAAATCACTCTTGACCTCCTCTAAACATAAAAGCAACTCTTGTCTATGATAAAGCATTAGGTTGTTCATGAAAATTCTGGGAAGAATTAAACTTCATAGAATTTTAGAGAACCCAAACTGCCATGAACATAACCCAAATTTGGCCAAGAACCCTGTCATACTACATGGTGTACAATGTAAAAATTTCGGGGGTATAGAACTTGTTTTACTACAGTGAACTATGTTTCACATCTCTATGTCCAAAACATTGCTCATGCCACTTCATATCCACATGTCCCTATGTTTTAGTTTCATTCCTCCTCTGTTGTTTTCCTATATACAGCAGAGCTCTTTCTGTAGTTCTGTAGTTGGTTGCTGTCCTCTTATCATTCTCATAGTTTCCTTCCTTATTAATCTATATGCTCTTCTATGGTGCATATTACACTTTGTCTCATGATCTAATATTTGTTCACTCGATTGTTTCTCTTTTTCTCTGCACAACAGAGACAGCCTTGTCCATTTCTATCTAAATTTAGTGCTGCTCGAGTTGTAATCACTCTCACTTCCTAAGTTACTAAATTGCATTTACTTATATGCATACTCATATCGTTAGAGAACACGCCGAAGGCGATCAATGAGAAAGACAACCCCGAGGCGAGGATTTCTCTGTTGATTATGTTGTGATGAAGTCCATGGCAGAGTTTACTAACTGATCTTCACAAACTTCTATTCTACTACCCAAGGCAAGCCCGGGTTTTCATTTAACAGCATTTTAAAATTTTATTTGTATCACACTATATGGGATAGAATGTATTATGCATTTGGTCTAGGTTTTCTTGGAGTTTTCCACTTGCATGACCAGACCACCCATGAGAACAGGGTAGATGTTTAAGTTCCCGATGTGTCTATGCTATGCTTAATGTTATAGTTGCTTTGGTAGAAGTCGAGTAGTTGGAATCTACTCGCAAATTTAGGATTTGGGTTCAAACGGGATTTGTCGAGTGAGAGATTCACCATTTGGTAAAATATGAGACTGGGAATGGAGTAGGAGCAGCAGGAGATCGAGGCCTGTGAGCTGTAGCTGTGCCTGTGTCGATCAAGGACCGATCCGTGTGCGGCCCTGTTGTGCAAGTTTGAATGTACCGAAGGCATACTGGATATACGGGACCCAGTAAATTGATGTAACTTGTCTACCTTAGCATCGAGGCATACCCCACCGCCATATAGGCGTGGGTTGAGAGCAGCAAGGTGTATACCTGCTAGCGGGTACGTCGTACTTCGTGTGGGGGCCTCCTGCTCGTAGCGGTGGGACCGGTTTGGCGTTGAGGTAGCGAGTGAAAGGTTACCGCATACAACATCAGTGGAGTGTGCCTTCACAACTCCGAGTGTGGGTGTATGTGTCGTGCTATTCGGGTATCCCTGCAGGTGTATATCAATTGGAGTCGTCGTCCCTCGCGGTTGTTGAGTACTGCTTGTTCACTTAGTCGTGATGTAGTTAATTATTATGAGCTAAATATTATTGAATCATGCTTTATGGAATAATTATGTATTGATACTTGTATGTTTAGAACAGGTTACTCACTGAATTTCAGATTCATGAAGCCTTAATTTGCTGCTAAAAGCTGAAAGTAAAGACTAACATTTAGGTGAGTCTTTTATTGTAAACTACTGTCCTATATTACGTATATCCTGCATATAGAGTTCCATGCTTCGTGGGGACGGTTAAGTCTTGATGATACCTCGTGGTCACAGTTGCTATTTTAAGTTTTTGCTACAGATAATGACGTATATGATGAAGGGTTCACTGGTGAGGCGTTGCCCCCGTCGGGGTACACGACCGAGTGGGAACCCTGCACGCTGCCCTGATGTGATTTGTGTGCAGCTAGTGTGATTCCGTTCGCAGGCTGATCAGAATGACTTTTGCGTAGCTTGAGCTTGAGTGTCGAGAGCTATGAACTTATCTTCCGCTGTAGTGTATTTTAATGTATATTATTGGTAAAAGACAAAGCTTGTATAACACTATATTGTTTTATGTCATTTGATGTACCTTTTCTGTGTGTTGTTGGGTGCCGAATCGCACGGCACCACCCAATTGCAATTCCTGGAATGTCGGGACCCCGGTCCTCACACTTATTCCCACATATGTTTTCTACTGCACTCAATTGATTTTTCTGCTTCTTCCTCGCTGCCCTGTTCTCTTTTCTTGTGCATCCTTGGCGCTGAAATTTTCATGCCATCCTAGCTCTTCCACCAAAGACATAGAATTAATAAAATCAAAGGAGAACTTGTGAAGTATACACTTCAAGATGAAGACCTTCTGGACACGAGTAATGGAGAATCAAAGGTTGCATCTTCACCGACAATCAAGTTCACATGAAGCACATCACCTGCTTGGGGAGCCGCTCGTGAAGATCCGACAAGCCAAAATTATTCTTTACCCAACCTAGATTGCCACCTTGACCCTGCCTCAAGTTCGTTGTTGGAAAAAAAATAGAATGCCTTCACCTTTATGTAACACGATAAATTTATCACTCTTAAATTTGGATTTAAGTCTAATACTGGATAATATGTACTAAACGCTTAGTTCGTTAGTGCGCTAGATTTGGTGGTGCGATGACTTTTTGATTGCTTGCTAGTATGTTTGCGTGTTTGGATGTGCATTGTGGAACACTTTTATATATATCCACATAGTCATCCACTAATCCATTAATTAGGATTATATACCTTGATGCATGCATATAGGTTGAGATTCCTTCCACCTTCCTTCATTCCCGTCTCTACTCCCGTGGAAGATGGTCACCACTAGGAAAATCACTATCCTGTACGAAGCTACATGGGAGCATGAAGATGTTGTCAAGAGTTTTCTCATCTCTTCTCTAATCCATCCAAACCTCGAGGATGAGGTTCATTTTAAGGGGGGTAGATTCTAACATCCCGAAATTTTCAAACTTGGCTAATTCAAATATAAAAGGTAATTTAAAATTTTTATTTCCAAATCTCCTCTTGAACCCATCCGAATCTCGTGGGCGAGATTCATTTTAAGGAGGGTAGAATTGAAACACATAATTTTCAAGTTTTGGCAAATTAAAAACTTAAATGGGAATTTAGAGTTAATAATAAGAAGAAATTGATTTTATAAAGAAAAATATAAAATATGTGCATCTCATGTTGCATTTTGCATTCATACTCAAGTATTGAAAATTTAAATTACCAAAAAAATACGCTAAAAGTAATGTATTTGCCATAAAGAATATGAGATAAAAGAAATATATATATATATATATCTGTATGTTTGTGTATAATATTTTAATAATATGATGAATTATTGCAAAAAGAATTAAGTAGGATGAGAAGGAACAAACATAAACAATTAGAAATAAAGATGCAAGTAAAAATTGAGTCAGCCACTGCATTAGTGCAGACAATAACGGACTAGTCTGAATGCCTTTACTGGACAACAACGGACTTGTCTATTACAACAACGGACTAGTCCGTTAAATGTTACTGGAACACTTGACTTGTCCAGTATTAAATGGACTTGTCCGTTATACCTTTCAATACCAGAACGGGCTTTTTTGCTACGAAACGGACTAGTCCGGTACTTAGAGTTAAATCACATTGTAATTTTCACCACACCTAATATGTCTAAATAATAAAGAAATAAAAATAAGAGACAAAGAAATATATATATATATATATAATATATAAACTATATAATACAAGTAAATAGAAAATAAAAGAAAAAAGAGAAAACAAAAACAAAGTCACGAATGGCTAGAGCACTGGCAGTACAGGGAACAACTGCTGTGCAATCTGCTGTTTTGTGCAAGCGTGCAATCTCCATATTTGAACTGTCATTTATCTATCCAAGGTTGCTGCACTTTTAGCACTTAAATCCTCCTACCTGGTGCTACTGACAATATGCAAAAAGAACCCTGAATGCACTACCTTTAGATTGGTAGGAAATGGTTGAGATGTAAAGATTGCACGCTTGCACAAAACAGTAGATTGCACAGCAGTTGTTCCCGGTAGTACATGCTGACCGCACAAACAAAAAATAGAGAGAAAGGAAGCCACCCGACAGCCTAAAATGAAAAATGAAAAAAAAAACAAACAAACGAAAGTCAACTCCAGCTGGCTGGCCACACAATACCCTGACAGCATACCCTGGCGGCATAAGGCCTCGTTAGTGGATTCAATTACACTTGCTGATAAAATACATGCCATGAGAAAAGATGTATTTTGATAGTGAAGTGGATTCGGCTGCTGACACCCGATACACTCGCATCTGAGTGGAAATTCAGCGACTCCCCCCAGGCTCAGGAATCTCTGCCTCGCTCCGCTCGACTGGCCCGCCCTCCCCACCCGCTTTGGCGGCGCTCGCCCGAATCCTCCCGTCGAGCGGCTCGCCTGGGGGGTGTCCACCGCACACGCCTCCTCCCTCTCCTTCCACTTCTCCCATCCCAAATCCCGCTCCACCACCCCCATCCCCTACCTTTTTCTCCACCCCGCCGCGTCCGCTATACCGCCGACGCCACAGTCCCCGCCCCTGCTGCCCAGTCGGCCACCATAGCCACCACAACCTCACCAAGCACCGGCGCGCTGCCGATGAGAACCTCCGCGTGGAGGCGGCACGGCATTGCGCCTCGAAGCAGGGCTTGTCGGCGTGATACGAACCTTCCCTCCAGCCCCAAACAGTGATCCCAACGAGCGCTACTTCCTGGACGATATCATCTACCGCTTCAGCTGGGGGGCCTCCTCGACGTGCGCCACGACATGGAAGAGCTCGCCCGCTTCCTGGGCTCCTACTAGCAGGACCTCTTTGACTTCCGCGTCGGTCGTACCAGCTAGCCCTACTGTTCCAGCATCTGGTCCAAGATGGAGTTCGTCCTCCCCGAGATCGACCCCGAGCACATCGTCTCCCTCTTTGATGGCAACTCCAACCTCTTCCGGTTTAATACATGACTTGTTTCATCCTTCATACTTAGTTTTGTATATAAGTTGGTCTCCTCAGAGGACCTAATCTCAACATTGGTCAGAAGTCTTTAGCTGTAGATCAGACGTCTATACCAATTTGTTTCTTACATCATTGTTTTTAGTAATATGTTCCTTTACATTTTACTGCTATGTTTTTTTTCCTATTATGCTTGATAACACTTCTACATATTACTACTATATTTAGTAATACGTTTTTTTACATATTTGTTTTTGCAGCATTGATCCGAAGTGTGCATCTGTTCGAGTTATTTGATGGCTGCCACTTCCCATCTATTTGAAGCAAAACAAGTAATCACTAAAGTTTTAGCCTTATGTGTCAAGCACAGACATCTTATACTTCACAATGTACTTATCCAGAACCATCTGTCTAAGTAATCACAAATTATTTCTTGCACTATGCTTAAGATTCTTTAAGTATAGAAGAAAATATAATGAAGAACCATACCAACTTCAGTTATTTTGTGAAACTTAGCTTCATATGTAAACATGCTTCTTAGGGAGGTTAGTGAATAAAAGCTACAAAATAATTTGGCTTCTTGAGAAGCACCAGAATCTTAATCATGTACCCATTTGGGAAGTTATAAGCTTTTCTTGCCTTTAAGCTGACACACATGGCAATGCTTTAGTAATGACATTTAGTTTGCCACATATTAGAAACATGGAGAATGAGTTATAATGTTATAGCTTCCATTTTATCCAACCATAATTAATAGTGTTCAGTATATTACACTGACTTGATATTATTTTCTTTGCTGCAGAACCTAGCAATGAAAATAGTGTTGAGCTGCCCCCTGAACTCTGCAGAGTGGTGATGGTGCCGGTGTCAGAAAATACTTTGCGTATTTTTACATTTGTTCCTACCATAATGTACCTAGTGTATACTTCTTTCTGTCAAGTTGAAAAACCAATTGGGCCCAGGAATGCAACAGTTCAACACCAAAACTATGAATAGATAGGATGTAGGCCACATTTTTGTTTTTTGAATATTTTTGGGTTGAGTACCTCTTCAGAACTGAACTGTATGAGAACCAGTAGGCTTAACTGTTTGATGTTCTATTATTTGAAAATAGTCACATTTTTTAAATTTTGGATCTTTATGTAATTTGTCTAAAAAGTAACAGCTATATTGTGTCCATGCAGTAAGGAATGTTAACTGCTTGAAAGTTCACATTTTGATGACTATAGAAGTTACTTGTTGTGGATGGCCAGAACTATTATGTTCCTATTATTCCTTTTTTCTATAATCCATTTGTTGTGTGAAAATTATGCTTATTTAATTTGCTACACTCGGATATGAAAGGATTATGCATTGGTTTCAGAGTGAGTAAAAAAATACAAATCCACCTCATTCCCGAATGCTCTGCTAGAGATCTGAGTAACAAACTACTAATCCACCATATTCCCAAATGCAATTTGCAAACTGGGGATTAACTCCCATGGCGGCTGTGCATTGGGTGATGGGAGGGGATTTAACCAATCCATGTAGGAATTATTCCACAAGTGTGTTGTTTTCCACGGATGCCAAATGAGGCCTAAAGGAAAAAAATCCAGTGATGACCAGGGATCGAGTCCCACTCGATGGGGACTCCTTCCCAAGGGCACGCTGTGAGCCTGACCACCGAGACCGATGGGGATTTCAGTCTGGTAGCCTTGGCCTCGTATATAAAAGCACACCAGTCCCTCCCATGAAAGCCCACGCCCCTGCCACTGATTTCTGTGAACAGCCACGGAAAAAAAGGAGCGAAGCCCTATCATCCACGCCTGTGAGCCCTGCCTCCTGAGAGGAAAAAACTCTGGCCGCCGCCGCTCCTTTTTCCATGATAAGCCAGCACCTACGGGAGCCGCCGCCAAGAAGAAAACAAAAACCTAGCGCTTGCTGCTGCCGTGGCCAGAACCAACGCCACCAAGAAAAGAAGGGAAAAAGGAGAAGAAGAGAAGAAAAAGAAAGGAGTCGTCGTCTGTCGGAGATCATCGCAACATCGCCTTTCTTTGCGGGAGATTGCTGCACCATATTATTCGTCTACATCACGCCATCTATCTTTGATAAAAGTCGCTACATCGCTGTTGCTCCTTCATCGACATCACACCGTCATCATCATCAATGGAGCCTAGACGCCGAAGACGCAGGCTCCGTTCCATCCCACGATCGACGAAGTCACGGCATCACGGTAGTTATTCTCGGTTCATATTCTTATAATGAAATTAATCCACTACTAGAACCATATCACTTCCAAACTTATTTCATTGTGTCTTGCTGCATTGCCACGGATTAGTCCGGTCCCACGCGCACTAGTCCAGTGCAGTGCGAACTTGTCCGGATCTGTACGAACTTGTCCGATCAACTCTCTGTCACCGAACGAACTTGTCCAACCTCCTACGGACTAGTCCAGTATTCAAATTTTAGCAACACCTAATTATCACAAGAACCACTCACATAAATACTTGAGAACTAGTTGAATCTTATTAGTAAATAATAGTAGCAAATTAATAGCGTGTATTAAAACATAATTACATCTTGCATATACATCACGATATATTGATTAATATATTTGTATATTATTGATTGCATTGTTGTTGGTTTGTATATGTGCTTGATTGCGAGTAGACAATTCGCTCAGGAGGTTATGATCGAGAAGCGATTATCCAAGTATCTTCATGCGCAAGACTTTGAATTGCTTGAGCAATCAAATTGTTGAATATTAAGGCAAGTGTCCTTGATCATTTTGATCCTATTTTTAAATGTTTTGTTTGCAAAACTCATGCTTGTGTCGAATTAATGGTAAACCCATGAGAGGTGTTTACTAGTCTTGTTTGACCATCCTTGTCACTTGAAATATATTGTAGATAGTCGGGAAGGGTATTTTGCCTTTCTGCTTCGCTCTTATTAATTTGGATGGGAAAAGCAACCAAATGGCTTAACTATGAATTAATGCACTTATGGATGATGTGAATTGATGAATATGGTTAATTTCTAACATGGGATTGGGAGATCTAAGCAAGCATGGTTTGTGAATTGGGTTGAATATAATGGTGATTTCGCTTGCTTTAGATCTAAGGACCAGTTTGTGGAGTGACAACATAGGTTTTACAGTGCCACTACAGGGCCAAGTATGGGCGCGGCTTAGCAAATTAATTAGGTGTATTGCCAACATTGTTCGTATCATTTGGGGAGCAGGGAATGGGAGCCGGTTGGGTTTGCCATAGTGGCAGGACTACCCTGGGATCCGAACGGCACAAGAGAGGGCCCTTGGTTGGATGTGCTCAGTTAGAGGCATCACCACCGGTGAAACTTTAGTGGGTCTGAATACACTTGTAACCCCTTTGTAAATGCTATTTTGTGATCTCTTGGCCACGCACCGATGGAAGTCTGTAATGTGACTGACGGGTCACCGGCATAATGGAGGTTCTCTAGTCACTGAAAGGGGACAAAATCACGAACTTGTGGGTAAAGTGGTACAACCTCTGCAGAGTGTTAAAAACAATCATGATAGCCCTGCTCTCGGTCAAGAGCACCTGGAAAACTTCCATGATAAGAGTTAGACTTGGAATTTGGAATGCTTCGGACATGGTTATGAATTGGGTTATGAGCATGGTTAGTTATGAAAGTATGAAATTTGTATATGGTTATGATATTAATTGTTGGCTGGTTATAAATGTATTATGATGGTAAATGAGATGTTAGAAATGGATTATGATTTACTTGGGATATGATGGGAATTAAACTCACATAAACATTTTAGGTTGCTTTTACAAGTTTATGAAATGTACTTCTCTACAATTAGCCTTTTATTATCATTCTTGTTTTTAGCTACATGTCATATTTACCACACTTGCTGAGTACGACATGTGCTCACTCTTGGTATTCCCACATTAATTCAGCTACAAGAAATATTTTTATGGTCGTCATGGAGTACTAGGCATCTGTACTAACGTCGATTGCCTGTGGAGTTGGAGTTGCCTATGCTAGTTTATGTTCCGCTGCAATAGAATCAAGGTATATTTATTATTCGTGACATGGTTCAATTCTGATTATCATTTGTGATGTTGATGTGTATGTGTGAAGCAACATCTTGGACACACATACACTGCACTTGGTTCGTTTTTTCATAACCGGGTGTCACAATTTTATATCAGAGCTGTGTTGACCGTAGGATGCAAGCCTAGGTAGAGTGGACATCACAAAGCAGATAGAAACTATTTTCTAAAAAGCTATTTTCGAATTGCTTGCTATTTCATTTTATTTTTGCCAATTCAGCGACTATAAAGTGTTCTTTGCTACCACGTCTCTTCTGCTAATTCAGCTACACCTTGAGCTGCTTGTTGCTGCATTTTCCTCTCCTTTTCCTCTCCTTTTGGACTGCTGCACACTCTATTTTCCTTGCTACTTGGCTTTTGGAGTGCGTTGAACATTTGCTTCTTTGCTCGCTGCTGCGTTTTTCGATTTTTCATCTCTTTTGTTGCTGCTTTTCAAATGCAATTTGAGCAATGTTTTGATGCGCTTGCTGCTGCAATTGTTGCTAATATATTTTTGTGTGCAAATGTGTTGTTTTGCTACTAGTTGTGAGTAAACTATTTTGCTAACTACTGCAATTCCATCCTTTTTCCTCTCTTTTTGCTGTTGCACACCCTCTATTTTTCTCTCCTCTTTGCTGCTGTATTTTAAAACACTTGCCACTAAACATTTTTCTTATTCCCACATATATTTGCTACACTGAAATTGATTTTTCTGCTTCTTCCTCGCTGCCGTGTTCTCTTTTCTTGTGCATCCTTGGTGCTGAAATTTTTATGCCATGCACATCTTGCACTGATACACATAGAGCATGAACAACCAACCCATAAGGATGATCGCCCCCTGCTAGCTCTTCCACCAAAGACATAGAAAAAGTAAAATCAAAGGAGAACTTGTGAAGCATACACTTCAAGATGAAGACCTTCTGGACACGAGGAATGGAGAATCAAAGGTTGCATCTTCGCCGACAATCAAGTTCACATGAAGCATGTCACCTGCTTGAGGAGCCTCTCGTGAAGATCCGACAAGAAGCAATCATTCTTCACCCAACCTAGATTCCCACCTTGACCCTGCCTCAAGTTCATTTTTGGAAAAAAAAATAGAATGCCTTCACCTTTCCGTAACTCGATAAATTTATAACTCTTAAATTAGGATTTAAGTCTAGTATTGGTTAATATGTACTAAACGCTTAGTTCATTAGTGTGCTAGATTTGGTGGTGCGATGACTTTTTGATTGCTTGTTTGTATGTTTCTGTGTTTGGATGTGCATTGTGGAACACTTTTATATATATATCCACACCCTCATCCATTAATGCATTAATTAGGATTATATACCTTGATAAATGCATATAGGTTGGGATTCCTTCCACCTTTCTTTACTCCCGTCTCTACTCCCATGGAAGATGGTCACCATTAGGAGAATTACTATCTTGTACGAAGCTACATGAGAGCGTGATGATATTGTCAAGAGTTTTCTCATCTCTTCTTCAATCCGTCCGAACCTCGAGGACAAGGTTCATTTTAAGGGGGGTAGATTGTAACATCCCGAAATTTTTAAACTTGGCTAATCCAAATATAAAAGAGAATTTAAAATTTCTATTTCCAAATCTTATCTTCAACCATCCGAATCTCGAAGGCGAGATTCATTTTAAGGAAGGTAGAATTGTAACACCCTAATTTTCAAGTTTTGACAAATTAAAAACTTAAATGGGAATCTAGAGTTAATAATAGGAAGAAATTGTTTTTATAAAGAAAAATATAAAATATATGCATCTCATATTGCATCTTGCATTCATCCTCAAGTATTAAAAATTTAAATTACCAAAATTAATACGCTAAGAGTAATTTATTTGCGATAACAAATATGAGATAAAAGAAATAAATGTAACTAAAGATATATATATATATATATATATATATATATACATACATACATACATATATATATACATATATATAATACATATATACATATATATATATGTATATATCTGTGTGCGTGTGTATAATATTTTAATAATATGATGAATTCATGCAAAAAGAATTAAGTAGGATGAAAAGGAACAAATGTAAAAGAATTAGAAATAAAGATGCAAGAAAAAATTGATTCAGCTACCGGATTAGTCCGGACAATAACGGTCTATTCCAAATGCCTTTACTGGACAACAACAGACTTGTCCGGTAAAATACCAAATAAGTCCGGTATGCACAGACTGCACAAACTTAATCAAATTTTCCCCAGTCCGAACTTGTCTATTGAAACAACGGACTAGTCCGATAAATGTTACTGGAACACTTTGGACATGTCCGGTATTAAACGGACTTTTCCGATATATCTTTCCGTATCGGAACGGACTTCTCTGCTTCGAAACAGACTAGTCCGGTACTTAGAGTTGAATTGCATTGTAATTTTCACCATATCTGATATGTATAAATAATAAAGAAATAAAAATAAGAGACAAAGAAATATATATAAAAAGTATATATACAAGTAAATAGAAAAGAAAAGAAAAAAGAGAAAAGAAAAACAAACTCACGCATGGCCAGGGCACTGACAGTACATGCTGACCGCACAAGCAGAAAAAAAAAGAAAGGAAGTTAGCGCCAGCCTAAAATGAAAAATTAAGAAAAAACAAAACCAAATTCAACTCCAGCTGTCTGGCCACACAATACCCAAGGCAGCATACCTTGGCCGCATAAAGGAAAAAAATTCACTGATGACAGGGATCTAGTCCCACTCGATGGGGACTCCTCCTGAAGGGGACGCCGTGCGCCTGACCATCGTGACTGATGGGGATTTCAGTCCGGTAGCCTTGGCCATGTATATAAAAGGACACCGGCCCCTCCCGAGAAAGCCGACGCCCTTGTGAGCACCGGGGTCCCAATGTTCCAGGAATCATATTGAGTGGTGCCGGGCGACGCGACACCTAACAGCACACACGAAAAGAATACGTGAAACATACCAAATTTTAATTTCATAGAATATGCGAGTTTACAAAATAATATACATAATATGTACATAAGCAACAAAAGATACATAATACACTCACTCGAACCTAGCTACTGCACAAGTGAGAGTATTCAGCCCGGAATACCTCACACTAGCAACACGAAGCAAAGCAGCGGCTCGTGGGGTTTCTGCTCAGCAATACAACCCTAGAAGTGTGATGCCGCACTTCGGCACCCGTCATATGCGATGTTACATGCAAAACATATTAATCCACAAACCGTGAGCATAACACTCAGCAAGACATAACTGTCTCATCTAAACATGCAACTCTACATGCTGGAAACTCTAGTACATAGACAGCTGAATTTGCATAGAAGAAACTCGCCTAAAGTATGTTCTTTATTTTCAGATTTTAGCAGCAGTTTACAGCTCCATAAAAATAAATTTAGTTAGCAATATAAGTATAGCATACAAGTAGTAAACAGTGACTAAGCACAGAGCAAAATTCATATGATTCCATTATTCTTAATTTGCTACGTCACGACTCAGCGAACAAGTATCCTCGGTCCATAACCGCGAGGAATGGTGATTGCAATCAATAACAACCCGGAATGCACGACGCATATGCCCGCAAGGAAGCTATGTTGGTGCGCTTCACTCTTGGCCATATGCAGCCACTTTTCACAAGAGACCCTAATATGGAATCAACTCTACCTCCCGAGCAAAAGGTCCCCTACACGAACACGTCGAAGTTGCCTGCTATAAGATTTACACCTTTATGCCTTCTCAACTCCATTTCAAAGATAGCGGAGAAGTTTCCATACCAAGGTCTACGAGTTCATTAGATTCCTGGGTCCCATACACCAGTATGCATCCTGTACAGCTCAAAGTTGCCCAACAGGTATGCACACGGCAGGCTACACATCCTACCCTGCTGACCAATCTCATATTCATTTCCATAAGTCATTCTCTACCATAAACTAATTCCGTGTGAGATCAAACCTATCTTGCGAGTAGATTCCAACTACTCGACTTCTACCGAATTTCTATACAACATTTAGCATAGCAGCAGCTACACAAGGACATAACAGCTACCCAAATACTCCATAGCTGTTCTGGTTATGCAAGTGGAGTATAAAAATCATCTACACTTAATGCACAATTCATCTCCAAGATGTAATGTGATACAAAGGAAAATTTTATAAAAGCTCTTAAATGCAAACCGGTGCTTGCCTTTCAGTTGGAATAAAGTCAGTGACGAATCAGTTAATAAACTCTGCCAATATGTCACGCCACAACAGATTCAATATAGAAATCATCAGCTTCGGGTTGTGCTTCTTGCCCAACTTCGTCACGGTCACTATTGGCATGAATATGCATCAAATTAGAATGTAACTTAGTAAGTAATAAATGAAGTTGGTAATAATTCAAGGAGTATTAATACTAGCTAGAGATGATGGTTCTGCTACTCGAATGTATAGCAACAGAGAAAGAACAAGATGAACTTAGGAAATGAGGATATGAAATGAAATAGGTATAGTTTTGGACTTAGGCAATGAATATCCAATTACTTGAGTCAAAAAGAGCAACTGGAAATGTAATTTTTACAGTGGAGTTATAGGTTCATGGATGATCCACCAGAAAGTTTTCAGCTTATGCAGTGGAATACTGTGGTCTACAAAATTCCAACAACCTGTAGGCTTCTCTGAATTTTCATGGACAAATATAAACTTTTACATAAGCGAAACTAGGTGTTCTGGATATAGGGGTTCATATATATTCCAACACAAGTGGTTTGACATTTTGGTAAGAAACGTAGGGGGAGATATGCATTTTACATGTTCCTAGCATATTCTCAAAAAGTTTCTGTCGTTTTTATAATTTTCATGAACATATGAAAAAGCAACACAGTTTGACTGACCAAATAATGTCCGATTAATCTGAAATTTTGTCTGAATATCAATAGATTTATTAAGGAATTTCTGGCCAAAATTGGTAATTTTCCATAAAGTGGATCTCCTGCAATTAATTCCCAATATTCTGAGTTTAAGGAATTTTGGAGAATATTACAGGGCTTTTCATACCAATACAATTTTGTCAACGCAATGTAATGGTTAAAAGGAATCCAACAAAATTTGTTTCATAATTTTTGGAGACTTCTACTAGGAGATATTGATTTTTGAAGTTTGATGGAAAGCTGAAATTATTTTCAAAAAGACAAACCGGTGAACAGATCTTTGGGCCCACGATTTTTAAATCATCCACTCATGTGGAAGAAACAGGAAGGCCACAAAGTTACTTGTGTATGGACACAAAATATCAAGATTCACAGCAGATCCACCCACTTGGGCGAATGTCACTGGCAGGGGGGGTCTACACGTCGGGTTCATCTTCAACCTCCAGACAGAGACCAAGCTGGCGGCGCCCTGGTGGTGTGCGGCCGTTCCCTGGCCGGAAGGAAGCTTAGGCGATGGGAGATTGGGGAAAAATAACACCAGTCCACGGCCAACCTGCCGGGCAGCATCACACACAACAAGATGGCAAGAATCGGGCGGCCAACGACAAGACGGCGGCGAGCTTCCTCGGCCATGGCAGAAACCATGCCGAGGGAATCAATCGAGCTCGGGTTTGGACCCTACGGCAGCCTGGGATCAAGGGGAGGACGGGAATGGACAGCAAATTTGTTGAAATAGCTCGCAGTCCTGAATTCGATGCTGAACAGAGGATTTTTCCATGGTGGCCAGGAAATCCGGTTGCCCCGCTTGATAAGTTGATAATTCTCCCTGCTTCTTGATTGAGGGGGTGTGTGAGGACGTGGAGAACATATTTTACAACTGGATTAAAGTATGGTTGCATGTAGAAAACAAATTGACATCGAGACCTAGCAAGATTTCTATGAAGAACTCGTTAGAAATCTTCGAAATACAGTATGGATAGAGATGCATACTATCGAGTTATACACCTCCCGACGGGGGCTCCCACTAACTTTGAAGCATGCTGGAGTACCGCGTGTCATAGGTTCTCTGAAACATAGAAAGCTTCAGAGACTCCTATTAACATTTCCGTGCTAAGCCATGGAAAACTTCCATGCTACCTCTCGCATGGCGAGCTTACCGCAATTGACCCGCTTACGGTGGCGTACCTTACCTCTTACCTGATGTCGGAGCATCGTTACAGAATTAGTAACATATAAGTTAGTTTACCACCTTTATATCTTACACTAATAATACTCCTTATGAGGGCATATAGCTAATTCCTCACTCAAATCCTAATTTTTGAAAATATGTTCTTTTCAAGTACACTGTTCCCAATGATGCCTTGATACCATGACTGTGGGGACCGGAATCCCGACATCCAAGGATCTCATTGGGTGCTGTCGTGCGATGCGACACCCAACAGTATACAAGAACAGAACGAGAATAAAATACAAGACTAAGTCTTTTATTTATCATACAGCTGAAGTTTTACAATACTAGCGAAAGGAAAGAAACTTATACATCATATCTATGCTCTCAGCACTAGCTATGCAAAAGCAAAGTCATCCATGCCCTAGATACTTCGCACTGCCAACACCCAAATCACGGCGGTGTGCAGGGTTCCCACTCGGCTGTACACCGTGGAGGGGGTGCAACCTCATCATCAAACCCATCCTCAATTGTATAACCTGCAAAAACTTGTTAACTTCAAACATGAGCATAAGGCTCAGCAAGACTGACCTGTCTCACTAGACAAATGCAAGGGTGAATACTAAGCATAAGTAAGGTGAAGCATAAATGACTCGCCTACAAGTGGATCCTTATAATCGTATTTTAAGTAGCAAATGACATTCTCCAAGCACGGCACATCATAGACTCCACAATCAAACAAGAAACGCTTTGTCGATGATATGACATGCCTAGAGCACATATTGCTATTACAGCTAAAGTATGGGGAAACTGTAAACTTTAATTTTGCTATCTCTAAGTCACACAAGGTTGCAAGGCAATTATAATTCAATACAACATATTCTTCTGGCTTCTTTAGTTTTTACTACATCACGGCGCAGTGAACAAGTGGTACTCTATTACCGCGAGGGACGGTGATTGCAATCAGGACACACCCGGACAACACGACACATATGCACGTTCAGAAGTGTCAACGAGTACATTAGTACCTACATAACACTTCAGTACTAGTCGTATATGGCCACCTTTCACAAGAAACTCGAACGCTGAACCCGTCTCACCTCCGCGAACAGTAGGTCTCCGCACGGAACACCTTTGTGCTCGCCGACCGATTTACACCTTGCTGTCCTCAACCAACCCCTATCGATGGTGAGTTAATGGCCTCGACATCCCAGTTATCGAGTTACGTCAGTTTACTGGAGCCCATATATCCCGTATGTCGCCGGTACAAGTCAAGCTTGTTCCAAGGAGCCGCATACAGACGGGCCTTAACTGACAAGTCAGAGCTATGCAACCAAGACCACTCCTTGCCGCTTCCTATCCATCTCTTACCGTTCTAAAGTTTAGATTTAACAGTCACTCTCTATAAATGTTAACCCAGTGTAGATGAGTGTCAAATTTCTATCTCGCGAGTAGATTCCAACTACTCGACTTCTACCGGTTCACCTACAACATTAGCATAGCAGTTCTACACATCGAGCTATCAACCTACCCAATTAACCAATGGGATTGTGGGTCATGCATCTGGAGCATTCAAGCATCCTGAACATAATGCACATTTCATATGCTAATCAACATAGTGATAAAGCAAAACTTTATAAACGACTTAAATGCAAACCGGGGCTTGCCTAGATGCAGGTCTGAGTCTGTGTTAGTATCCAGTAGGTGTACCTCCAAGGCCTCTGGTTCCTCCTCGACTTCGGTTACTACACGATATGCATATAATATGTATATGAATGACTTTGAAAAATAATTACTACCAAGACCATAATCTAATCTATGGTGATCATTATATGATAATGATCTTAATTGTCTTTGGACTTGGATGGTAGATACTAAGGAATATGATATAAGCTCTGGCAAAGAACAGGAGATGATCAAAGTAGTTTGTTGTCTCTAAAATTATGTTAAGCAATAAACTCCCAAGAATCTTAGAGAAGAAATTGTAGCTTGAACATAGCTGACAGCTGATGATCATAATAGAGGAGATTGTCCGAGTTCTAGCAAAATTGGTTTCATAAATGTCTAAGCCTTGGTGAAGGAGTTATTGAATTTCAAAGTTGGCAAAAATTTCTGGAATTATTTTATAATTGAATTTTAGCTTTTCAATTAACATTCACTTGGCAACTGAATGAGGACTAGGAGACTAAGTCAATTAAATACCAGATTTTTACAGGAACTAGTGTATGACTAAGGGAAGGTTCAGTCCAAATTTGGGACATAATAAAGCAACTGGACATCTGTAAAAATTCAATGACTGAAAAAGGTAATTGAACTATACAGAGGGTTATACAGATGAAATGGCTATCAAACTTTTTCTGGTAATCAAGAATAAGACAGTGTACTTTATGTGAATTTTGGGGATTTTTCCAGTGGAACGTTCACCTGGAAAAATTGTATTTGTATTTGTAAATATTGTTTTCTACAGAATTTAAAAGTAAGTTTCATAAAACCTAATTGGTACTAACAGAAACTAGAGCTCAAGGGCTTTCAAAGAAAATTTGTTTGAAGATTTTTGGAGCAGTCTACAGAGATATATTGATTTTTCAAATTTGGAAATGGTTCTGCATAAATTTGGAAATTTCAGCTTTTAAATTTGGTGCCTGGGCCCACCGGATTTAAATCAGCCAACCAGGAGGCAGCCACACTGGAGGCCATAAACATTTCCACGTGGCCACACTTGATTCCCTAGCCACAGGCTGATCCCAGAAGCGCTGCACCCTCTGGCAGGTGGGACCCGCACCCCCTCTTTCTTCTTCCTCTGGCCACGGACTCGGGCGACGGCGCCTACGCCGGCGCGCGGTGGCGCTCTCGCCGGAAATGGTTTCTGGCCCACGGTAAGTCTCGAAACTCGCTGCCCCACCCTAGCTTCGCGTGGGAAACACATTGGAGTACCTCCCGACGGCGATGGTTGGTTGGAAATCCACTCCTGACGGCGGCGGCGGGTGCTAGGGTTCCGGTCATTTCGGATCCCTCAATTTCCTAGCGAAAGCTCTCATATGAAGGCTCGGGAAGCACCTTGGGAGCATGGGAAAGAGGTTAGGAGGGTCTAGAACTCTTGTCTTCGCCGGCAACACTAAGGTCGACGGTGAACCGAGCTCCTTCAATGGCGGAAAGGGAAAAACTGGATAACTCGTTAATTACTCAATGGTTCCTTCTAATTTTTGGAGGGAAGGTGCGCTAGGAGATGTTGATCATGTTTTCTAACTGGATCAAAAATTTATTGTGCATACAATCGGAATTAAACCGATGAAATAGCTCCAAAGCTATAAAAGTGCTTCGTTTTTTCACGAAATACGGACGCTAGATGGACGATATGAGTTCAAACTTTACCAGAAGCTACACGAGATCACGGCGCAACTTTTTCCTAAAGACTGCAGAGGACGAGGAAGCTTGTAGCGGCGGCGAGGCTACGCAGCGTCGGGCGGAACCGAGGTGGTCGCGGCGGCGAGCAACTGAGCAGCGCGAGCAAGAGGGAGCCGAGAGGTGACTGCGGTCGACGGTGGAGTGAATAAAAGGCCTTCACCGCGGTAGATAAGGAGGCTGGGGCAGCTGGAGGCGACCCACGGCCGAACCGGCATGCTGGCGGCATGGATGCGTCGCGGTGTCGCGCGGAGAAGGAAAATAGAGGTGGTGAATCGGTTCCCTGGCTGACATGTGGGCCCCACTGCTCCCTCTTCTCTGTTCCTCTAAATTCCACTTCAAACATTGCCCAAAAATTCCCAAAATTTACAGACAGGCTAAGAAAAATATGAGGAACCCAAATCTGCAATCAGATCTCAATTTGGACAGAGTTTGTTTCAAGTTCAAAATCAAATTTGAAACCAAACTTGTTTATAAACCTTATTGAAATAAATAGTAACTAAGGTCCATAAATCCCCAAACTTTGAAACAAAGCTCACTGAACCATAAAGGGTCTTAGGAAAAATTGTGGGTTGATTTGGACAAGGTTAAGTGCAAAGCTAAATTTTGAGGTCGACGCGAAATAAACCCTCTGTACGTGTCCAACTAAGTGGAAGACGTGCTTCAAAAATCTAGAAAATTTACCGAGAATCTATTTTAAAATATTTAAGAGGCCAATGAAAAGTTTGGAGCCTTGGATTTGAATCTTTTTGTCAGGGCCAGATATACATAGCAACATAATCAAATTACATTTGTTTTGATTTTATATTGCTTCAATATAATTTGCCCTAGCCATTTCATTCAATTAAATTCCCAACTTTGCAGAAATGTTTAATTAAAATTGTTCTAGGATTAGTAGTGAATTCCAATCCTCATGTTAATAAAATTAAACATGAGTAGAAAGAAAACTTTTTAGTGAGGTCAAGTTTATGTGTACAACTATATTGATCTCCATTATGTTTGCTAAACAACTTGTAGCCGAACTTCACATGAAAGGAAAAAAATGGGATTTTACATTCCTCCCCCCTTAAAAGAATCTCGTCCTGAGATTACAAAGAAAAGACAAAAGGTAAAGATCTACTGAACATGTGCCGCTAGCAAGTTCGGATAGTTCGTTTTAAGATACTCCTCGCTTTGCCACGTGGCTTCTTCAACACTGTGGTTGCTCCACAAGACCTTGTAGAAACGCAAGGTGCGACTCCTTGTGGTGCGAGTTTTCTCATCAATGATCTGGGTTGGATGCTCCGAATAAGTAAGATCTGGTTGGAGAGCCTCCAAATCCTCAATACATACATTTGTTGGGGCTTTGAGACATTTCCACAACTGAGAAATGTGAAACACATTGTGGACCCCTGCCAGCAGGTCTGCATCTTTCAATCATTGCGAACGGCCCAATAAAACGTGGAGCTAGCTTCCCTTTCACCCCAAATCGATGAATTCCCTTCATTGGGGTTACCCGGAGATAAACTTGATCCCCAACCTTGAAGTGAAGAGGTCGATGTCGTTTGTCCGCATAGCTCTTCTGACGAGACTGAGCAGCTTTTAGATTTGCTTTAATCATGCCTACTTGCTCTTCGGCTTCATTTACCAAGTCGATGCCATATACCACTCGTTCACCAGATTTGCACCAGTTCAAGGGTGTGCGACACTTCTGGCTATAAAGAGTTCCATATGACGCCATCTGGATGCTAGCCTGATAACCGTTGTTGTACGAAAATTCTGCCAATGGTAGATGATCATCCCAATTCCTACCATGGTGGATGGCACAGGCACAAAGCATATCCTCTAGCACTTGATTCACCCCGTTCGGTTTGTCCATCAGTCTGAGGATGATAAGCCGTGCTCCGAATCAGTTTGGTACCCAATGCATCATGGAGATGCTCCCAACATCGAGCAACAAAAATAGATCTACGATCTGAAATGATAGTGCGGGGTACTCCATGTAGGCACAAGATTCTGGAGATATAAAGTTCTGCATACCGCTTTACATCATACTTGACACTGACCGGTATGAAATTAGCTGATTTGGTCAACCGGTCAACAATCACCCAAATTGAGTCGTGCTTATCGAAAGTGGGAGACAACCCAACAATGAAATCCATGCTGATATTGAAAGTGCATCTAGGACTCCCTTGTGGGTTTTGGATGATTTATGACAAGCAATTGGGATCCTAATCCTTTTGCTGAGATGAATGCAGGAAAATGATGAAAAATGAGCAAAGTACCAAAAAGAGGGAAACTGAGAAGGAAAATGAATTTGAGCTCAAGGAGAAGAAATTAGTAGTTTAGTATGCATGGAGTGTGTTAAGGAAACACACCCAAGAGCTCAATCTCATTTTATCACACACACACAATGCACAAAGCTATACAGGACCGGACTAGTCCGATATCAGCCGGACTAGTCCGATATCCCATTCTGCACCAGATCGGACAAGTCCGATCATCACCGGACTAGTCCGATATCTTTCTGTTCCACTTCGGACTAGTCCTCCCCAGTGCGGACTAGTCCTCAAAACAATGCACAAGTCTCACAAAATCGGACAAGTCCGTTGTGAACCGGACTAGTCCGATATACTTTCTGATCCACTTCGGACAAGTCCGGTGTTTACACGGACTAGTCCGATATACACCCTGATCTAAATCGGACAAGTCCTCCAAGTGCGGACTTGTCATCCTAAACACTTAGGGTTTCATGTGTCCGGACAAGTCCGATGACAATAGGACTAGTCCGAAGCTTTCCAGTAGCGAAATCGGACAAGTCTGTTTTGAACCGGACTAGTCCGAGATTCCTGGACACTTAGGGTTTGCTTCACACAGCACACCGGACTAGTTCGGTCACCACCTCGGACTAGTCCGATCTTTCTGAACCCTAACGGTAACTTCTAGAAACCCCATATAAATAGAGGTGCACGGCCCACTTTCACTCTCTCTCGAACCCTAGCGCCGTCGCACCTCCCAAGAGACTCAAAAACCATCTCTCTCCACGAAATTAAGTGCAAAATCAATCAATCCATTGAAGATCACTTGTAGATCATTGGAGAGGCACTTGGCACACGATTGAGCTCTTGGTTTGAATCTCTAACACACTCTTGCATCTCAATTTGTATATTTCAAAGTGTGTTATTGGTGGTCTTGAAACTTGTAATCAAGGGAGCTCTCAACTTGTGAGATCGCCCCTTCAACTTGGTGATTTACCCCTGTGTGTTTAGTGGAAGAGGATTGGCCTTCGTGGCGATCCGACGAGGGAAGGGTTGGTGAAGACCCGGTCCTTTTGTGGGCTCCTCAACGTGGACGTAGGTTGCCTTCGTGGTAACCGAACCACGGGATAAATCTTGTGTCTTGTTCGTTTGTGTTCATCATTCTAGTTGATCAACATTATCTAGGGTTTGATTCATCTTGTTGAATTTAAGTTAAATAGTTGAACAAGAATCATACTTGCAATAGAACTTGACATACAATCATTGAACTGTTATTGAAGTTTATATTTCCGCTGCAAACGTCAACGAAACAATCAAATTGACCTAACTTGATCAACCTAGTCCGTGAAATTCGGACTAGTCCGCACTTTACCGGACTAGTCCGATATATCTGGTTTTGACCTTGTTGTTGAAGTGCTACAGGAACCGAGAAAATAAAAGAAGGCCTATTCACCCCCCCTCTAGGCCTACATTCAATTGGTATCAGAGCGGGTTCTTTAGGAAAGAGTGCAACCACTCGAAGAGATCATGTCGGACATGAAGGAAGTCCAGAAAATCAACAACCAGGAAGGAATGAACAATGACAAGCACCAAAAGCTTGAAAAGTATCTCGAAGCCATTCAAGACTTCGATGATGATGATGAGGAGACATTGGAGCTGAAAGCACTGCTCCGAAAGAAAGCACTTTCCAAAGGGAAAGCTAAAGTTGAAGAAAAGAAGAAGGGGAGTAGTCACACCGACTACTCCCGATATCCTTTTAATTATGACCGTTTAAATTCTAACAGCAGTCATTATCTATCTATTCCTCTCGGAAAAGCCCCACACTTCGATGGGAGTGATTACTCCATGTGGAGGCAAAACATGAAGATGCACTTGATTTCCCTTAACCCAAGTTTATGGCATATTGTGTGCACAGGAATAAACATCCCTGATGACGATGAAGAACTCACACCAAGTCAAGAGCAAGCCATCCACAGGAATGCCCAAGCCGCAGCCGTTATCACCTCATCTCTAAGTAGAGATGAATTCACAAAGGTGGACGGATTGGAGATTGCCAAAGAAATCTGGGACACACTACAGATAGCACATGAAGGTGACAGGCATGTGCGGGAGGCAAAGATTGAGATGATTGAAGGCGAACTGGGAAGGTTCGCGATTGAGGAAGATGAGTCTCCCCAGGACATGTACAACTGACAGAAGACTCTTGTGAACAAGGTTCGATCATATGGTAGCAAAAAGTGGAATGACCACGAGGTTGTAAAGCTCATCCTTAGAGCCTTTATGCCTCGCAACGTCACACTTTGCTCTATGATCCGAGAAAGTCCCGGGTACAAGAAAATGACTCCGGATGAACTAGTTGGCAAAATCATCAACATTGAGATGATGGAGAAGCAAGCCAAGCACGTCAAAGAAATAGCCGACCTCACATCGGCCAAGAAGAAGGGAGTTGCCTCAAAGTCCTCACTCAAGCCTCTATCCAAAGAAGCAAAAGAAGCACAGCTTGAGGAGGACAGCGATGATGAAAGCAGCGAGCTGGACGAAGAAGATATGATTTTGTTCATGAAGAAGTTCAAAAGAATTATGAAGAAAAGACAAGGAACAAAATCGAGTGAAGGAAAATACAAGGAGAAGACAAAGCCGAAGATGAGGCGGGCATGCTATAATTGTGGTGAGTACAATCACTTTATAGTTGATTGCCCATATGAGGACAAAAAGAAGAAGAGTAAAGAGTCCAAGACTCAACCGAAGAAATTCTTCAAGAAGAAGAAACAAGCTGAACAAGCACACATCGGAAAGTAGTGGGACTCAAACGATGCGTCCTCATCGTCCGATGAAGGAGAAATGGCTAGCATAGCCATTGAAAGCATGTCCAAGAAATCCACACTCTTCCCCACGCTCGTTGCAAAGAAAGCAAGTGGAACTTGCCTCATGGCTAAGGAAGGTAAACGCAAGGTAAACATCAAAACTCCTTCCTTGCATTCTTACTCGAGTGATCATGATCTAGATAGTGATAATGAAGATATGCTAATTTGTTTAGATAGAAAAACTGCTGCTAAAATGAAATTCTTACTTAACCAACTTGTTGAGAAGGAAGAGCTAATTGATCGTCAAGAAGACATGATTATCTCCCAAAAGGAGAAGCATGTCGAACTTGACAATCTACTAGCTCTTGAAAAGGAGAGAAACCACTCACTAGAGCTTAAGCTAGCTTCAAGCAAGAAAACTTGCTTGGAGTTAACCAACTCAAACGTTGCAATCAAGGATCAACTTGATGACTTAATCAAGGTCAACAAGATCCTTGAAGTGCAGGTTGAGTCACTCAAGCTTAGTGAACCTTCCTCCTCTTCAACCCTACCTTCTCAACCCACTTCAACTAATATCGCTCATATTTGCAAATGTGATAAAATTAACACCAGGTTGAAGGAAAATTCTACCTCCACAAAGGACAAAAATCCTACCCAATGTGTAATATTTGACAAGGAGAGGATCAACTATGCACGTAGTGCATATTTGGTCCAAAGACCTCCAAATGTCAAGTACGGCATTGGTTACTCTCATGATGAAAAGCAAAGAGCTGGAAATCATAAAAATAACAAGGGAAGGATTACCTTTGTGAAGGGAGGACCCTTACAACCTGGTAACTCGAAAACTAAAAATCTGAACTCCCATGAAAACCGGACTAGTCCGGTCGTGGTTCGGACAAGTCCGGTCATCCGGACAAGTCCGGTCACACAGACTAGTCCGACCCATAATCAACAGCAACTCTTGTTTAAAACCTTTGATGCTTCTTATGTATTAATGAAAAATAATGTTGGTAAAGTGTATGCTTATTATGCTGGGCCACGCCATGGGAACACAAAATCCCATGTGTGGGTGCCCAAATGTATTGTTACTAACCTCCAAGGACCCAAGCAAGCTTGGGTACCTAAAACCAAGGCGTAATTTGTTTTTGCAGGCCTACTCCTCCGGTGGATCCAAATGGGTGCTAGACAGTGGATGCACCAACCACATGACCGGAGAAAGGAGGATGTTTGTGGAGTATGAAGTGAACCAGGACCCAAACGAAGGCATCTACTTTGGGGATAACAGTCAAGGAAGGGTCCTCGGTACCGGTAAAATAGCAATATCCTCTGAACATACTCTTTCGCATATTTTACACGTTGAATCTTTAGATTATAACCTGCTGTCCATATCTCAGTTATGTGACAAAGGTTATAATTGCCTGTTTACTAACGAGGGTGTGACCGTCTCAAGGAGAAGTGATGGTTCTGTTGCATTCAAGGGTATGTTAAAGGGAAAGCTTTACCTTGTTGACTTCAACAAGGATAAAGCCGAACTCGACACATGCTTGATTACAAAAACCAACATGGGTTGGCTGTGGCATAGACGGCTAGCACATGTTGGTATGAGGAACCTTCAAAAACTCCTCAAGGGCGATCACATCCGAGGTTTGAAAGATGTTGTGTTTGAGAAAGACAGGCCTTGTAGCGCGTGCCAAGCAGGAAAGCAAGTTGGAGCACAACATCCTGCGAAGAACATCATGACCACGACAAGACCGCTCGAACTACTTCATATGGACTTGTTTGGTCCAATTGCTTACATAAGCATCGGCGGTAACAAATACGGTTTAGTTATTATTGATGATTTTTCCCGGTTTACTTGGGTGTTCTTTTTGCATGACAAGTCAGAAACACAAGGAACACTCAAGAAATTCTTCAAGCGAGCGCAAAACGAGTTCTCACTATCAATCAAGAGTATTCGGAGCGACAACGGCACGGAGTTCAAGAACATACAAGTGGAGGAATACCTTGATGAGGAAGGAATCAAGCATGAATTCTCAGCACCATACTCTCCACAACAAAACGGAGTTGCCGAAAGGAAGAACCGAACGCTCATAGAAATGGCAAGAACAATGCTCGATGAATACAAGACTTCGGATCGATTTTGGGCAGAAGCAATCAACACTGCTTGCCATGCCACAAATCGACTCTACCTTCATCGACTACTAAAGAAGACTCCCTATGAGCTACTCACCGGTAACAAACCAAACATTTCATATTTTCGAGTTTTCGGTTCTCCTTGCTATATTTTGAACAAGAAGCCCAGGACTTCAAAGTTCGCTTCAAAGTCCAATGAAGGTTTCTTGCTTGGTTATGATTCGAACACTTACGCCTATCGTGTTTTCAACAAGGCCTCCGGACTTGTTGAAGTGGCACGTGACGTAGTGTTTGATGAAACTAATGGCTCCCAAAAGGAGCAAGTTGATCAATGTGAATTAGGAAAAGAGGAAGCTCCCTATCAAGCATTGAAGAGGATGGCTCTAGGCGAAGTACGACCACAAGAGTCATCGTCACAAATACAAGAGGAAAGTGAACCACAAGAGGAGATCAACAATTCAGGGGGAGCCTCGATACAAGACAAATCACAGGAATATGAACATGATCAACAAATCAACGAGGACAACAACTCAGGGGGAGAAGAAGATGATCACCAACATACGACCCCCCAAGTGCCACACCCAAGAGTACACCAATGCATTCAAAGGGATCATCCAATCGACAACATCATCGGCGACATCCAAAAGGGAGTAACCACTAGATCTCGTATAGCAAATTTTTGTGAACATTACTCGTTTGTCTCCTTTTTGGAACCCCGCAGGACTGAGGATGCATTGAAGGATCCGGTCTGGGTGGTGGCAATGCAAGAAGAGTTGAACAATTTCAAGAGAAACGAGGTTTGGGAACTTGTGGAAAGACCCAATGCAAATATTGTGGGCACCAAATGGGTCTTCCGCAACAAGCAAGACGAACACGGAGTGGTGACAAGAAACAAGGCACGACTTGTGGCCAAAGGTTACTCACAAGTCGAAGGTTTGGATTTCGATGAAACCTTTGCTCCAGTAGCTAGGCTTGAATCAATTAGAATATTACTTGCATATGCTACTCACCATGATTTCAAGCTGTATCAAATGGACGTGAAAAGCGCCTTCCTCAACGGACCGATCAAGGAAGAGGTGTACGTGGAGCAACCACCCGGATTTGAAGACGAAGAGTTCCCCGACCACGTGTATAAACTGCGTAAGGCTCTCTATGGCCTCAAACAAGCTCCTAGAGCTTGGTATGAGTGTCTTAGAGATTTTTTAATTGATAATGGCTTTCAAATTGGCAAAGTAGATTATACACTATTCACGAAAAATCTGGATAATGATCTTTTTATTTGCCAAATCTATGTTGATGATATAATTTTTGGATCAACTAACCAATCTTTCTGTGAAGAGTTTAGTAAAATTATGACAGACAGATTTGAAATGTCAATGATGGGAGAATTGAAGTACTTCTTGGGATTCCAAGTGCGGCAACAAAGGGAAGGAACATTCATAAGCCAAACCAAGTACACACAGGACATCCTCAAGAAGTTTGGCATGGACAAGGCAAAGCCCATAAAGACTCCCATGGCAACGAATGGTCACTTGGATCTCAATGAAGATGGACCGAGCGTCGACCAAAAGGTATATCGCTCCATGATTGGATCTTTACTTTACTCATGTGCATCTAGGCCAGATATTATGTTGAGTGTATGTTTGTGTGCAAGATTTCAAGCCAACCCTAAGGAATGTCATTTGACAGCCGTAAAGAGAATCCTAAGATATTTAGTTCATACACCCAATCTTGGTCTTTGGTACCCAAAAGGCTCAAAATTCAATCTCATTGGGTATTCCGATGCAGATTATGCCGGGTGCAAAGTTGATAGAAAAAGCACTTCTGGCACTTGCCAATTCCTAGGAAGATCCTTAGTTTCTTGGTCATCCAAGAAACAGAATTCCATTGCATTATCCACAGCCGAAGTGGAGTATGTTGCAGCCGGGAGTTGTTGTGCACAACTCCTTTGGATGCGACAAACTCTAAGGGATTACGGTTACAATATGAACCGTATTCCTCTTCTTTGTGATAATGAGAGTGCCATTAAAATAGCCCACAATCCAGTTGAGCACTCTAGAACTAAACACATTGACATAAGACACCATTTCTTGAGAGACCATTCCATGAAAGGAGACATATCCATCTCTCATGTCAACACCCAAAAACAATTGGCCGACATATTCACCAAGCCACTTGATGAAAAACGTTTTTGCGAACTCCGAAATGAGCTAAACATTCTTGATTCTCGGAGTGTGGCTTGAAAAGTTGCATACCTGTATGATTGCTTCAAAATATTGATTGAATTGTGAAAATTAACACTCCCCATTTTTCTCTCGAAAAACTATGTCAATTATTAGATCTTGATGAATTTTTGATCATAGTATGATTGTTGTTTGCTTCCTGATCAAATTCATCAAGATTATTTGAATTGTTTTGCTTCTCTACTCTCAATTATTGGACCTTCAACTATATATGAATGGGCTATGCAATTCTCTCCTGGTGACCACGGACAAGTCCGTGGTTACCCGGACTAGTCCGCCATTGCAGACTAGTCCGCAGTGTGCCGGTTAGGCCGGACTAGTCCGACAGACCACGGACTAGTCCGACTTAGGTCTCTGGAGGACTTCGGACTAGTCCGGTCATTTCCGGACTTGTCCGATTTTTCGTGTCCATAACCCTAGCCGCCACTAAACCCTAATCCCTTCACCCCACACTCGCCCCCAAGCTTTCTCTCTCTTGCGCTCGAGCTCCCAAGGCGAATCCTTGATTCCTCCGTCGAAAAGCCTCAATCTTGGGCGGAGATCAAGCTTGAAGACTCGGGGATTGAAGCTAGCGGACAAGTCCGGCCTCCAACCCCCAAAATCTCAAGCTTCCTTTGATTTCTTGGTAAATACTCTTCAAAACCCTAAGAAATCACAAATTTCTCTATTGCTTATCGTTTGGCCTAGCATTCTTCACTAGTTACATGTCTAGTTGATGTACTATGTGTATGCTAGACTAGTTTTACCTTAGGGATCAATTTTTGTCCAGTCTGTTAGGTTTTTGCGGATGAACACCAGACTAGTCCGGTCCAGGTACGGACAAGTCCGGTCCCCCGGACTAGTCCGTGCCTGTGCACCGGACAAGTCCGTTGTTTCTGAACCAAAACCTAATTCTTTAATTCCCTAATGCATTCCATTGCCATCTTACCTCACCAATACCTTGTATAACTTGTCCTTTCTCTTGATCACTCATTCTCAGATCATGTCGAGCTCCGACAACGAAATCTCCGATTTCGAGGCCGAGTTGGACCACGAGGTGGCACCTCGGTCCTCGGCGGGTCTTGGCAAGAAACGCCAAGAGAGACCCTCCGAGCCTGCTCCCTCACCTCCCCAGGTTCGGAGGAAGGTGTGTGTCAAAAAGCCCACCTCGAAGGCTGCTCCTCCTTCAAGTGGCCTTCGCCAAGCTAAAGGGAAGGGCAAGGGGGTTGCCACAGGTCCTGTTGGGCCCCAAAAGCTGCATACTCCCAGAGAAGGGGTCCGGGACCCCAATGAGGAAAGATTCAATGGCAAGGGCAGCGATGTGGCTATGAAGTTGCGAAGTGTTGATTGCTATGCAAGGCCCAAGCAAGCAGCTGATGGCAGGTTTTGGTCAAATTTCCATGCTGATTTCTACAAGCTGGTCTATTTGCCGATGAAGACCCCGGTGGTACGCAGTCAATGGATTGACTGGGCTCACCTTGAGAAGAGGAAATGTGCAGCTTTTGATGAAGTGATAGCAGCTGCAGAGAGACATGGGCTGAAGGATCTGTTTGCCTTCAGATATAATTGGAATGATGAAGTGATTGCACAATTCTATGCAACGTGCCACTTCTCAAGTGAAGACGAAGAAAGTGTGACTTGGATGACTCATGGATCCAAGTATTCCATTACTCAGGAAGAGTTTGCCCGCCTGCTGCACCTTGACTCTGAAGGACATGACCAACTCATTATCCACAACATTGGGGTCATTGAGAGGGATGGAATGAAGTTCATGTATGAGCCCACCTCCAAGTATGTCCCTCCCTCCACAAAGAATATGAAGCCTTTCTTTGTGGTCCTCAACAGAGTCCTCAGGAAGACGATTGCCCCCAAGGATGGGGATGTAGGGAGTGTGCAAGGCTACCTCTGGACCCTGATGAGGGTCATTAGCAAGAAAAGGCAATTCGATGTTGCAGACTATATTTGGAATGATATGGTCAATATCTCAAGTACCCCCAACCGATCCTGTGGCTATGCCCCTTACTTGATGTTCATGATTGAGAAAGTCACAGGAATCGAGTTTGTGAAGGATGTGGAGCACACTCCACTGAGGCCTCAGAAGCCTCAGTCAGTGAGTGTCCAGGCTGCTCCATCGCCGACCTCAAGCCCCGAGGCACCGGCAAGGCAAGAAGAAGCTGCTAGGGCTACTCCCCCCTCCAGGGAAGCCCCTCAGAAAGGATCCGCCAGTGGGATCCTCAAGTACTTGGCTGCAATTTTCTCCTCATGCAAGAAAACTGAAGTGAAGCTTCACAAGCTAAATCAGAAGAGGAAGGAGAACATGAGATACATAAAAGCCAATGTGAAGCAGCTGAGTGAGAAGCTGGAGATCAACCCAATTGGATCTCCAGTACTTTCTGAAGATTCTGATCCGGACATCACCGATCTCAGCCCCTTGACTCCCTCCGAGCTTGCCTATTTTGGCATTGGGGGCTCGAGCAGCTCCGCTCCTCCTCCTACCTCTCAACCTCGTCAAGCGGAAATCGAGGAAGACGATGAAGACGACGAGAGGACTGACAGCGAAGAGTGAAGCCCTAGGACCTTCCTCTCTCTCTTTTTGGTGTCTTGATGCCAAAGGGGGAGAGATTTAGGGGGAGTCTCTAGTCTTAGCTTTAGCTGCATAGGATGCGAGGAGAGAGCTCTCTCTTTTTTAATTGTAATTGCATTTGCTTATCTCTATTTTCATATCATGTTTGGTCCTTGCTCAAATAATTTGCAAGTGTGTGATGAAATCTGAATTTTTGTCCCTGAAATGCCATATTCACTTGATATTAGTTGATCAATGCAAATTCTGTCATTCTTAATGCATTCATGCTGTCAGTATGCATCCCACCATAACGAATGTACATATGAATAATTATCTTGTTGATTGATGAATTTTTTGAGTCATATGTGCATACTTTATGAGAATCTCATTTTATACCTCATTTTGTGAAATCTCAATTGGTTGTCATCAATCACCAAAAAGGGGGAGATTGAAAGTGCATCTAGGACTCCCTTGTGGGTTTTGGATGATTTATGACAAGCAATTGGGATCCTAATCCTTTTGCTGAGATGAATGCAGGAAAATGATGAAAAATGAGCAAAGTACCAAAAAGAGGGAAATTGAGAAGGAAAATGAATTTGAGCTCAAGGAGAAGAAATTAGTAGTTTAGTATGCATGGAGTGTGTTAAGGAAACACACCCAAGAGCTCAATCTCATTTTATCACACACACACAATGCACAAAGCTATACAGGACCAGACTAGTCCGATATCAGCCGGACTAGTCCGATATCCCATTCTGCACCAGATCGGACAAGTCCGATCATCAGCGGACTAGTCCGATATCTTTCTGTTCCACTTCGGACTAGTCCTCCCCAGTGCGGACTAGTCCTCAAAACAATGCACAAGTCTCACAAAATCGGACAAGTCCGTTGTGAACCAGACTAGTCCGATATACTTTCTGATCCACTTCGGACAAGTCCGGTGTTTACACGGACTAGTCCGATATACACCCTGATCTAAATCGGACAAGTCCTCCAAGTGCGGACTTGTCATCCTAAACACTTAGGGTTTCATGTGTCCGGACAAGTCCGATGACAATCGGACTAGTCCGAAGCTTTCCAGTAGCGAAATCGGACAAGTCTGTTTTGAACCGGACTAGTCCGAGATTCCTGGACACTTAGGGTTTGCTTCACACAGCACACCGGACTAGTCCGGTCACCACCTCGGACTAGTCCGATCTTTCTGAACCCTAACGGTAACTTCTAGAAACCCCATATAAATAGAGGTGCACGGCCCACTTTCACTCTCTCTCGAACCCTAGCGCTGTCACACCTCCCAAGAGACTCAAAAACCATCTCTCTCCACGAAATTAAGTGCAAAATCAATCAATCCATTGAAGATCACTTGTAGATCATTGGAGAGGCACTTGGCACACGATTGAGCTCTTGGTTTGAATCTCTAACACACTCTTGCATCTCAATTTGTATATTTCGAAGTGTGTTATTGGTGGTCTTGAAACTTGTAATCAAGGGAGCTCTCAACTTGTGAGATCGCCCCTTCAACTTGGTGATTTACCCCTGTGTGTTTAGTGGAAGAGGATTGGCCTTCGTGGCGATCCGACGAGGGAAGGGTTGGTGAAGACCCAGTCCTTTTGTGGGCTCCTCAACGTGGACGTAGGTTGCCTTCGTGGTAACCGAACCACGGGATAAATCTTGTGTCTTGTTCGTTTGTGTTCATCATTCTAGTTGATCAACATTATCTAGGGTTTGATTCATCTTGTTGAATTTAAGTTAAATAGTTGAACAAGAATCATACTTGCAATAGAACTTGACATACAATCATTGAACTGTTATTGAAGTTTATATTTCCGCTGCAAACGTCAACGAAACAATCAAATTGACCTAACTTGATCAACCTAGTCCGTGAAATTCGGACTAGTCCGCACTTTACCGGACTAGTCCGATATATCTAGTTTTGACCTTGTTGTTGAAGTGCTACAGGAACCGAGAAAATACAAGAAGGCCTATTCACCCCCCCTCTAGGCCTACATTCAGATATCCTCCCATTTCCAAGCTGGTATGCTTAAAGGTTGAAGTTGTCCAGCTGCCTTCATATGGTCAGCTTTCACTCGCCGACATGTATCACATTTTGATTCGTATTTTGCTACTTCCCTCTTCATCCGCGTCCACCAGAACTTCTTCCTTAAGTCTTGGTACATTTTGTTACTTCCTGGATGAATGGAATACTTGGACAAATGAGCTTCATCCAATATCTTCTTTCGAAGTTCCATATTTCGGGGTACCACTATGCGGTTTTTAAACCAGAGGGTACCTTCATTGTTACATCGAAAACATTTCATCTCTCCCTTTTCCATTCTTTGTCGAATGTGCGACATCCCTTTGTCCTCCTTCTGAGCTGCTATAATATCCTCCCTGATAGTAGGAATGAGAGCTAGGTTGTAGAGTGCCCCATATGGAACCAAGTAGAGACTCGGTTCTTCTTCTCCCATTGAGGTGATGGAAAGGCTTTTGACATGGGACTTGCGGCTCAGTGCATCTGTGACTATATTCGCCTTGCCTGGATGGTAGTGGATCTCAATCTCATAATCCTTGATTTAATTCCAATCGTCTACGCTGTCGCATATTCAAGTCCTTTTGGGTGAAGATGTACTTCAGGCTCTTGTGACCGATGTAGAGATGTACTAGATTACCCAGAAGATAATGTCTCCACATCTTCAATGCTAGTACCATAGTAGCGAGCTCTAGATCACGAGTCGGATAGTGCTGCTCATGGTTCCGAAGCTGCCGTGATCCATAAGCGATCACTTGTCTATCCTGCATCAACGCACAAACCAAACCAATTCCTGATGCGTCACAATACACGTCAAATGATTTGGTTGTGTCCGGTTGAGCTAACACTGGTGCCGTTGTGAGGTTTTTTACCAGTGCCTGGAAACCTCCCTCACATGCCTCTGTCCATACGTACTTCTTCCCTTTTTTCAGAAGTTCTGTCATTGGTTTAGCTATTTTGGAGAAACTGGGAATGAACCTCCAGTAATACCCAGCTAAACCCAGGAAACTTCGAACTTCATGTACAGACTTTGGAGACTCCCATTAGAGTACTTGCTTTATCTTGCTTGGATCAACTGCAATCCCTTCTGCGGATATGATGTACCCTAGAAATTGCACTTGGCTGATCCAAAATTCACACTTGCTGAACTTGGCATATAGCTGGTGGTCTCGTAATCGTTGAAGCACGATACGCAAGTGTTGAGCATGTTCTTCTTCGGATTTCGAATACACAAGGATGTCATCAATGAAGACCACGACAAACTTGTCTAATTCCGGCATGAACATCGATTTCATGAGATACATGAAATGAGCCGGTGCGTTGGTCAATCCGAAGGACATAACAAGGAATTCATACAGTCCATACCTCAATGAGAATGTTGTCTTAGGTATATCTTCTGGCCGGATTCTAATATTATGATAACCAGAACGAAGATCCATCTTCGAAAATACTTTAGCACCCACTAGTTGATCGAAAAGAATATCAATGCGTGGTAATGGACACTTGTTTTTGATAGTGACAGCATTGAGTGGACGACAGTCCACACATAGTCTCAAGGTCTTATCTTTCTTCTCCACGAACAATGCAGAACAGCCCCATGGTGATGAAATTGAACGAATGAAACCCTTGTTCTCAAGTTCCGTTAACTGCTCCTTTAGTTCTGCAAGTTCCTTGGGTGCCATCTTGTAGGGCTGCCTTGAGATCGGCACTATTCCTGGTACAAGCTCAATCTTGAACTCTATATCTCTTTGTAGTGGCATACCAGGAAGATCTTTGGGAAACACGTCCGGATACTCACATACTACCGAAATATCCTTAAGTTCAATAACCTTGGTATTGTGAGTAGATGGATTCACTAGAACGATTCTCTCAAGATTGAGGACTTGGAAAGGATGAAGTGGAGAATTTAGATATATTTTTTGAGGAACAAGATCTAGAATAGCACCATGGTATTGTAACCACGCCATTCCCAACATGACATCTAGCCTCTGATTTTCTAGTATCAGAAGCGAAGTAAGATATATAGTCCCCTCTAGGTTAAGTGGTATCCCAGGAACTGTCTCATTTGTTACTGGCTTCCCTGCCGGAGTGCAAATCACATACAGAGTTTTTGTTGAGAAAATAGGCAACTGAATTTTAATGACAAAAGACTTGCTAATGACATCGTGGGAAGCTTCGGAGTCAAAGAGTACGACTACGGGATGATCAAAGATAGAGAACGTACCCGTTAGTACGGGTGTGCCTTCCGGAACATCTTCAATGGCGAGGTGGTGGACGTTGCCGAGTCTGGGGACTGGCTTCTTGGGCAGGTTGCGGGGTTGGTTGGCGCCCTGGTACGATGACTGTCCTCTGCCCTGCCTATTTTGCGTGCAGTCCTTGGCGAAATGCCCCGTGCGTCCACACGTGAAACACATGTATGGGGTTTGGCCGGTACGAATGAGAGGACAGAATCCTGGTGCACACGGTGGAGGTGGAAGTACACGTGGGATCATCCCCTACTGCTGCTGCGGTCGGAAACCGACATTGCTGAACTGGCGACCACTGAACATCGGTGGTCGCGATGGCGGTTGTCACCTCTGGCCGGATGGTGATCGATACACCATTCGGTACTTCTGAGGAGCACCACCTCCGCTGCCCTGCGGAACACTCTTCTTCTTCTTGTCTGAGGACAGCTCTCGAGTAGCGTCCTCTTGTACGATCGCGGTGTTGACAATGTCGTTGAAGCTGCCGCGGTTGAACAAGGCAAGCTTGTCCTTCATCTTGGGGTTCAAACCCCGGTAGAAGCACTCTCGCTTCCTGTCTTTCGTGTTCACTTGGTCCTGTGCATACGGGGCCAAGTGGTTGAAGGTCTTGTAGTACTCGTAAGCACTCCTTCCTCCCCGCTTCAGCTCTAAGAACTCTTGAAGCTTCCTCTTCATAATCCCGGGAGGGATATGGTAGGCACGGGACGCCTCTCGAAATTCTGCCCAGCTCACGACATAGTCGGCGGGGCGTGCGGTGAGGTAGTTTGCCCACCACGCACCAGCAGACCCCTGCAGTTGTTGAGCTGCAAACAGAGTCTTCTGTTGTTCGGTTGTCTCGAGTAAATTGAACTTCCCTTCAATGGAGCGGAGCCAGTTGTCCACCTCCAAAGGTTTGTCGGCCTCCCTCAAGACCAGCGGATGCGTCGATGTGAAATCCGAGTAGGAACTCGGATATGGCTGACGTGGCCCATCAGCTTTTTGTCCCCCTTGACGGGACGAATGTTGTACATGGGTCCGCAACAACTCGGTTTGCTCGTCGCACGAGCTGAGCACTGCTGCGAGAACCTCCGTGAGACTTCGGGGAAGTGTAGGTGGAGGTGGTGGAGGTGGCTGCGTTTGGGGCGTGTTCTGCCCCGGTGGTGAGGTGTCATCCCCCTGTCTCCCACTTGAGCCTCCCACCTCCTGGGCTGTACGTGTACGCACCATGCTACAATACAACGCTTAACACCATAAGTCTCATTGCCTCAAGTTCATCCTTCCATACAAATGGTAATGCTGTAGACAACAATAGATAATACACAACATTAACATATATTGATAAAGTACAAGCTTTATACAAGATATATTATCTCATGACCAAGTTTACAGTAGTAAACTCCAAAATGATGGACTCCCACTATGGAAATACATCACTACCATACTTGGTCCCCATGAGATGTCGTACACATCTTGTCATCTTAGACATAACCACTGCTATTCTTAATATGATACAAACATGGTCACAAAAGAAAAACACAAGCAACTATTAAACTATATGTTGCCCCGTGTCGGCAGAAGTGTTGCCACATCCCACTCCAATACATCCTACTTGACGTACTCGAGTTCCTCAGGATCTTCTTCTTCCTCGTCATTCGAAGGCAATGGTTCACCCATAATTGGTGGTATATTATTGGCCGGTGGATACACCACTGGTTGCAATTGTGCTTTAGCCTCAATTACATTATCCTGAAGTTGTCCTGCCTCATACTCCCAATTCTGAGCTGTCTCAATGGCGGTGTCCCGCTCTTCAGTGACTACTAACAGCTGCTCCTGCTGTTGTTGTACCTTTAACTGACTTGCTTGCAACTCAGCACGAGCTTGCTGCAGTTCAGTGCGAGCCTGTCGTTGTTCGGCACGAGCTTTCCGTAGCCTATTGCGAGCATAATGCAGCTGACTCTCGCACTTATTTAGCCGGTGATTCACTGGGGCTAGGAGTGAACGTAGATTCTTGTTGATATAATCAAGGGTATCACCCCGCTCCGTCGCTTCCCGCAAGGCTTCGACTTGCTCCAAAATAATGGTGCCTTGCGTAGCAACCACCATATTGGAAGCAGCCGCATATGTCCCAAGTGTCGTCGAGGTTGTGGCGCCATGCGGTGTATAGGCAGCAACCATACGACATTGCCACTCAAATCCAGCCGTACCACGGACTAGAATAAGGGCGAATTGAGTCCCCGCCATGGCATCTTGATGACGCTCACAAAGCTTCATAAGTGCTTCGCCTGCAGTGATTGCCCAAGTGTCCTCTAAATGAGCCCCTCGATGGTAACCGAGAAAGGAGCCCATCCATATCGACGTGGACTAGCTGGGATTTCTACCAAGATGGTGCATGACCGAACGCCTCTGTCGATCATTTCTCTACCCCAATAGCATGGCATCTCGATGAAGCCAAACTGTTAGAGCACTTCCCGCAGCATACTTGGGAAACCTGGATGGCTAGCGCAAGTGGAAAATACCCATCCGTCCGGTAGTAGCATCCTCACATCCGCCATCTATAGAAAATAATATTGGAACAGTGAGAAGGTTTCCAACTCTCAATAGTTTAAGAAAATTTAAAACTGGAGTTGTAATCACAGTCTGTTCCTGATGACCTTCCTGTATAAATTCCACAGTTTTATACCGGAAATATCAGAATCAAAGGTGGAGTTGAATACCAATGTTGGCGTACACTTCACAACCTTTCCAGATTGTACCCATACAGCTACAAGTGAGTTAGGAAATAGAATCTATACAGGTTTTAAGTTGACCCATATTTTCTGGAAATCTTGACAGAACCTCCCCTGTATATGTAGTTGTCTCCCACAATTTATACAGGTATATCACAACCATATATTGAGGTAATGACAAAATAAACTTTATGTAATATCAAGTTAAAAATCCAGAAGTAAAAGAGTTAACCCTCGAAAATTTTGTTATACAGGTATCGCGTGCGAATCTACAACCATGTGCAAACTGCTTCAAGTTCTGGACTGCCAGAACCAAGTTTGCGACAAATGGAATTAGACACAGATATACCCAGATTCAGATCATGAATGCAAAATAAAGTTGATATAGTACTTCCTAAGCTTTCCAAAAATGTATATATGTGATTATTTCACTATTCTGGATTAAAAGTTATAACTATCCAAACTAAACAGTTGAACTGACTGCTTTGCACCAGCAGTCCTGCAGTTCACTGTTCTGATTTCCAAATTTGATTCGACTCAAATTCGAATTAGTAAAAACTCTAAACATCAAACCTGTATATATTCTTCTGCCCTTTCCATACATATATCACAATAAGGTAGAAGATGTTCCTGCAGTGAGTTATGGCAATATTACTGGAACTGGTACAATGGGAGGGTCATCTGGAGCAGTTTTAGTATACTCTAGATTTCAACAGATTATAAAACTTTTCTGCCCTGATGATCAAAAGAAAAGTTGTAGAAGTCTTCACGAGCTTTCCATCCATATATGATACCCTTATGTTATCTATAAGATAACCAAGATTACAATCCGGCGAAGTCGAGCCAACTTCTGCCAGAAATCAAGAATCTTGATTCCATCTACCCTATCGAGTCGGAGTCCCTTTTATGGAGTCCAAACCTTCCAGCATCTGATATTCGGACTTTCCAAAACATAATTCATCCATTTTGTCGTTGGGGATGGTCAAGTATCATGTTTGATACTGACGGTACTACGTACCTCACCAAAGAGAATTCTATCCGGTATATCCGGTTACGTCTATAGGTGGTTCCTATATCGTTCTCTCGCAAACGGTTTCTACACGGTCTTCTACCGTAGTCAATGCTGCAAAAGACAAACAATCCCCTTTCACACCTTCACACCTCAAGGGCGGTACGGGGAAACACAACAGGCAGTCACAATAATACATATGAAAATAAATGCATACGACTCTGGTTTGAGTCGCCCTCGAGCGAGGTCATGTCTCGAGGTACATGGCTGTAAATACGTCTGTACAGCAAAGACTCTCGTACGATCCAGCTTATACACGTTCAGGCATACGTGTTTCGCATGCTCCCATAGAACATGAAGGGTTCTAAAGATGCATACTATCGGGTTATACACCACCCGACGGGGGCTCCCACTAACTTTGAAGCATGTTGGGGTACCGCGTGTCATAGGTTCTCAGAAACATAGAAACCTTCAGAGACTCCTATTAAAATTTACGTGCTAAGCCACGGAAAACTTCCATGCTACCTCTCGCATGGTGAGCTTACCGCAATTGACCCGCTTACGGTGGCGTACCTTACCTCTTACCTGACGTCGGAGCATCGTTATAGAAGTAGTAACATATAAGTTAGTTTACCACCTTTATATCTTATACTAATAATACTACTTATGAGGGCATATAGCTAATTCCTCACTCAAATCCTAATTTTTGAAAATATGTTCTTTTCAAGTACAATGTTCCCAATGATGCTCTGATACCATGACTGTGGGGACCGGAATCCCGACATCCAAGGATCTCATTGGGTGGTGTCGTGCAATGCGACACCCAACAATATACAAGAACAAAACAAGAATAAAATACAAGACTAAGTCTTTTATTTATCATACAGCGGAAGTTTTACAATACTAGCAGAAGGAAAGAAACTTATACATCATAGCTACGCTCTCAGCACTAGCTATGCAAAAGCAAAGTCATCCATGCCCTGGATAGTTCGCACTAGCAACACCCAAATCACGGCAGTGTGCAGGGTTGCCACTCGGCTGTACACCCTGGAGAGGGTGTAGCCTGGTCATCAAACCCGTCCTCAATCATATAACCTGCAAAAACTCGTTAATTGCAAACATGAGCATAGGGCTCAGCAAGACTGACCCGTCTCACTAGACATATGCAAGGGTGAATACTAAGCATAGGTAAGGTGAAGCATAAACGACTCGCCTACAAGTGGATCCTTATAATCGTATTTTAAGTAGCAAATGACATTCTCCAAGCACGGCACATCATAGACTCCACAATCAAACAAGAAACGCTTTGCCGATGATATGACATGCCCAGAGCACATATTGCTACTACAGCTAAAGAATGGGGAAACTGTAAACTTTAATTTTGCTATCTCGAAGTCACACAAGGTTGCAAGGCAATTATAATTAAATATTACATATTCTCTGGCTTCTTTAGTTTTTACTACGTCACAGCGCAGTGAACAAGTGGTACTCTATTACCGCGAGGGACGGTGATTGCAATCAGGACACACTCGGACAACACGACACATACGCACGTTCGAAATTGTCAGCGATTACATCAGTACCTACATAACACTTCAGTACTAGTCGTATATGGCCACCTTTCACAAGAAACTCGAACGCCGAACCCATCTGACCTCTGCGAACAGAAGGTCTCCGCACGGAACACCTTTGTGCCCGCCGACCGATTTACACCTTGCTGTCCTCAACCAACCCCTATTGATGGTGAGTTAATGTCATCGACATCCTAGTTATTGAGTTACGTCAGTTTACTGGAGCCCATATATCCAGTATGTCGTCGGTACAAGTCAAGCTTGTTCCAAGGGGCCACATACAGACGGGCCTTAACTGACCAGTCAGAGCTATGCGACCAAGACCACGCCTTGCCGCTTCCTATCCATCTCTGACCGGTCTCAAGTTTAGATTTAACAGTCATTCTCTATAAATGTTAACCCAGTGTAGATGAGTGTCAACTTTCTATCTCGCGAGTAGATTCCAACTACTCGACTTCTACCGGTTCACCTACAACATTAGCATAGCAGTTCTACACGTCGAGCTATCAACCTACCAAATTAACCAATGGGATTGTGGGTCATGCATCTGGAGTATTCAAGCATCCTGAACATAATGCACAATTCATATGCTAATCAACATAGTGATAAAGAAAAACTTTATAAACGACTTAAATGCAAACTGGGGCTTGACTGGATGCAGGTCTAAGTCTGTGTTAGTATCCGGTAGGTGTACCTCCAAGGCCTCTGGTTCCTCCTCAACTTCGGTCACTACACGATATGCATATAATATGTATATGAATGATTTTGAAAAATAATTAACAAGACCATAATCTAATCTATGGTGATCCTTATATGATAATGATCTTAATTGGCTTTGGGACTTGGATGGTAGATACTAAGGAATATGATAGAAGCTCTGGCAAAGAACAGGAGATGATCAAAGTAGTTTGTTGTTTCTAAAATTATGGTAAGCAATAAACTCCCAAGAATCTTAGAGAAGAAATTGTAGCTTGAACATAGTTGCCAGCTGATGATCATAATAGAGGAGATTGTCCTTGTTCTAGCAAAATTGGTTTCATAAATGTCTAAGCCTTGGTGAAAGAGTTATTGAATGTCAAAGTTGGCAAGAATTTCTGCAATTATTTTATAATTGAATTTCAACTTTTCAATTAACATTTAGTTGGCAACTGAATTAGGACTAGGAGACTAAGTCAACTAAATCCCAGATTTTTACAGGAACTAGTGTATGACTAAAGGAAGATTCAATCCAAATTTGGAATATAATAAAGCAACTGAACATCTGTTAAAATTCAATGACTGAAAAAGGTAATTGAACTATACAGAGGGTTATACAGGAGCAATGGCTCCCAAACTTTTTCTGGTAATCAAGAATAGGACATTGTATTTTATGTGAACTTTGGGGATTTTTCCAATGGAACGTTCACCTGGAAAAAATGTATTTGTATTTGGAATGATTGTTTCCTACAGAATTCAAAAGTAAGTTTCATAAAATCTAATTGGTACTAACAGAAATTAGAGCTCAAGGGCTTTCAAGAAAAATTTGTTTGAAGATTTTTGGAGTAGTCTACAGAGACATATTGATTTTTCAAGTTTGGAAATGGTTCTGCATAAATTTGGCGTCTGGGCCTACCGGATTTAAATCAACCAACCAGGAGGCAGCCACACTGGAGGCCATAAACATTTCCACATGGCCACACCTGATCCCCTGGCCACAGGCTGATCCCAGAAGTGTTGCACCCTCTGGCAGGTGGGACCCGCGCCCCCTCTTTCTTCTTCCTCTGGCCACGGACTCGGGCAGCGGCGCCCACGCCGGCGCGCGGCAGCGCTCTCGCCAGCGATGGTTTCCGGCCCACGGGAAGCCTCGAAACTCGTTGCCCCACCCTAGCTTCGCGCGGGAAATACGTTGGAGTACCTCCCGACGGCGATGGTTGACTGGAAATCCACTCCCGAAGGCGGCGGCGGGTGCTAGGGTTCCGGTCATGTCGGAACCCTCAATTTCCTAGCGATAGATCTCATATGAAGGCTCAGAAAGCACCTTGGGAGCATGGGAAAGAGGTTAGGAGGGTCTAGAACTCGTGTCTTAGCTGGCAACACTAAGGTCGATGGTGAACCGAGCTCCTTCAATTGCGGAAGGAGAAAAACTGGATAACTCGTTAATTACTCGATGGTTCCTTCTGATTTTTGGAGGGAAGGTGTGCTAGGAGACGTTGATCATACAATCAGAGAATTATTGTGCATACAATCAGAATTAAACCGACGAACTAGCTCCAAAGCTTTAAAAGTGCTTTGGTTTTTCACAAAATACGGACGCTAGGATGCACGATATGAGTTCAAACTTTACCAGAAGCTACACGAGATCATGGCGCACCTTTTTCCTAAAGACTGCAGAGGATGAGGAAGCTTGTAGCGGCGGCGAGGCTGTGCGGCGTCAGGCGGAACCGAGGTGGTCGCAGCGGCGAGCAACTGAGCAGCGCGAGCGAGAGGGAGCCGAGAAGTGACGGCGGTCAACGGTGGAGTGAATAAAAGGCCTTCACCGCAGTATATGAGGAGGCTGGGGCAGCTGGAGGTGACCCACGGCCGAACCGGCGCGCTGGCGGCATGCAGGTGTCGCGGTGTCGCGTGGAGAAGGAAAACAGAGGCGTTGAATCGGTTCCCTGGTTGACATGTGGGCCCCACTGCTCCCTCTTCTCTGTTCCTCTAAGTTCCACCTCAAACATTGCCCAAAAATTCCCAAAATTTACAGACAGGCTAAGAAAAATATGAGGAACCCAAATCTGCAATCATATCTCAATTTGGACACAGTTTGTTTCAATTTCAAAATCAAATTTGAAACCAAACTTGTTTATAAAGCTTATTGAAATAAATAGTAACTGAGGTCCATAAATCCCCAAACTTTGAAACAAAGCTCACTGAACCATAAAGGGTCTTAGGAAAATTTGTGGGTTGATTTGGACAAGGTTAAGTGCAAAGCTAAATTTTGAGATCAAGGCGAAATAAACCTTCTGTACGTGTCCAACTAAGTGGAAGACATGCTTCAAAAATCTTGAAAATTTACCGAGAATCTATTTAAAATATTTAAGAGGCCAACGAAAAGTTTGGAGCCTTGGATTTGAATATTTTTGTCAGGTCCAGATATACATAGCAACATAATCAAATTACATTTGTTTTGATTTTATATTGCTGCAATATAATTTGCCCTAGCCATTTCATTCAATTAAGTTCCCAACTTTGCAGAAAGGTTTAATTAAAATTGTTCTAGGATTAGTGGTGAAGTCCAATCCTCATGTTAATAAAATTAAACATGAGTAGAAAGAAAACTTTTTAGTGAGGTCAAGTTTATGTGTACAACTATATTGATCTCCATTATATTTTCTAAACAACTTGTAGCTGAACTTCACATGAAAGGAAAAAGTGGGGTTTTACAGATTAATGTCCTGATTTGAGTTGAGTTGGCTTTCAAGCTGGTTATGTAAGCAAGGGAGGCCAGAGCTCATGGTGAACGACTTTGGGGGTTGTTCCTCTTGTGTTCTACTGAATAAAATTCGTGTTTTGAATGAAATTTTGTGCCTTGTTCGTCCGACTTGTTCCAGACAAGTTTTACTCGATGAGATTCTGGACAGCACTACCTTTCGTCGGTGGTTTTATCATAACTCAAGTTTTACAGATCCAATTGACGTGATTCTTTTTTAGTTGTCTTCACAACTTGATTATCTATCGTCTGAAAAAGTTTCAATATCATTGGGTTTGTGGTTTCTGATCTACACGAGTTTCTTTGCAGCATTTCAGAACTGTTTTCTTGGGTAGGACAGATTGACCTTTGTTCGATCTTTCGATCATAACTTGAGTTTCTCTCGACGGATTTGCGTGATTCTTCTTGTGTTTTCTTGGTGAATTGATTATCTCTGATATATATCACTTTTGTCCCGGTGAAACACATTTAGATTAGTCTCACACACGATTTCCTTAACAGATTGTTTTTCTGCCGAAGGGGTTGGGATTTAATTGTTTCCGTTGCGTAAGATTTTTAAATCTACCGTTCACCCCCCTCTAGTAGCTTTTCACGTGCTCTTCGATCCTACAATTGGTATCAGAGCCCAGGTTGCTCCAATCATTGTGATTTGCACGTGTTTTTGACTAATCATCATGGAGAAATACTCCGCCAAACCTTGTGTGTTTGCTGGTATTGATTTTAAGGTTTGGAAGGCACACATGGAGGCTTTCATTCAGGCGTAAGGCCTCGCAATATGGGAGAAGGTGTACAATCCTTATGAAGTGCCACCTAATGATCAGGTTACGGCTACAAACCTACGGGATGTCGACAACAACAACAAAGCCTGAAACTTGATCATCCAAGGACTCACTCAGAGCGACTTCGACCGCGTTGCACATCTCCGATCGGCATACGATGTATGGAGACCATTTTTTGACTATCACAAAGGATCCAACACGATCAAGGAGGTAGGGAAAGACATGTTCAAGAAAGAATACATGCGCTTCGAGATGCAACCCGGTGAGTCCATTGATGATCTCTTTGCTCGCTTTAACAAAATTATCAGTAACTTGTGTAGTGTCAACGTTAATTTTTCTGATGCTGAAAATGCTAGGCAACTTCTTAGTGCATTAGACATGTCAATCTGGGAGATGAAAGTTACATCTATCCTTAAATCTACTGGCATGAGTACACTTACTTTAGATGTGCTTTACTCTAAACTCAAAACTCATGAAATTGACATCTTATCACGTAAGAACCCAAATTAGTCTATTGCATTTGTCCCACAACGTGATATGCCTAGCTCTGGCCAATCATCATCTTGCAATACTCTTGCTTTGTTGTCCTCACTAACCCTGGAGCAGATCGAGGAATTTCCAGAGGAGGAGCTAGCACTTCTCTCTACTAGGTTCTCAAAAGCATTGCAAAATGTGAGAACTAGAAGGAGAGGAAGCTCCGGACCTCAACGATGCTTCGAATGTGGTAAGATAGGACACTTTCGTATAAAATTCCCTAACCTTTCAGGTTCTACTTCCCGAGAAGAAAAAAAATCAAGGACGAAGCACTCCTCAACAAGTGATAAGAAGAAGAAGAAGGGCTTTACAGGTCGCCAACTGGTGAACAGTTTTATCTCTGCACTCCAGGAACTTGGCTCAAGCGACGTGGACATTGGAAGTGACGAAGATGATTTGGCCCACTTATGCTTCATGGCGGGCAAAACAAGATCAAGATCAAGTCAGGAGGATGCAGAATACAACAGTGACGACGATGAGGTATGTTCTACCTGTAATGAAATGTGTGATGCAATTTCTCGTGCAACTATTATTGTTAAGAAAAAGGACAAAAAGCTTAGGGATAATGCTACTAAAATTGAATCACTAGAATCTGAAATCAACCATTTGAAAACCTTGATTCCTAGTGATGATTCCTGTCCCTCGTGTAATTTAATCTATGAACAATTGTCCACCTTAAGAACTGCACATTCCTTTACTCTAGATATATTTGAACTTAAAATTGAAAAGAACAAAAAGCTTGCTGCACTTGACATTGGAAACTTAAAGATGTTTCTTGTTCTACAATTGATTTGCATTGTTCTAGTTGTGATGATCTTGAAAAGAAACTAAAGGATGCTAAGAATGAAATTTCAATATTGATAAATGCATTATGTTCTCATGAAGTTAAATTTTGTTTCAATTGCGAATTAAAAGGAAAAACTTCATGTGAAAATTGCATTGATATGTCCAATAAACTTGATAACATGCATAGGACATTAGATCGGTTTTGTAATGGGAATAAGAATCTAAACTTGCTGCTGAATTCTTCCAAGTCTTGCAATGATAAAACTGGTTTAGGTTTTGATTCTCATGCTCATGCTAAGGCACATTTACCTAAAATTGTAAAGTCATTAGGAAGTGGTTTGATTCAAACAGTACCTAAACAAAAAGAAGTGGTTTTCAAATCTGCAGGAGTGTTGTCTTATTCGGTTTCAAATAAAAATATTGCTTGCTCATCTAGACATGCACACAAAGTTAAATTTCATTGTACATACTGTGGTAGAGATGGTCATGTCATAGATTTTTGTTATAGACTAGCTAAACAACATAAAAGGGAAAGAATGATTGCTAGATCTCATAACTTTAATGCAAAATTTGTTGCACATATTAAACCGAATGCCAGGAACATGCAACCTGCTGTTATGAGTCAAAAACATTCAAAGTTTACCTCCGGACCTTCTGTTTTTGCCTCTGGAGCTACTGATTTTTATGCTACACAAGTAACACCTTATAGGTCAGTAGTTAAGAATAAAAAACCTCAAACTTTGACTCATAAACCTGCTGTCTTATCTTAGCTTTTGCATGTATTTCCTGCTGTACGTCGTGTGACTCAGTCCTGGATACCTAAATGCCTTTTGACTAACCCCAGTATTGAGTCATTGATGTATTGTGCTTCTATGTAGGTTACACGTTTGAGGAAGGAGAACATTTGGATTGTGGATTCAGGTTGCTCACGCCACATGACCGGTAACAAAGAATGGTTCTCCTCCCTCTCTTTTGTGTCACGTGTAGAGAATGTTACTTTTGCCAATAATTTTTCAACTCCTATAATTGCTAAGGGTTCGGTTAGAGTAAATGATCACTACACTTTGAAGGATGTGGCACTTGTCAAAATTTTGACATACAACTTGCTTTTCTGTTTCAAAATTGCTAGATGAAAATATGGAAATTATTTTCAATAAAAACTGCTGCAATGTTGTAGGTTCAAATAGTGAGCTTATTTTTAACATGTCTCAGTTTGGAAGAGTTTTTAAAGCTGATTTTGATTTGTCTTCCTCTAAGCATAGGTGTCTAGTTGCTAATGATTCAAAGGACTTCTATTTTTGGCATCGTAGACTTGGTCACGTAGGCTTTGATCACCTAATGCATGTTAGTGCTCTTGATCGCATACGTGGGCTGCCTAAGCTTAAAGGGGACAAAGAAATTGTGTGTTCTTCTTGTAGACATGATAAGATGGTTGCAGGTTCACATACTCCTCTCACAATGATCATGACAACTGAACCTGGTCAACTTTTGCACCTTGACACTGTAGGACCTTCACGTGTTCAATCCTTCGGAGGTAAATGGTATGTTCTTGTTATTGTTGATGATTATTCTATATAATCTTGGGTTTACTTCATGACGTCTAAGAATGAAGCTTTTAGTCACTTTAGAACTTTATTTCTTAGATTATCAATTGATCACCCAGGATCTTTAAAAGCAATTAGAAGTGATAACGGAACTGAATTTAAAAATCAATCTTTTGATCACTTTTGTGCTGAAAATGGAATAGATCATCAATTTTATCCACCATATGTACCTCAACAAAATGGTGTTATAAAAAGAAATAACAGAACCTTAGTTGACATGGCTAGGACTATGCTTGATGAATATCAAACTCCTAGGAAATTTTGGGATGATGCGATTGCAACCGCTTGTTATGTCTCAAATCGTGTTTTCGTGCGCACTAAGCTAGGTAAAACACCATATGAGCTCCGGTTTGGACATAGGCCTAGTGTTACGCACTTTCGGGTCTTTGGTTGCAAATGCTTTGTTAAGAAACATGGTAATCTTGATAAATTTGAACCTAGATCCATTGATGGCATGTTTCTTGGTTATCCATCTCATACTAGAGGCTACCGTGTGCTTTTACTTGACACTAACAAAATTGTGGAGACTCGTCAAGTATCTTTTGATGAAGCTAGCCCAGGTACTAGCTCAAACATTGCAGGTCCAGATCCATATCCGCAGGGGGAGAGCATTTTCATTGAAGATGAGGAAGAGGCGGAGCTGCTGCCCGAAAATTCAGCAGCTAATGACATTGTTCGAGCTCCTGATTTTGATTCACAGCCAGCACCGACGACCACCATTGCTGGTCCAGATCTTCCTCAAGTCACAAGCTCATCAATTTGTGATGAACATGAAGAAGAAGAAGCTTGTGAAGTGTCCACTCACCTCCGGGTTCTCAAAATTCATCCTCCACAATAGATTATTGGAAGCCTGCACGAACGAGTTACACGGTCCAGGTTTTGCGATCCAGACTCTTATGCTCATTCTGCTTTTGTTGCTTCTTTTGAACCCAAAGATATATCACACGCACTCACTAATGAATCTTGGATTATTGCCATGCAAGAAGAGTTAGAAAATTTTGAAAGAAATAATGTTTGGAAACTTGTACCTCCTCCTCAAAGTCACACTTTAATTGAAACTAAATGGGTGTTTAAAAATAAACAAAGTGAGGATGGGGTTGTGGTTAGGAGTAAGGCTAGGTTGGTTGCTTAAGGTTTCACTCAAGTTGAAGGTCTAGATTTTGATGAAACTTTTTCTCCTATTGCTAGATTAGAAGCCATAAGAATTTTGTTATCCTTCGCTGCATCCAAAGGTTTTAAGCTATATCAAATGGATGGTAAAAGTGCTTTTCTTAATGGCTACATAGATGAGGAGGTTTATGTCAAAAACCATCGGGTTTTGAAAATTCAGATTTTCCTAATCATGTTTACAAACTGTCCAAAGCCTTGTACGGTATCAAACAAGCCCCTAGAGCATGGTATCATAGGTTAAAAACATTCTTACTTGATAAGGGGTTTACCATGGGCAAGGTTGATAAAACTCTTTTATGCTTAAGCATGGCAATGACTCATTATTCGTTCAAGTGTATGTGGATGATATTATCTTTGGTTGTGCTTCTCATGATCTTGTGTCCAAGTTTTCAGCTATGATGAGTTCAGAATTTGAGATGAGTATGATGGGAGAAGTCACGTACTTTTTGGGGCTGCAAATCAAGCAAACCAAGGAGGGTACCTTTGTCCATCAAACAAAGTATACAAACAAACTCCTGAGGCGCTTAAACATGGAGAAAAGCAAGCCTCTTCAGACACCAATAAACAACAACAACACTTGAACTTGATGAAGATGGTGAACCCGTGAATAAAAAAGAATATAGAAGCATGATTGGATCACTTTTGTACCTCACGACATCAAGACCGGACATACAATTCAGCGTATGTCTTTGTGCACGGTTTCAAAGCTCCCCATGTGCTTCACATCGTCAAGCCGTCAAAAGGATTCTCAGGTACTTACATGGAACTCAAGAATTTGGCATTTTTCTTTCTTCTTCCTCAACCGTTACTTTGAAAGCTTTTTCCGATGCTGATTTTGGAGGTTGTAGGATTGATAGGAAAAGTACTTCCGGTTCTTGTCATTTTCTTGGTAATTCACTTGTTGCTTGGTCCTCTAGAAAACAAAATTCAATTACACAATCCACAGTCGAATCTGAATATGTAGCTGCTGCTAGTGCTTGCTCACAAATTCTTTGGATTGTTCAAACACTTAAGGACTATGGGGTTGATCTAGATAGTGTTCCACTGTTTTGTGATAACACTAGTGCCATTTGCATTGCTAAAAACCCTGTGCAACATTCTAGAACTAAGCACATTGACATTAGATATCACTTTCTTCGTGATAATATTGAAAAAGAAAATATTGCGCTTCACCATGTAGATACCGAACAACAATTGGCTGACATTTTTACAAAACCTTTGGATTTCACTCGTTTTTGTTACATTCCTAGTGAAATACGGGTTATGCATCCTCATGGCTTACATTGAGGGGGAGTTTTCAAACCCTAGAAGTCTATGTGAGAATATGAACTTAAAATAATATGAGCATAGTATTACACATATATATGACTTTGTGATTCCTTTTACATGCTGAAAGTTCTTACTACAATACTCGTGTTATACATTTTGTAGTCTTTGCCATGTCTAGTAATTGGAATAATTACTTACACTAAATCTGGTCATGGTTGAACTTTCTTGCTGTTTTGAGCTTGTTTCATGCTCACAAGTGTTTTTAATCATAAAGAATTAATCATGTAATCAACTCACATTTTGAGTTTTTGTGAATAAATATAAGTTGAGAAGAGATCAAGAGAATATGCATGCATCACACTTCTTCTTTTAAGATGGCTTATCATTGCACTTTGATATGAACTTGGAAGAAGTTGTGTATGACTAAAACCATGTCCTTAAGCTTCTGATTGTCAAATGACATAGGCTTGACTTGGTTTGTTAGAATAAGGCAGATGCGTTTATAATCTCTTGCAAATATCATATGATCTAAATTTGTGCTTTGAAAAATAATAAAATGCAGCAACAATTGTCATGCTTTCAGGTTTTGAAATAGTTAAGTTTGTGAGATCATGACTTGCTTAATTTGAGAATTATATTTGATCTCTAGCATGGCTTACACTACTTTATGTATCTCATTGTTGTGATAGTGTAAGTTACTTGATAGTATGACTTGGATGAGCTTTGTTTTATATGTATATGTTATAATATGCTCATAACAATTAAAATTTCTCTTTTGAACCACTCTGAATACATTGTCAAAGGGGGAGAGATAATATGGTAAATTATGCAAGGGGGAGAAATATGTATAGGAGGAGAATTTTATTTCTATCTCATCTGATTTTCAAAAAGGGGGAAAATTGTTCTCAAAACTTTTCATGCCAATGTTCAGATTTTAAATGGTGTTGCCAATGCATTCATTAAGGGGGAGACTTTGAGACCTATGTGTACTGAATACATTGGCTTTGAAAATAAAAGTTTTGAATGCTGTCATAACATCTTTTTAGCAAGGTCTGACTCTAGCTCCGAGCTTCTGCAAGGTCCGACAATAGGTCCGACTTTCTTTGTCAAGGTTCGACATGTTTTTGGGTAGCTCTGGTGAGCTTTGTCTTTAGCCCCGGCATGTCTTTTTTAAGCTCCGATATGTTTTGCTAGGTCCGACTTATGTTGGTTAGCTCCGACTTTTGGGATGACTAGTTTCGACTAGTTTTGGTTAGCTCCGGTGCTAGGTCCGACTAGCTTTGGTAAGCTCCGGTACTAGGTTGTACTTGTTTTTGTTAGCTCCGGCGCTAGGTCCGACTAGCTTTGGTAAGCTCCAGCGCTAGGTTGTACTAGCTTTGTTAAGCTCTGGCTCAAGCTCCGGTTAGCTTTGGCAAGGTTCAGAGCTTGATCTTAATGTTCCAAATTTTCATTTGAAATGTTTCGAACTTGCTTTACACTTATGTAAAGATTGCTTAGTATTCTTTTGCTAAGTTTTTGGTGCGTTTTGGTTGATATTGCTGATATCGTTTTGATATGCTTTGCAACATGCTTATGTGAAGTGCTCACGTAAGGTGTTGTGTTCGGAACTGACTTGAGTCAAGTCGCGGACTTGGGATCGTACGGATTGGTTGTTTATTCATGTGCAGGTGTTGCTAGAGTTCAAGACATGGTTGGTGACGGGATCCTTTGGACTAGTCTCAGGGAGGAGATGAGGTTCCAACAACCAAATTCAGGAGGAATTGTGGTTGAGCGGGTTAGGAGGTCGCGCAGGATGATTGAATCAAGGGAAGTGCATATGAATGTTACTGGACGTCGACGGGAGGTGTTCGCACGTATGAATGCGGCGCATGATGTGGCAACATGGTTTCTAAGATTGTTTATGGATGGGAAGATCTGGTTGGAAGGATCAGATCGTATCGGTTGATGACTTTGGTTGCGGCAGTGTCGGTTATGGCTCGGTATGGAAAGTATCGAGTTGGTGATGTCAGGATTTCGTGTGGGTCACGAATTTGAGTTGTTTTAGGAATATGAGATATGTTCCTAATGTGTTTGGAAGTCTTAAGATTGCTTTTATCTGCGTATAGAAAAGTCCTAAGGAGTTATCGAAAGTTTCAATTCGTGAACGGAGTAGGATTAGGGTCCTGATTTGAGTTGAGTTGGCTTTTGAGCTGGTTATATAAGCAAGGGAGACTAGAGCTCATGGTACACGACTTTAGGGGCTCTTACTCTTGTGTTTTCTATTGAATAAAATTCGTGTTTTGAAGGAACTTTTGTGTCTTGTTTGTCCGACTTGTTTCAGACAAGTTTTACTCGTCCAGATTCTGGATAGCACTACCTTTCGTCGGTGGTTTTATCATAACTCCAGTACAGATCCAATTGACGTGATTCTTTTTGAGTTATGTTCAGAACTTTATTATCTATCATCTGTCAAAATTTCATGGTCACTGGATTTGTGGTTTCTGATCTACCTAAGTATCTTTGCAGCGTTTCAGAACTATTTTTCTCGGGTAGGACATATTGACCTTTGTTCGATCTTTTGATCATTACTTGAGTTTCTCTTGACATATTTGAGTGATTCTTCTTGTGTTTTCTTTGTAACTTGATTCTCTATGATATATATCACTTTTGTCCCAGTGAAACTCGTTTAATTAGTCTCACACACAATTTCTTCAACAGATTGTTTTCTGCCGAATGGGTTAGGATTTAATTGTTTCTGCTGTGTAAGATTTTTAAATCTACCATTCACCCCCCTCTGGTAGCTTTTCACGTGCTCTTTGATCCTACAGATCAGCTCTAACCATATTCGTTGCTGCATATTCAAATCATTCTGTAAGTGAAGATATATTTCAGGCTCTTGTGATTGTTGTAGAGATGCACTAAATTGCCTAGCAAATAATGCCTCCACATTTTAAGTGCAAGTACCACGGCATCGAGCTCAAGGTCATGAGTTGGATAATGTTGCTTATGATTCCGGAGCTGATGTGATCCATATGCAATCACACATCCTTCTTGCATTAATATGTAGCCGAGACCGATACCGGACACATCACAGTAAACATCGAAAGATTTGGTCGTATCTGGCCGGGCTAGCACTGGGGCTGTTGTGAGATGTTTCACCAACACCTGAAAAGCATCGTCACATGCCTTGCTCCAAAAATATTTAGTCCCCTTTTTCAGCAGCTCCGTCATTGGTTTAGCGACTTTTGAAAAGCTCGGAATGAACCTCTGCTAATATCCCACTAATCCGAGGAAGCTGTAAACTTCATGAACAAACTTTGGAGACTCCCATTTCAACACTTCTACAATCATGCTTGGATCAACAGCGAGACCATCCGCTGAAATAATATGCCCCAGAAATGGCACTTGGTTGATCCAAAACTCGCATTTGCTGAATTTTGCATAAAGCTTGTGATCTCGCAATCATTGGAGCATGATATGCAAGTGTTTGGCGTGTTCTTCCTCCAATTTAGAATAAACTAGAATGTCGTCGATGAAGACCACGACAAAGTTGTCGAACTCTGACATGAACACATAATTCATGAGATACATGAAGTGAGCCGGTGCATTGGTAAGTCCAAACGACATGACAAGATATTCATAAAGCCTGTATCTCATCGAGAATATCATCTTTGGAATATCTTCCGATCGGATATTAATCTCATGATATCCGAACCAAAGATCCATCTTCGAGAATACTTTAGCACCTACTAGTTGATAGAATAAGATGTCGATGCGCGTTAGTGGATACTTGTTCTTGATCGTCACGGTGTTGAGTGGTCGATAATCCAAACATAGAGGTAATGTCTTGTCTTTCTTCTTCACAAATAGTGCAGAGCAGCCCCAAGGTCATGAACATGGGCGTATTAGACCTTTTTCCAGCAGATCCTTCAAATGTTCCTTCAACTCCGCTAATTCATTCGGTGCCATTTTATACAGCATTCGAGAAATAGGCATGGTTCTTGGAACGAGCTCATCTTGAACACTATGTCTCTATCCGGTGGCATACCCGGTATGACATCGGGAAACACGTTAGGATATTCACAGACAATCGGAATATCTTCAAGCTTGGCGGCTTCAACATTATACACTGCTAAAACTTGTTGAGATGGAACCACAAGATTCAATAGGATGCAGCCATGTATTGGGGAATTCAATTGAACAGTCTGAGAGCCGATGTCGAACATAGCTCCATTCTGTGTCAACCATGTCATTCCCAAAGTGAAATCAACCTTCTGATCCTTGAGTATGATAAGACTCGCAGGATAGATTTTTCCACCAAAACATAGAGGTGCCCGGGAGACAATCTCATTAGATGAAATCTGGCCTCTGGGTGAGCTGATACGAAATGGATACTTCATGGTGGTGAATGGTATTTGGTGGTTCAGAAAAAGGGTTTGCTAATGAAATTATGGGTGGCACCAGAATCGAATAGAATGAGAGCTGGTTGCTCATGTAAAGTTAACCTGCCTGCTAAAAAGGGTTCGCCTTCTTGAATGTCCTCCATTGCAGCATAATTAACGCTGCCAAACTTTGATAAGACTTTCTTTGAATGTTCACGGTGCTGGCCTGAGCTTTTGTGAGACGGCATATGACTGCGGCTCTGCCCAGCTTCATGAAAATTCTGTGATTAATGAACCTTCTGCTTCCCACTTAATTGAGGTGGACGTAACTCTTGCACCTCATGTTGTGGTAGGGCTGCACGAATAATATTTGGTTGCTGCTGCTGAGGTGTAGAAAATATTTGTGTCCTCAGCTGAGGTGGAGGGGCACAAGTGATTAATTGCAGCTGTTGTTGCGATGGTTGCACCACGGACTGAATTTCCTGACCAGATGGCAAATAATACCTCACTCTATATCTCGGAGGAATGCCACTATTACAGCCCGGTGGTATGATCCTTTCTTCTCCGCTTCACCACGGAGATGCTCATATTCTTTAACAATAGCGGCATTAACTAATTCGTTGTAATTACCGTTATTGAATAACACCACTTGCTCCTTAAGTTCATCATTCAAACCTCGGAAAAAGTTATCACATTTCATAGTTTCCGAGTCCACATGATGAGTTGCATACTGCAGCAAGCGGTTGATCTCTTTGAAATACTCGTCAGCACTCATTTCTCGTTGCATTAATTCCATGAAGTCTTCAAACTTTGTTCTAATGACTCCGGAACAGACGTGACGTGCACGAAAAGCATTCCGAAATTCATCCCACGTTACACAATGATCATCATGAAGAGTGGCGAGATATTCCGCCCACCAAGCTCCAGCGGCTCCATGAACTTGTTGAGCGGCATGTGAAGCCTTTTGATACTCATCACATCGGAGCTGATCGAACTTGGATTCAATAACCCGGAGCCAATGATTTGGCTCCAAAGGTTCTTTTGCTTCCGAGAAGATAGGCGGTTGCGTCACCAGAAAATCCAAATAAGTGCTTGCTGTTGGAGCACATTGTTGCGTCTCCAGTTGTAAACCTTGTTGTACAAGGGTTCGGAGAGACTCCTTCATCTTGGATAATATTGCCGTCAATTCAATTGGCTGAGGTGCCTGCGAAGAAGTCGCGGCATTAATGCCTCGACTAGAATCTCCAACTTCGGGTTGAGAATGCGTACGCACCATAGTGCATGAACTGGATTTTGAATTGAGTTAAAATTAAAACTCAGAAGTAAGGAGAAGATAATCAAAACAAGATCATGTTATGGTCTTTGTGAAAGTATAACAATACGCATGCTAGAACACATCTCAAAGTACGCCCAACCAATCAAGTTTCTGTTCAAACCGAACAGTCTGGAGACATTTGCAAATTTCATCCAGTTGGATGCAATATCAGGATCCTAGTTGGACTACAGAGTTGTAGTACACTCAAAAAACTTTCTAGAATGTATTTACTTGCCCCCATACAGTTTCTGGTTGAGGAGATATGGATTTTTAAAGTTTGACAAAGTTCCCAGATTTCCAGGGAAATTTTGACAGCACCTCCTTTGTATATTGTGGATTTGGCCACAATTTTACAAACACATAATATCAAAATTCGCCAAAACTTCATATTACAACATTGTAATACACATAACAGGGATTCCAGAAATGTATCACATGAAGCCATTATATTTTTCTACTAATAGATATGACAAAAATAGTAACAGGTACAGAGAGGGGTTTCAGTTTCTGTTTAAATTGGGAGACTTTGGAACTTTTAATTTTTGAATGGGTTAGAAGGAGATTCTGCCCTGGAGTTCAACAGAAAAGTTGTAGAGACGTCCTAATATTTCCATCCATGTAAAATAAACCTTCATTAGACTTTTCTTATGGGAGTTATGGATTTGTAAAGGCAGGTCAAATTCCTGACAGAAAACAGAGACTCTGCTTTTTGAATCACTTGAGTTTAAACCTACTCCAACTTTGAAACATTGTTGAAAACCAGAGATCAATAGCTAATATATGTATTCTTACACCTTCTTGAGTTCATCTTACAGTAATATTCATAATGCATTGATGGGATACATGTCGGTACTACGTGCCTCACAGAAGTGAAAATCCTAACCGGATTATACCGACATATACGTCTAAATCGGTGGCACTATAAATGGTCACTCGCAAATGTTTTCTAAGCGCAATACGATATCGTAGTTAGTGTACCTGCATAAGACACTCAATTTACAAAACACTCATTATGGTGTCTGTCGAAGTGTTTGATACGACACTTCCCCCAGACGTGCTAAGGAGCAGCCCACGGAGGTTCTTTTATGGTTGGGGTACGCAGAGATCAAGATCAAGATGATGACACTAGAGATTTACGTTGTTCGGGCCGTCTGAGCGTAACACCCTACTCCATGGGATTTGTGTTGTTGTATTGTGCGAGTATGTTGCTAGTATGCAGATCAGCTCAGATGAGATCCCCCCTCCCTTGGGTACGTGCGTTGCAACCCTTTTATAGTTGTAAGGACTGACGTTACAAAGCTTGCCTGGCCTGACATGTGGCCTTGGCATATTTAATGGCCTAATACACTGTCTAAAGAGTATTAAGCATGATCAATAGTGTGATAACGTGCCTTAATGGCTGTGTTACCCCTATTAACAGTGCTCTGATTGTGTGTCATTAATATAGCACTAATGACACATAATCAGGCCTTGTAACAGCCACATTAACCATCCTTGATTGTTCTTGATGGATGAGATCTGCTTGTACTTCCGTTGGTGATAAAGGTCCGGAGGCTTCACACATGGCTGTTCCACAGCTTTCCCTTGTGGGAATGAAGGTCCGGGACTGCTATACACGTGTCGGTACTGGAGCTCCTCTCTGCTGGGGGTTAGGTCTGAAGCCATTGTACACGTGTTGACGCCGGAGCTTCCCATTGTCGGGAGTTTAGTTCCGATCTTGTTTTACACGGGTTAGCTCATGAGCTAACCATATGAGGGGAGCGGGTCCGGTACATCATGACATGTGGGACTTGAAAGGACCTTTGACTCTGACGGGTGAAACTTTCTTGCACTTCTTGCGCTATCGTGGGGTACCCGGTATGCAGGTTACCGATAGTGGCCCCCGAGCCAACCTCTGGGAGGAACCCTTTGGGTTAAGTTATTCGGCCGGAGGTGGGGCCATTCTAGATTCTCGCGTTTTGATTTTCAAAAGTCCTCTGATGCGCCGATAGAGTGATGGTCCGGGAGTGAACCTTCAACGCGTGGCTTGTTATGTATGCGGCAGATGAGATCTTTGAGTGCGGATCTCACGCAATTGAAGGTCGCCGGTTCCCAATACGAAAACCGTATCGGTTTCGTGCACCCTGTCAGAGTGCCACCATCGAGTTTCCCGCCACTCATCATGGCAATGGTTCACCTAGGGTAAGAACCTCGATCTCTTCGTCGGGGTGGCCGCAGGCCCACTCGTCTTTGATGGGGTAGACTTTTGTAATGTGCCTTCAATCCTTCTGCGGTTTCCATCCAAGCGTCACGGAGGCTTACTTAAGAGGGAAGGTGCGCACAGTTTGAGGACTCTTTACGCCTTCGATCATATTTGCGCTCTGAGCCTCTCAAACTCCACTTAACTTCCCTTCTTTTGCTCCGCTTTGCCGCGATGGAGTTGGGTCTCCCCAAGAGCCGCCTCAAGAGTCACGACGATTTGAAGAAGATTCGAACCTATATGGGGTGGTCTAGCGACTCCATTAATCACTTGGTTCGCGCCAGCAAGCTCCTGTTCAAGAAGGAACGCAGTGGTGACATTGCGTACTTTCCGACGTACGCCATGGTGGGATTCATTCCACCTTTCTCTTGTTTTCTTTTGATGCTGCTAGACTTTTATGGTCTGCAGCTATATCACCTTGGCCACCTTTCTCTTCTTCCCATGGCGACATTCGTCCACTTTTGCGTGATGTGGGTGGGTATTCCCCCCCTACGTCGAGCTATTACGCACCTTCTTCACCATCCACACCACCGGCAAGGGGAGTGAGTTTCTTGGCTTCTACTATTTCGTGAAGCACAAGAATTGCCCTTTCAAGTATTTGAAGTTGTTTCCTTCCAGTAAACGGGACGACTGGAAGAAAGATTGGATCATCATTACAGTGGAGGAACATGAAAAGTTTGAGCTACCCGAAGATCTACCCAACGTTGACACCGATGCCTGGAGTGTAGTTCCGGTGCTGTCAGATGCCTTCAACCCCATCTTGACCAGGATCCGCGAATGCGTGGATGGTGGAGTGACTCCCCAGATGGTTTTCTACAACTTTCTGGTCAATAAATGGGCTCCGCTGAAGAAGAGGGAGAAGCTCACGTGGGCCCTTAACAGCGTAATGGATGACGACCGGATTGAAACTGGTCTGAAATCCAACTTGGATGACAAATCTTTGGAGTTTCATCTCAAGAAATTCCAGCATGGAATAAATGTCAATGGCGACAACTTAGTTCCGCCAGCAGCTTTCCTCCCTCTAAACATGGAGGCGTAGTTCAGTAGGGAGCTCTAGAGGAGTATGCCAGTGCTTGACGACCTTGGTGAGGTAGAAAGGCGTCCGACCACCAGATTGGTGATCCCTGGAGCTTCCAAGGGTGGTCCTTCCTCTGCCCCGAGCCCGAAGACTAAAGACACCGGCAAGGGCAAGGGTAAAGAGCCAGCTGAGCCCTCCAGCCGGAAGAGGATGTTGAAGCACGCTGACAGGAGGTCTGTCAGACATGCTCCTTCTACCCTGGATCCTTCTCCCCGGCAGGGGAGGTCTTCTGCATCTACCCTTGCCCCAGTGCCAGCGGCTTCAAGAGGTGTCAGCTCTGGGCAGGCGACCCCGACCTCAGTGACGGCTAAAAGCTCCAGGCCTAGGAGTTCTTCCCAGCCCAGTGAAGCTACGGCCGAGAAGACTCCGGCTGCTGGAAGTGGCCCTCAATAGAGGTCCGAAGTCGTTGTCTCACCAGACTTGGTGAGCTCTGGCTCCGGGTCTCAAAAGAAGAGGTTCCGAGGCGACCGGGGTGGTAGCATCCCTAGGTAAGCGTTGATTGCTCACCCTAAAATGCTTGCGTTGTTTTTGATGTGTCTTTAATCTTCTCTTCCCTTTATTTCTAAGGTGTCGAAGAAGGGGTCGAGAGCTTCAGTGCCTGTCGCAGCAGCCGGGGCTGCACCTACCGAAGCTCTGGATTCAAGCGTTGAGCCTTCTCGTCAAGTGGAGGCAAAAGTTGCGACAGCTCCGGCGCCAACTGTCGTGAGCTTGGACTCGGAGTCCTCGCCCAAAGCTCTAGTGGTAGCGTCGGACCATAGGAGAGAAGTTGAAGATGTACCCCTGGCGATGGTGGCGGAGGCTGATGCTCCAGCACCGGTGATGCCAGAAGTTCCGACCTTTGAGTCGGAAGTCGTCGAAGCCCTGGCCGCTTAGCCAGAGGTAATTGAAGGTCCGACGGCTGAGCCAAAAACGGTTGAATGTCCGGCCTTTGGGCCAGATGAAGTTGAAGATCCGACAGCTGGGCCAGAAATGGTTGGAGCTCCAGTCGCCGCACCAGAAGCAAGTGACATGCCGGCGTATGGGCCTGCTGCGGCAGGGGCGCCGGATGAAGCCCCGGCTGCTGCTCTGGAGGTAGTTGTCCTGGAGGTGCCTGGGCCAGAGCCGGAGCAGCTTGAAGAATTGGCGACAGGTCCTCTGCCTTTGGAGCCGGCGACTGAAGACCCTAAAGCAGCGCCTTCAACTATTCCTGAGGCGGAAGTTCCCCCAGTGGGTTCTTCTGCTGCCGCTGAAGGGCTCCCGAAGAGCGGTCCCAGTGCCGCAGAAGCTCAAGGGTCCTCTCTTGTAGAGTGGGACTCTATTTTTGTGATGGAAAACCCTCTGGAGCCTGCAGAAATGGTCCCAGCTGTTCCGGAGCCTATCTCTCTGGCGTTATCTATAGATAACGACTGCTCCAGCCTCTGACAGGTCCAACATGCCTTCGGTCATGAGATCAAAGCCTTGGAGGAGGAGTGCCACACCTTGAGGCATTGGCGCAACAGACTCCATTTTGAGACCAGGCTTGCCCAAACGAGGCTGGCTGACTAGAAGGGGTGGATTAAGAGGGAAAAGGTCTAGTTAGAATTTTGGGACAAGCTGATGGAGGAGAAGGAAGCCGCCATCCGGGCGCTCGACGCTAACTCCAGGGAGATCCTTGAGCAAGCCAAGGAGAGGTGTGATGCTGCTGACGAGCGTCACGAAAAACTCACTAAATTGAATGAAATTCTCCTTAAGCGTCAAGTAGACTTGGATGTGAGGGAAGAAAAGCTCCTGGAGGATATTATGAAAAGAGAGGCGGAGGTCACCCAGAAGTTGAATCTGGGTGAACAGAATTTGGCAGATCACTCAAAGAAGTTTGAGCAGTGGAGTGCAGATGAAAGGAAGAAGTATTGGAAGATGGGACAGGAGCTCTCAAAAAGAGAAGCTGATGTTGCTATCAGGGAAGGAAGGGTGAGAGGCAGGGAGAAGGACCTGGCGGAGGGGCGGAACCGCATCTACCTCTTGGAGTCGGAGCTGACCGACCGCGAGAAGCAGGTTGCTGAAAGTATGCAGCAACATGCCAAAGTAGTGGAATGCCTTGCTCGGGAGAGTTCGGAGCTAGCGGCTGCCCGAAGGTCACTGGAAGAGCCGCAGAGCTTGAAGGCAACTGAGTCCTTGATGGTATGGGACTTCTTGGGACGTGCGGACAAGGCCCTTGTGCCTCTTGGTTTCAGTCAAGTACGCCCAGAGGACCCAGCGCAGGAGCTGGACAAGACGCTGGTGGCACTTGGCTCTGTTGGCAGCAAACTTGACGCGATGGGTAATGTCATCGCCGATCAGCTGGAGACGGAGGGTAAATCCTTGTCCAAGAACGTCGCCGAGTATGTCTTGGCGTGTTACAAAAGCCGAGACCCCTATTTCTCTCTTGATCCAGTCTTTCAAGGAATCATCGCCGAAGAAGAGGATGTCGCCAGAGCTAGTGTCCAAGAAGTTGCTGAGAAGGTTGCTTTGTTTTTCCACAGGACGTAGATCCTCCAGTGGTTAGTACTTTTCTCCTTTTGCCCCTTCTAACCCCAATTTTTTAATCCAGTACTGTTGATTAATGAAATCCTCCTTTCTGTCTTGAATTTCACTTTGTCTTCAATATACCTTGCCGTATCTTGTTGGCACCATGGTACATGTGTACAATTGAAATGTGTACATGTACCAAAGGTCGTGGCAGTATGTTGATGACTTGAACGCTTCAAACATGTAAATTTTAGGTCCAAAGTCTTTATCTTCGATACGTCAACTGTTGGCCCCCTGGGATATTCGGAGGTTCATAGCTCCGGTAGTGGCCGATGTCAACGCACGAGTCGTCGACAATAGATCTCCGGAGGTTGCCGAAGCTTAGTAGCTCTGACAATGCCCACTATCAATGTATAAAGCATTGATGGCGGGCTCCCTTGGAGGATGTTAGAAATTAGTAGCTCCGGCATCATCTACAATTGCTATGAATTTTTGCTTTTCCTGCACATTAAAAGCAAGAGAGGAAGTAAAATTCGTCCTCTTGTCTATAAATTGGTTCCAAATTATTATTCTTTTTTGGACTTTAGGTCCAAAGAAACTTGACATAATAACAAGCGCTTTGATAAAATATTTCTAGATCTGCATGCCTTTTTAGTACTAAGCCTACTAAGGCATGCCGGGGTGTAGGTAGAGTGGCGTACTTAGGGTGCAAGACCAGGCTAAGTCAATAGCACACTCCGGACCTATGTTGGCTTGGCGTTCAGGCAAGTAGACTGTGTAGCAATGTTAAGATCCAAAAGGACTATCAATAAGGCTTGTAATGCATGTGAATTACTTGGAACAAAGCTCAAAAAGACTCGCACAACTTTATTATAGACAAGCGGGGTGAAAATAATTTGATATATCGAGCCTTGCACAAAAAGTAAATGCACGTGGAGTCTGTTTTCACACAACAATGCCTTTCATTATAGGTCCGGATTACAGGGGAGACAAGGACACACTTAGGGTGCTGGACCATGCTAAATGTGCTATACATCTTGTACTAGCCCAGAGCAAGTAGTTACACTTTTAGTGCTGTGACTGTCTCAAGTTTTACTTGAACTTCCCAGACCCTCCCGGAGGGGTCCGGATGTTCTCTCGGAGGACTTTTCCGTCTCTGTATAATGACTCTACAACATGCATTGTGTGTAATTACAGACTCACCTCCGTTATTCTAGGCAAAAACTTATGGAGGTGCTCGATGTTCCATGGATTGGGAAGCGGGGTCCCATCCTCTGTTGCCAAGGGAACGCATCCTGGTCGAGATACCTTAATTACTTGGAAGGGACCCTCCCAGCTGGGGGAGAGTTTGTTCATCCCTTAATGGGTTAGTATCTCCCGAAGCACCAAGTCGCCTTCTTCAAGTTGTTAGTCGCGCACAAGCCTTTGATGATAGTGCCTGAGCACTTGGCGATAACGTGCGTTTCGAACAGTTGCTTGGCACCTTCCCTCGTTGATGAGGTCATGGTCTTCGCGCCGGAACTGGTCCCGCGTGGCTTCGTTGAAGGTCCGACCCGGAGGGACCCCAAGGTGATCTCTGAAGGAAGGACTGCTTCAACTCCGTACACGAGGAAGAATGGAGATTCCCGGTTGACCGATTTGGGGTTGTCTTGTTCGCCCATAACATGGATGGAAGATCCTCAATCCAGTTAGCTCCGTGCTTTTTCAAGTGCTCATATGTGTGTGTCTTAAGTACTTTTAATATTTCTGCATTTGCTCTTTCGGCTTGGCCATTGCTTGCCGGATGAGCTACTGAAGCATAGCTTAATTGAATGTCAAGGTCTTCGCAATATTCTTGAAATGCAACACTTGTAAATTGAGTTCTGTTTTCAGTTATGACTTTGTTTGAAACTCCAAATCTACATATAATTGACTTCAAGAACATGATTGCTGATTGCTTGTAGATTGTCACAACTGGAGTCGTTTCCGGCCACTTGGTGAACTTGGCGATGGAGACATATAGGAAGCTGTAACCTCCGACGGCTTTTGGGAATGGTTCCAAGATGTCCATGCCCCACACAGCGAATGGACATGTGGGAGGTATCATTTGCAGCGATTGAGCCGGTGTGTTAATCTGTTTTGCGTGGAACTGACACGATTCACATTTTTTCACTAGCTCAACCGCATCCTAAAGTGCTGTAGGACAGTAAAAGCCATGCCAAAAGGATTTACCGACCAGCGTGCGAGAAGAAGCAGGGTTCCCGCACTCGCCTCCATGGATCTCCGCGAGGAGTTCGCGGCCTTCTTTGCTTGCAATGCACCACATTAGGATGCCATTGGAACCGCGTCGGTAGAGATCCCCTTCTACCAACGTGTATCTTTTAGCCAATCTGACAATCTGGTTAGCGGATACATTGTCTTCAGGAAGGATGTTGTCTTTCAAGTTACTTCGGATTTCCGAGATCGATGCATCAGAGCTTACTTGAGCTTCTGAGTCTTGCATGCTGGGTTGCTCGGAGCTTTCGACAACACCTACGACCCTTAGTGGACGCCATGGTAGCGGGGCCACCGGGACCACCATCTTCGAGGTGCTGGTCTCGCCCCCTTCACTCAGTTCGTTAGGCTGAGCTGTTGGTTTTGACAACCTCTGGATGAAGATTCCATCAGGAGCCAAAGCTCCAGTTGAAGGTTTTGTTGAGAGTTCGTCGGCTTCAGCTTTATGAAGATGTTGAACATGATGGAGATCCAGGACTTCGAAGTCCTTCTGAAGTCTCTGGACTTCAAGGTGATAAGCAACTAATTCAGAATTGTTGCAGGAACATTCACCTTTAACTTTTTTTATGATGAGTTGTGAATCTCCCTTCATGAACAGATGTTTTACACCATAAGATAGTGCCACCTTGAGTCCGTAGATGATAGCTTCATGCTGCGCCATGTTGTTGGTTGCCTTGAAATCAAGGTGTACCATGTACTTGACCTTCTCCCCAGTCGGAGCTAGGAGAAGGATTCCAGCTTTGGCCCCCTGCTTTTGCACGGAGCCGTCGAAGTAGAGGGTCCAGTGAGGCTCGGTGAATATTGGAACTTTGGGTTCCAGTTTCTGTTCACTACGGCCCCCAGAGTTTGATGGAGATGGGGTCCACTCCGCCACAAAGTCAGCCAAGGCATGAATTTTGATTGCTTTTCTTGACATGAATTCGGCCAGTTCCGCTGCCCACTTTGCAATGTTCCCAGTAGAATTAGGGTTATGCAAAATAGCACGCAGTGGAAAAGAAGTTACCACTGATATTTTGTGGGCTTGGAAATAATGACGAAGCTTCCTTGAGGCAATAAGAACTGCCTAAAGCAGTTTATGCACCTCAATGTATCTTGTCTTAGCATCGTGGAGTACTTCACTGATGAAGTACACGGGGCATTGGATGGTCCAGACCCTATCAGAAGGACCCGAAGCTTCCTCTCCACCGACCCGGACCCTGCTGGAGGGTTCCGGACCTTCAGGTTATGCTTCTTGGACCCTGGTGGAAGGGTTCAAAACTCCTTGTTCGACCTAAACCTCACTAGGAGGATCCAAATCGTCTTGGTCAGCCAGGTGAACCTCCTTAGACGAATGAGTTTGATCCTCTAGCATTTTGTTTTGAGGTTTTGTGTCTGGGGGCTGAGACCCAGTCGCATCTTTAGATGATTCTGGACCCTCCCGGAGGGGTCTGGACTCCTGGGTTGGATGTGGCTCCAGTCTTTCCGCAACCAGGACCATACTGACAACTTCGGTGGTTGCCAAAATGTAAAGCAGTAAAGGCTCACCAGGATTAGGAGCTACCAATATTGGTAGAGTGGTGGGCAGCTGTTTCAGCTCTTGAATCGCCTTTTTTTTCTTCTTCAGACCAATGGAAAGGTCTAGTCTTCCTCAGGAGTTTGAAGAAGGGCAGCGTCCGTTCTGCCAGTCTTGAGATAAATCGATTGAGCGCATCTAGGCATCCAGTTAGCTTCTGGACATCTTCAATGCAGGCTGGGGGCTGCATATCTTCTATGGCCTTGAGCTTCGTCGGATTTGCTTCAATTCCTCGGCGAGTCACCAAGAACCCCAGAAGCTTCCCGGAGCTAACCCCGAAGACACACTTGTCCGGGTTCATCTTGGTGCGCGTGGTGCGTAGCTTGTTGAAGACGGCTTGTAAGTTGTCAAGGAGTGATTCCTTGTTTTTGATCTTCACAACGATGTCATCGACATACACCTCCACCAAGTCTCTAACTAGTTCTCAAAATGTTTTGTACATTGCTTGTACAAATGTTGAAGCCTTATTTTTAAGACCGAATGGCATGGCAGTATAACAGTACAATCCATCTACTGTTATGAAGGCAGTATGCTCTTCATCTTCCTTAGACATTTGGATTTGATAATATCCAGAATATGCATCTAAGAAACACAAAATCTCACACCCGGATGTGGAGTCCACTATCTGATCTATTCTAGGTAGTGGAAATGGATCATTTGGACATGCCTTATTTAAGGTGGTGTAGTCGATACACATCCGAAGCTTCCCACTGGCCTTGGGTACAACAACTGGGTTTGCTAGCCATTTTGGAAGGAAGAATTCCTGAATGAATCCAACTTCGAGCAACTTCTTGATTTCCTGTCGGATGAAGTTTTGTCGCTCGATTGATTGCTTCCTAGGCTTCTGGTTTACGGGACATGCATTTGGGAAAATCTTCAGATTGTGCTCAATCACCTCCCTAGGGATCCCAGTCATTTGTGATGGTTTCCAGGCAAACACGTCGACATTAACCCAGAGGAAACTGATGAGTGCGAGTTCCTATTTGTTATTCAGACACCCCGATATATGGGTAGTCTGAGCAGCATCGGAATCAATTTGGATGACCTTGAAGGGAGCGTCGGTGTCGACGCTTGGTTGCACACGGGGTGCAGAGGTAGAGCCTTTATGATGAATGCTCAGAGGGTCCAGGTGGATCCTTACCAGATGCTTCCTCTTGCGCAGTGGTAAGCGCATAGAGTTCTTCTAGAGCAGTAACTCCTACGGTGCAATCTACGCGGATCTGGAGAACGCCCGTGGGTGTTAGCATCTTCAACACTAAGTAACCATAATGAGTTGCAACCATAAACTTGTATAAAGCTGGCCTACCCAGAATGGCATTAAACGGCAGACTTATTTGCGCAACGTCGAAGACCAATTTCTCAGTTCTGCAGTTGTATCGAGTCCCGAAGGTCACTGGGAGTGTCATGGAACCGAGAGGAGTAATGGTTCGCGGACCTACTCCAGAGAAAGTTCGGGATGGTCGAAGGTCCAAAGGCCGGAGTTGAAGCTTAACGAAAGCTTTGAAGCTTATGAGGTTTAGCCCAGAACCTCCGTCCACCATTACATGATGGATTTCAATATTGTTAATGGTGGGTGACACCATCAACGGGAGTTGTCCAGCCCGATCATGTTTTGGGGGCAGTTCGAAGCATCGAAAATGATGGGGGCATCCACCCACTTTCAATGTGGCTCCACCTTAGCAGTGGGAGCTGCCACGGCCATGTCCTGCTGCATTGTCTTGAGGATGCGACAAGAAGTGATGTCCCAAGAACCACCATAGATGGTGTTCAGGGTCTTCCGGCACTCGTTGTCAGAGATGTCGGAGTCGTCGTCGACAGTGTTGTAGACAGCTTTCAGGACCTATTTGGGGTCCTGGAAACATAGCTCCTCTTTGGCTGGAGCTTTGTCGACTTTTTTGTTTTCATTCCCTTTGACGGAAATGAGCTTCTTCCGAGCGCTCGGCATGGTTCTGGACCTCCCGGCACTCTTCAAGGCTGTGTCAGTTCGTCTTGTGAATCGGACACTATGCTTTGGAACTGTTGCCGTCCTCTGATGAAGGACAAGGTCGCTTCTCGAGCGTGGCCCCCCGGCTTCCAGCGGCTGCGGCAGCAGCGGCGGCTAGAGCGTCGGCCGACAACTTCTTTCTGCCGTTGGGCTTCTTTTTCTTCTTGCCACTACCGGAGGTAGCAGCTTCAATTTGGAGGACTTCTGGTTGACCTCTGGAGCTGGCTTAGAATGCATTTCACGGCCCTTTGCAGCTCTAGTACATTTGTCGGCTAGGCTGAAGAGTTCCGTGATGCTGGTGACTTCTTTAATAGCCAGCTTCTCCAACATCTTCTTATCTCAAACACACTATCTGAATGCAACAATAACAGAGGAGCCCGTGATTGAAGGAATAGTATTCCGTACCTAAGAAAAACCGCAGGATGAAGGATCGCAACGATTCCCTAGATATCTGCTTTACAGCAAACAGATCCAATTCAGTGCAAGGCTGGGTGTAAGAACTCCCGAAGTTGGCAGTGAATTGCTGGCATAGATCCGTCCAACTATTAATGGAGTCGGGTGGAAGACTCATGAACCAAGACCTTGTAGTCCCGGTTAAGGCCACCGGGAAGTAATTGGCCATCATAGCCTCATCACCCCCCGCTGCCAGTATGGCCGTGTAGTAGATTTGAAGGAATTCGGAGGGGTTGGCAGTCCCGTCGAATTTTTCGGCAAGTGGGGCCGGAACATCTGCTGCCATATGACCATGCGCAAATGCATGGCTAGGGCAGAACAGCCTCCTCCTACTCCCTAAGGAGCTGGGTTGTCTCGAGCCTCTCGCCTTTCACGAGCACGCTCGATATGGACACGGCCGTCCTGCTGTCGGTAACGTCGATCCAGTTCCGACCGAGGTCATGAGTCAAAATCCTAGTGATTGTGTGGGTGCGTCGTGGCCCAGGAGGCAGCGAAGTCACCTAGGCAACACATCTCATTTGTTGCGAGACTTGTGGATCAAGTAGGCCCGACAAAGTCTGTTGTTGTGATGGTGCTTGCTCTGAAGGGGGAGGACCTTGATTGCTGATGCCTGCAGCCGCAGCTACGACCAGATGGTCAACAACAGCCCTGCACTACTCCATAGCACCCTGAGGTGCACCTGGAGGCGGTGGGAGTTGCAGGAGAGCTCACGCAGCAATGAGCGCGTGCTCAGGGTTGTTGTTTGTTGACGTAGTGATCGACGTAGATGCCCCATCTTGTTGACCAGCATTGTTTGGCGGAACAGATGGTGGCTGTGGTGCCATAGTGCCTGCCGGAACAATGGCTCCTGCTGGTTGTTGGACGTTGAAGGGATTGCCTCCAGCAGGTTGTCCAGAGTGGTTGCCATTGGAGAATCCAGCAGCTGAATTCGCCATCTTGTGATCTCGGGATTGCCCTTAACGCCCCCTTCATGGCGTGCCAAATGTTGAAGTGTTTGATACGATACTTCCCCCGGACCTGCTAAGGAGCAGCCCGCAGAGGTTCTTTTATGGTTGGGGTATGCAAAAATCAAGATCAAGATGATGACACCAGAGATTTACGAGGTTCGGGCTGCCTCAGCGTAACACCCTACTCCACAGGATTTGTGTTGTTGTATTGTGCAAGTATGTTGCTAGTATGCGGATCAGCTCAGATGAGATCCCCCCTCCCTTGGGTACGTGCAATACAACCCTTTTATAGTTCTGAGGACTGACCGTTAAAAAGCTTGCCTAGCCCGACATGTGGCCCTGGTGTATTTAATGCCCTAATACACTGTCTAAAGAGTATTAAGCATGATTAATAGTGTGATAACATGCCTTAATGGTTCCGTTACCCCTATTAACAGTGCACTGATTGTGTGTCATTAATATAGCATTAATGACACATAATCAGGCCTTGTAACTGCTGCGTTAACCGTCCTTGATTGACCGTGATGGATGACATCTGCTTGTACTCCTGTTGGTGATGAAGGTCCGGAGGCTTCACACATGGCAGTTCTTGAGCTTTACCTTGTGGGAATGAAGGTCCGGGACTGTTGTACACGTGTTGATACAGGAGCTCCTCTCTGCTGGGGGTTAGGTCCGGAGCCATTGTACATGTGTTGACGCCGGAGCTTCCCTTTGTTGGGAGTTTAGTTCCGGTCGTCTTTTACACGTGTTAGCTCAGGAGCTAACCATATGAGGGGAGCGGGTCCGGTAGAGCGTGACATGTGGGACCTGAAAAGACCTTTGACTCCGATGGGTGGAACTTTCTTGCACTTCTTGCGCTATCGTGGGGTACTCGGTAAGCAGGGTACCGACAGTGCCATACGGCACAGCCCGCACGGGCGATCATTTCATGCAGTCACAATGATATATATGAAAGTAAGACATACATCTCGTATCATTTGATACGGGTCACCATGAGCTGAGCCATGTCTCGAGGTATATGACCGGGTTTTCTACCACCCAACGGGGTCCCACATCTTTGCATAATGCTGCACCAGTAGGAGGCGCATCGGGCTATGTACCATGCGACATGGTCCCACATCTTTGCCTAATGCTGCACCAGTAGGAGGTGCTTTCGCGTGTTTATTAAGAAACACACTTCGTGCTTTTCAACCGTACGATAGGTGGCCACGTAATTTATCTATTGCACAAGGGATCAGCACTATGTATGGCCCTTTGTGCATTGAACGTTCAAGAGTTGCATACTTCGTGTTTTTTACCACACGATGGGGTATCCACGCTTTTGCCTGAAGCATGCCGGGGAATAGCGTTTTCATATGTTCCAGAACCATGAAGAGGTTCAGAGAATCATATTAACTCTCATGCCAAGCCATGAGAAACAGTCACATACTACCTCTTGCATAGTGAGCTTACCGCAATTGATCTGCTTGCGGTGGCGTACCTTACCTCTTATCTGACGTTGGAGTGTTGTTACATAATATAATAACAAGTATGTTAGCTTGCCACCTTAAGTAACTAATACTATAATAGACCTTATGCGAGCATAGAGACTAATCCTCACTCGACTACTTAGAAGTTTTCAGAAATAGGCTCTTTTCACGCGTCCTTTTCCCAACGCGGTTCTGATACCAGGCTGTGAGGACCGGGGTCCCGACATTCCAGAAATTGCAATGGGTGGTGCCTGCGATGCGACACCTAATAGCACACACAAAAAGAATACGTGAAACATACCAAAGTTTTATTTCATAGAATATGCAATTTTAATAATGTACATAATAAGTACATAAGCAGCGAAAGATACATAATACACTCACTCGGACCTAGCTACTGCACAAGTGAGAGTATTCAGCCCAGAATACCTCACACTAGCAACACAAAGCAAATCAACAACTCCTGGGGTTTCCGCTCGGCAATACAACCCTAGAGGGGTGATGCCGCACTACGGAACCCATCATATGCGATGGTAACTGCAAAACATATTAATCCACAAACCATGAGCAAAACGCTCAGCAAGACTTAACCGTCTCACATAAACATGCAACTCTACATGCTGGAAACTCTAGTACATAGGCAGCTGAATTTTCATAGAAGAAACTCGACTAAAGTATGTCCTTTATAATCAGATTTTAGCAGCAGTTTACAGTTTCATAAAAATAAATTTAGTTAGCAATATAACTATAGCATACAAGTAGTAAACAATGAATAAGTATAGAGCATAATTCAAATGATTCCATTATTTTAATTTACTACGCCACGACTCAGCGAACAAGTATGCTCAGTCCATAACCGCGAGCGACGGTGATTGCAATCAATAACAACCAAGAATGCACGACACATAAGCCCGCAAGGAAGCCACATCAGTGCGCTTCACTCTACGCCATAAGCAACCATTTTTCACAAGAGGCCCTAATATGGAATCAACTATCCATCCCAAGCAAAAGGTCCCCTACACGGACATGTTGAAGTTGCCCGCTAGAATATTTATACCATTATGCCAACTCAACTCCATTCAAAGACAGCGAAGAAGATTCCACACCAAGGTGTACGAGTTACATCAGTTTCCTCGGTTCATATACCAGTATGTATCTGGTACAGCTAAAACTTGCCCATTATGGCCGCACACGGATCGGTTCTCAATTGACATAGGCAGGGCTACACATCCTACCCCGCTGCACGGTCATATATTCATTTCCGTAAGTCATTCTCCATCATAAACCAATCCCATATGAGATCAAACCTATTTCGCGGGTAGATTCCAACTACTCGACTTCTATCGGATTTCGATACAACATTTAGCATAGCAGCAGCTACACGAGAACTTAATAGCTACCTAAATACTCCATGGGTGTTCTGGTTATGCAAGTGGAGTAGAAAAATCATCTAGACTTAATGCAAATTCATCTCCAAGAGGTAATTTGATACAAAGCAAAATTCTATAAAAGCTCTTAAATGCAAACCGGGGCTTGCCTTTCGGTTGGAATAAAGTCAGTGATGAATCAGTTAATAAACTCCGCCAAGAGGTCATCCCCAGCATATTCAATGTAGAAATCCTTAGCTTCGGGTTGTGCTTCTTGCCCACCTTCATCACAGTCACTATCATCATGAATATGCATCAAATTAGAATGTAACTTAGTAAAGTAATAAATGAAGTTGCTAATTATTCAAGGAGGATCAATACTAGCTAGAGATGAAGGTTCTGCTGCTGGAATGTATAGCAACAGAGAAAGAACAAGATGAACTTAGGAAATGACGATATGAAATGAAATAGGTATAGTTTTAAACTTAGGCAATGAACATCCAATTACTTGAGTTAAATAGAGCAACTGGAACTGTAATTTTTACAGTGGAGTTCTAGGTTCATGGATGATCAACCAGAAAATTTTCAGCTTATGCAGTGGAATACTGTGGTCTACAAAATTATAACAAGCTGTAGCCTTCTCTGAATTTTCATGGACAAATAGAGACTTTTACATAAGCCAAACTAGGTGTTATGGATATAGGGGTTCATATATAGTCCAACAAAATTGGTTTGACATTTTTCTAAGAAACCTAGAGGGAGATATGCATTTTACAAGTTCCTAGCATATTCTGAAAAAGTTTCTGTTGTTTTTACAATTTTCATGAACATATGAAAAAACAACACAGTTTGGCTTACCAAATAAACTCCAATGAATCTGAAATTTTGCCTGAATATCAAGATATTTATGTAGGACTTTCTGGCAAAAATTGGTAATTTTCCATAAAGTGAATCTCATGGAATTAATTCCCAATGTTCCGAGTTTATGGAATTTTGGAGAACATTGCGTGGCTTTTCATACAAATCCAAATGCATCACATCAATGTACGGTTAAAAGGAATCCAAAAAATTTTGTTTCATAATTTTTGGAAACTTCTACTATGAGATATTTATTTTTGAAGTTTGATGGAAAGCTGAAATTATTTTCCAAAAGATAAACGGGTGAACAGATCTCTGGACCCACAATTTTTAAATCGTCCACTCATGTGGAAGCAACATGACGGCCACAAAGTAATTTGTGTATGGACAAAAAAGATCAATATTCACAGCAGATTCACCAACTTTAGCGAATGTCACTGGCAGGGGGGCCCGCACGTTGGGTTCATCTTCAACCTCCAGATAGAGACCGAGCCGGCGGCACCCTGGTGGCGTGCGGCCATTCCCTAGCCGGAAGGGGAGCATAGGCGACGGGAGATTGGGGCAAAAATGTCGCCCAGTCCACGGCCAACCTGCCGGGCAGCATCACACGAACCAAGATGGCCGGAATCGTGCGGCCAACAGCAAGACGGCGGCAAGCTTCGTCGGCAGTTCTGAGTTTGACACTGAACAGGGGATTTTTCCATGGCGGCCAGGAAATCCGGTTGCCCCGCTTTATTAGTAGATAATTCTCGCTGATTCTTGATTGAGGGGTGTGTGAGGACGTGGAGAACATATTTTACAACTGGATTAAAGTACGGTTGCACGTAGATAATGAATTGACATCGAGACCTAGCAAGATTGCTATGAAGAAATCATCAAAAGTCATCAAAATACGGTATGGATAGGGGGTGGCATGCCATGAAAATTTTCAGGAACAATCTATGGATTATGGCACACCTTTTTCATGTTTGCAGCAAGGTGAGAAATTGTCTGTAGCGCAGGTGCGACGAGGAACTTTCGGGGCAGCACAGAGGGGGTGAAAATGGCGATTTTTGCCACTGTTCCTGCGGTCAGCTCAGCGAAGCAGCGCGGACTGATATCTGGGAGGAAGAGAGGAGATCCTTGTGCCACTTTTTTGCTTCTGTCAAGAGCAAGAAACATGGCTTGAATCTATGGAGTGAGGGAGGAAGTAACTGGCGATAGAGCTCTGTTCTTTAGGGTAGAACACAGAGAGCAGAGCCAAGTTCTCTTCACCACGGCAAGGGAAAATAGAATGGAGGACAGAGAGGTGGTGTGCTGCAGCTGTCACCAAGCAGGCAGGGAGCTTTGAGGCCTGCATGTTGGTGCGTGGCGCCTGGGCAAGAAACAGAGAAGAGAGTAGAGGATATGCTCTTCTTTGCCTGTTCAGAGTATGACAGGTGGGTCCCATCTTGCTCTCTCCTTATCCTCATCAAAATTCTCAGAATATCTTCACTGCTCTAAATTTTTTTTTTGTAGGTGGACGAATCCAATTATGGAGAATTCAGTGGTGAATTCAAAGCTGGATTTCAACACAATTAGGTCTGGCAAATTTGAATTAAAACTCAAATGTTCTTCCTCTAATAGTTCTAATTAAAATATCATATGATGTTGAAAAGTCATGAAATTTTGCATGGCTGCCTTTTGAATCATGTTGAATCCAATTGACATTTCAATTTTCAATTTGACAAAGTTTGAATGGTAGTAATTTTTGAATTTTGATCCTCTAACTTTAGGTTTGAATTAATTTGATCCTTCACTTGCCATTTTTGATTTCTTGTCTAACATTGCATTTCATATCTGAGATGAACGCCTACATTTTTGGGATGTTACAGCCCCTGCCTCTGATTTCCGTGAACAGCCACCAGGAAAAAAAAGGAGCGAAGCCCTATCGTCCACGGCCGTGAGCCCTGCCTCCCGAGAGGAAAAAACTCTGGCCGCCGCCCCTGCCCTTTTTCCACGACAAGCCAGCGCCTACGGGAGCCGCCGCAACAAGAAAACAAAACCTAGCGCTTGCTTCTGCTGTGGCCAGAACCAACGCCACCAAGAAAAGAATGGAAAAAGGAGAAGAAGAGAAGAAAAAAAAAAGGAGCCATCGTCCGTCGGAGATCGTCGCAACGTCGTCTTTCTTCGCAGGAGATCGCCGCACCGTCTTCTTCGTCTACATCATGCCATCTATCTTCAATGGAGTCGCTACATCACTGTTGTTCCTTCATCGATGTCAAGCCGCCATCGTCATCAACGGAGCCTAGACGCCGAAGACACACGCAATGTTCCATCCCACAATCAACGAGGTCATGACATCATAGTAGTTATTTTCGATTCAGATTTTTATAATGAAATTAATCCACTACTAGAACCATCTCACGGCCAAAATTATTTCATCGTGTCTTGCTGCATCGCCACGGACTAGTCCGGTCCTGCGCGCACTAGTCCGGTGCAGTGCGGACTAGTCCGGATCCGTACGGACTTGTCCGATCAACTCTCTGTACCTGAATGAACTTGTTCGGCCTCCTGCGGACTAGTCTAGTATTCAAATTTTAGCATCACCTAATTGTCACAAGAACCACTATAATTGACTCAAAACTCACATAAACACTTGAGAACTAGTTGAACCTTATTAGTAAACAATAGTAGTAAATTAATAGCATATATTACAACATAATTACCTCATGCATATACATCATGTGATGAGGACATCACAACAGCGGAGATGCACATTGATCTGCAAGGACCAATCACAAGAGCACGAGCACGGTTAATAAATCAGCAGGTGAATTCGTTCCTAACTTCTTTTGCATGTGAGTTTGAGAATAGATTGCTATGTGATGATTTAATTGTTATTAGGAATAATGGAGAAGATCAACCAGTGAAGGAAAGAAGCCTAGTGAGCCTGGAGAACCAGCTGGGACGTCCACAAGTTGATGGAAACAGTTTACAACTCTGACTCGAGTTCAACTCGGAGTCTAGGAGCAGTCCACCTTAAAACGGACGCCGAGAAGGCATACGGACTCCATTTTTTACGTTCTACATATGCACGGAAAGGGGAGAAGATAAAATTTCCAAAGGATCTTGTCCCACCTCAAAATTACTCTGGAGTCATTGGGAATCGTTGAAACAATTCGAGTCCAGATTTCTGTCCGTTGCTGCGCCACCGAATCGGGCCTTTGGGCCTTGTATCCCATAAGAGTCCATTAGGGACGCGTCTAATCGTGTTTTGGTCGGACCCTAGACTATAAATACTGCAGCCGCCGGTCATATTCGGTGGGTTTTGCTTAGATCAATAATATCGGCGTTCTACGGTTTGTGATACCCCAACTTCGAGATTTCAGATCGTGTCTTCGACGTTCTTGCTCGTGTTCTTGGTTGCACTTGCAGGGATTAGCCTTCTTGGCAAGGTCAAGCGTGTGCAGCACGGTTGATAACCAATGGAGCCGTGGTGTTGTGATTGCAGGGGTACTCGAACCGCTCGAGTGCCGCGGATCATCAACGTCGAGTTCTCCACCCCAATCGACATACCTTTCAGAAGATCGGGCCTAAACCTACTCATCATCATGACATATTGATTAATATATCTGTATATTATTGATTGCATTGTTGGTTGTTTTTATATGTGCTTGATTGCAAGTAGACGATTCACTCAAGAGGTTACGATCGAGAAGCGATTATCTAAGGATCTTCATGCGCAAGACTTTGAATTGCTTGAGCCATCAAATTGCGGAATATTAAGGCAAGTGTCCTTGATCATTTTGATCCTGTTTTTAAATGTTTTGTTTGCAAAACTGCATGCTTGTGTCAAAATTATGGGAAACCCATGATAGGTGTTTACTAGTCTTGTTTGACCATCCTTGTCACTTGAAATATATTATAGAGAGTAGGGAAGGATATTTTGCCTTTCTGCTTCACTCTAATTAATTGGGATGGGAAAAGCAACCAAATGGCTTAACTATGAATTAATGTACTTATGGATGATGTGAATTGATGGATATGGTTAATTGGTAACATGAGATTGGGAGATCTAAGCAAGCATGGTTTGTGGATTGGGTTGGATAATATGTTGGTTTCGCTTGCTTTAGATCTAAGGATCGGTTCGTGGAGCGACAACCCGGGTTTTATAGTGCCACCACAGGGCCAAGTATGGGTGCGGCTTAAACAATTTATTAGGTGTATTTCCATTATTGTTTGGGTCATTTGGGGGAGCGGGAATGGGAGTCGGTTTTGTTTGAAATAGTGGCGGGACTTCCCTGGGATCCGAACGACACAAGAGAGGACCGGTGAAACCTTAGTGGGTCTGAATATGCTGGTAGTCCCTTTGTAAAGGCTATTTTGTGATCTCTTGGCCACACACCGATTGAAGTGTGTAATGTGACTGACGGGTCACGGGCATAATGAAGGTTCTATAGTCACCAAAAGGGGACGAAATCACAAACTTATGGGTAAAGTGGTACAACCTCTGCGGAGTGTTACAAACTATCATGATAGTCGTGCTCCCAGTCACGAGCACCTGAACAACTTCTATGATTAGAGTCGGACTTGGAATTTGGGATGGTTCGGACATGGTTATGAATTGGGTTATGAGCATGGTCAGTTATGAAAGTATGGAATTGGCATATGGTTATGATATTATTTGTTGGCTGGTTATAAATGTATTATGATGGTAAATGAGATGTTAGAAATGGATTATGATAATTACTTGGGATATGATAGGAATTAAACTCACATAAACATTTTAGATTGCTTTTACAAGTTTATGAAATGTACTTTTTTGCAATTATCCTTTCATTATCATCCTTGTTTTTAGCTACATGTCATATTTTCCCACACTTGCTGAGTATGACATGTGCTCACTCTTGCTATTCCTACATTAATTCAGCTACAAGAAATATTTTGGAGGTTGTCATGGAGTACTAGGCGTGCGTACTACTGTCGATTGTCTGTGGAGTTGGAGTCGCGTATGCTAGTTTATTTTCTGCTGCAATAGAATTAAGGTATATTTATTATTCGTGACATGGTTAAATTATGATTACCATTTTTGATGTTGATGTGTATGTGTGAAGCAACATCATGGGCACACATACACTATACTTGGTTCATTTTTTAGAACCAGGTGTCACAAGCACCGTCAACAGTCCGACATGTTTTGGCTAGGTCTGACTTGCAATGGCTAGGTCCGACATGATTTTGGTAAGCTCTGGCACTAGGTTCTACTACCTTTGATAACATCCGGTTCAAGGTCCGGTTAACTTTGGCAAGGTCCGATGCTAAATTGCAATGGTTCTACTTTTAACTTGCAATGTTTCGAACTTGCTTTTTGGACTATGGAAAGTTTGCTTAGTATTCTTTTGCTAACTTTTTGAAGTGTTATGGTGTATTTTGGTGGTTATGGCTGATTTCATTTTGCTATAGTTTAATTGCTTATGTGTGGTGTTCACGTAAGGTGTTGTGGTTTCAAAACTAACGTAAGTCAAGTGGAGGACTTGTGCTCGGAAGTATCGGTAGTTTATTCATGTGCAGATGTTGCTTGAGTTCAAGACGTGGCTGGTGAAGGGATCCATTGAACTAGTACTATAGAGAAGATGAGGTTCAACAACCAAGTTTGGGAGGAATTGTGGTTGAGTTGATCGGGAGGTTGCACAACATGTTTAAATCAAGAACAATGCATATGAAGGTATCATGGACATCGCTGGAAGATGTTTGCATGTGTGAAAGGAGTGCATGGACGTGGCAACATGGTTCCAAGGTGTGATGAAGAGAAGTGGACGTAAAGAATTGGTCTGAAAGGTCCAACCGGCTAGAATATGCCTCAGGCTGCGGCTGAGGTGGTTTGTGTTCGTTTATGGAAAGTTTTGAGTTTGTTTTGGTTAGGTTTCATGAAGGTCACGAAGTTGAGTTGTTTCTAGGAATGTGGGATACGTTCCTAAGGTCTTTGGAAGTCTTAATATTGCTTCTATCTGTGTATAGAAGAGTCTTGACCAATTATGGAAAGTTTCAGTGGAAACTGAGTAGAATACGAGTCCTAGTTTGTTTGAATTGGCCTCATGGCTGGTTATATAAGCAAGGGAGACTAGGACTCGTTGTGCACTGATTTTGGGCTTTTCCTCTTTTGTTATATTGAATAAAGATCATAATTTAAAGGAACTTTTGTGTCTTATTCGTTCGACTTGTTCCAGACAAGTTTTTCTCGTCGAGTTTCTACACAACACTACCTTGCTTTTGTGGTTTTATCATAACTCGAGTTTTACAGATCCAATTGAAGTGATTCTTTTTGGGTTGTCTTCACAACTTGATTATATATCATATGTGAAAATTTCACGATTACTGGATTTTTATTTCTGATCTACACGAGTTTCTTTGCAGTATTGCAGATCTGTTTTTCTCAGGTAAAACAGATTGACCTTTGTTTGATCTTTTGAACGTAACTTGAGTTTTTCTCGAACGGATTTTCATGATTCTTGTTGTGACGTATTCATGACTTTATTCTCCACAATCTCTACTATTTTTGTCACAATTGATCACATTTAGATTAGTTGCACACACAATTTCTTTAACGATCAATTTTCTGCCGAGGGGTTTTCGTTGCTTCAGCTGGAAAAGTTGTATTCTACCATTCACCCCCCTCTGGTAGCTTTTCACGTGCTCTTCGATCCTACAGAGAGTGACGCAGGTGCAACTTTGGAGAACAATTATTCGGGCACTAATCCTACAGAGTATACTCCAGAGAATGAAGGCAAGCATATATGCATCTTGAACCTATTATTTTTATGCAAACGATAAATGGACTTAGTATTATTGTTATGCATTATCGAGCACTAGGTGTAGGGTACAATGAGTCTTGTTGAAACCAACTCCTTGTTGAGTCTGTCGGGACAAATTTGATTTGGTTTTTAATTTGCAAAGTGTCATGCTTAGCCATGCTTAGATCGGTATAAGTCGAATCGGTGGTAATGTCACCACCGTTCGCGAGCTCAGGACTTAATATGCATGGATATGGGATAAAATCTAAAAGATGGTGAACTTGTGGACTGAGAAGGGACTAGGATGTAGACTCGTTTGGTAAGTCAAGGACCGTGCATTGTTCTCGTTGTCTTAAGAACTTTCCGTTCTAATCACATGCCAGAAATAATGGAATGACAAGCTGAATATCTCACATTGTACCCGTGTTTGGGCCATGACTTCATTACTTGTTTGACACGCACGAGCGACTAATGGTATGTGGGACCATAGTACTCCTTGTGGTGAAGATTCCCAACCATTTGGGAACGGGTGTGAGAAAGGTTGACATGAGTACAGCCTTGTGTGGCTTTGGCCGGTCGCATAAGTTGTATGGTCCTCGAGTCGTGTGGATAATTTGGGACTCCCATGTAGGGTGCATAATCGGTTTGCATCGCCGCAATCTCGGTTATGATCAAGCTTAGTGTTCATTGAGCTTCATCATAGTGATTGCAACTTCACTATCAATGGAAATGATGGTGTATGGGTGCTGTACTTGAGCTGAATTTTGTGTTGTTTCACACATTGTTACAAATGTTTACTTGCTGCAGTAGGTAGGGGTGTATATGTGAGTTGCCCATGAGTCTTTTACTTTATGGTTATACGCTTATCCATTAATCATCTCAGCTTTTCGCAAATTATGTTTAGACTATGCATTAACCCAATGCTACGACCATATTCATACTCCTTGGAGTTGGGCTATATACCATATTTGTAAGTCTTGCGAGTACCTTCGTACTCATGTTTGTTATGTTGGAGTTTTGCAGGTGAAACATCTATGGTGTTTGGTTATTTCTACCCTGCCGAGTCCGGCAAAGGGGAGGATTACTTGATGTTGCTGGTGGTGTTGTGGGCAGGCACAACTGGACTTTTGCTGATTTAAAAAGTTGAATTCCGCTGCGTATGGCATGTTTATATTGCTGTCTCGAATCTGAAACTTGTCACTACTCGTACACACTTTATAACCTGTAATATTTATGAACTTGTGGTTTATTCGTGTGCTTATGATGTGCGCAATGTTGTGGACCGATATGCTGTGATCCTGGGATGATTAAGAGCATATCGGGGGACTACCAGAGTTGGATTATATGTTGGTCGAATTTGTAGCTCGCGTGCCATTGATGGACAGCAAGCTAATGCGTCTAACATTGATTCAACTTGGACGATCCCTCACAGGTACCATGTGCTTTTACTTGACACTAACAAGATTGTAGAGACTTTTGAGGTTTCTATTGATGAAGCTAGCCTAGGTACTAGCTCAAACATTGCAGGTCACGATGCATATCCGCAAGGAGAGAGTATTTTTATTGAAGATGAGGAAGAAGTGGTGTTGCTGCCTCAAAATTCAGCAGCTAATGACATCATTTCGGCTCCTGATTTGTGAGGACCAGGGTCCCGACAAACCAGTAATCACATTGAGTGGTGTCGTGTGATGCAACACCCAATAGCATAACATAGAAAAGAACAAAGAACTCATAACATAAGCGAGAAACATTAATCTCAGAGTTTTATACAACCTAGCTTACATCAGTGGAAGTCTTCATACTACTCTCTCGAACCTACACTATAGCAATAGCGGTCGTACCCAGCCCGTGGATACTCCACTCTAGCATCACAGAAGAAAGCAGCAGCGTTCAGGGCTTCCATTGGCTATATGTCTCGACGAAGGCAAATCCTAGGAAGCCATCATATCTATACAACTGCAAAACTCGTATAAATGCAACTGTGAGCACAAGGCTCAGCAAGACTTAACCGTCTAACCTAAGCATGAATCTCTACATGATGAGAATGTAAGACTTGAATTGTAGCTGCAGTAAGTAAATGTTCACCATTAGTAGATTCTTGCTTCAGTTTTATAATAGCAGATGAAGTTGCTTAGAATCATAACTTTAGTTCACCTATCAACTACATCAACCAAGTTGCTTAACCATACAACAGGTTCCACCCAATTCCAGTTGTTACTACGTCATGACTTAGTGTACAAGTATGCTCCCTTCTGCAAGCGACGGTGATCGAATCATGAAATATTTGGCTTGCATGTCACATACACCCACCCAGAAGTGACTGACGATCTCCCCCGTGGCACCGTAAGTGACAACCTTTCACAAGACACCCAAATGTTGAAGCGGTCCCACCGTCCCGGAAGCATGCCCTACGTACGGTATCGCCGCAGGGGTCACTACTATTCACTATCAGCTGCCGACCTAGGAAAGTGGGGATCACTTCAACACCCAGGTTAACAAGTTACATCAGTTTCCTAGATCACGTATATCCAGCATGCATCCGGTACAAATTCAAACTTGTCCAATAGGGCCGCATACAAATCGGTCCTTAATCGATAAAGGTAGGAACTATGCGCACAGGACCACGTCCTTGAGCGCCCTAGCCTTCCTGCCCAGTCTCCAGATGCCACCAAATGATCCCACTTATTATTGTTCCCAAGTAGAATCCATCTACTCGAGCCATCCCACTTAATCATCTTTCCATATTAAGCTTCATAATAACAATTATGTAAAGTTCTATACTACCCAAACTCCAGGGATTCTTGGGTCCAGGTGGAGTATCATACATCCCTAGACTTAATGCACAATTACCATCATATATATTATGAAAACAAAACGTATTAACAACTTAAATGCAAACCAGACATATTAACAACTTAAATGCAAACCAGGGCTTGCCTTAAGTTGCAGCTAGTGTAAATGTGAATAAGTTAGAGCTTGATCATCTTGACGAAGGTTCTCGTCGTTTTCCTCGTCTTTGACGCTGCTTGGGTGAATCTTGCTCTTGTCTACTTCTTGGGCGAATCTTGTTCTTGCAATGAGGTCCATGCTAGTCATTCTCCTCCAAGTGGTGCTCCTCATACATCTTCATCGTCACGTGATCTATCGATACGAAAATTCATCACACTATTGAACTTATCAACATAGCAATGGAAGTCTTTCTTATGAACTTATAAGAGAATTCAAGTACTACTTAGGAAACCTATGTTGCATTAACAGGAATTGAAGAAAGTTGTTGCTTCTGGTCAAAGAAGATTAATAATCTCCATTGTATTAAATTAGATGATGATGGAGAATCATCCTTGTGATTACCAGAGTATAAGGATGATGATTTGGATTTATGATGTCCTAGTAGCCAAATGGAAGGGATGAAGGAAAGAACTCTGCACAATTGAGGTGCACGTACAGAAGCGAAGATTCAAAGGTTGGTAAAGAGAAATAGTAAGAATATTTTATTACACTCATGTAATCACTATGTTGATAATTTCACACCAAGTTCACTTGATTAATAGAAATGCCAAAGTTCTAGTCATCAAAATGCCAGGTTAGAATTACTGGAGATAAGGATAGGTTGAAGAAGGTTTATCACCAATTATAGTATTTATACCTCTATGATGAATTATCTGGAATTTATTTAACCTAGAGCACTTAATCATTTATTGTTCATGTTCTTCAAGTCAAACTGATCTGTAACTTTTACTGAGAACTCTAGAGACGACAAGAACATCATAACAATAATTATAGCATTTTTGAAGATCTAGAACTTGCGGATGAATTATTTTAGTGTTGAAGTTCTCAGATTTTTAGAGAGACTCATATGGCTTTTCATGCCAATTAAGCTGTTCTATTGCAAAGTCTAGATCATAAGGAAGCTGTAGGAATTTATTTCAGATTTTTAGGAATTTTTTACGAATTCTAGTGAATTTTAAAATTTGCCACTCATTTCTGGATTTTATTAGGACAGAGAATTGGAAATCCAACAGGCAGTCAGTGACTGGCAGGGCCCACCTGCCAGGATCATGTTCAACCTGGAGCAGAGAGGGTCTTGTGCCAGGGGAGGCATCGGCGCTGACTGTGCCTTCACGGAGGAGTCCAAGGCATCGGGGAACAACACCAAAACGATCAGGGAGACGCGTGGAGGTTCATGGTGGCTTTGTCTGGGGTGATACCAGCCTGAATATCGCCGGCGTCGAGGCCACGGCGGTGGCAAGCATGGACGAACTCGATCTCCCCAATTACTGCACCAAAACCATCAGGACAAAGCACTACAGATTCATGGGGAGTTGAGGAACCTCAAAATTGAATTGAATCGAGGTGGAATTGGTCGGACATAGGGGAGCGACGGGTGCAGCAAGATGAAACCTGAAGGCAGCCACAAGATCTGAAATTCCCGAGGCAATACCCAATTATTCTTCGATCGGTTTGATGCTACAAACTAGATAGGGACTGTATTTTCTCTGGTTCAAATATATTGAAAGGAAATCAAAGGTGCATGACGAATTTTCGTGTTGGATATGCAATGGTTCAAAGCCAAGTCCGAGACCACATTTGAACTTTTGATATAGGGACAACATGAATGATCCAGCGGCTGAGTGAGTACGAAGTTGATGTGGGGGCGAACCTTATAGCACGCTTGGTTGAGCCGGAGAGGGCCGGAGTCGACCGCGCGATGAGGAGTCAAGGGTGGCGCAGCTGCTCTGTCCCGTGATAAAGAAAAATCATCTCGGCGCAGCGGAGGGAAGCAATGGACAGGGCAGCCACGAACTGAGGACGTCGATAGTGCATCGGTGCTGCTTGTGGCGCTTCATTGAGGCGGAAGAACGGTTGACGGCGCTGGGCGACCTGGCTTGCCAGACGGCGCGAAACAGAGCATGAAGCGGGAGCAACTAACAAGTTTCACCGTTGGAGGAGGAAGAAGGTCGACTTCTGGTACCACGGGGAGGATGAGGCGAGATTGGCGCTTGCTTCTGTGGACTCAGCTCTGCCAGGCAGCCGTGGAGATGCATGAGCGACGAAGCGGCAGAGCAGCAGACGAAAACGGCGAGCAGGGCGCACGAGCGGAAGCGAGAAGAAAAGAACTGTGCACTGGTCGCGATAGGAGCGGGTAGGGATAAGGGCAAAAGCTGGGCTTCCTCGAGCGGTAAGCGCACAACTGCGTAGCCATGCAATCGTGCGGTGTCCTTTGGTGAGCTGCTGCTGAAACATAGTCGGTAACACAGGCTTGGGACCCTGACATGTGGATCCCACACCGAGGGCACTTCCCGTCTTATCCAAAGAGAAAAATAAGAGACAAGCTCTAAAAATATTACAATTTTACAGTCTAGATGTATAAAATATTTGGAATCCAAATATGAAATCAGATTTGAGTTTCGAGCAAGTTGAATTTTGACCTTTTAAATTCAAATTGGAACATCCTTTTATTAATTGTTTTGCATTTTCCTGTTATTTGACATTCTTTGATAGGTCGTTAAGTCCACTATAACGATAATGAAAATGAGAACAAATCTTTATTTTTGTTCATTTTGAGGTTGCCATTTAAATTTGAATTCAAATTCGAGTTTCAAGCATTAAGTTGCGATATTCAAATAAAAGCTTCTAATGACTTAGTGAATAATTAAATTTGTACACCTAATTGATTATCAATATATATTGTTTCAGCTAAATCTTACATTTGACCATGGTTTGATTTAGAAATTAAGATATTATCCTTAGTATGGCATTTGACTTTTGAATTAATTTTAACTTTAAACTTCACTTTATTTTTTCTTCATTAATTGAAATCCCTCTTTTGAAATTCCATTTTCATTGAAATTGACACTAACCCTCCAATGAATGTATAAAGTTTTAACGGGTTCATATTTTCACATCATTTATTAACCAACATGTTTCATGTGAGTTTGAATTCCCACTTTAACTTTAAAAGTTTAAGTTCGCATTTTTGTTTCTTGTGTTTCTCAAATGTGGGCTTTTACAACCCTTCACCCTTAAAGAAAGCTCGCCCCGAGATTCTAAGTGAACTAAGAACGGTAGGGAGATTTATTGGTGATTACCATAACTACTCCAGTTATTTGGATGGAAGAACTATTCGCCCTTTTATACAGGTTCCTTGACGATGTGGTTATCTCGCAATAGCCTACTGCACCACATCAGCTGATTTTTAATGATACGAGTCTCCATTCGAGTAATCTAAATTGAATTCAGCTACCTGAACTAGGCGAGATTGAACTGTAGAGTCTATGTCTTTTCCCTGTAATCTCTGACAGAGTCCTAAAGTCCCCTTCTTTAGTGTTAAATGATGTATCCTGTTTTCATAAGGAAGACACATTCAACTCTATAGTCTTTGGCTTTAGCAATTGTTGTTCTCCTTTAAATACGTGACAGTCCGAATATTGATTCCAATATTCAATCATTGCTCCTTTGATTTCCGTGATCACAATGATTCTTATAATGTAAGATGTAGCTACTCCTGCGGCTCACTTTGCATTAGTTGTGTCCTTAAGGATTTAACTCAGTCTTTCTGAAATAAGAATCAAGGGGTATTGAGACCCCGATAAGGAATGACCAACTTACGACGAATTGTGATCTAAACAAATGAGTCAAAGGATGAAACACTTTGTACTGACATAAGAGAATCCAACGTGCAGTTTCTATTATGTCATCAAATTACAAAGATGCACAATAGATGATGACTACAAGGTTGTGAGACCAGAACAATGTCACCATGCATTATGTGAGACCTATGTGTGCTGAATACATTGGCTATTTCGATAAAAGTTTTGAATAATGCAAAAACACCCTTCTCATCGAGGTCTGACTCTAGGTACGAGCTCCGACAAGGTCCAACAATGGGTCTGGCATGCTTTGGTTAGCTTTGGCTAGGTCCGATGCAAGGTTCGGTTAGCTTTGTCTAGGTCTGGTGCAAGGTCCGATGCAAGTTTCGGTTAACTTTAATAAGGTCCGGTGCAAGATCGCTGTGGTTCTGCTTTCAACTTGCAATGTTTCAAACTTGCTTTATGCTTATGGTAAGGTTTGCTTAGTATTCATTTGCTAAGTTTTCGGTGTGTTTTGGTTGTTAAGGACAGTATTATCGTGCTATGTTTGAAACATGCTTATGTGAAGTGCTCACGTAAGGTGTTGTGGTTTTCGAACTAACGAGAGTCAAATCGAGGACTTGTGCTCAGAAGAATTGGTTGTTTGTTCATGTGTATATGTTGCTTGAGATCAAGACATGGCTGGTGACAGGATCCATTGAACAAGTCTTAGGTAGAAGGTGAGGTTCAATAACCAAGTTTAGGAGGAATTATGGTTAAGTTGATCGGGAGATCATGCAACATGTTTGGGTCAAGAACAATGCATATGAAGGTATCATGGCCATTATTAGAAGGTGTTTGCACATGTGCGAGGAGTTCATGGATGTGTCAACATGGTTCCAAAGCGCGACGAAGAGAAGTGGACATAAAGAACTGGTCAGAAAAGTCCAACCGCCTGGATTATGCCTCACGCTGCGGTTAAGGTGGTTATGGCTCGTTTATGGAAAGTTTCGAGTTTGTTTTGGTTAGACTTCATATGGGTCAGGAATTTGAGTTATTTTACGAATCTAGGATACGTTCCAAAGGTTTTTGGAAGTCTTAATATTGCTTCTATCTGCGTATAGAAGAGTCTTGGGCAATTATGGAAAGTTTTGATTCAAACTGAGTAGGATTAGAGTCCTAGTTTAGATTGGGTTGGCCTTAGGGCTGGTTATATAAGCAAGGGAGGCCAGAGCTCGTGGTAAGACGACTTTGAGCTATTCCTCTTGTGTTTTAATCAACAAAATTTGTAGTTTAGTGGAGCTTTTGTGCCTTGTTTGTCCGACCTGTTTCAGACAAGTTTTTCTCGTCAAGTTTCTGCACAGCATTACGTTGCTTTGGTAGTTTTATCATAACTCGAATTTTACATATCCAATATACGTAAGTCCTTTTTGGTTGTCTTCACAACTTGATTACCTATCATCTCTAAAAATTTCACGGTCATTGAATTTGTGGTTTATGACCTACACGAGTTTCTTTGCAGTGTTGCAGACCTGTTTTTTACTCGGGTAGAACAGATTGACCTTTGTTAGATTTTTTGATCATAACTTGAGTTTTTCTAGATGGTTTTTCATGATTCTTTTTGTCGTCTCTTCGTGACTTGATTCTCTATAATATCTATTACTTTTGTCAAGGTTGAACACGTTTAGATCAGTTGTACACATGAGTTCTTAACAGATTGATTTTCTGCCAATAGGTTTTTGTTGCTTCCGTTGAAAAAGTTATAATCTACCATTCACTCCCCCCTAGTAGCTTTTCACGTGATCTTCAATCCTACAATTGGTATCAGAGCCACGGTGCTCTAATCTTTGTGATTTGCATGTGTTTTGACTAATCATCATGGATAAATACTCCACAAAACCTTGTGTTTTAGTGACATTGATTTTACGGTTTGGAAGGCACGTATGGAGGCTTTTATTGAGGTGCAAGGCTTCGCAATATAGGAAAAGGTGTACAACCCTTACGACGTGCTGCCAAACGATCAAGTCGCTGCTACAAACATGAGATATGTCAACAAGAACAACAAGGCGCGAAACTTGATCATACAAGGATTGACTCAAAGCGACTTCGATCGAGTTTTACACCTCCGATCTGCATATGAAGTTTGAAAGCTATATGTGATTATCATCGAGGATCCAACACTATCAAGGAGGTGAGACAATATATGTTCAAGAAAGAATACATGCGCTTCGAGATGCAATCCAGTGAGTCAATCGATAACCTCTTTGTTTGCTATAACAAAATTCTCAGCAACTTGCGTAGTGTCAACGTTAATTTTTCAGATGCTGAAAATGCTAGGCAATTACTAAGTGCATTAGACACTTAAATTTGGGAGATGAAAGTTACGTCTATTCATGAGTCTACTATCATGAGTACACTTACATTAGATATACTATATTCCAAGTTAAAAACTCATGAAATTGACATAATCTCATGTAAGAGCCCCAACAAGTCTCTTGCATTTGTTTCTAACCGTGATTGCCTAGCTCTAGCCAATCTTCATCATGTGGTACACTTGCATTGCTGTCCTCTCTAACCCTTGAACAGATTGAAGACTATTCAGAGAAGGAGCTAGCACCTCTCTCTACTCAGTTCTCAAAAGCATTGCAAAATGTGAGAACTAGAAGGAGAGGAAGTGTCAGTTCTGAACAATGCTTTGAATGTGGTAAGACAGGACATTTTCGTATGGATTGCCCTAACCTTTTAGTTCCTACTTCCTGTGATGAAAAGCAAACAAGAACAAAACACTCCTTTGCAAAAGATAAGAAGAAGAAGGGTTCTACATATCGCCAATTGGTGAAGAGTTTTATCTTCGCACTTCAAGGACTTGGCTCGAGAAATGTGGACATCATAAGTGATGAAGATGAAGTGAATTTGGCAAATATATGCTTCATGGTGGGCAACTCAAGATCATGTTCGGACGAGGTAGAACACAATAGCGACGATGAAGATATATGTCCCACTTGCTAAGAAATGTGTGATGCTCTTTATTGTGCCACTGTTATACTTAAGAAAAAGGACAAAAAATATAGGGATAAAGTTTTTAAAATTGAATCACTTGAATCTAAAATTAATTGCTTAAAATCTTTGATTCCTAGTGATGATTCTTGTTCCTCATATGAGCTTATATATAAACATTTGTCCTCTTTAAGAAGTGCACACACCTCCACACTTGATAAGCTTGAACTTGAAATTGAAAAGAACAAAAAGCTTGCTGCACTTAATGGTAAATACTTTAAAGATGATTGAGGTTCTACAATTTATTTGCATTGTTCTACTTGTGATGATCTTGCTAAGAAACTACACGATGCTATGAATGAGATTTCTATATTGAACAATGATTTATGTTCGCATGAAGTTAAATATTGTTCTAATTGCAAAGTAAAGGGAAAAACATCATGTGAAAACTGTCTATACTTGTCTAAGAAACTTGATGACATGAATAGGACACAAGAGCGGTTTTGTAATGGGAATAAAAATCTAAACATGCTGCTATATTCTTCCAAGTCTTTCAATGAAAAAACCGGTTTAGGTTTTGATTCTCATGCTCATGCTAAAGCACATCCACCTAAAATTGTAAAGTCATTATGTGGGGACCGGAATCCCAACATCAAAGGATCTCATTGGGTGGTGTCGTGCGATGCGACATCCAACAGTATACAAGAAAAGAACGAGAATAAAATACAATACCAAGCCTTTATTTATAAAATAGAGGAAGTTTTACAATACTAAGCGAACAGGAAAGAGAACTATACATCATAGCTACGCTCTCGACACTAGCTATGCAAAAGCAAAGTCATCCATGCCCTGGATATTTCGCATTAGCAACACCCAACTTACGTCGGCGTGCAGGTTTCCCACTCGGCTATAAACCTGGAGGGGGTGCAGCCTCGTCATCAAACCCGTCATCAGTCGTATAATCTACAAAAACTTGTTAACTGCAAATGTGAGCATAAGGCTCAGTAAGACTAACCCGTCTCACTAGACATATGCAGGGGTGAATACTAAGCATGAGTAAGGAATAGCATAAAGGACACACCTACAAGTGGATCCTTATAGTCATGTTTTATGTCGCCCATGACATTCTTCAGGCATGGCACATCATAGACTGCACAATCAAACAAGAAACACTTTGCTGATGATATGACATGCCCAAAGCACATAATTCTATTACAGGTAAAGTATGGGGAAAATGTAAACTTTTAATTGTGCTATCTCTAAGCCATACAAGGTTGCAAAACAATTATAATTCAATACATCGTATTCTTCTGACTTCTTAAGTATTTACTACGTCACGACACATTGAACAAGTGGTACTCTATTACCGCGAGGGACGATGATTGCAATCAGGACACACCCGATCAACATGACACATACACACTTTCGGAAGTGCCAGTGAGTACTTAAAGCATTACCTACATAGCAGTTCAGTACTAGTCGTATTTTGCCAACTTTCACCCAACACTCGAATGCTGAACCGATCGATGCGTCACAAGCAGGAGGTCCCTGCGTGGGGCATACTCTGATGTGCCGACCAGCGTATTTACACCTTGATGCCCTCAACCTACGCCAATAAATGGAACGGTATGCCTCGACAAACCAGTATCAAGCTACGTCAGTTTGCTGGAGCCCATTTCTCCAGTATGTCGCCGGTACAATTTAAGCTTGTCCAGCAGGGCCGCACACGAATCAGCCCTCAATCGAGATAAGTAGGGCTACACACGTGAGACCACATCCCGCTGCATCCTACCCGCTGCTCGGTCTCCATTTCATATTCATAAACCATCTCTTGATTCAATTCATCCCGTGTGATAAAATCCTATCGTCTCGCGAGTAGATTCCAACTACTCGACTTCTACCGGATCCCTATGAATATAAGCATGGCCGTTTCTACTCATCGGGCTATAGACCTACCCAAGACTCCATGGGATTTGTGGCCATGCAAGTGGATGTCAAACACCTTAAATGTAATGCACAAACATCTGAAGACGTAAGGTGAATAAAAACTGCAAAGACAACGTAAGGAACTTAAATGCAAACCGGGGCTTGCCCAAATGCAAGTCCGGGTCTATGTTAGTTTCTGGCAGCTAGACTCCAAAGCTTCCGGCTTCTCCTTGACTTCAGTTACTACACGTTATACATATATTATATATAAATGACTTTGAAAATAAATAATATGTTTACGGTCACAAGCTAATATCTTGTTAAACAAATAAGATTATGATCTTAATTGGCTTTGGAACTTTTATGGTAGATACTAGAGACTATAATGGAGACTCTTGCAAAGAACAGGATATGATCATGGAAGTTTGTTGTCCCTAAAATTCCTACAAGTATAAACCTTCTCTGAATTTTTTCTGAAATTTTGGAGGTCTATCATGGCTACCAGTGGTTGTACCATGTAGAGGGGGTCTCACTGATTCTAGGAAAATTGGCTTCACAAATTTCTAAGCTTCCCACAGAGAGAAACTGATTTTACAAGTTTGGGGGAATTTCTGAAATTGATTTTGTATTTTTCTCCATTTTCAACTACATAGAGATTTGGAACACTGATCAACCCAGTAATTGAAGCCCAATGGACCTGAAATTTTTACTGGATATCAAGTGTATTAAAAAAAGTTTCTGACCAAAATTAGGAATTCTCCATTTAACATAATAGGAGTAATTAATTTCCCAAGCAGTTAGCTCAAAGGAATTAACTATAAAAATTGTGGGAGTTTAATGTCCAATAAATTGCGTCAATGCAAAGTAGAGATTGAGATGAGTCTACCAGATTTTATTTAGAAATTTTTGAGCAAATCTACTAGGAGTAATGATTTTTAGAAGTTTGGTTGAATTCTGAAATTATTTTCCAAAGGGAAACATTTAACAAAAGCAGCCGGGCCCACTGGTTTAAAATCAACCAATCGCAGCTGGGTCACACCGGGGCCCACGGGGTTAACCCGCATAGCCGCAATGGATCCGGAGCCACAGCTGATCCCGCGCGAGGGAATCGGTCGCTGACTTGTGGGACCCTCGAGTCATCTCCTACCACCCGACGCGCGACGCGGCCGCGACAGCGCTGCGTCGACGAGCTCGCCGCGATAGCTGGGTCGACCTCCATACGACTTGGCCATGACCGCCTAGCCATAGAATCGACCGCACAATACGATGGTGAGGTCCAGTCGCGGCGGCGACGGCCGGAGATGACGACGCGATGACAGCAGCAGAGCTAGGGTTTCGGCTGTCGTCAAAATCGCTTATGAATGGCGCAAATGGCTTGGAAAAAGTTCGGGGAGGCTTTTGGGATCATAAGGAAGACTCTTAGGTGGTGTAAACGGCGTGGAACCGCCGGGAAACACAAGTTCGTCGGTGAACAGTGGAGGTTTCAATGGCGTCCACTGATTCTTGGCAGAGGGGTGCGCTAGGAGGTACGGAGTATAATCCTTACTTGGATTGAAGAATCATTAATGTAGAAACGGAATCAAACCGAGAAGTGAGCTAGTCCATGGGCTATGCCCGAAAGCAAAACCAGTATTATTTGCACGATAAGGAATGAAACGAAGAACGGTTTGTACCGTGAGAAACTTCGTGTCTTGGCGATCCTAGTTGCTTCTGAGAGCAGCTCGAGAGACGGGTTCTAGCATCAGCGCGATGGGGAGGCAGTAGCGTCCTCACGGTGGCCGGACAGCAACGCCGGTAAAACTGTAAAAATGCCGCCTTGTAGCCGACGAGACAAGGAACTAAAAGATTGAGAAGGTAGAGGGAAGGATTAGGTACCACTTTGATGTTGGGAGGACGACGGGATTCAGCAAGACTTTGAGCTCGTCGGGCGCACAGGGAGGCGGCAGTGGTTTGCGCTCGGGAGTGACGAAAGAGCTGGTGCCTTTCCCTTCGGCCAGAGATGTGAAGATAAGGAGGAGGAGAGGGGAGGGGGAACACGCAACTAGTGTGTCACACAGCTGCTTGCCGACGGTGAGCTGTTTGCCGCACCAGGCGTCAAATGGCGGGGAGTCAAAACAGAGCACTCACGGTAAACGTCTCCCTGACTAGTGGGTCCCACCGTTCTTATCCTCATCTCTTCTCTGCAACTTAAATTCTATTACCAAACGATCCAAAATCCTAGATCTTTGTGGAGAAGCCAAATCAAATGTGTAGGTTCAGATTCTGAAATTAGATTTCAAATTTAGACAAGTTTCAATTGGAATTCAAATTCAAATTTGAATGTGAAAGAAATTCAATGGAGTCACTGAATTAAATAGCAAATGAGATTCAAAAATTTTTAAACTTCGTGGAATAGTCAATCAAGTCATACTGATCATGATAGTGTTTTCTAAGTTTGAACAGAATTCAAAATTTGAACTTAAATATGGCTCGAATTTGCTAAGCGTCTCAAATAAAATAGCAAATGGAATTCAAAAATCTTGAGACTTGACAGGAAGGATATTTGGAATATTATGAGGCCATGGAAAAAATTATAGCCTCAGATTTGAATATTTTGACAGGGCCTAATGTACAGTGCTATATTCAAATTAATTTAAATATATTTAGTACTGCATAGTGTTTTTCCCTAGCAAAATCCATTCAATAAAATCCAAAATTTGCACGAAGGTCACTTGAATTATCCTAGGGTCATTGGTGAAGTCCATCCCTTATGTTAATAAAATTTTAAGTATGAGGGAAAGAGATATTCTCGATGATATCAAGTTCATGTGTACAACCATAATTGATCTTTACTATGGTTGAAAATAAACTGGTTATTGAACTTCATATTAAGGAAAAGCTGGGATTTTACACATTAGGAAGTAGTTTGATTCAAATAGTTCCTAAATATAAAGAAGTGGATTTCAAATTTGCAGGGGTGCTGTCTTACTCAGTTTCTAATAAGCATGTTGCTTGCTTATCTAGACATGATCACAAAGTTAAATTTCATTATACCTATAGTGGTAGAGATGGTCATGTCATAGATTTTTGTTATAGACTATCTAAAAAACAGAAAAAGGAAAGAATGCAAGCTAGATCTCATAACTCTCATACAAAATTTCCTGCTCATGCTGAATTGAAAGTTATGAACATGTAACCTGCTGTTATGAGTCAAAAACATGCAAAGTTTGCTCCCAAACCTACTGCTTTTTGTGCTACACATGTAACACCTCAAAGGTCAGTAGTTGGGTACAAAAATCCCCAAACTTTGGCTCAAACCTACTGTTTTATCTCAGCTTTCGCGTGTTATCAATGCTGGATGTTGTGTGACTCAGTTCTGGATTCCTAAATGCCTTTTGACTAACCCCAGTATTGAGTCATCGACATATTGTGCTTCTATGTAGGTTACATGCTCGAGGAAGGAGAACATTTGGATTGTGGATTCAGGTTGCTCACGCCACATGACCGGTAACAAAGATTGGTTCTCCCCCCTCTCTTTTGTGTCACGTGCAGAGAATGTTACTTTTGCCGATAATTCTTCAACTCCTATAATTGCTAAGGGTTCTGTTAGAGAAAATATTCACTACACTTTGAAGGATGTGGCACTTGTTAAAATTTTGAAATACAACTTGCTTTCTGTTTTCACAATTACTAGATGAAAATCTGGAATTTATTTTTACTAAAAATTGCAGCAAGGTTGTAGATTCAAAGGTGGGCTCATTTTTAACATGTCTCGGTTTGGAAGAGTTTTTAAAGCTCATTTTGATATGTCATCCTCTAAGCATAGGTGTCTAGTTGCTAATGATTCAAAAGACTTATATTTTTGACATTGTAGACTTGGTCATGTAGGTTTTGATCATCTCACGCGTGTTAGTGCTCTTGATCACATATGTGGGCTGCCTAAGATTAAAGGAGACTAAGAAATTGTATCTTCTTCTTGTAGACATGCTAAGATGGTTGCAGGTTCACATGCTCCTCTCACAATGACCATGACAACTAAATCGGGATGACTTTTGCACCTTGACATCGTAGGTCCTTCACGTGTTCAATCTTTTGGAGGAAAATGGTATGTTCTTGTGATTGTTGATGATTATTCTAGATACTCTTGGGTTTACTTTATGGCGTCTAAGAATGAAGCTCGTAGTCACTTTATAACTTTATTTCTTAGATTATCAATGGATCACCTAGGATCTTTAAAAGCAATTAGAGGTGATAACAGAACTGAATTTAAAAGTCAATCGTTTGATCATTTTTGTTCTAAAAATGGAATAGATCATTAATTTTCTTCACCCTATGTACCTCAATAGAATGGTGTCGTAGAGAGAAAGAACAGAACCTTAGTTGAGATGGCTAGGGCTATGCTTGATGAATATCAAACTCTTAGGAAATTTTGAGCTGATGCAATTGCAACCACTTCTTATGTCTCAAATCGTGTTTTCTTGTGTGCTAAGCTAGGTAAAACACCACATGAACTTCGGTTTGGACGTAGGCCCAGTGTCACACACTTTAGGGTATTTGGTTGCAAATGCTTTGTTAAGAGACATGGTAATCTTGATAAATTTGAACCTAGATTTGCTGATGGCATGTTTCTTGGTTATCCATCTCATACTAGAGGATACCGTGTGCTTTTACTTGACACTAACAAATTGTGAGGACTTGTGGGTTTCTTTTGATGAAGCTAGCCCAGGTACTAGGCCCAATTGCAGGTCCAGATCCACATCCACAGGGGGAGAGTATTTTCATCGAAGAAGACGAAGAAGTGGTGGTGCTGCCCGTAAATTCAGAAGCAAATG